>CM048841.1:98713975-99324941 GCA_026545765.1 Plantago major | reverse complement strand
ATAAACTAACTCTATCGAAAGTGTTTCACAAAAAATCGTGTACTACCCTTGAAGTTTTATTGAAGACAAGAGGTCTCGAAATACATTTTAAATCGAGGTCCGATCAACCAAAATAGTTCAATATGTGCGAGAATAGGTTTCATACCACAAACCATATCATGTGAATAAAATTTGACAAACTAACTCTATCGAAAGTGTTTCACAAAAATCGGTACTACCCCCTTTGAGTTTTATTGAAGACAAGAGGTCTCGAAATACGCTTTTAAATCGAGGTCCGATCAACCAAAATAGTTCAATATGTGCGAGAATAGGTTTCATACCACAAACCATATCATGTGAATAAAATTTGACACAAACTAACTCTATCGAGTGTTTCACAAAAATCGTACTACCCCTTCGAGTTTTATTGAAGACAAGAGGTCTCGAAATACATTTTTAAATCGAGGTCCGATCAACCAAAATAGTTCAATATGTGCGAGAATAGGTTTCATACCACAAACCATATCATGTGAATAAAATTTGACACAAACTAACTCTATCGAAAGTGTTTCACAAAAATCGTGTACTACCCTTTGAGTTTTATTGAAGACAAGAGGTCTCGAAATACGCTTTAAATCGAGGTCCGATCAACCAAAATAGTTCAATATGTGCGAGAATAGGTTTCATACCACAAACCATATCATGTGAATAAAATTTGACACAAACTAACTCTATCGAAAGTGTTTCACAAAAATCGTACTACCCCTTTCGAGTTTTATTGAAGACAAGAGGTCTCGGAAATACGCTTTTAAATCGAGGTCCGATCAACCAAAATAGTTCAATATGTGCGAGAATAGGTTTCATACCACAAACCATATCATGTGAATAAAATTTGACACAAACTAACTCTATCGAGTGTTTCACAAAAAATCGGTACTACCCCTTTCGAGTTTTATTGAAGACAAGAGGTCTCGAAATACGCTTTTAAATCGAGGTCCGATCAACCAAAATAGTTCAATATAAAGTGAGAATAGGTTTCATACCACAAACCATATCATGTGAATAAAATTTGACACAAACTAACTCTATCGAGTGTTTCACAAAAATCGTACTACCCCTTCGAAGTTTTATTGAAGACAAGAGGTCTCGAAATACGTTTTAAATCGAGGTCCGATCAACCAAAATAGTTCAATATGTGCGAGAATAGGTTTCATACCACAAACCATATCATGTGAATAAAATTTGACACAAACTAACTCTATCGAGTGTTTCACAAAAAATCGTACTACCCTTTCGAAGTTTTATTGAAGACAAGAGGTCTCGGAAATACGTTTTTAAATCGAGGTCCGATCAACCAAAATAGTTCAATATGTGCGAAGAATAGGTTTCATACCACATACCATATCATGTGAGTAAAATTTGACACAAATTAACTCTATCGAGTGTTTCACAAAAAATCGTGTACTACCCCCTTTGAGTTTTATTGAAGACAAGAGGTCTCGGAAATAAGTTTTTAAATCAATGTTCGATAAACCAAAATAGTTAAATATGTGCATAGAATAGGTTTCATACCACAAACCATATCATGTGAATAAAATATGACACAAAATAACTCTATCGAAAGTGTTTCACAAAAATCGTGTACTACCCCTTCGAAGTTTTATTGAAGACAAGAGGTCTCGAAATACGCTTTAAATCGAGGTCCCATAAACCAAAATAGTTAAATATGTGCATAGAATAGGTTTCATACCACAAACCATATCATGTGAATAAAATTTAACAAAAACTAACTCTATCGACTTTTTCACAAAAAATCGTGTACTACCCCCTTTCAGTTTTATTGAAGACAAGAGGTCTCGGAAATACATTTTTAAATCGAGGTCCGATCAACCAAAATAGTTCAATATGTGCGTAGAATAGATTTCATACCACAAACCATAACGTGTGAATAAAATCTGACACAAACTAACTCTATCGAGTGTTTCACAAAAAATCGTACTACCCCTTCGAAGTTTTATTGAAGACAAGAGGTCTCGGAAATACGCTTTAAATCGAGGTCCCATCAACCAAAATAGTTCAATATGTGCGAGAATAGGTTTCATACCACAAACCATATCATGTGAATAAAATTTGACACAAACTTACTCTATCGAGTGTTTCACAAAAAATCGGTACTACCCCTTTGAGTTTTATTGAAGACAACAGGTCTCGGAAATACGCATTTAAATCGAGGTCCGATCAACCAAAATAGTTCAACATGTGCGTAGAATAGGTTTCATACCACAAACCATATCATGGGAATAAAATTTGACACAAACTAACTCTATCGAGTGTTTCACAAAAAATCGTACTACCCCTTTGAGTTTTATTGAAGACAAGAGGTCTCGAAATACGCTTTTAAATCGAGGTTCGATCAACCAAAATAGTTCAATATGTGCGAGAATAGGTTTCATACCACAAACCATAACATGTGGATAAAATTTGACACAAACTAACTCTATCGAAAGTGTTTCACAAAAATCGGTACTACCCTTTCGAAGTTTTATTGAAGACAAGAGGTCTCGAAATACGCTTTTAAATCGAGGTCCGATCAACCAAAATAGTTCAATATGTGCGAGAATAGGTTTCATACCACAAACCATATCATGTGAATAAAATTTGACACAAACTAACTCTATCGAGTGTTTCACAAAAAATCGGTACTACCCCTTCGAGTTTTATTGAAGACAAGAGGTCTCGAAATACGCTTTTAAATCGAGGTCCGATCAACCAAAATAGTTCAATATGTGCGAGAATAGGTTTCATACCACAAACCATATCATGTGAATAAAATTTGACACAAACTAACTCTATCGAAAGTGTTTCACAAAAATCGTGTACTACCCCCTTCGAAGTTTTATTGAAGACAAGAGGTCTCGAAATACGCTTTTAAATCGAGGTCCCATCAACCAAAATAGTTCAATATGTGCGAGAATAGGTTTCATACCACAAACCATATCATGTGAATAAAATTTGACACAAACTAACTCTATCGAGTGTTTCACAAAAATCGTGGTACTACCCCTTTGAGTTTTATTGAAGACAAGAGGTCTCGAAATACGCTTTTAAATCGAGGTCCATCAACCAAAATAGTTCAATATGTGCGAGAATAGGTTTCATACCACAAACCATATCATGTGAATAAAATTTGACACAAACTAACTCTATCGAAAGTGTTTCACAAAAATCGTGTACTACCCCTTCGAAGTTTTATTGAAGACAAGAGGTCTCGAAATACGCTTTTAAATCGAGGTCCGATCAACCAAAATAGTTCAATATGTGCGAGAATAGGTTTCATACCACAAACCATATCATGTGAATAAAATTTGACACAAACTAACTCTATCGAAAGTGTTTCACAAAAATCGTGTACTACCCTTCGAGTTTTATTGAAGACAAGAGGTCTCGAAATACGCTTTTAAATCGAGGTCCGATCAACCAAAATAGTTCAATATGTGCGAGAATAGGTTTCATACCACAAACCATATCATGTGAATAAAATTTGACACAAACTAACTCTATCGAGTGTTTCACAAAAAATCGTGTACTACCCCTTTCGAAGTTTTATTGAAGACAAGAGGTCTCGAAATACGCTTTTAAATCGAGGTCCGATCAACCAAAATAGTTCAATATGTGAGAATAGGTTTCATACCACAAACCATATCATGTGAATAAAATTTGACACAAACTAACTCTATCGAAAGTGTTTCACAAAAATCGTGGTACTACCCCTTCGAAGTTTTATTGAAGACAAGAGGTCTCGAAATACGCTTTTAAATCGAGGTCCGATCAACCAAAATAGTTCAATATGTGCGAGAATAGGTTTCATACCACAAACCATATCATGTGAATAAAATTTGACACAAACTAACTCTATCGAGTGTTTCACAAAAAATCGGTACTACCCCTTCGAAGTTTTATTGAAGACAAGAGGTCTCGAAATACGCTTTTAAATCGAGGTCCGATCAACCAAAATAGTTCAATATGTGCGAGAATAGGTTTCATACCACAAACCATATCATGTGAATAAAATTTGACACAAACTAACTCTATCGAAAGTGTTTCACAAAAATCGGTACTACCCCTTCGAGTTTTATTGAAGACAAGAGGTCTCGAAATACGCTTTAAATCGAGGTCCGATCAACCAAAATAGTTCAATATGTGCGAGAATAGGTTTCATACCACAAACCATATCATGTGAATAAAATTTGACACAAACTAACTCTATCGAGTGTTTCACAAAAAATCGGTACTACCCCTTTCGAGTTTTATTGAAGACAAGAGGTCTCGAAATACGCTTTTAAATCGAGGATCAACCAAAATAGTTCAATATGTGCGAGAATAGGTTTCATACCACAAACCATATCATGTGAATAAAATTTGACACAAACTAACTCTATCGAAAGTGTTTCACAAAAATCGTACTACCCCTTTCGAAGTTTTATTGAAGACAAGAGGTCTCGAAATACGCTTTTAAATCGAGGTCCGATCAACCAAAATAGTTCAATATGTGCGAGAATAGGTTTCATACCACAAACCATATCATGTGAATAAAATTTGACACAAACTAACTCTATCGAGTGTTTCACAAAAATCGGTACTACCCCTTCGAAGTTTTATTGAAGACAAGAGGTCTCGAAATACGCTTTTAAATCGAGGTCCGATCAACCAAAATAGTTCAATATGCGAGAATAGGTTTCATACCACAAACCATATCATGTGAATAAAATTTGACACAAACTAACTCTATCGAGTGTTTCACAAAAATCGTGTACTACCCCTTTCGAAGTTTTATTGAAGACAAGAGGTCTCGAAATACGCTTTTAAATCGAGGTCCGATCAACCAAAATAGTTCAATATGTGCGAGAATAGGTTTCATACCACAAACCATATCATGTGAATAAAATTTGACACAAACTAACTCTATCGAGTGTTTCACAAAAATCGTGTACTACCCCTTCGAAGTTTTATTGAAGACAAGAGGTCTCGAAATACGCTTTTAAATCGAGGTCCGATCAACCAAAATAGTTCAATATGTGCGAGAATAGGTTTCATACCACAAACCATATCATGTGAATAAAATTTGACACAAACTAACTCTATCGAAAGTGTTTCACAAAAATCGTGTACTACCCCTTTGAGTTTTATTGAAGACAAGAGGTCTCGAAATACGCTTTTAAATCGAGGTCCGATCAACCAAAATAGTTCAATATGTGCGAGAATAGGTTTCATACCACAAACCATATCATGTGAATAAAATTTGACACAAACTAACTCTATCGAAAGTGTTTCACAAAAAATCGTGTACTACCCCTTCGAGTTTTATTGAAGACAAGAGGTCTCGAAATACATTTTAAATCGAGGTCCGATCAACCAAAATAGTTCAATATGTGAGAATAGGTTTCATACCACAAACCATATCATGTGAATAAAATTTGACACAAACTAACTCTATCGAAAGTGTTTCACAAAAAATCGTACTACCCCTTCGAAGTTTTATTGAAGACAAGAGGTCTCGAAATACGCTTTTAAATCGAGGTCCGATCAACCAAAATAGTTCAATATGTGCGAGAATAGGTTTCATACCACAAACCATATCATGTGAATAAAATTTGACACAAACTAACTCTATCGAAAGTGTTTCAAAAAATCGTGTACTACCCCTTCGAGTTTTATTGAAGACAAGAGGTCTCGAAATACGCTTTTAAATCGAGGTCCGATCAACCAAAATAGTTCAATATGTGCGAGAATAGGTTTCATACCACAAACCATATCATGTGAATAAAATTTGACACAAACTAACTCTATCGAGTGTTTCACAAAAATCGTGGTACTACCCCTTTGAGTTTTATTGAAGACAAGAGGTCTCGAAATACATTTTAAATCGAGGTCCGATCAACCAAAATAGTTCAATATGTGCGAGAATAGGTTTCATACCACAAACCATATCATGTGAATAAAATTTGACACAAACTAACTCTATCGAAAGTGTTTCACAAAAAATCGGTACTACCCCTTCGAAGTTTTATTGAAGACAAGAGGTCTCGAAATACGCTTTTAAATCGAGGTCCGATCAACCAAAATAGTTCAATATGTGCGAGAATAGGTTTCATACCACAAACCATATCATGTGAATAAAATTTGACACAAACTAACTCTATCGAAAGTGTTTCACAAAAAATCGTGGTACTACCCCTTTCGAAGTTTTATTGAAGACAAGAGGTCTCGAAATACGCTTTTAAATCGAGGTCCCATCAACCAAAATAGTTCAATATGTGCGAGAATAGGTTTCATACCACAAACCATATCATGTGAATAAAATTTGACACAAACTAACTCTATCGAGTGTTTCACAAAAATCGGTACTACCCTTTCGAGTTTTATTGAAGACAAGAGGTCTCGAAATACGCTTTTAAATCGAGGTCCGATCAACCAAAATAGTTCAATATGTGAGAATAGGTTTCATACCACAAACCATATCATGTGAATAAAATTTGACACAAACTAACTCTATCGAGTGTTTCACAAAAAATCGGTACTACCCCTTCGAAGTTTTATTGAAGACAAGAGGTCTCGAAATACGCTTTTAAATCGAGGTCCGATCAACCAAAATAGTTCAATATGTGCGAGAATAGGTTTCATACCACAAACCATATCATGTGAATAAAATTTGACACAAACTAACTCTATCGAAGTTTCACAAAAAATCGGTACTACCCCTTTGAGTTTTATTGAAGACAAGAGGTCTCGAAATACGCTTTTAAATCGAGGTCGATCAACCAAAATAGTTCAATATGTGCGAGAATAGGTTTCATACCACAAACCATATCATGTGAATAAAATTTGATACAAACTAACTCTATCGAAAGTGTTTCACAAAAAATCGTACTACCCCTTCGAAGTTTTATTGAAGACAAGAGGTCTCGAAATACGCTTTTAAATCGAGGTCCGATCAACCAAAATAGTTCAATATGTGCGAGAATAGGTTTCATACCACAAACCATATCATGTGAATAAAATTTGACACAAACTAACTCTATCGAAAGTGTTTCACAAAAATCGTGGTACTACCCCTTTGAGTTTTATTGAAGACAAGAGGTCTCGAAATACATTTTAAATCGAGGTCCGATCAACCAAAATAGTTCAATATGTGCGAGAATAGGTTTCATACCACAAACCATATCATGTGAATAAAATTTGACACAAACTAACTCTATCGAAAGTGTTTCACAAAAATCGTACTACCCCTTTCGAAGTTTTATTGAAGACAAGAGGTCTCGAAATACGCTTTTAAATCGAGGTCCGATCAACCAAAATAGTTCAATATGTGCGAGAATAGGTTTCATACCACAAACCATATCATGTGAATAAAATTTGACACAAACTAACTCTATCGAGTGTTTCACAAAAAATCGGTACTACCCCTTTGAAGTTTTATTGAAGACAAGAGGTCTCGAAATACGCTTTTAAATCGAGGTCCGATCAACCAAAATAGTTCAATATGTGCGAGAATAGGTTTCATACCACAAACCATATCATGTGAATAAAATTTGACACAAACTAACTCTATCGAGTGTTTCACAAAAATCGTGTACTACCCCTTTCGAAGTTTTATTGAAGACAAGAGGTCTCGAAATACGCTTTTAAATCGAGGTCCGATCAACCAAAATAGTTCAATATGTGCGAGAATAGGTTTCATACCACAAACCATATCATGTGAATAAAATTTGACACAAACTAACTCTATCGAAAGTGTTTCACAAAAATCGTGTACTACCCCTTTGAGTTTTATTGAAGACAAGAGGTCTCGAAATACGCTTTTAAATCGAGGTCCGATCAACCAAAATAGTTCAATATGTGCGAGAATAGGTTTCATACCACAAACCATATCATGTGAATAAAATTTGACACAAACTAACTCTATCGAGTGTTTCACAAAAAATCGGTACTACCCCTTTCGAAGTTTTATTGAAGACAAGAGGTCTCGGAAATACGCTTTTAAATCGAGGTCCGATCAACCAAAATAGTTCAATATGTGCGAGAATAGGTTTCATACCACAAACCATATCATGTGAATAAAATTTGACACAAACTAACTCTATCGAGTGTTTCACAAAAATCGTGGTACTACCCCTTCGAAGTTTTATTGAAGACAAGAGGTCTCGAAATACGCTTTTAAATCGAGGTCCATCAACCAAAATAGTTCAATATGTGCGAGAATAGGTTTCATACCACAAACCATATCATGTGAATAAAATTTGACACAAACTAACTCTATCGAAAGTGTTTCACAAAAATCGTGTACTACCCCTTTCGAGTTTTATTGAAGACAAGAGGTCTCGAAATACGCTTTTAAATCGAGGTCCCATCAACCAAAATAGTTCAATATGTGCGAGAATAGGTTTCATACCACAAACCATATCATGTGAATAAAATTTGACACAAACTAACTCTATCGAGTGTTTCACAAAAAATCGTGTACTACCCCTTCGAAGTTTTATTGAAGACAAGAGGTCTCGAAATACGCTTTTAAATCGAGGTCCGATCAACCAAAATAGTTCAATATGTGCGAGAATAGGTTTCATACCACAAACCATATCATGTGAATAAAATTTGACACAAACTAACTCTATCGAGTGTTTCACAAAAATCGGTACTACCCCTTCGAAGTTTTATTGAAGACAAGAGGTCTCGAAATACGCTTTTAAATCGAGGTCCGATCAACCAAAATAGTTCAATATGTGCGAGAATAGGTTTCATACCACAAACCATATCATGTGAATAAAATTTGACACAAACTAACTCTATCGAAAGTGTTTCACAAAAATCGTACTACCCCTTCGAAGTTTTATTGAAGACAAGAGGTCTCGAAATACGCTTTTAAATCGAGGTCCGATCAACCAAAATAGTTCAATATGTGCGAGAATAGGTTTCATACCACAAACCATATCATGTGAATAAAATTTGACACAAACTAACTCTATCGAAAGTGTTTCACAAAAATCGTGGTACTACCCCTTCGAAGTTTTATTGAAGACAAGAGGTCTCGGAAATACGCTTTTAAATCGAGGTCCGATCAACCAAAATAGTTCAATATGTGCGAGAATAGGTTTCATACCACAAACCATATCATGTGAATAAAATTTGACACAAACTAACTCTATCGAAAGTGTTTCACAAAAAATCGTGTACTACCCCTTCGAAGTTTTATTGAAGACAAGAGGTCTCGAAATACGTTTTAAATCGAGGTCCGATCAACCAAAATAGTTCAATATGTGCGAGAATAGGTTTCATACCACAAACCATATCATGTGAATAAAATTTGACACAAACTAACTCTATCGAAAGTGTTTCACAAAAAATCGTGTACTACCCTTCGAGTTTTATTGAAGACAAGAGGTCTCGAAATACGCTTTTAAATCGAGGTCCCATCAACCAAAATAGTTCAATATGTGAGAATAGGTTTCATACCACAAACCATATCATGTGAATAAAATTTGACACAAACTAACTCTATCGAGTGTTTCACAAAAATCGTACTACCCTTCGAAGTTTTATTGAAGACAAGAGGTCTCGAAATACGCTTTTAAATCGAGGTCCCATCAACCAAAATAGTTCAATATGTGCGAGAATAGGTTTCATACCACAAACCATATCATGTGAATAAAATTTGACACAAACTAACTCTATCGAGTGTTTCACAAAAATCGGTACTACCCCTTCGAAGTTTTATTGAAGACAAGAGGTCTCGAAATACGCTTTTAAATCGAGGTCCGATCAACCAAAATAGTTCAATATGTGAGAATAGGTTTCATACCACAAACCATATCATGTGAATAAAATTTGACACAAACTAACTCTATCGAAAGTGTTTCACAAAAATCGTGTACTACCCTTCGAGTTTTATTGAAGACAAGAGGTCTCGAAATACGCTTTTAAATCGAGGTCCGATCAACCAAAATAGTTCAATATGTGCGAGAATAGGTTTCATACCACAAACCATATCATGTGAATAAAATTTGACAAACTAACTCTATCGAAAGTGTTTCACAAAAATCGTGTACTACCCCTTCGAAGTTTTATTGAAGACAAGAGGTCTCGAAATACGCTTTTAAATCGAGGTCCGATCAACCAAAATAGTTCAATATGTGCGAGAATAGGTTTCATACCACAAACCATATCATGTGAATAAAATTTGACACAAACTAACTCTATCGAGTGTTTCAAAAAATCGGTACTACCCCTTTCGAAGTTTTATTGAAGACAAGAGGTCTCGAAATACGCTTTTAAATCGAGGTCCGATCAACCAAAATAGTTCAATATGCGAGAATAGGTTTCATACCACAAACCATATCATGTGAATAAAATTTGACACAAACTAACTCTATCGAGTGTTTCACAAAAATCGGTACTACCCCTTCGAAGTTTTATTGAAGACAAGAGGTCTCGAAATACGCTTTTAAATCGAGGTCCGATCAACCAAAATAGTTCAATATGTGCGAGAATAGGTTTCATACCACAAACCATATCATGTGAATAAAATTTGACACAAACTAACTCTATCGAGTGTTTCACAAAAATCGTGTACTACCCCTTCGAGTTTTATTGAAGACAAGAGGTCTCGAAATACGCTTTTAAATCGAGGTCCGATCAACCAAAATAGTTCAATATGTGCGAGAATAGGTTTCATACCACAAACCATATCATGTGAATAAAATTTGACACAAACTAACTCTATCGAGTGTTTCACAAAAAATCGGTACTACCCTTCGAAGTTTTATTGAAGACAAGAGGTCTCGAAATACGCTTTTAAATCGAGGTCCGATCAACCAAAATAGTTCAATATGTGCGAGAATAGGTTTCATACCACAAACCATATCATGTGAATAAAATTTGACACAAACTAACTCTATCGAGTGTTTCACAAAAAATCGTGTACTACCCCTTTGAAGTTTTATTGAAGACAAGAGGTCTCGAAATACGCTTTTAAATCGAGGTCCGATCAACCAAAATAGTTCAATATGTGCGAGAATAGGTTTCATACCACAAACCATATCATGTGAATAAAATTTGACACAAACTAACTCTATCGAGTGTTTCACAAAAATCGTGTACTACCCCTTCGAAGTTTTATTGAAGACAAGAGGTCTCGAAATACGCTTTTAAATCGAGGTCCGATCAACCAAAATAGTTCAATATGTGCGAGAATAGGTTTCATACCACAAACCATATCATGTGAATAAAATTTGACACAAACTAACTCTATCGAAAGTGTTTCACAAAAATCGTGTACTACCCCTTCGAAGTTTTATTGAAGACAAGAGGTCTCGGAAATACGCTTTTAAATCGAGGTCCGATCAACCAAAATAGTTCAATATGTGCGAGAATAGGTTTCATACCACAAACCATATCATGTGAATAAAATTTGACACAAACTAACTCTATCGAGTGTTTCACAAAAATCGTACTACCCCTTCGAAGTTTTATTGAAGACAAGAGGTCTCGGAAATACGCTTAAATCGAGGTCCGATCAACCAAAATAGTTCAATATGTGCGAGAATAGGTTTCATACCACAAACCATATCATGTGAATAAAATTTGACACAAACTAACTCTATCGAAAGTGTTTCACAAAAAATCGGTACTACCCCTTCGAGTTTTATTGAAGACAAGAGGTCTCGAAATACGCTTTTAAATCGAGGTCCGATCAACCAAAATAGTTCAATATGTGCGAGAATAGGTTTCATACCACAAACCATATCATGTGAATAAAATTTGACACAAACTAACTCTATCGAGTGTTTCACAAAAATCGGTACTACCCCTTCGAAGTTTTATTGAAGACAAGAGGTCTCGAAATACGCTTTTAAATCGAGGTCCGATCAACCAAAATAGTTCAATATGTGCGAGAATAGGTTTCATACCACAAACCATATCATGTGAATAAAATTTGACACAAACTAACTCTATCGAAAGTGTTTCACAAAAAATCGTACTACCCCTTTCGAAGTTTTATTGAAGACAAGAGGTCTCGAAATACGCTTTTAAATCGAGGTCCGATCAACCAAAATAGTTCAATATGTGAGAATAGGTTTCATACCACAAACCATATCATGTGAATAAAATTTGACACAAACTAACTCTATCGAGTGTTTCACAAAAATCGTGGTACTACCCCTTCGAGTTTTATTGAAGACAAGAGGTCTCGAAATACGCTTTAAATCGAGGTCCGATCAACCAAAATAGTTCAATATGTGCGAGAATAGGTTTCATACCACAAACCATATCATGTGAATAAAATTTGACACAAACTAACTCTATCGAGTGTTTCACAAAAATCGGTACTACCCTTTCGAGTTTTATTGAAGACAAGAGGTCTCGAAATACGCTTTTAAATCGAGGTCCGATCAACCAAAATAGTTCAATATGTGCGAGAATAGGTTTCATACCACAAACCATATCATGTGAATAAAATTTGACACAAACTAACTCTATCGAGTGTTTCACAAAAATCGTGTACTACCCCTTCGAGTTTTATTGAAGACAAGAGGTCTCGAAATACGCTTTTAAATCGAGGTCCGATCAACCAAAATAGTTCAATATGTGCGAGAATAGGTTTCATACCACAAACCATATCATGTGAATAAAATTTGACACAAACTAACTCTATCGAAAGTGTTTCAAAAAATCGTGTACTACCCCTTCGAGTTTTATTGAAGACAAGAGGTCTCGAAATACATTTTAAATCGAGGTCCGATCAACCAAAATAGTTCAATATGTGCGAGAATAGGTTTCATACCACAAACCATATCATGTGAATAAAATTTGACACAAACTAACTCTATCGAGTGTTTCACAAAAATCGGTACTACCCCTTCGAGTTTTATTGAAGACAAGAGGTCTCGAAATACGCTTTTAAATCGAGGTCCGATCAACCAAAATAGTTCAATATGTGCGAGAATAGGTTTCATACCACAAACCATATCATGTGAATAAAATTTGACACAAACTAACTCTATCGAAAGTGTTTCACAAAAATCGTGTACTACCCCTTTCGAAGTTTTATTGAAGACAAGAGGTCTCGAAATACTTTTAAATCGAGGTCCCATCAACCAAAATAGTTCAATATGTGCGAGAATAGGTTTCATACCACAAACCATATCATGTGAATAAAATTTGACACAAACTAACTCTATCGAGTGTTTCACAAAAATCGGTACTACCCCTTCGAAGTTTTATTGAAGACAAGAGGTCTCGAAATACGCTTTTAAATCGAGGTCCGATCAACCAAAATAGTTCAATATGTGCGAGAATAGGTTTCATACCACAAACCATATCATGTGAATAAAATTTGACACAAACTAACTCTATCGAGTGTTTCACAAAAATCGGTACTACCCCTTTGAGTTTTATTGAAGACAAGAGGTCTCGAAATACGCTTTTAAATCGAGGTCCGATCAACCAAAATAGTTCAATATGTGCGAGAATAGGTTTCATACCACAAACCATATCATGTGAATAAAATTTGACACAAACTAACTCTATCGAGTGTTTCACAAAAAATCGTGTACTACCCCTTCGAAGTTTTATTGAAGACAAGAGGTCTCGAAATACGCTTTTAAATCGAGGTCCGATCAACCAAAATAGTTCAATATGTGCGAGAATAGGTTTCATACCACAAACCATATCATGTGAATAAAATTTGACACAAACTAACTCTATCGAGTGTTTCACAAAAATCGTGTACTACCCCTTCGAAGTTTTATTGAAGACAAGAGGTCTCGAAATACGCTTTTAAATCGAGGTCCGATCAACCAAAATAGTTCAATATGTGCGAGAATAGGTTTCATACCACAAACCATATCATGTGAATAAAATTTGACACAAACTAACTCTATCGAGTGTTTCACAAAAATCGTACTACTACCCTTTCGAGTTTTATTGAAGACAAGAGGTCTCGAAATACATTTTAAATCGAGGTCCGATCAACCAAAATAGTTCAATATAAAGTGAGAATAGGTTTCATACCACAAACCATATCATGTGAATAAAATTTGACACAAACTAACTCTATCGAGTGTTTCACAAAAATCGGTACTACCCCTTTCGAAGTTTTATTGAAGACAAGAGGTCTCGAAATACGCTTTTAAATCGAGGTCCGATCAACCAAAATAGTTCAATATGTGCGAGAATAGGTTTCATACCACAAACCATATCATGTGAATAAAATTTGACACAAACTAACTCTATCGAAAGTGTTTCACAAAAAATCGGTACTACCCCTTCGAAGTTTTATTGAAGACAAGAGGTCTCGAAATACGCTTTTAAATCGAGGTCCGATCAACCAAAATAGTTCAATATGTGCGAGAATAGGTTTCATACCACAAACCATATCATGTGAATAAAATTTGACACAAACTAACTCTATCGAGTGTTTCACAAAAAATCGGTACTACCCCTTTCGAAGTTTTATTGAAGACAAGAGGTCTCGAAATACGCTTTTAAATCGAGGTCCGATCAACCAAAATAGTTCAATATGTGCGAGAATAGGTTTCATACCACAATCCATATCATGTGAATAAAATTTGACACAAACTAACTCTATCGAGTGTTTCACAAAAAATCGTGGTACTACCCTTCGAAGTTTTATTGAAGACAAGAGGTCTCGAAATACGCTTTTAAATCGAGGTCCGATCAACCAAAATAGTTCAATATGTGCGAGAATAGGTTTCATACCACAAACCATATCATGTGAATAAAATTTGACACAAACTAACTCTATCGAAAGTGTTTCACAAAAAATCGGTACTACCCCTTCGAGTTTTATTGAAGACAAGAGGTCTCGAAATACGCTTTTAAATCGAGGTCCGATCAACCAAAATAGTTCAATATGTGCGAGAATAGGTTTCATACCACAAACCATATCATGTGAATAAAATTTGACACAAACTAACTCTATCGAAAGTGTTTCACAAAAATCGTGGTACTACCCTTCGAGTTTTATTGAAGACAAGAGGTCTCGAAATACGCTTTTAAATCGAGGTCCGATCAACCAAAATAGTTCAATATGTGCGTAGAATAGGTTTCAAACCACAACCCATATTATGTGAATAAAATTTGACACAAACCAACTCTATCGAGTGTTTCACAAAAAATCGTGTACTACCCCTTCGAAGTTTTATTGAAGACAAGAGGTCTCGAAATACGCTTTTAAATCGAGGTCCGATCAACCAAAATAGTTCAATATGTGCGAGAATAGGTTTCATACCACAAACCATATCATGTGAATAAAATTTGACACAAACTAACTCTATCGAAAGTGTTTCACAAAAAATCGTGTACTACCCCTTTGAAGTTTTATTGAAGACAAGAGGTCTCGAAATACGCTTTAAATCGAGGTCCGATCAACCAAAATAGTTCAATATGTGCGTAGAATAGGTTTCAAACCACAACCCATATCATGTGAATAAAATTTGACACAAACTAACTCTATCGAGTGTTTCACAAAAAATCGTGGACTACCCCTTCGAGTTTTATTGAAGACAAGAGGTCTCGGAAATACGCTTTTAAATCGAGGTCCGATCAACCAAAATAGTTCAATATGTGCGAGAATAGGTTTCATACCACAAACCATATCATGTGAATAAAATTTGACACAAACTAACTCTATCGAAAGTGTTTCACAAAAATCGTGTACTACCCCTTTCGAAGTTTTATTGAAGACAAGAGGTCTCGAAATACGCTTTTAAATCGAGGTCCGATCAACCAAAATAGTTCAATATGTGTAGAATAGGTTTCATACCACAAACCATATCATGTGAATAAAATTTGACACAAACTAACTCTATCGAAAGTGTTTCACAAAAAATCGGTACTACCCCTTCGAAGTTTTATTGAAGACAAGAGGTCTCGGAAATACGCTTTTAAATCGAGGTCCGATCAACCAAAATAGTTCAATATGTGCGAGAATAGGTTTCATACCACAAACCATATCATGTGAATAAAATTTGACACAAACTAACTCTATCGAAAGTGTTTCACAAAAATCGTACTACCCCTTCGAGTTTTATTGAAGACAAGAGGTCTCGAAATACGCTTTTAAATCGAGGTCCGATCAACCAAAATAGTTCAATATGTGCGAGAATAGGTTTCATACCACAAACCATATCATGTGAATAAAATTTGACACAAACTAACTCTATCGAGTGTTTCACAAAAAATCGGTACTACCCCTTCGAGTTTTATTGAAGACAAGAGGTCTCGAAATACGCTTTTAAATCGAGGTCCGATCAACCAAAATAGTTCAATATGTGCGAGAATAGGTTTCATACCACAAACCATATCATGTGAATAAAATTTGACACAAACTAACTCTATCGAGTGTTTCACAAAAATCGTGTACTACCCTTCGAAGTTTTATTGAAGACAAGAGGTCTCGAAATACGTTTTAAATCGAGGTCCGATCAACCAAAATAGTTCAATATGTGCGAGAATAGGTTTCATACCACAAACCATATCATGTGAATAAAATTTGACACAAACTAACTCTATCGAGTGTTTCACAAAAATCGTGTACTACCCCTTCGAGTTTTATTGAAGACAAGAGGTCTCGAAATACGCTTTTAAATCGAGGTCCGATCAACCAAAATAGTTCAATATGTGCGAGAATAGGTTTCATACCACAAACCATATCATGTGAATAAAATTTGACACAAACTAACTCTATCGAGTGTTTCACAAAAAATCGTGTACTACCCTTCGAAGTTTTATTGAAGACAAGAGGTCTCGAAATACGCTTTTAAATCGAGGTCCGATCAACCAAAATAGTTCAATATGTGCGAGAATAGGTTTCATACCACAAACCATATCATGTGAATAAAATTTGACACAAACTAACTCTATCGAAAGTGTTTCACAAAAAATCGGTACTACCCCTTTGAAGTTTTATTGAAGACAAGAGGTCTCGAAATACGCTTTTAAATCGAGGTCCGATCAACCAAAATAGTTCAATATGTGCGAGAATAGGTTTCATACCACAAACCATATCATGTGAATAAAATTTGACACAAACTAACTCTATCGAAAGTGTTTCACAAAAATCGTGTACTACCCCTTTGAAGTTTTATTGAAGACAAGAGGTCTCGAAATACGCTTTTAAATCGAGGTCCGATCAACCAAAATAGTTCAATATAAAGCGAGAATAGGTTTCATACCACAAACCATATCATGTGAATAAAATTTGACACAAACTAACTCTATCGAGTGTTTCACAAAAATCGGTACTACCCCTTCGAGTTTTATTGAAGACAAGAGGTCTCGAAATACATTTTTAAATCGAGGTCCGATCAACCAAAATAGTTCAATATGTGAGAATAGGTTTCATACCACAAACCATATCATGTGAATAAAATTTGACACAAACTAACTCTATCGAAAGTGTTTCACAAAAAATCGGTACTACCCTTCGAAGTTTTATTGAAGACAAGAGGTCTCGAAATACGCTTTTAAATCGAGGTCCGATCAACCAAAATAGTTCAATATGTGCGAGAATAGGTTTCATACCACAAACCATATCATGTGAATAAAATTTGACACAAACTAACTCTATCGAAAGTGTTTCACAAAAAATCGTGTACTACCCCTTTGAGTTTTATTGAAGACAAGAGGTCTCGAAATACGCTTTTAAATCGAGGTCCGATCAACCAAAATAGTTCAATATGTGCGAGAATAGGTTTCATACCACAAACCATATCATGTGAATAAAATTTGACACAAACTAACTCTATCGAAAGTGTTTCACAAAAAATCGTACTACCCCCTTCGAAGTTTTATTGAAGACAAGAGGTCTCGAAATACGCTTTTAAATCGAGGTCCGATCAACCAAAATAGTTCAATATGTGCGAGAATAGGTTTCATACCACAAACCATATCATGTGAATAAAATTTGACACAAACTAACTCTATCGAGTGTTTCACAAAAATCGTGTACTACCCCTTCGAGTTTTATTGAAGACAAGAGGTCTCGGAAATACGCTTTTAAATCGAGGTCCGATCAACCAAAATAGTTCAATATGTGCGAGAATAGGTTTCATACCACAAACCATATCATGTGAATAAAATTTGACACAAACTAACTCTATCGAAAGTGTTTCACAAAAAATCGTGTACTACCCTTCGAAGTTTTATTGAAGACAAGAGGTCTCGAAATACGCTTTTAAATCGAGGTCCGATCAACCAAAATAGTTCAATATGTGCGAGAATAGGTTTCATACCACAAACCATATCATGTGAATAAAATTTGACACAAACTAACTCTATCGAAAGTGTTTCACAAAAAATCGTGTACTACCCCTTCGAAGTTTTATTGAAGACAAGAGGTCTCGAAATACGCTTTTAAATCGAGGTCCGATCAACCAAAATAGTTCAATATGTGCGAGAATAGGTTTCATACCACAAACCATATCATGTGAATAAAATTTGACACAAACTAACTCTATCGAAAGTGTTTCACAAAAATCGTGTACTACCCCTTCGAGTTTTATTGAAGACAAGAGGTCTCGAAATACGCTTTTAAATCGAGGTCCCATCAACCAAAATAGTTCAATATGTGCGAGAATAGGTTTCATACCACAAACCATATCATGTGAAAAAAATTTGACACAAACTAACTCTATCGAGTGTTTCACAAAAATCGTGTACTACCCCTTTCGAAGTTTTATTGAAGACAAGAGGTCTCGAAATACGCTTTTAAATCGAGGTCCGATCAACCAAAATAGTTCAATATGTGCGAGAATAGGTTTCATACCACAAACCATATCATGTGAATAAAATTTGACACAAACTAACTCTATCGAAAGTGTTTCACAAAAAATCGGTACTACCCCTTCGAAGTTTTATTGAAGACAAGAGGTCTCGGAAATACGCTTTTAAATCGAGGTCCCATCAACCAAAATAGTTCAATATGTGCGAGAATAGGTTTCATACCACAAACCATATCATGTGAATAAAATTTGACACAAACTAACTCTATCGAGTGTTTCACAAAAATCGTGTACTACCCTTTCGAGTTTTATTGAAGACAAGAGGTCTCTCGAAATACGCTTTAAATCGAGGTCCGATCAACCAAAATAGTTCAATATGTGCGAGAATAGGTTTCATACCACAAACCATATCATGTGAATAAAATTTGACACAAACTAACTCTATCGAAAGTGTTTCACAAAAATCGGTACTACCCCTTCGAAGTTTTATTGAAGACAAGAGGTCTCGAAATACATTTTAAATCGAGGTCCGATCAACCAAAATAGTTCAATATGTGCGAGAATAGGTTTCATACCACAAACCATATCATGTGAATAAAATTTGACACAAACTAACTCTATCGAGTGTTTCACAAAAAATCGTGGTACTACCCTTTGAGTTTTATTGAAGACAAGAGGTCTCGAAATACGCTTTTAAATCGAGGTCCATCAACCAAAATAGTTCAATATGTGCGAGAATAGGTTTCATACCACAAACCATATCATGTGAATACAATTCGACACAAACTAACTCTATCGAGTGTTTCACAAAAAATCGTACTACCCCTTTCGAGTTTTATTGAAGACAAGAGGTCTCGAAATACGCTTTTAAATCGAGGTCCGATCAACCAAAATAGTTCAATATGTGCGAGAATAGGTTTCATACCACAAACCATATCATGTGAATAAAATTTGACACAAACTAACTCTATCGAGTGTTTCACAAAAATCGTGTACTACCCCTTTGAGTTTTATTGAAGACAAGAGGTCTCGAAATACGCTTTTAAATCGAGGTCCGATCAACCAAAATAGTTCAATATGTGCGAGAATAGGTTTCATACCACAAACTATATCATGTGAATAAAATTTGACACAAACTAACTCTATCGAGTGTTTCACAAAAAATCGTGTACTACCCTTCGAAGTTTTATTGAAGACAAGAGGTCTCGAAATACGCTTTTAAATCGAGGTCCGATCAACCAAAATAGTTCAATATGTGCGAGAATAGGTTTCATACCACAAACCATATCATGTGAATAAAATTTGACACAAACTAACTCTATCGAGTGTTTCACAAAAAATCGGTACTACCCTTCGAGTTTTATTGAAGACAAGAGGTCTCGGAAATACGCTTTTAAATCGAGGTCCGATCAACCAAAATAGTTCAATATGTGCGAGAATAGGTTTCATACCACAAACCATATCATGTGAATAAAATTTGACACAAACTAACTCTATCGAAAGTGTTTCACAAAAAATCGTGTACTACCCCTTTCGAAGTTTTATTGAAGACAAGAGGTCTCGAAATACGCTTTTAAATCGAGGTCCGATCAACCAAAATAGTTCAATATGTGCGAGAATAGGTTTCATACCACAAACCATATCATGTGAATAAAATTTGACACAAACTAACTCTATCGAGTGTTTCACAAAAATCGTGTACTACCCCTTTCGAGTTTTATTGAAGACAAGAGGTCTCGGAAATACGCTTTTAAATCGAGGTCCGATCAACCAAAATAGTTCAATATGTGCGAGAATAGGTTTCATACCACAAACCATATCATGTGAATAAAATTTGACACAAACTAACTCTATCGAAAGTGTTTCACAAAAATCGTGGTACTACCCCTTCGAAGTTTTATTGAAGACAAGAGGTCTCGAAATACGCTTTTAAATCGAGGTCCGATCAACCAAAATAGTTCAATATGTGCGAGAATAGGTTTCATACCACAAACCATATCATGTGAATAAAATTTGACACAAACTAACTCTATCGAAAGTGTTTCACAAAAATCGTGTACTACCCCTTCGAAGTTTTATTGAAGACAAGAGGTCTCGAAATACGCTTTTAAATCGAGGTCCATCAACCAAAATAGTTCAATATGTGCGAGAATAGGTTTCATACCACAAACCATATCATGTGAATAAAATTTGACACAAACTAACTCTATCGAGTGTTTCACAAAAATCGTGTACTACCCCTTCGAAGTTTTATTGAAGACAAGAGGTCTCGAAATACGCTTTTAAATCGAGGTCCGATCAACCAAAATAGTTCAATATGTGCGAGAATAGGTTTCATACCACAAACCATATCATGTGAATAAAATTTGACACAAACTAACTCTATCGAAAGTGTTTCACAAAAATCGTGTACTACCCCTTTCGAAGTTTTATTGAAGACAAGAGGTCTCGAAATACGCTTTTAAATCGAGGTCCGATCAACCAAAATAGTTCAATATGTGCGAGAATAGGTTTCATACCACAAACCATATCATGTGAATAAAATTTGACACAAACTAACTCTATCGAGTGTTTCACAAAAATCGTGTACTACCCTTTCGAAGTTTTATTGAAGACAAGAGGTCTCGAAATACATTTTAAATCGAGGTCCGATCAACCAAAATAGTTCAATATGTGCGAGAATAGGTTTCATACCACAAACCATATCATGTGAATAAAATTTGACACAAACTAACTCTATCGAGTGTTTCACAAAAAATCGTACTACCCTTTCGAAGTTTTATTGAAGACAAGAGGTCTCGAAATACGCTTTAAATCGAGGTCCGATCAACCAAAATAGTTCAATATGTGCGAGAATAGGTTTCATACCACAAACCATATCATGTGAATAAAATTTGACACAAACTAACTCTATCGAGTGTTTCACAAAAAATCGTGGTACTACCCCTTTCGAGTTTTATTGAAGACAAGAGGTCTCGAAATACGCTTTTAAATCGAGGTCCGATCAACCAAAATAGTTCAATATGTGCGAGAATAGGTTTCATACCACAAACCATATCATGTGAATAAAATTTGACACAAACTAACTCTATCGAGTGTTTCACAAAAATCGTGTACTACCCCTTCGAGTTTTATTGAAGACAAGAGGTCTCGAAATACGCTTTTAAATCGAGGTCCGATCAACCAAAATAGTTCAATATGTGAGAATAGGTTTCATACCACAAACCATATCATGTGAATAAAATTTGACACAAACTAACTCTATCGAGTGTTTCACAAAAAATCGGTACTACCCTTCGAAGTTTTATTGAAGACAAGAGGTCTCGGAAATACATTTTTAAATCGAGGTCCGATCAACCAAAATAGTTCAATATGTGCGAAGAATAGGTTTCATACCACATACCATATCATGTGAATAAAATTTGACAAAAACTAACTCTATCGAGTGTTTCACAAAAAATCGTGTACTACCCCTTCGAGTTTTATTGAAGACAAGAGGTCTCGAAATACATTTTAAATCGAGGTCCGATCAACCAAAATAGTTCAATATGTGCGAGAATAGGTTTCATACCACAAACCATATCATGTGAATAAAATTTGACACAAACTAACTCTATCGAGTGTTTCACAAAAAATCGGTACTACCCCTTCGAAGTTTTATTGAAGACAAGAGGTCTCGAAATACGCTTTTAAATCGAGGTCCGATCAACCAAAATAGTTCAATATGTGCGAGAATAGGTTTCATACCACAAACCATATCATGTGAATAAAATTTGACACAAACTAACTCTATCGAGTGTTTCACAAAAAATCGGTACTACCCCTTTGAGTTTTATTGAAGACAAGAGGTCTCGAAATACGCTTTTAAATCGAGGTCCGATCAACCAAAATAGTTCAATATGTGCGAGAATAGGTTTCATACCACAAACCATATCATGTGAATAAAATTTGACACAAACTAACTCTATCGAGTGTTTCACAAAAAATCGTGGTACTACCCCTTCGAGTTTTATTGAAGACAAGAGGTCTCGAAATACATTTTTAAATCGAGGTCCGATCAACCAAAATAGTTCAATATGTGCGAAGAATAGGTTTCATACCACATACCAGATCATGTGAATAAAATTTGACACAAACTAACTCTATCGAGTGTTTCACAAAAATCGTGTACTACCCTTCGAGTTTTATTGAAGACAAGAGGTCTCGAAATACGCTTTTAAATCGATGTCCGATCAACCAAAATAGTTCAATATGTGCGTAGAATAGGTTTTATACCACAAACCATATCATGTGAATAAAATTTGACACAAAGTAACTCTATCGAGTGTTTCACAAAAATCGGTACTACCCCTTCGAGTTTTATTGAAGACAAGAGGTCTCGAAATACGCTTTAAATCGAGGTCCCAGAATAGGTTTCATACCACAAACCATATCATGTGAATAAAATTTGACACAAACTAACTCTATCGAGTGTTTCACAAAAATCGTACTACTACCCTTTGAAGTTTTATTGAAGACAAGAGGTCTCGAAATACGTTTTAAATCGAGGTCCGATCAACCAAAATAGTTCAATATGTGCGAGAATAGGTTTCATACCACAAACCATATCATGTGAATAAAATTTGACACAAACTAACTCTATCGAAAGTGTTTCACAAAAAATCGTGTACTACCCTTCGAGTTTTATTGAAGACAAGAGGTCTCGAAATACGCTTTTAAATCGAGGTCCGATCAACCAAAATAGTTCAATATGTGAGAATAGGTTTCATACCACAAACCATATCATGTGAATAAAATTTGACACAAACTAACTCTATCGAAAGTGTTTCACAAAAATCGTACTACTACCCTTTCGAAGTTTTATTGAAGACAAGAGGTCTCGAAATACGCTTTAAATCGAGGTCCGATCAACCAAAATAGTTCAATATGTGCGAGAATAGGTTTCATACCACAAACCATATCATGTGAATAAAATTTGACACAAACTAACTCTATCGAGTGTTTCACAAAAATCGGTACTACCCCTTCGAGTTTTATTGAAGACAAGAGGTCTCGAAATACGCTTTTAAATCGAGGTCCGATCAACCAAAATAGTTCAATATGTGCGAGAATAGGTTTCATACCACAAACCATATCATGTGAATAAAATTTGACACAAACTAACTCTATCGAGTGTTTCACAAAAAATCGTGTACTACCCCTTTGAAGTTTTATTGAAGACAAGAGGTCTCGAAATACGCTTTTAAATCGAGGTCCGATCAACCAAAATAGTTCAATATGTGCGAGAATAGGTTTCATACCACAAACCATATCATGTGAATAAAATTTGACACAAACTAACTCTATCGAAAGTGTTTCACAAAAATCGGTACTACCCCTTCGAAGTTTTATTGAAGACAAGAGGTCTCGAAATACATTTTAAATCGAGGTCCGATCAACCAAAATAGTTCAATATGTGCGAGAATAGGTTTCATACCACAAACCATATCATGTGAATAAAATTTGACACAAACTAACTCTATCGAAAGTGTTTCACAAAAAATCGTGTACTACCCTTCGAGTTTTATTGAAGACAAGAGGTCTCGAAATACGCTTTTAAATCGAGGTCCGATCAACCAAAATAGTTCAATATGTGCGAGAATAGGTTTCATACCACAAACCATATCATGTGAATAAAATTTGACACAAACTAACTCTATCGAGTGTTTCACAAAAATCGTGGTACTACCCCTTCGAGTTTTATTGAAGACAAGAGGTCTCGAAATACGCTTTTAAATCGAGGTCCGATCAACCAAAATAGTTCAATATGTGAGAATAGGTTTCATACCACAAACCATATCATGTGAATAAAATTTGACACAAACTAACTCTATCGAGTGTTTCACAAAAATCGTGTACTACCCCTTTGAAGTTTTATTGAAGACAAGAGGTCTCGAAATACGCTTTTAAATCGAGGTCCGATCAACCAAAATAGTTCAATATGTGCGAGAATAGGTTTCATACCACAAACCATATCATGTGAATAAAATTTGACACAAACTAACTCTATCGAGTGTTTCACAAAAAATCGTGTACTACCCTTCGAAGTTTTATTGAAGACAAGAGGTCTCGAAATACATTTTAAATCGAGGTCCGATCAACCAAAATAGTTCAATATGTGAGAATAGGTTTCATACCACAAACCATATCATGTGAATAAAATTTGACACAAACTAACTCTATCGAAAGTGTTTCAAAAAAAATCGTGTACTACCCCTTTGAGTTTTATTGAAGACATGAGGTCTCGGAAATACATTTTTAAATCGAGGAACGATCAACCAAAATAGTTCAATATGTGCGTAGAATTGGTTTCATACCACAAACCATATCATGTGAATAAAATTTGACACAAACTAACTCTATCGAGTGTTTCACAAAAAATCGTGTACGACCCCTTCGAAGTTTTATTGAAGACAAGAGGTCTCGAAATACATTTTAAATCGAGGTCCGATCAACCAAAATAGTTCAATATGTGCGAGAATAGGTTTCATACCACAAACCATATCATGTGAATAATATTTGACACAAACTAACTCTATCGAGTGTTTCACAAAAAATCGTGTACTACCCCATTTGAGTTTTATTGAAGACAAGAGGTCTTGGAAATACGTTTTTAAATCGAGGTCCGATCAACCAAAATAGTTCAATATGTGCGTAGAATAGGTTTCATACCAAAAACCATATCATGTGAATAAAATTTTACACAAACTAACTCTATCGAGTGTTTCACAAAAAATCGTGTACTACCCCCTTTGAGTTTTATTGAATACATGAGGTCTCGGAAATACATTTTAAATCGAGGTCCGATCAACCAAAATTGTTCAATATGTGCGTAGAATAGGTTTCATACCACAAACCATATCATGTGAATAAAATTTGACACAAACTAACTCTATCGAGTGTTTCACAAAAAATCGTGGTACTACCCTTCGAAGTTTTATTGAAGACAAGAGGTCTTGGAAATACGTTTTTAAATCGAGGTCCGATCAACCAAAATAGTTCAATATGTGCGTAGAATAGGTTTCATACCACAAACCATATCATGTGAATAAAATTTGACACAAACTAACTCTATCGAGTGTTTCACAAAAAATCGTGTACTACCCCATTTGAGTTTTATTGAAGACAAGAGGTCTTGGAAATACGTTTTTAAATCGAGGTCCGATCAACCAAAATAGTTCAATATGTGCGTAGAATAGGTTTCATACCACAAACCATAACATGTGAATAAAATTTGACACAAACTAACTCTATCGAGTGTTTCACAAAAAATCGTGTACTACCCCTTTGAGTTTTATTGAAGACATGAGGTCTCGGAAATACATTTTAAATCGAGGTCCGATCAACCAAAATAGTTCAATATGTGCGAGAATAGGTTTCATACCACAAACCATATCATGTGAATAAAATTTGACACAAACTAACTCTATCGAAAGTGTTTCACAAAAATCGTGTACTACCCCTTTGAAGTTTTATTGAAGACAAGAGGTCTCGAAATACGCTTTTAAATCGAGGTCCGATCAACCAAAATAGTTCAATATGTGCGAGAATAGGTTTCATACCACAAACCATATCATGTGAATAAAATTTGACACAAACTAACTCTATCGAAAGTGTTTCACAAAAATCGGTACTACCCCCTTTCGAGTTTTATTGAAGACAAGAGGTCTCGAAATACATTTTAAATCGAGGTCCGATCAACCAAAATAGTTCAATATGTGCGAGAATAGGTTTCATACCACAAACCATATCATGTGAATAAAATTTGACACAAACTAACTCTATCGAAAGTGTTTCACAAAAATCGTGTACTACCCCTTTGAAGTTTTATTGAAGACAAGAGGTCTCGAAATACATTTTAAATCGAGGTCCGATCAACCAAAATAGTTCAATATGTGCGAGAATAGGTTTCATACCACAAACCATATCATGTGAATAAAATTTGACACAAACTAACTCTATCGAAAGTGTTTCACAAAAATCGTGGTACTACCCTTTGAGTTTTATTGAAGACAAGAGGTCTCGAAATACGCTTTTAAATCGAGGTCCGATCAACCAAAATAGTTCAATATGTGCGAGAATAGGTTTCATACCACAAACCATATCATGTGAATAAAATTTGACACAAACTAACTCTATCGAGTGTTTCACAAAAATCGTGTACTACCCTTTGAAGTTTTATTGAAGACAAGAGGTCTCGAAATACATTTTAAATCGAGGTCCGATCAACCAAAATAGTTCAATATGTGCGAGAATAGGTTTCATACCACAAACCATATCATGTGAATAAAATTTGACACAAACTAACTCTATCGAAAGTGTTTCACAAAAAATCGTGTACTACCCCTTTGAAGTTTTATTGAAGACAAGAGGTCTCGAAATACATTTTAAATCGAGGTCCGATCAACCAAAATAGTTCAATATGTGCGAGAATAGGTTTCATACCACAAACCATATCATGTGAATAAAATTTGACACAAACTAACTCTATCGAGTGTTTCACAAAAAATCGTGTACTACCCCTTTGAAGTTTTATTGAAGACAAGAGGTCTCGAAATACATTTTAAATCGAGGTCCGATCAACCAAAATAGTTCAATATGTGCGAGAATAGGTTTCATACCACAAACCATATCATGTGAATAAAATTTGACACAAACTAACTCTATCGAAAGTGTTTCACAAAAAATCGGTACTACCCCTTTGAGTTTTATTGAAGACAAGAGGTCTCGGAAATACGCTTTTAAATCGAGGTCCGATCAACCAAAATAGTTCAATATGTGCGAGAATAGGTTTCATACCACAAACCATATCATGTGAATAAAATTTGACACAAACTAACTCTATCGAAAGTGTTTCACAAAAATCGGTACTACCCCTTTCGAGTTTTATTGAAGACAAGAGGTCTCGGAAATACGCTTTTAAATCGAGGTCCGATCAACCAAAATAGTTCAATATGTGCGAGAATAGGTTTCATACCACAAACCATATCATGTGAATAAAATTTGACACAAACTAACTCTATCGAAAGTGTTTCAAAAAATCGTGTACTACCCTTCGAAGTTTTATTGAAGACAAGAGGTCTCGAAATACATTTTAAATCGAGGTCCCATCAACCAAAATAGTTCAATATGTGCGAGAATAGGTTTCATACCACAAACCATATCATGTGAATAAAATTTGACACAAACTAACTCTATCGAAAGTGTTTCACAAAAATCGGTACTACCCCTTTGAAGTTTTATTGAAGACAAGAGGTCTCGAAATACGCTTTTAAATCGAGGTCCGATCAACCAAAATAGTTCAATATGTGCGAGAATAGGTTTCATACCACAAACCATATCATGTGAATAAAATTTGACACAAACTAACTCTATCGAAAGTGTTTCACAAAAATCGGTACTACCCCTTCGAGTTTTATCAAGACAAGAGGTCTCGAAATACGCTTTTAAATCGAGGTCCCATCAACCAAAATAGTTCAATATAAATGTGTAGAAAATGTTTAATAACACAAACCATATCATTAGAATAAAATTTGAAACAAACTAACTCTATCGAAAGTGTTTCACAAAAAATCGTGTACTACCCCCTTTGAGTTTTATTGAAGACAAGAGGTTTCGGAAATACGTTTTTAAATCGATGTTCGATCAACCAAATTAGTTCAATACGTGCATAGAGTAGGTTTCATACCACAAACCATATCATGTGAATAAAATTTGACACAAAATAACTCTATCGAGTGTTTCACAAAAAATCGTGTACTACCCCTTCGAAGTTTTATTGAAGACAAGAGGTCTCGAAATACATTTTAAATCGAGGTCCGATCAACCAAAATAGTTCAATATGTGCGAGAATAGGTTTCATACCACAAACCATATCATGTGAATAAAATTTGACACAAACTAACTCTATCGAAAGTGTTTCACAAAAATCGTGTACTACCCCTTCGAAGTTTTATTGAAGACAAGAGGTCTCGGAAATACATTTTTAAATCGAGGTCCGATCAACCAAAATAGTTCAATATGTGCGAAGAATAGGTTTCATACCACATACCATATCATGTGAATAAAATTTGACACAAACTAACTCTATCGAGTGTTTCACAAAAAATCGTGTACTACCCCCTTTGAGTTTTATTGAAGACAAGAGGTCTCGGAAATACGTTTTTAAATCGAGGTCCGATCAACCAAAATAGTTCAATATGTGCGAAGAATAGGTTTCATACCACATACCATATCATGTGAATAAAATTTGACACAAACTAACTCTATCGAAAGTTTCACAAAAAATCGTGTACTACCCCCTTTGAGTTTTATTGAAGACAAGAGGTCTCGAAATACATTTTAAATCGAGGTCCGATCAACCAAAATAGTTCAATATGTGCGAGAATAGGTTTCATACCACAAACCATATCATGTGAATAAAATTTGACACAAACTAACTCTATCGAGTGTTTCACAAAAAATCGGTACTACCCCTTTCGAGTTTTATTGAAGACAAGAGGTCTCGAAATACATTTTTAAATCGAGGTCCGATCAACCAAAATAGTTCAATATGTGCGAGAATAGGTTTCATACCACAAACCATATCATGTGAATAAAATTTGACACAAACTAACTCTATCGAAAGTGTTTCACAAAAATCGTGTACTACCCCTTTCGAGTTTTATTGAAGACAAGAGGTCTCGAAATACGCTTTTAAATCGAGGTCCGATCAACCAAAATAGTTCAATATGTGCGAGAATAGGTTTCATACCACAAACCATATCATGTGAATAAAATTTGACACAAACTAACTCTATCGAAAGTGTTTCACAAAAAATCGTGTACTACCCCTTTGAAGTTTTATTGAAGACAAGAGGTCTCGAAATACATTTTAAATCGAGGTCCGATCAACCAAAATAGTTCAATATAAAAGTGCGAGAATAGGTTTCATACCACAAACCATATCATGTGAATAAAATTTGACACAAACTAACTCTATCGAGTGTTTCACAAAAATCGTGTACTACCCTTTGAGTTTTATTGAAGACAAGAGGTCTCGAAATACATTTTTAAATCGAGGTCCGATCAACCAAAATAGTTCAATATGTGCGAGAATAGGTTTCATACCACAAACCATATCATGTGAATAAAATTTGACAAACTAACTCTATCGAAAGTGTTTCACAAAAATCGTGTACTACCCCTTCGAAGTTTTATTGAAGACAAGAGGTCTCGAAATACATTTTAAATCGAGGTCCGATCAACCAAAATAGTTCAATATGTGCGAGAATAGGTTTCATACCACAAACCATATCATGTGAATAAAATTTGACACAAACTAACTCTATCGAAAGTGTTTCACAAAAATCGTGTACTACCCCTTTGAAGTTTTATTGAAGACAAGAGGTCTCGAAATACGCTTTTAAATCGAGGTCCGATCAACCAAAATAGTTCAATATGTGCGAGAATAGGTTTCATACCACAAACCATATCATGTGAATAAAATTTGACACAAACTAACTCTATCGAAAGTGTTTCACAAAAAATCGGTACTACCCCTTCGAGTTTTATGAAGACAAGAGGTCTCGAAATACGCTTTTAAATCGAGGTCCGATCAACCAAAATAGTTCAATATAAAGTGAGAATAGGTTTCATACCACAAACCATATCATGTGAATAAAATTTGACACAAACTAACTCTATCGAAAGTGTTTCACAAAAATCGTGGTACTACCCCTTCGAGTTTTATTGAAGACAAGAGGTCTCGAAATACGCTTTTAAATCGAGGTCCGATCAACCAAAATAGTTCAATATGTGTAGAATAGGTTTCATACCACAAACCATATCATGTGAATAAAATTTGACACAAACTAACTCTATCGAGTGTTTCACAAAAAATCGTGGTACTACCCCTTCGAGTTTTATTGAAGACAAGAGGTCTCGAAATACATTTTAAATCGAGGTCCGATCAACCAAAATAGTTCAATATGTGCGAGAATAGGTTTCATACCACAAACCATATCATGTGAATAAAATTTGACACAAACTAACTCTATCGAAAGTGTTTCACAAAAATCGGTACTACCCCCTTTCGAAGTTTTATTGAAGACAAGAGGTCTCTCGAAATACGCTTTTAAATCGAGGTCCGATCAACCAAAATAGTTCAATATGTGCGAGAATAGGTTTCATACCACAAACCATATCATGTGAATAAAATTTGACACAAACTAACTCTATCGAAAGTGTTTCACAAAAATCGTGTACTACCCTTCGAGTTTTATTGAAGACAAGAGGTCTCGAAATACATTTTAAATCGAGGTCCGATCAACCAAAATAGTTCAATATGTGCGTAGAATTGGTTTCATACCACAAACCATATCATGTGAATAAAATTTTACACAAACTAACTCTATCGAGTGTTTCACAAAAAATCGTGTACTACCCCTTCGAAGTTTTATTGAAGACAAGAGGTCTCGAAATACGCTTTTAAATCGAGGTCCGATCAACCAAAATAGTTCAATATGTGCGTAGAATTGGTTTCATACCACAGACCATATCATGTGAATAAAATTTGACACAAACTAACTCTATCGAGTGTTTCAGAAAAAATCGTGTACTACCCCTTCGAAGTTTTATTGAAGACAAGAGGTCTCGGAAATACGTTTTTAAATCGATATTCGATCAACCAAAGTAGTTCAATATGTGCGTAGAATAGGTTTCCTACCGCAAATCATATCATGTGCATAAAATTTTACACAAACTAACTCTATCGAGTGTTTCACAAAAAATGGTGTACTACCAACCCCTTAGAGTTTTATTGAAGACAAGAGGTCTCGGAAATACCTTTCGAAATCGATATTCGATCAACCAAAATAGTTCAATATGTGAGAATAGGTTTCATACCACAAACCATATCATGTGAATAAAATTTGACACAAACTAACTCTATCGAAAGTGTTTCACAAAAATCGTGTACTACCCCATTTGAGTTTTATTGAAGACAAGTGGTCTTGGAAATATATTTTTAAATCGAGGTCCGATCAACCAAAATAGTTCAATATGTGCGTAGAATTGGTTTCATACCACAAACCATATCATGTGAATAAAATTTTACACAAACTAACTCTATCAAGTGTTTCACAAAAAATCGTGTACTACCCCTTTGAGTTTTATTGAATACATGAGGTCTCGGAAATACATTTTTAAATCGAGGTCCGATCAACCAAAATTGTTCAATATGTGCGTAGAATAGGTTTCATACCACAAACCATATCATGTGAATAAAATTTGACACAAACTAACTCTATCGAGTGTTTCACAAAAAATCGTGTACTACCCCTTCGAAGTTTTATTGAAGACAAGAGGTCTCGAAATACGCTTTTAAATCGAGGTCCGATCAACCAAAATAGTTCAATATGTGCGAGAATAGGTTTCATACCACAAACCATATCATGTGAATAAAATTTGACACAAACTAACTCTATCGAGTGTTTCACAGAAAATCGTGTACTACCCTTCGAAGTTTTATTGAAGACAAGAGGTCTCGAAATACGCTTTTAAATCGAGGTCCGATCAACCAAAATAGTTCAATATGTGCGAGAATAGGTTTCATACCACAAACCATATCATGTGAATAAAATTTGACACAAACTAACTCTATCGAGTGTTTCACAGAAAATCGTGTACTACCCTTCGAAGTTTTATTGAAGACAAGAGGTCTCGAAATACGCTTTTAAATCGAGGTCCGATCAACCAAAATAGTTCAATATGTGCGAGAATAGGTTTCATACCACAAACCATATCATGTGAATAAAATTTGACACAAACTAACTCTATCGAAAGTGTTTCACAAAAAATCGTGTACTACCCCTTCGAAGTTTTATTGAAGACAAGAGGTCTCGAAATACATTTTAAATCGAGGTCCGATCAACCAAAATAGTTCAATATGTGCGAGAATAGGTTTCATACCACAAACCATATCATGTGAATAAAATTTGACACAAACTAACTCTATCGAAAGTGTTTCACAAAAAATCGTGTACTACCCCTTCGAGTTTTATTGAAGACAAGAGGTCTCGAAATACATTTTAAATCGAGGTCCCATCAACCAAAATAGTTCAATATGTGCGAGAATAGGTTTCATACCACAAACCATATCATGTGAATAAAATTTGACACAAACTAACTCTATCGAGTGTTTCACAAAAATCGTGTACTACCCCTTTGAGTTTTATTGAAGACAAGAGGTCTCGAAATACGCTTTTAAATCGAGGTCGATCAACCAAAATAGTTCAATATGTGAGAATAGGTTTCATACCACAAACCATATCATGTGAATAAAATTTGACACAAACTAACTCTATCGAGTGTTTCACAAAAATCGGTACTACCCCTTTGAGTTTTATTGAAGACAAGAGGTCTCGAAATACGCTTTTAAATCGAGGTCCGATCAACCAAAATAGTTCAATATGTGCGAGAATAGGTTTCATACCACAAACCATATCATGTGAATAAAATTTGACACAAACTAACTCTATCGAGTGTTTCACAAAAAATCGTGTACTACCCTTCGAGTTTTATTGAAGACAAGAGGTCTCGGAAATACGCTTTTAAATCGAGGTCCATCAACCAAAATAGTTCAATATAAATGAGAATAGGTTTCATACCACAAACCATATCATGTGAATAAAATTTGACACAAACTAACTCTATCGAGTGTTTCACAAAAATCGTGGTACTACCCCTTCGAGTTTTATTGAAGACAAGAGGTCTCGAAATACGCTTTTAAATCGAGGTCCATCAACCAAAATAGTTCAATATGTGAGAATAGGTTTCATACCACAAACCATATCATGTGAATAAAATTTGACACAAACTAACTCTATCGAAAGTGTTTCACAAAAATCGTGTACTACCCCTTTGAGTTTTATTGAAGACAAGAGGTCTCGAAATACGCTTTTAAATCGAGGTCCGATCAACCAAAATAGTTCAATATGTGCGAGAATAGGTTTCATACCACAAACCATATCATGTGAATAAAATTTGACACAAACTAACTCTATCGAAAGTGTTTCACAAAAAATCGTGGTACTACCCCTTCGAGTTTTATTGAAGACAAGAGGTCTCGAAATACATTTTAAATCGAGGTCCGATCAACCAAAATAGTTCAATATGTGCGAGAATAGGTTTCATACCACAAACCATATCATGTGAATAAAATTTGACACAAACTAACTCTATCGAGTGTTTCACAAAAATCGTGTACTACCCTTTCGAAGTTTTATTGAAGACAAGAGGTCTCGAAATACGCTTTTAAATCGAGGTCCGATCAACCAAAATAGTTCAATATGTGCGAGAATAGGTTTCATACCACAAACCATATCATGTGAATAAAATTTGACACAAACTAACTCTATCGAAAGTGTTTCACAAAAATCGTGGTACTACCCTTTGAGTTTTATTGAAGACAAGAGGTCTCGAAATACGCTTTTAAATCGAGGTCCGATCAACCAAAATAGTTCAATATGTGTAGAATAGGTTTCATACCACAAACCATAACATGTGAATAAAATTTGACACAAACTAACTCTATCGAGTGTTTCACAAAAAATCGTGGTACTACCCCTTCGAGTTTTATTGAAGACAAGAGGTCTCGAAATACGCTTTAAATCGAGGTACGATCAACCAAAATAGTTCAATATGTGCGTAGAATAGGTTTCATACCACAAACCATATCATGTGAATAAAATTTGACACAAACTAACTCTATCGAGTGTTTCACAAAAAATCGTGTACTACCCCCTTTGAATTTTATTGAATACATGAGGTCTCGGAAATACATTTTTAAATCGAGGTACGATCAACCAAAATAGTTCAATATGTGCGTAGAATTGGTTTCATACCACAAACCATATCATGCGAATAAAATTTGACACAAACTAACTCTATCGAGTGTTTCACAAAAAATCGTGTACTATCCCCTTTGAGTTTTATTGAAGACAAGAGGTCTCGGAAATACGTTTTTAAATCGATATTCGATCAACCAAAATAGTTCAATATGTGCGTAGAATAGGTTTCATACCACAAACCATATCATGTGAATGAAATTTGACACAAACTAACTCTATCGAGTGTTTCACAAAAAATCGTGTACTACCCCCTTTGAGTTTTATTGAATACATGAGGTCTCGGAAATACATTTTAAATCGAGGTCCGATCAACCAAAATTGTTCAATATGTGCGTAGAATAGGTTTCATACCACAAACCATATCATGTGAATAAAATTTGACACAAACTAACTCTACCGAGTGTTTCACAAAAAATCGTGTATTACGACCCCCTTTGAGTTTTATTGAAGACAATAGGTCTCGGAAATACGTTTTTAAATGATCAACCAAAATAGTTCAATATGTGCGTAGAACATGTTTCATACCACAAACCATAACATGTGAAAAAAATTTGACACAAATTAACTCTATCGAGTGTTTCACAAAAAATCGTGTACTACCCCCTTTGAGTTTTTATTGAAGACAAGAGGTCTCGGAAATACATTTTTAAATCGAGGTCCGATCAACCAAAATTGTTCAATATGTGCGTAGAATAGGTTTCATACCACAAACCATATCATGTGAATAAAATTTGACACAAACTAACTCTATCGAGTGTTTCACAAAAAATCGTGTACTACCACCCCCTTTGAGTTTTATTGAAGACAAGAGGTCTCAGAAATACGATTTTAAATCAATGTTCGATCAACCAAAATAGTTCAATATGTGCGTAGAATAGGTTTCATACCACAAACCATATCATGTGAATAAAATTTGACACAAACTAACTCTATCGAGTGTTTCACAAAAATCGGTACTACCCCTTTCGAAGTTTTATTGAAGACAAGAGGTCTCGAAATACGTTTTTAAATCGAGGTCCGATCAACCAAAATAGTTCAATATGTGCGTAGAATAGGTTTCATACCACAAACCATATCATGTGAATAAAATTTTACACAAACTAACTCTATCGAGTGTTTCACAAAAAATCGTGTACTACCCCCTTTGAGTTTTATTGAATACATGAGGTCTCGGAAATACATTTTTAAATCGAGGTCCGATCAACCAAAATTGTTCAATATGTGCGTAGAATAGGTTTCATACCACAAACCATATCATGTGAATAAAATTTGACACAAACTAACTCTATCGAGTGTTTCACAAAAATCGGTACTACCCCTTTGAGTTTTATTGAAGACAAGAGGTCTCGAAATACGCTTTTAAATCGAGGTCCGATCAACCAAAATAGTTCAATATGTGCGAGAATAGGTTTCATACCACAAACCATATCATGTGAATAAAATTTGACACAAACTAACTCTATCGAGTGTTTCAAAAAATCGTGTACTACCCCTTCGAGTTTTATTGAAGACAAGAGGTCTCGAAATACGCTTTTAAATCGAGGTCCGATCAACCAAAATAGTTCAATATGTGCGAGAATAGGTTTCATACCACAAACCATATCATGTGAATAAAATTTGACACAAACTAACTCTATCGAAAGTGTTTCACAAAAATCGTGTACTACCCTTTGAGTTTTATTGAAGACAAGAGGTCTCGAAATACGCTTTTAAATCGAGGTCCGATCAACCAAAATAGTTCAATATGTGCGAGAATAGGTTTCATACCACAAACCATATCATGTGAATAAAATTTGACACAAACTAACTCTATCGAAAGTGTTTCACAAAAAATCGTACTACCCCTTCGAGTTTTATTGAAGACAAGAGGTCTCGAAATACGCTTTTAAATCGAGGTCCCATCAACCAAAATAGTTCAATATGTGTAGAATAGGTTTCATACCACAAACCATATCATGTGAATAAAATTTGACACAAACTAACTCTATCGAAAGTGTTTCACAAAAAATCGTGGTACTACCCCTTTCGAAGTTTTATTGAAGACAAGAGGTCTCGAAATACGCTTTTAAATCGAGGTCCGATCAACCAAAATAGTTCAATATGTGCGAGAATAGGTTTCATACCACAAACCATATCATGTGAATAAAATTTGACACAAACTAACTCTATCGAAAGTGTTTCACAAAAATCGTGTACTACCCCTTTGAGTTTTATTGAAGACAAGAGGTCTCGAAATACTTTTAAATCGAGGTCCGATCAACCAAAATAGTTCAATATGTGCGAGAATAGGTTTCATACCACAAACCATATCATGTGAATAAAATTTGACACAAACTAACTCTATCGAAAGTGTTTCACAAAAATCGTGTACTACCCCTTTCGAGTTTTATTGAAGACAAGAGGTCTCGAAATACGCTTTTAAATCGAGGTCCGATCAACCAAAATAGTTCAATATGTGAGAATAGGTTTCATACCACAAACCATATCATGTGAATAAAATTTGACACAAACTAACTCTATCGAAAGTGTTTCACAAAAAATCGTGTACTACCCCTTCGAGTTTTATTGAAGACAAGAGGTCTCGAAATACGCTTTTAAATCGAGGTCCGATCAACCAAAATAGTTCAATATGTGCGAGAATAGGTTTCATACCACAAACCATATCATGTGAATAAAATTTGACACAAACTAACTCTATCGAGTGTTTCACAAAAATCGTGTACTACCCCTTCGAAGTTTTATTGAAGACAAGAGGTCTCGAAATACGCTTTTAAATCGAGGTCCGATCAACCAAAATAGTTCAATATGTGCGAGAATAGGTTTCATACCACAAACCATATCATGTGAATAAAATTTGACACAAACTAACTCTATCGAAAGTGTTTCACAAAAATCGGTACTACCCTTTCGAGTTTTATTGAAGACAAGAGGTCTCGAAATACGTTTTTAAATCGAGGTCCGATCAACCAAAATAGTTCAATATGTGCGTAGAATAGGTTTCATACCACAAACCATATCATGTGAATAAAATTTGACACAAACTAACTCTATCGAGTGTTTCACAAAAAATCGTGTACTACCCCCTTTGAGTTTTATTGAATACATGAGGTCTCGGAAATACATTTTAAATCGAGGTCCGATCAACCAAAATTGTTCAATATGTGCGTAGAATAGGTTTCATACCACAAACCATATCATGTGAATAAAATTTGACACAAACTAACTCTATCGAGTGTTTCACAAAAAATCGTGTACTACCACCCCCTTTGAGTTTTATTGAAGACAAGAGGTCTCAGAAATACGTTTTTAAATCAATGTTCGATCAACCAAAATAGTTCAATATGTGCGTAGAATAGGTTTCATACCAAAAACCATATCATGTGAATAAAATTTTACACAAACTAACTCTATCGAGTGTTTCACAAAAAATCGTGTACTACCTTTGAGTTTTATTGAATACATGAGGTCTCGGAAATACATTTTAAATCGAGGTCCGATCAACCAAAATTGTTCAATATGTGCGTAGAATAGGTTTCATACCACAAACCATATCATGTGAATAAAATTTGACACAAACTAACTCTATCGAGTGTTTCACAAAAAATCGTGTACTACCCCTTCGAAGTTTTATTGTAGACAAGAGGTCTCGGAAATACATTTTTAAATCGAGGTCCGATCAACCAAAATTGTTCAATATGTGCGTAGAATAGGTTTCATACCACAAACCATATCATGTGAATAAAATTTGACACAAACTAACTCTATCGAGTGTTTCACAAAAAATCGTGTACTACCCTTTCGAAGTTTTATTGAAGACAAGAGGTCTCGAAATACATTTTTAAATCGAGGTCCGATCAACCAAAATAGTTCAATATGTGCGAGAATAGGTTTCATACCACAAACCATATCATGTGAATAAAATTTGACACAAACTAACTCTATCGAAAGTGTTTCAAAAAATCGTGTACTACCCCTTTCGAGTTTTATTGAAGACAAGAGGTCTCGAAATACGCTTTTAAATCGAGGTCCGATCAACCAAAATAGTTCAATATGTGCGAGAATAGGTTTCATACCACAAACCATATCATGTGAATAAAATTTGACACAAACTAACTCTATCGAGTGTTTCACAAAAATCGGTACTACCCCCTTCGAAGTTTTATTGAAGACAAGAGGTCTCGAAATACGCTTTTAAATCGAGGTCCGATCAACCAAAATAGTTCAATATGTGCGAGAATAGGTTTCATACCACAAACCATATCATGTGAATAAAATTTGACACAAACTAACTCTATCGAAAGTGTTTCACAAAAATCGTGGTACTACCCTTTCGAAGTTTTATTGAAGACAAGAGGTCTCGAAATTGCTTTTAAATCGAGGTCCGATCAACCAAAATAGTTCAATATGTGCGAGAATAGGTTTCATACCACAAACCATATCATGTGAATAAAATTTGACACAAACTAACTCTATCGAGTGTTTCACAAAAATCGTGGTACTACCCCTTTGAAGTTTTATTGAAGACAAGAGGTCTCGAAATACGCTTTTAAATCGAGGTCCGATCAACCAAAATAGTTCAATATGTGCGAGAATAGGTTTCATACCACAAACCATATCATGTGAATAAAATTTGACACAAACTAACTCTATCGAAAGTGTTTCACAAAAATCGTGTACTACCCCTTCGAGTTTTATTGAAGACAAGAGGTCTCGAAATACGCTTTTAAATCGAGGTCCGATCAACCAAAATAGTTCAATATGTGCGAGAATAGGTTTCATACCACAAACCATATCATGTGAATAAAATTTGACACAAACTAACTCTATCGAGTGTTTCACAAAAATCGTGTACTACCCTTCGAGTTTTATTGAAGACAAGAGGTCTCGAAATACGTTTTAAATCGAGGTCCGATCAACCAAAATAGTTCAATATGTGCGAGAATAGGTTTCATACCACAAACCATATCATGTGAATAAAATTTGACACAAACTAACTCTATCGAGTGTTTCACAAAAAATCGTGTACTACCCTTTCGAAGTTTTATTGAAGACAAGAGGTCTCGAAATACATTTTAAATCGAGGTCCGATCAACCAAAATAGTTCAATATGTGAGAATAGGTTTCATACCACAAACCATATCATGTGAATAAAATTTGACACAAACTAACTCTATCGAGTGTTTCACAAAAATCGGTACTACCCCTTTTCGAAGTTTTATTGAAGACAAGAGGTCTCGAAATACGCTTTTAAATCGAGGTCCGATCAACCAAAATAGTTCAATATGTGCGAGAATAGGTTTCATACCACAAACCATATCATGTGAATAAAATTTGACACAAACTAACTCTATCGAAAGTGTTTCACAAAAATCGTGGTACTACCCCTTCGAAGTTTTATTGAAGACAAGAGGTCTCGGAAATACATTTTAAATCGAGGTCCGATCAACCAAAATTGTTCAATATGTGCGTAGAATAGGTTTCATACCACAAACCATATCATGTGAATAAAATTTGACACAAACTAACTCTATCGAAAGTGTTTCACAAAAATCGTGTACTACCCCTTGAGTTTTATTGAAGACAAGAGGTCTCGAAATACGCTTTTAAATCGAGGTCCGATCAACCAAAATAGTTCAATATGCGAGAATAGGTTTCATACCACAAACCATATCATGTGAATAAAATTTGACACAAACTAACTCTATCGAAAGTGTTTCACAAAAATCGTGTACTACCTCCTTCGAAGTTTTATTGAAGACAAGAGGTCTCGAAATACATTTTAAATCGAGGTCCGATCAACCAAAATTGTTCAATATGTGCGTAGAATAGGTTTCATACCACAAACCATATCATGTGAATAAAATTTGACACAAACTAACTCTATCGAGTGTTTCACAAAAATCGTACTACCCCTTTTCGAAGTTTTATTGAAGACAAGAGGTCTCGAAATACGCTTTTAAATCGAGGTCCGATCAACCAAAATAGTTCAATATGTGCGAGAATAGGTTTCATACCACAAACCATATCATGTGAATAAAATTTGACACAAACTAACTCTATCGAGTGTTTCACAAAAAATCGTACTACCCCTTCGAAGTTTTATTGAAGACAAGAGGTCTCGAAATACGCTTTTAAATCGAGGTCCGATCAACCAAAATAGTTCAATATGTGCGAGAATAGGTTTCATACCACAAACCATATCATGTGAATAAAATTTGACACAAACTAACTCTATCGAAAGTGTTTCACAAAAATCGTGGTACTACCCCTTTGAGTTTTATTGAAGACAAGAGGTCTCGAAATACGCTTTTAAATCGAGGTCCGATCAACCAAAATAGTTCAATATGTGCGAGAATAGGTTTCATACCACAAACCATATCATGTGAATAAAATTTGACACAAACTAACTCTATCGAGTGTTTCACAAAAATCGGTACTACCCCTTCGAGTTTTATTGAAGACAAGAGGTCTCGAAATACATTTTTAAATCGAGGTCCGATCAACCAAAATAGTTCAATATGTGCGAGAATAGGTTTCATACCACAAACCATATCATGTGAATAAAATTTGACACAAACTAACTCTATCGAGTGTTTCACAAAAATCGGTACTACCCCTTTGAGTTTTATTGAAGACAAGAGGTCTCGGAAATACGCTTTTAAATCGAGGTCCCGATCAACCAAAATAGTTCAATATGTGCGAGAATAGGTTTCATACCACAAACCACATCATGTGAATAAAATTTGACATAAACTAACTCTATCGAGTGTTTCACAAAAATCGTGTACTACCCTTTCGAGTTTTATTGAAGACAAGAGGTCTCGAAATACGTTTTTAAATCGAGGTCCGATCAACCAAAATAGTTCAATATGTGCGAGAATAGGTTTCATACCACAAACCATATCATGTGAATAAAATTTGACACAAACTAACTCTATCGAAAGTGTTTCACAAAAAATCGTGTACTACCTCCTTCGAGTTTTATTGAAGACAAGAGGACTCGGAAATACGCTTTTAAATCGAGGTCCGATCAACCAAAATAGTTCAATATGTGAGAATAGGTTTCATACCACAAACCATATCATGTGAATAAAATTTGACATAAACTAACTCTATCGAAAGTGTTTCACAAAAAATCGTGGTACTACCCTTCGAGTTTTATTGAAGACAAGAGGTCTCGAAATACGTTTTAAATCGAGGTCCCATCAACCAAAATAGTTCAATATGTGCGAGAATAGGTTTCATACCACAAACCATATCATGTGAATAAAATTTGACACAAACTAACTCTATCGAAAGTGTTTCACAAAAATCGTGTACTACCCCTTTCGAAGTTTTATTGAAGACAAGAGGTCTCGAAATACGCTTTTAAATCGAGGTCCGATCAACCAAAATAGTTCAATATGTGCGAGAATAGGTTTCATACCACAAACCATATCATGTGAATAAAATTTGACACAAACTAACTCTATCGAAAGTGTTTCACAAAAAATCGTGTACTACCCCTTTCGAGTTTTATTGAAGACAAGAGGTCTCGAAATATATTTTAAATCGAGGTCCGATCAACCAAAATAGTTCAATATGTGCGAGAATAGGTTTCATACCACAAACCATATCATGTGAATAAAATTTGACACAAACTAACTCTATCGAGTGTTTCACAAAAATCGTGGTACTACCCTTCGAGTTTTATTGAAGACAAGAGGTCTCGAAATACGCTTTTAAATCGAGGTCCGATCAACCAAAATAGTTCAATATGTGAGAATAGGTTTCATACCACAAACCATATCATGTGAATAAAATTTGACACAAACTAACTCTATCGAAAGTGTTTCACAAAAAATCGTGTACTACCCTTTCGAGTTTTATTGAAGACAAGAGGTCTCGAAATATATTTTAAATCGAGGTCCGATCAACCAAAATAGTTCAATATGTGCGAGAATAGGTTTCATACCACAAACCATATCATGTGAATAAAATTTGACACAAACTAACTCTATCGAAAGTGTTTCACAAAAAATCGGTACTACCCCTTCGAAGTTTTATTGAAGACAAGAGGTCTCGAAATTAGCTTTTAAATCGAGGTCCGATCAACCAAAATAGTTCAATATGTGCGAGAATAGGTTTCATACCACAAACCATATCATGTGAATAAAATTTGACACAAACTAACTCTATCGAGTGTTTCACAAAAAATCGTGTACTACCCCTTTGAGTTTTATTGAAGACAAGAGGTCTCGAAATACGCTTTTAAATCGAGGTCCCATCAACCAAAATAGTTCAATATGTGCGAGAATAGGTTTCATACCACAAACCATATCATGTGAATAAAATTTGACACAAACTAACTCTATCGAAAGTGTTTCACAAAAATCGTGTACTACCCTTTGAGTTTTATTGAAGACAAGAGGTCTCGGAAATACGCTTTTAAATCGAGGTCCGATCAACCAAAATAGTTCAATATGTGCGAGAATAGGTTTCATACCACAAACCATATCATGTGAATAAAATTTGACACAAACTAACTCTATCGAGTGTTTCACAAAAAATCGTGTACTACCCCTTTGAAGTTTTATTGAAGACAAGAGGTCTCGAAATACTTTTAAATCGAGGTCCGATCAACCAAAATAGTTCAATATGTGAGAATAGGTTTCATACCACAAACCATATCATGTGAATAAAATTTGACACAAACTAACTCTATCGAAAGTGTTTCACAAAAATCGTGTACTACCCCTTTGAAGTTTTATTGAAGACAAGAGGTCTCGAAATACATTTTTAAATCGAGGTCCGATCAACCAAAATAGTTCAATATGTGAGAATAGGTTTCATACCACAAACCATATCATGTGAATAAAATTTGACACAAACTAACTCTATCGAAAGTGTTTCACAAAAATCGTGTACTACCCCTTTGAAGTTTTATTGAAGACAAGAGGTCTCGAAATACGCTTTTAAATCGAGGTCCGATCAACCAAAATAGTTCAATATGTGCGTAGAATAGGTTTCATACCACAAACCATATCATGTGAATAAAATTTTACACAAACTAACTCTATCGAGTGTTTCACAAAAAATCGTGTACTACCCCTTCGAGTTTTATTGAAGACAAGATGTCTCAGGAATACGTTTTTAAATCGAGGTCCGATCAACCAAAATAGTTCAATATGTGCGAGAATAGGTTTCATACCACAAATCATATCATGTGAATAAAATTTCACACAAACTAACTCTATCGAAAGTGTTTCACAAAAATCGTGGTACTACCCTTCGAAGTTTTATTGAAGACAAGAGGTCTCGAAATACGCTTTTAAATCGAGGTCCCATCAACCAAAATAGTTCAATATGTGCGAGAATAGGTTTCATACCACAAACCATATCATGTGAATTAAATTTGACACAAACTAACTCTATCGAAAGTGTTTCACAAAAAGTCGTGTACTACCCCTTTGAGTTTTATTGAAGACAAGAGGTCTCGGAGATTCATTTTTAAATCGAGGTCCGATCAACCAAAATAGTTCAATATGTGCGTAGAATAGGTTTCATACCACAAACCATATCACGGGAATAAAATTTGACACAAACTAACTCTATCGAGTGTTTCACAAAAAATCATGTACTACCCCCTTTGTATTTTATTGAAGACTGGAGGTCTCGGAAATAAGTTTTTAAATCCAGGTACGATCAACCAAAATAGTTCAATATGTGCGTAGAATAGGTTTCATACCACAAACCATAACATGTGAATAAAATTTGACACAAACTAACTCTATCGAACGTTTCACAAAAAATCGTGTACTACCCCCTTTGAGTTTTATTGAAGACAAGAGGTCTCGGAAATACGTTTTTAAATCGAGGTCCGATCAACCAAAATAGTTCAATATGTGCGTAGAACATTTTTCATACCACAAACCATATCATGTGAATAAAATTTGACACAAACTAACTCTATCGAGTGTTTCACAAAAAATCGTGTACTACCCCCTTTGAGTTTTATTGAAGACAAGAGGTCTCGGAAATACGTTTTTAAATCGAGGTCCGATCAACCAAAATAGTTCAATATGTGCGTAGAACATTTTTCATACCACAAACCGTCATGTGAATAAAATTTGACACAAACTAACTCTATCGAGTGTTTCACAAAAAATCGTGTATTACCCCCTTTGAGTTTAATTGAAGACAAGAGGTCTCGGAAATAAGTTTTAAATCGAGGTCCGATCAACCAAAATAGTTCAATAGAGAATAGGTTTCATACAACAAACCATATCATATGAATAAAATTTGACACAAACTAACTCTATCGAGTGTTTCACAAAAAATCGTGTACTACCCCATTGGAGTTTTATTGAAGACAAGAGGTCTCGAAATACGCTTTTAAATCGAGGTCCGATCAACCAAAATAGTTCAATATGTGCGAGAATAGGTTTCATACCACAAACCATATCATGTGAATAAAATTTGACACAAACTAACTCTATCGAAAGTGTTTCACAAAAAATCGTGTACTACCTCTTGAGTTTTATTGAAGACAAGAGGTCTCGAAATACGCTTTTAAATCGAGGTCCGATCAACCAAAATAGTTCAATATGTGAGAATAGGTTTCATGCTACAAACCATATCATGTGAATAAAATTTGACACAAACTAACTCTATCGAGTGTTTCACAAAAAATCGTGTACTACCCCTTTGAGTTTTATTGAAGACATGAGGTCTCGGAAATACGCTTTTAAATCGAGGTCCGATCAACCAAAATAGTTCAATATGTGCGAGAATAGGTTTCATACCACAAACCATATCATGTGAATAAAATTTGACACAAACTAACTCTATCGAGTGTTTCAAAAAAATAGTGTACTACCCCATTTGAGTTTTATTGAAGACAAGAGGTCTCGAAATACGCTTTTAAATCGAGGTCCGATCAACCAAAATAGTTCAATATGTGCGAGAATAGGTTTCATACCACAAACCATATCATGTGAATAAAATTTGACACAAACTAACTCTATCGAGTGTTTCACAAAAATCGTGGTACTACCCTTCGAGTTTTATTGAAGACAAGAGGTCTCGAAATACGCTTTTAAATCGAGGTCCGATCAACCAAAATAGTTCAATATGTGCGAGAATAGGTTTCATACCACAAACCATATCATGTGAATAAAATTTGACACAAACTAACTCTATCGAGTGTTTCACAAAAATCGTGTACTACCCCTTTGAGTTTTATTGAAGACAAGAGGTCTCGAAATACGCTTTTAAATCGAGGTCCGATCAACCAAAATAGTTCAATATGTGCGAGAATAGGTTTCATACCACAAACCATATCATGTGAATAAAATTTGACACAAACTAACTCTATCGAGTGTTTCACAAAAATCGGTACTACCCCTTTGAATTTTATTGAAGACAAGAGGTCTCGGAAATTGCTTTTAAATCGAGGTCCGATCAACCAAAATAGTTCAATATGTGCGAGAATAGGTTTCATACCACAAACCATATCATGTGAATAAAATTTGACACAAACTAACTCTATCGAGTGTTTCACAAAAATCGGTACTACCCCTTTGAATTTTATTGAAGACAAGAGGTCTCGGAAATACGCTTTAAATCGAGGTCCGATCAACCAAAATAGTTCAATATGTGCGAGAATAGGTTTCATACCACAAACCATATCATGTGAATAAAATTTGACACAAACTAACTCTATCGAGTGTTTCACAAAAATCGTGGTACTACCCTTCGAAGTTTTATTGAAGACAAGAGGTCTCGAAATACATTTTAAATCGAGGTCCGATCAACCAAAATAGTTCAATATGTGCGAGAATAGGTTTCATACCACAAACCATATCATATGAATAAAATTTGACATAAACTAACTCTATCGAGTGTTTCACAAAAATCGTGTACTACCCCTTCGAGTTTTATTGAAGACAAGAGGTCTCGAAATAAGTTTTAAATCGAGGTCCGATCAACCAAAATAGTTCAATATGTGCGAGAATAGGTTTCATACCACAAACCATATCATGTGAATAAAATTTGACACAAACTAACTCTATCGAGTGTTTCACAAAAATCGTGTACTACCCTTCGAGTTTTATTGAAGACAAGAGGTCTCGAAATACGCTTTTAAATCGAGGTCCGATCAACCAAAATAGTTCAATATGTGCGAGAATAGGTTTCATACCACAAACCATATCATGTGAATAAAATTGACACAAACTAACTCTATCGAGTGTTTCACAAAAAATCGTGGTACTACCCCTTCGAGTTTTATTGAAGACAAGAGGTCTCGAAATTAGTTTTAAATCGAGGTCCGATCAACCAAAATAGTTCAATATGTGAGAATAGGTTTCATACCACAAACCATATCATGTGAATAAAATTTGACACAAACTAACTCTATCGAAAGTGTTTCACAAAAAATCGTGTACTACCCCTTCGAGTTTTATTGAAGACAAGAGGTCTCGAAATACGCTTTTAAATCGAGGTCCGATCAACCAAAATAGTTCAATATGTGCGAGAATAGGTTTCATACCACAAACCATATCATGTGAATAAAATTTGACACAAACTAACTCTATCGAGTGTTTCACAAAAATCGTGTACTACCCCTTCGAGTTTTATTCAAGACAAGAGGTCTCGAAATTAGTTTTTAAATCGAGGTCCGATCAACCAAAATAGTTCAATATGTGCGAGAATAGGTTTCATACCACAAACCATATCATGTGAATAAAATTTGACACAAACTAACTCTATCGAGTGTTTCACAAAAATCGTGTACTACCCCTTCGAAGTTTTATTGAAGACAAGAGGTCTCGGAAATACGCTTTTAAATCGAGGTCCGATCAACCAAAATAGTTCAATATGTGCGAGAATAGGTTTCATACCACAAACCATATCATGTGAATAAAATTTGACACAAACTAACTCTATCGAAGTGTTTCACAAAAATCGGTACTACCCCTTTGAATTTTATTGAAGATAAGAGGTCGCGGAAATTCGTTCTTAAATCGAGGTCCGATCAACCAAAATAGTTCAATATGTGCGTAGAATAGGTTTCATACCACAAACCATATCATGTGAATAAAATTTGACACAAACTAACTCTATCGAGTGTTTCACAAAAAATCATGTACTACCCCCTTTGTGTTTTATTGAAGACAGGAGGTCTCGGAAATAAGTTTTTAAATCCAGGTACGATCAACCAAAATAGTTCAATATGTGCGTAGAATAGGTTTCATACCACAAACCATAACATGTGAATAAAATTTGACACAAACTAACTCTATCGAACGTTTCACAAAAAATCGTGTACTACCCCCTTTAAGTTTTATTCAAGACAAAAGGACTCGGAAATTAGTTTTTAAATCGAGGTCCGATCAACCAAAATAGTTCAATATGTGCGTAGAATAGGTTTCATACCGCAAACCATATCATGGGAATAAAATTTGACACAAACTAACTCTATCGAGTGTTTCACAAAAAATCGTGTACTACCCCCTTTGAGTTTTATTGAAGACAAGAGGTCTCGGAAATACGTTTTTAAATCGAGGTCCGATCAACCAAAATAGTTCAATATGTGCATAGAATAGGTTTCATACCACAAACCATATCATGTGAATAAAATTTGACACAAACTAACTCTATCGAGCGTTTCACAAAAAGTCGTGTACTACCCCTTTGAGTTTTATTGAAGATAAGAGGTCTCGGAAATTCATTTTTAAATCGAGGTCCGATCAACCAAAATAGTTCAATATGTGCGTAGAATAGGTTTCATACCACAAACCATATCATGTGAATAAAATTTGACACAAACTAACTCTATCGAGCGTTTCACAAAATATCGTGTACTACCCCTTTGAATTTTATTGAAGATAAGAGGTCTCGGAAATTCATTTTCAAATCGAGGTCTGATCAACAAAAATAGTTCAATATGTGCGTAGAATATGTTTCATACCACAAACCATATCATGTGAATAAAATTTGACACAAACTAACTCTATCGAGCGTTTCACAAAAAGTCGTGTACTACCCCTTTGAGTTTTATTGAAGATAAGAGGTCTCGGAGATTCATTTTTAAATTGAGGTCCGATCAACCAAAATAGTTCAATATGTGCGTAGAATAGGTTTCATACCACAAACCATATCACGGGAATAAAATTTGACACAAACTAACTCTATCGAGTGTTTCACAAAAAATCGTGTACTACCCCCTTTGAGTTTTATTGAAGACAAGAGGTCTCGGAAATACGTTTTTAAATCGATGTCCGATCAACCAAAATAGTTCAATATGTGCGTAGAATAGGTTTCATACCACAAACCATATCATGTGATTAAAATTTGACATGAACTAACTCTATCGAGTGTTTCACAAAAAATCATGTACTACCCCCTTTGAGTTTTATTGAAGACAAGAGGTCTCGGAAATAAGTTTTTAAATCGAGGTACGATCAACCAAAATAGTTCAATATGTGCGTAGAATATGTTTCATACCACAAACCATATCATGTGAATAAAATTTGACACAAACTAACTCTATCGAGTGTTTCAAAAAAAACCGTGTACTACCTCCTTTGAGTTTTATTGAAGACAAGAGGTCTCGGAAATACGTTTTTAAATCGATGTCCGATCAACCAAAATAGTTCAATATGTGCGTAGAATAGGTTTCATACCACAAACCATATCATGTGAATAAAATTTGACACAAACTAACTCTATCGAGTGTTTCACAAAAAATCGTGTACTACCTCCTTTGAGTTTTATTGAAGACAAGAGGTCTCGGAAATACGTTTTTAAATCGATGTCCGATCAACCAAAATAGTTCAATATGTGCGTAGAATAGGTTTCATACCACAAACCATATCATGTGATTAAAATTTGACATAAACTAACTCTATCGAGTGTTTCACAAAAAATCGTGTACTACCCCCTTTGAGTTTTATTGAAGACAAGAGGTCTCGGAAATACGTCTTTAAATCGAGGTCCGATCAACCAAAATAGTTCAATATGTGCGTAGAATAGGTTTCATACCACAAACCATATCATGTGAATAAAATTTGACACAAACTAACTCTATCGAGTGTTTCACAAAAAATCGTGTACTACCTCCTTTGAGTTTTATTGAAGACAAGAGGTCTCGGAAATACGTTTTTAAATCGATGTCCGATCAACCAAAATAGTTCAATATGTGCGTAGAATAGGTTTCATACCACAAACCATATCATGTGATTAAAATTTGACATAAACTAACTCTATCGAGTGTTTCACAAAAAAATCGTGTACTACCCCCTTTGAGTTTTATTGAAGACAAGAGGTCTCGGAAATACGTCTTTAAATCGAGTTCCGATCAACCAAAATAGTTCAATATGTGCGTAGAATAGGTTTCATACCACAAACCATATCATGTGATTAAAATTTGACACAAACTAACTCTATCGAGTGTTTCACAAAAAATCGTGTACCACACCCTTTGAGTTTTATTGAAGACAAGAGGTCTCGGAAATACGTTTTTAAATCGATGTCCGATCAACCAAAATAGTTCAATATGTGCGTAGAATAGGTTTCATACCACAAACCATATCATGTGATTAAAATTTGACATAAACTAACTCTATCGAGTGTTTCACAAAAAATCGTGTACCACACCCTTTGAGTTTTATTGAAGACAACAGGTCTCGGAAATACGCTTTTAAATCGAGGTCCGATCAACCAAAATAGTTCAATATGTGCGTAGAATAGGTTTCATACCACAAACCATATCATGGGAATAAAATTTGACACAAACTAACTCTATCGAGTATTTCACAAAAAATCGTGTACTACCCCCTTTGAGTTTTATTGAAGACAAAAGGTCTCGGAAATACGTTTTTAAATCGAGGTCCGATCAACCAAAATAGTTCAATATGTGCGTAGAATAGGTTTCATACCACAAACCATATCATGTGAATAAAATTTGACACAAACTAACTCTATCGAGTGTTTCACAAAAAATCGTGTACTACCTCCTTTGAGTTTTATTGAAGACAAGAGGTCTCGGAAATACGTTTTTAAATCGAGGTCCGATCAACCAAAATAGTTCAATATGTGCGTAGAATAGGTTTCATACCACAAACCATATCATGTGAATAAAATTTGACACAAACTAACTCTATCGAGCGTTTCACAAAATATCGTGTACTACCCCTTTGAATTTTATTGAAGATAAGAGGTCGCGGAAATTCGTTCTTAAATCGAGGTCCGATCAACCAAAATAGTTCAATATGTGCGTAGAATAGGTTTCATACCACAAACCATATCATGTGAATAAAATTTGACACAAACTAACTCTATCGAGCGTTTCACAAAAAGTCGTGTACTACCCCTTTGAGTTTTATTGAAGATAAGAGGTCTCGGAAATTCATTTTTAAATCGAGGTCCGATCAACCAAAATAGTTCAATATGTGCGTAGAATAGGTTTCATACCACAAACCATATCATGTGATTAAAATTTGACATAAACTAACTCTATCGAGTGTTTCACAAAAAATCATGTACTACCCCCTTTGAGTTTTATTGAAGACAAGAGGTCTCGGAAATAAGTTTCTAAATCGAGGTACGATCAACCAAAATAGTTCAATATGTGCGTAGAATAGGTTTCATACCACAAATCATATCATGTGAATAAAATTTGACACAAACTAACTCTATCGAGTGTTTCACAAAAAATAGTGTACTCCCTTTGAGTTTTATTGAAGACAAGAGGTCTCGGAAATACGTTTTTAAATCGATGTACGATCAACCAAAATAGTTCAATATGTGCGTAGAATAGGTTTCATACCACAAACCATATCATCTGATTAAAAATTGACATAAACTAACTCTATCGAGTGTTTCACAAAAAATCGTGTACTACCCCCTTTGAGTTTTATTGAAGACAACAGGTCTCGGAAATTAGTTTTTAAATCGAGGTCCGATCAACCAAAATAGTTCAATATGTGCGTAGAATAGGTTTCATACCACAAACCATAACATGTGAATAAAATTTGACACAAACTAACTCTATCGAGTGTTTCACAAAAAATCGTGTACTACCCCCTTTGAGTTTTATTGAAGACAAGAGGTCTCGGAAATACGTTTTTAAATCGAGGTCCGATCATCCAAAATAGTTCAATATGTGCGTAGAATAGGTTTCATACCACAAACCATAACATGTGAATAAAATTTGACACAAACTAACTCTATCGAGTGTTTCACAAAAAATCGTGTACTACCCCCTTTGAGTTTTATTCAAGACAAAAGGTCTCGGAAATTAGTTTTTAAATCGAGGTCCGATCAACCAAAATAGTTCAATATGTGCGTAGAATAGGTTTCATACCACAAACCATATCATGTGAATAAAATTTGACACAAACTAACTCTATCGAGCGTTTCACAAAATATCGTGTACTACCCCTTTGAATTTTATTGAAGATAAGAGGTCTCGGAAATTCGTTGTTAAATCGAGGTCCGATCAACCAAAATAGTTCAATATGTGCGTAGAATATGTTTCATACCACAAACCATATCATGTGAATAAAATTTGACACAAACTAACTCTATCGAGCGTTTCACAAAAAGTCGTGTACTACCCCCTTTGAGTTTTATTGAAGATAAGAGGTCTCGGAAATTCATTTTTAAATCGAGGTCCGATCAACCAAAATAGTTCAATATGTGCGTAGAATAGGTTTCATACCACAAACCATATCATTTGAATAAAATTTGACACAAACTAACTCTATCGAGTGTTTCACAACAAATCGTGTACTGCCCCTTTGAGTTTTATTGAAGACAAGAGGTCTCGGAAATACGTTTTTAAATCGAGGTCCGATCAACCAAAATAGTTCAATATGTGCGTAGAATAGGTTTCATGCCACAAACTATAACATGTGAATAAAATTTGACACAAACTAACTCTATCGAGTGTTTCACAAAAAATCGTATACTACCCCCTTTGAGTTTTATTGAAGACAAGAGGTCTTGGAAATACATTTTTAAATCGAGGTTCGATCAACCAAAATAGTTCAATATGTGCGTAGAATAGGTTTCATACCACAAACCATATCATGTGAATAAAATTTGACACAAACTAACTTTATCGAGTGTTTCACAAAAAATCGTGTACTACCCCCTTTGAGTTTTATTCAAGACAAGAGGTCACTGAAATAAGTTTTTAAATCGATGTCCGATCAACCAAAATAGTTCAATATGTGCGTAGAATAGGTTTCATACCACAAACCATATCATGTGAATAAAATTTGACACAAACTAACTCTATCGAGCGTTTCACAAAAAATCGTGTACCCCTTTGAGTTTTATTGAAGACAAGAGGTCTCGGAAATTCGTTTTTAAATCGAGGTCCAATCAACCAAAATAGTTCAATATGTGTGTAGAATATTTTTCATACCACAAATCATATCATGTGAATAAAATTTGACACAAACTAACTCTATCGAGTGTTTCACAAAAAATCGTGTACTACCCCCTTTGAGTTTTATTGAAGACAAGAGGTCTCGGAAATAAGTTTTTAAATCGAGGTCCGATCAACCAAAATAGTTCAATATGTGCGTAGAATAGGTTTCATACCACAAAACATATCATGTGAATAAAATTTGACACAAACTAACTCCATCGAGTGTTTCACAAAAACTCGTGTACTACCTCCTTTGAGTTTTATTGAAGACAAGAGGTCTCGGAAATACATTTTAAAATCGAGGTACGATCAACCAAAATAGTTCAATATGTGCGTAGAACATGTTTCATACCACAAACCATAACATGTGAATAAAATTTGACACAAACTAACTCTATCGAGCGTTTCACAAAAAATCGTGTACTACCCCTTTGAGTTTTATTGAAGATAAAAGGTCTCGGAAATTCATTTTTAAATCGAGGTCCGATCAACCAAAATAGTTCAATATGTGCGTAGAATAGGTTTCACACCACAAACCATATCATGTGAATAAAATTTGACACAAACTAACTCTATCGAGTGTTTCACAAAAAATCGTGTACTAACCCTTTGAGTTTTATTGAATACAAGAGGTCTCGGAAATACATTTTTAAATCGAGGTTCGATCATCCAAAATAGTTCAATATGTGCGTAGAATAGGTTTTATACCACAAACCATATCATGTGAATAAAATTTGACACAAACTAACTCTATCGGGTGTTTCACAAAAAATCGTGTACTACCCCCTTTGAGTTTTATTGAAGACAAGTGGTCTCGGAAATAAGTTTTTAAATCGAGGTCCGATCAACCAAAATAGTTCAATATGTGCGTAGAATAGGTTTCATACCACAAACCATATCATGTGAATAAAATTTGACACAAACTAACTCTATCGAGTGTTTCACAACAAATCGTGTACTACCCCTTTGAGTTTTATTGAAGACAAGAGGTCTCGGAAATACGTTTTTAAATCGAGGTCCGATCAACCAAAATAGTTCAATATGTGCGTAGAATAGGTTTCATGCCACAAACTATAACATGTGAATAAAATTTGACACAAACTAACTCTATCGAGTGTTTCACAAAAAATCGTATACTACCCTTTCGAAGTTTATTGAAGACAAGAGGTCTTGGAAATACATTTTTAAATCGAGGTTCGATCAACCAAAATAGTTCAATATGTGCGTAGAATAGGTTTCATACCACAAACCATATCATGGGAATAAAATTTGACACAAACTAACTTTATCGAGTGTTTCACAAAAAATCGTGTACTACCCCCTTTGAGTTTTATTGAAGACAAGTGGTCTCGGAAATAAGTTTTTAAATCGAGGTCCGATCAACCAAAATAGTTCAATATGTGCGTAGAATAGGTTTCATACCACAAACCATATCATGTGAATAAAATTTGACACAAACTAACTCTATCGAGTGTTTTACAAAAAATCGTGTACTACCCCCCTTTGAGTTTTATTGAAGACAAGAGGTCTCGGAAATACGTTTTTAAATCGAGAATAGTTCAATATGTGCGTAGAATAGGTTTCATACCACAAACCTTATGATGTGAATAAAATTTGACACAAACTAACTCTATCGAGCGTTTCACAAAATATCGTGTACTACCCCTTTGAATTTTATTGAAGATAAGAGGTCTCGGAAATTCGTTTTTAAATCGAGGTCCGATCAACCAAAATAGTTCAATATGTGCGTAGAGTAGGTTTCATACCACAAACCATATCTTGTGAATAAAATATGACAAAAACTAACTCTATCGAGTGTTTCACAAAAAATCGTGTACTACCCCCTTTGAGTTTGATTGAAGACAAGAGGTCTCGGAAATACGTTTTTAAATCGAGAATAGTTCAATATGTGCGTAGACTAGGTTTCATACCACAAACCATAACTTGTGAATAAAATTTGACACAAACTAACTGTATCGAGTGTTTGACAAAAAATCGTGTACCACACCCTTTGAGTTTTATTGAAGACAAGAGATCTCGGAAATAAGTTTTTAAATCGAAGTTCGATCAACCAAAATAGTTCAATATGTGCGTAGAATAGGTTTCATACCATAAACCATATCATGTGAATAAAATTTGACACAAACTAACTCTATCGAGCGTTTCACAAAAAATCGTGTACTACCCCTTTGAGTTTTATTGAAGATAAGAGGTCTCGGAAATTCATTTTTAAATCGAGGTCCGATCAACCAAAATAGTTCAATATGTGCGTAGAATAGGTTTCATACCACAAACCATATCATGTGAATAAAATTTGACACAAACTAACTCTATCGAGTGTTTCACAACAAATCGTGTACTACCCGTTTGAGTTTTATTGAAGACAAGAGGTCTCGGAAATACGTTTTTAAATCGAGGTCCGATCAACCAAAATAGTTCAATATGTGCGTAGAATAGGTTTCATGCCACAAACTATAACATGTGAATAAAATTTGACACAAACTAACTCTATCGAGTGTTTCACAAAAAATCGTATACTACCCCCTTTGAGTTTTATTGAAGACAAGAGGTCTTGGAAATACATTTTTAAATCGAGGTTCGATCAACCAAAATAGTTCAATATGTGCGTAGAATAGGTTTCATACCACAAACCATATCATGTGAATAAAATTTGACACAAACTAACTTTATTGAGTGTTTCACAAAAAATCGTGTACCACCCCCTTTGAGTTTTATTCAAGACAAGAGGTCACTGAAATAAGTTTTTAAATCGATGTCCGATCAACCAAAATAGTTCAATATGTGCGTAGAATAGGTTTCATACCACAAACCATATCATGTGAATAAAATTTGACACAAACTAACTCTATCGAGCGCTTCACAAAAAATCGTGTACCCCTTTGAGTTTTATTGAAGATAAGAGGTCTCGGAAATTCGTTTTTAAATCGAGGTCCAATCAACCAAAATAGTTCAATATGTGTGTAGAATATTTTTCATACCACAAATCATATTATGTGAATAAAATTTGACACAAACTAACTCTATCGAGTATTTCACAAAAAATCGTGTACTACCCCTTTGAGTTTTATTGAAGACAAGAGGTCTCGGAAATAAGTTTTTAAATCGAGGTCCAATCAACCAAAATAGTTCAATATGTGCGTAGAATAGGTTTCATACCACAAAACATATCATGTGAATAAAATTTGACACAAACTAACTCCATCGAGTGTTTCACAAAAACTCGTGTACTACCTCCTTTGAGTTTTATTGAAGACAAGAGGTCTCGGAAATACATTTTTATATCGAGGTACGATCAACCAAAATAGTTCAATATGTGCGTAGAACATGTTTCATACCACAAACCATAACATGTGAATAAAATTTGACACAAACTAACTCTATCGAGTGTTTCACAAAAAATCGTGTACTACCCCCTTTGAGTTTTATTGAAGACAAGAAGTCTCGGAAATAAGTTTTTAAATCGAGGTCCGATCAACCAAAATAGTTCAATATGTGCGTAGAATAGGTTTCATACCACAAAACATATCATGTGAATAAAATTTGACACAAACTAACTCCATCGAGTGTTTCACAAAAACTCGTGTACTACCTCCTTTGAGTTTTATTGAAGACAAGAGGTCTCGGAAATACATTTTTAAATCGAGGTACGATCAACCAAAATAGTTCAATATGTGCGTAGAAACATACCACAAACCATAACATGTGAATAAAATTTGACACAAACTAACTCTATCGAGCGTTTTACAAAAAATCGTGTACTACCCCTTTGAGTTTTATTGAAGATAAGAGGTCTCGGAAATTCATTTTTAAATCGAGGTCCGATCAACCAAAATAGTTCAATATGTGCGTAGAATAGGTTTCACACCACAAACCATATCATGTGAATAAAATTTGACACAAACTAACTCTATCGAGTGTTTCACAAAAAATCGTGTACTACCCCTTTGAGTTTTATTGAATACAAGAGGTCTCGGAAATACATATTTAAATCGAGGTTCGATCATCCAAAATAGTTCAATATGTGCGTAGAATAGGTTTTATACCACAAACCATATCATGTGAATAAAATTTGACACAAACTAACTCTATCGGGTGTTTCACAAAAAATCGTGTACTACCCCCTTTGAGTTTTATTGAAGACAAGTGGTCTCGGAAATAAGTTTTTAAATCGAGGTCCGATCAACCAAAATAGTTCAATATGTGCGTAGAATAGGTTTCATACCACAAACCATATCATGTGAATAAAATTTGACACAAACTAACTCTATCGAGTGTTTTACAAAAAATCGTGTAATACCCCTTTCGAGTTTTATTGAAGACAAGAGGTCTCGGAAATACGCTTTTAAATCGAGGTCCGATCAACCAATAGTTCAATATGTGCGTAGAATAGGTTTCATACCACAAACCTTATGATGTGAATAAAATTTGACACAAACTAACTCTATCGAGCGTTTCACAAAATATCGTGTACTACCCCTTTGAATTTTATTGAAGATAAGAGGTCTCGGAAATTCGTTTTTAAATCGAGGTCCGATCAACCAAAATAGTTCAATATGTGCGTAGAATAGGTTTCATACCACAAACCATAACATGTGAATAAAATTTGACACAAACTAACTCTATCGAGTGTTTCACAAAAAATCGTGTACTACCCCCTTTGAGTTTTATTCAAGACAAAAGGTCTCGGAAATTAGTTTTTAAATCGAGGTCCGATCAACCAAAATAGTTCAATATGTGCGTAGAGTAGGTTTCATACCACAAACCATATCTTGTGAATAAAATATGACAAAAACTAACTCTATCGAGTGTTTCACAAAAAATCGTGTACTACCCCCTTTGAGTTTGATTGAAGACAAGAGGTCTCGGAAATACGTTTTTAAATCGAGAATAGTTCAATATGTGCGTAGACTAGGTTTCATACCACAAACCATAACTTGTGAATAAAATTTGACACAAACTAACTGTATCGAGTGTTTGACAAAAAATCGTGTACCACACCCTTTGAGTTTTATTGAAGACAAGAGATCTCGGAAATAAGTTTTTAAATCGAAGTTCGATCAACCAAAATAGTTCAATATGTGCGTAGAATAGGTTTCATACCACAAACCATATCATGTGAATTAAATTTGACACAAACTAACTCTATCGAGCGTTCACAAAAAGTCGTGTACTACCCCTTTGAGTTTTATTGAAGATAAGAGGTCTCGGAGATTCATTTTTAAATCGAGGTCCGATCAACCAAAATAGTTCAATATGTGCGTAGAATAGGTTTCATACCACAAACCATATCATGTGAATAAAATTTGACACAAACTAACTCTATCGAGTGTTTCACAACAAATCGTGTACTACCCGTTTTACGTTTTATTGAAGACAAGAGGTCTCGGAAATACGTTTTTAAATCGAGGTCCGATCAACCAAAATAGTTCAATATGTGCGTAGAATAGGTTTCATGCCACAAACTATAACATGTGAATAAAATTTGACACAAACTAACTCTATCGAGTGTTTCACAAAAAATCGTATACTACCCCCTTTGAGTTTTATTGAAGACAAGAGGTCTTGGAAATACATTTTTAAATCGAGGTTCGATCAACCAAAATAGTTCAATATGTACGTAGAATAGGTTTCATACCACAAACCATATCATGTGAATAAAATTTGACACAAACTAACTTTATCGAGTGTTTCACAAAAAATCGTGTACTACCCCCTTTGAGTTTTATTCAAGACAAGAGGTCACTGAAATAAGTTTTTAAATCGATGTCCGATCAACCAAAATAGTTCAATATGTGCGTAGAATAGGTTTCATACCACAAACCATATCATGTGAATAAAATTTGACACAAACTAACTCTATCGAGCGCTTCACAAAAAATCGTGTACCCCTTTGAGTTTTATTGAAGATAAGAGGTCTCGGAAATTCATTTTTAAATCGAGGTCCAATCAACCAAAATAGTTCAATATGTGTGTAGAATATTTTTCATACCACAAATCATATTATGTGAATAAAATTTGACACAAACTAACTCTATCGAGTGTTTCACAAAAAATCGTGTACTACCCCCTTTGAGTTTTATTGAAGACAAGAGGTCTCGGAAATAAGTTTTTAAATCGAGGTCCAATCAACCAAAATAGTTCAATATGTGCGTAGAATAGGTTTCATACCACAAAACATATCATGTGAATAAAATTTGACACAAACTAACTCCATCGAGTGTTTCACAAAAACTCGTGTACTACCTCCTTTGAGTTTTATTGAAGACAAGAGGTCTCGGAAATACATTTTTATATCGGGGTACGATCAACCAAAATAGTTCAATATGTGCGTAGAACATGTTTCATACCACAAACCATAACATGTGAATAAAATTTGACACAAACTAACTCTATCGAGCGTTTCACAAAAAATCGTGTACTACCCCTTTGAGTTTTATTGAAGATAAGAGGTCTCGGAAATAAGTTTTTAAATCGAGGTCCGATCAACCAAAATAGTTCAATATGTGCGTAGAATAGGTTTCATACCACAAAACATATCATGTGAATAAAATTTGACACAAACTAACTCCATCGAGTGTTTCACAAAAACTCGTGTACTACCTCCTTTGAGTTTTATTGAAGACAGGAGGTCTCGGAAATAAGTTTTTAAATCCAGGTACGATCAACCAAAATAGTTCAATATGTGCGTAGAATAGGTTTCATACCACAAACCATAACATGTGAATAAAATTTGACACAAACTAACTCTATCGAACGTTTCACAAAAAATCGTGTACTACCCCCTTTGAGTTTTATTGAAGATAAGAGGTCTCGGAAATTCATTTTTAAATCGAGGTCCGATCAACCAAAATAGTTCAATATGTGCGTAGAATAGGTTTCATACCACAAACCATATCATGTGAATAAAATTTGACACAAACTAACTCTATCGAGTGTTTCACAAAAAATCGTGTACTACCCCTTTGAGTTTTATTGAATACAAGAGGTCTCGGAAATACATATTTAAATCGAGGTTCGATCATCCAAAATAGTTCAATATGTGCGTAGAATAGGTTTTATACCACAAACCATATCATGTGAATAAAATTTGACACAAACTAACTCTATCGGGTGTTTCACAAAAAATCGTGTACTACCCCCTTTGAGTTTTATTGAAGACAAGTGGTCTCGAAATAAGTTTTTAAATCGAGGTCCGATCAACCAAAATAGTTCAATATGTGCGTAGAATAGGTTTCATACCACAAACCATATCATGTGAATAAAATTTGACACAAACTAACTCTATCGAGTGTTTTACAAAAAATCGTGTACTACCCCCCTTTGAGTTTTATTGAAGACAAGAGGTCTCGGAAATACGTTTTTAAATCGAGAATAGTTCAATATGTGCGTAGAATAGGTTTCATACCACAAACCTTATGATGTGAATAAAATTTGACACAAACTAACTCTATCGAGCGTTTCACAAAATATCGTGTACTACCCCTTTGAATTTTATTGAAGATAAGAGGTCTCGGAAATTCGTTTTTAAATCGAGGTCCGATCAACCAAAATAGTTCAATATGTGCGTAGAATAGGTTTCATACCACAAACCATAACATGTGAATAAAATTTGACACAAACTAACTCTATCGAGTGTTTCACAAAAAATCGTGTACTACCCCCTTTGAGTTTTATTCAAGACAAAAGGTCTCGGAAATTAGTTTTTAAATCGAGGTCCGATCAACCAAAATAGTTCAATATGTGCGTAGAGTAGGTTTCATACCACAAACCATATCTTGTGAATAAAATATGACAAAAACTAACTCTATCGAGTGTTTCACAAAAAATCGTGTACTACCCCCTTTGAGTTTGATTGAAGACAAGAGGTCTCGGAAATACGTTTTTAAATCGAGAATAGTTCAATATGTGCGTAGACTAGGTTTCATACCACAAACCATAACTTGTGAATAAAATTTGACACAAACTAACTGTATCGAGTGTTTGACAAAAAATCGTGTACCACACCCTTTGAGTTTTATTGAAGACAAGAGATCTCGGAAATAAGTTTTTAAATCGAAGTTCGATCAACCAAAATAGTTCAATATGTGCGTAGAATAGGTTTCATACCATAAACCATATCATGTGAATAAAATTTGACACAAACTAACTCTATCGAGCGTTTCACAAAAAATCGTGTACTACCCCTTTGAGTTTTATTGAAGATAAGAGGTCTCGGAAATTCATTTTTAAATCGAGGTCCGATCAACCAAAATAGTTCAATATGTGCGTAGAATAGGTTTCATACCACAAACCATATCATGTGAATAAAATTTGACACAAACTAACTCTATCGAGTGTTTCACAACAAATCGTGTACTACCCGTTTTACGTTTTATTGAAGACAAGAGGTCTCGGAAATACGTTTTTAAATCGAGGTCCGATCAACCAAAATAGTTCAATATGTGCGTAGAATAGGTTTCATGCCACAAACTATAACATGTGAATAAAATTTGACACAAACTAACTCTATCGAGTGTTTCACAAAAAATCGTATACTACCCCCTTTGAGTTTTATTGAAGACAAGAGGTCTTGGAAATACATTTTTAAATCGAGGTTCGATCAACCAAAATAGTTCAATATGTGCGTAGAATAGGTTTCATACCACAAACCATATCATGTGAATAAAATTTGACACAAACTAACTTTATTGAGTGTTTCACAAAAAATCGTGTACCACCCCCTTTGAGTTTTATTCAAGACAAGAGGTCACTGAAATAAGTTTTTAAATCGATGTCCGATCAACCAAAATAGTTCAATATGTGCGTAGAATAGGTTTCATACCACAAACCATATCATGTGAATAAAATTTGACACAAACTAACTCTATCGAGCGCTTCACAAAAAATCGTGTACCCCTTTGAGTTTTATTGAAGATAAGAGGTCTCGGAAATTCGTTTTTAAATCGAGGTCCAATCAACCAAAATAGTTCAATATGTGTGTAGAATATTTTTCATACCACAAATCATATTATGTGAATAAAATTTGACACAAACTAACTCTATCGAGTGTTTCACAAAAAATCGTGTACTACCCCTTTGAGTTTTATTGAAGACAAGAGGTCTCGGAAATAAGTTTTTAAATCGAGGTCCAATCAACCAAAATAGTTCAATATGTGCGTAGAATAGGTTTCATACCACAAAACATATCATGTGAATAAAATTTGACACAAACTAACTCCATCGAGTGTTTCACAAAAACTCGTGTACTACCTCCTTTGAGTTTTATTGAAGACAAGAGGTCTCGGAAATACATTTTTAAATCGAGGTACGATCAACCAAAATAGTTCAATATGTGCGTAGAACATGTTTCATACCACAAACCATAACATGTGAATAAAATTTGACACAAACTAACTCTATCGAGCGTTTCACAAAAAATCGTGTACTACCCCTTTGAGTTTTATTGAAGATAAGAGGTCTCGGAAATTCATTTTTAAATCGAGGTCCGATCAACCAAAATAGTTCAATATGTGCGTAGAATAGGTTTCACACCACAAACCATACCATGTGAATAAAATTTGACACAAACTAACTCTATCGAGTGTTTCACAAAAAATCGTGTACTACCCCTTTGAGTTTTATTGAATACAAGAGGTCTCGGAAATACATTTTTAAATCGAGGTTCGATCATCCAAAATAGTTCAATATGTGCGTAGAATAGGTTTTATACCACAAACCATATCATGTGAATAAAATTTGACACAAACTAACTCTATCGGGTGTTTCACAAAAAATCGTGTACTACCCCCTTTGAGTTTTATTGAAGACAAGTGGTCTCGAAATAAGTTTTTAAATCGAGGTCCGATCAACCAAAATAGTTCAATATGTGCGTAGAATAGGTTTCATACCACAAACCATATCATGTGAATAAAATTTGACACAAACTAACTCTATCGAGTGTTTCACAAAAAATCGTGTACTACCCCCTTTGAGTTTTATTGAAGACAAGAGGTCTCGGAAATATATTTTTAAATCGAGATTCGATCAACCAAAATAGTTCAATATGTGCATAGAATAGGTTTCATACCACAAACCATATCATGTGAATAAAATTTGACACAAACTAACTCTATCGAGTGTTTCACAAAAAATCGTGTACTACCCCCTTTGAGTTTTATTGAAGACAAGAGGTCTCGGAAATACGTTTTTAAATCGAGAATAGTTCAATATGTGCGTAGAATAGGTTTCATACCACAAACCATATCATGTGAATAAAATTTGACACAAACTAACTCTATCGAGCGTTTCACAAAATATCGTGTACTACCCCTTTGAATTTTATTGAAGATAAGAGGTCTCGGAAATTCATTTTTAAATCGAGGTCCGATCAACCAAAATAGTTCAATATGTGCGTAGAATAGGTTTCATACCACAAACCATATCATGTGAATAAAATTTGACACAAACTATCTCTATCGAGTGTTTCACAAAAAATCGTGTACTGCCCCTTTGAGTGAAGACAAGAGGTCTCGGATATACATTTTTAAATCGAGTTTCGATCAACCAAAATAGGTCAATATGTGGGTAGAATAGTTTTTTTTACAACAAACCATGTCATGTGAATAAAATATGACACAAACTAACTCTATCGAGTGTTTCACAAAAAACTGTGTACTACCCTTTGAGTTTTATTGAAGACAAGAGGTCTCGAAAATACATTTTTAAATAGAGGTACGATCATCCAAAATATCAATATGTGCGTAGAATAGTTTTTATACCACAATCTATGTCACGTGAATAAAATTTGACCCAAACTAATCCCGTGGAGTGTTTTCACAAAAAACCGTGTACTAACCCTTTGGGTTATCTCGAAAACTAGATGTCCCAAAAATACATTTTTAATTCGAGGTTCGATCAACCTATATAGTTCAATATGTGCGTAGAATAGGTTTTATACCACAAACCATATCATGTGAATAAAATTTGACACAAACTAAATCTATCGAGTGTTTCACAAAAAATCATGTACTCCCCCCCTTTGAGTTTTATTGAAAACAAGAGGTCTCGGAAATAATTTTTCAATCGAAGTTTGATCAACTAAAATATTTCAATATGTGCGTAGAATAGTTTCAATCGAGTACTTAATTCGTATCATGAAACACTTGGATTTGGATATGATAAGATTCGAGTATTTCAACATCAAGCCTGGAAAGGAAAAAGGGGAAATGAAAGGAGTCCGTTGTAATTGGGCGAGTTTGCGTGGCCGCCTTGGCATTTTTCCAATAAACAAAACTCCTCCTCCATCATCACTCTCACTCCACCTTTGTTTTGTTTGTTTTATAATCACAATAATAATAATAATAATAATAATAATAATAATAATAATAATAATAATAATAATAATATATAATATTCTATTTTGCATATAGTAGTATAGTATAGATATAGATAGTTATTTTGATCTTCTTTCTCTTCTCTTGGCTGGTTCGACTTTTTTTGTTTCCAATTCGAGATCACCTGGAAACCTAATCCAACCGACGACTCGACTGTGTACTCACTCTAACACAGAGAAGAGAAGAGAAGAGAAGAGAAGAAAAGGCGATATGCCAGCCGTTATTGAAGATGGTGGTGAGGCTGGAGGTAGAGGGCGGCAGCCGCAACAAGGAATGGGCCAGATGCTGACCGGAATTATTCGTATGGCTGTCATCTGGTACTTCGCCTCCAAGTTCTTCGCCCCTAAACGATCTCCGACTACTCCCCAGTCTTCTCACCAGATCTCCAATCTCTTCCATAAAGCTGAGCCCTTGGTTCGTCTCTCTCTTTATTATTGCTTTGCTTTGCTTCTATCAATCTCTTGCTTTTCGCCTTTACCTAAATTCCAATCGGATTCACTCCATTATTTTCATCAATTATTTTATTTGTATGCTGGATGCAGAGTTTCTGTAGTGAATTTGAAATTCCTCAAACCTGAACCGTTGCTTGGCAACTTGGCATATGTTTTGAACAATCAATGAGTATCGCTTTTCAACTGTTTTTTAAATTCCTTATATGTATGCAGGATATGTGGTTATACCTTTCCAACCAGGAAACTTTTAGTGATTTTGGCAGTGAAGGATCCCTAGTCTGGCATGAGACCAATATACCCTATGCAGTTTGGAGTTCTGAGAGTACCAGAACTCTGTCTTTGAAATATTCTCCATCTCAGGTGCTACTGTACTGAGTTAAACGCTTCCTTGCTGCACTTGCTAATTTACGAATTTCTCACTTCTCTACCCATTCTTTGTATCCTATGCAATCACTTACATGCCATCTAATTAATAGGCTTTGAAGAACAATGGAAGTCTTTATGCTCATGTTTACTTTGCTAGATCTGGCTACACACCAGATCCCAGTGATCCTGAGTATCAACCATTTGCTGCTTTTGGCCGAACTCACCGTGAGATTATCCTAGTTTATCGCGTTGCTTTTACTTTAGTGCTATTGCTTTTTGTTGGTGTCTGAAACATATTCTTATCTCCAGCTGTCGTGAAGTATATGCCTAAATCAAAGACTGACAAAAGGAAGAGCCTTTTAGGATCAAAAGACGCCACTGATGGTGAGCAGGTCCCCGAGGTATGCATTTTTATTTTCTCTTAGCTGATTTTTCTTTAAGATTTTTTTTTGCCACTATCAGTTCGTACACCAATGTACATATTCGTCGCATTATTGATGCATGTTTTTGCTTATATATCCTAACCAATTAGAATATTCCCTGCAACTTCTTTAGTCTGTATGACATTCTTCTAATTGGTTTGCTTTATAGGTGGTTGAGGATGATGAAGCTGACGATAAGGTGGAGGGACCAGTTGAATGGATCTCATACTGGAAACCTAATATTACAATAAATTTGGTCGAGGATTTTACAAGGTACAGCTGTCTAATTCTTTAATGGAGGTTATCTCAAAAGGAGCATCACGCATGTACACCTTTGTAATATCTGAAGTTCTTGTCGTATCATAATGACATTATTTGTGCTTTATAACTCTGAAATTGTCAAAATATCTCTGGCTGCTCGGCTTAGTTTTATGTATGCGATGTTTAAAGGTCTAATTAGCATGCTTTCTCTGGCAAAAAATCTGCAAATGTTCTGATTGATATATTCTTTTTGTCCCAGATACACTCAGAATGCGGTTCCTCCAAATATTGCTCCCTGTATCCTTCAACATTAAAAATTTCCCCTACCCCCATTGCACATACATCATTTTACATGAACGTTTAGGCAGACAAAAGAGGGACATTACAGTATGCATCTGGACTTCGGTTCTGTGGAGCAGTTTGTGATTCTTTCTGAAATCGGCTGATGTTCAAATTGCAAGATTACTGTAAAGAACCCTTGGATTTTACATTCCTTGACTGATATTTTAAGACCTGAACGTTGAGCCTAGCACGGGTGACTACTTTCCGGTTGTCTACTTCAATGAGTTCTGGTTGCTTAAAGACAAGTTAATAGCAATCAATGAGACCGTAAATGAGTTGCCATTTCACCTGGAGGTGGGTCCCATAAGCATGACAAAATGGCAACTATTCCTGCAGATTGACCAATCATTCCAGATTCATAAGAGTTATGGAAGTATGGTTGATGGCGAAGGTGATGAACTAAAGGTATGATTATCGATTACATTTTCTTAGGAGTTCTTCAACTTTATATAGTTTATATTAATCCAGTCTCGTATTTGAAGAATTTTGTTTAGGCTACATAAACTAGGTAATGGTTTTTGAATACATGTACGTGCTGTAGGACATAGTGCAGCAAAACGTACCCTTTGTGAATCATCACATGTCGAGGTGCTCCTCACATTAAAGTTGGAGTGTTATTTCAAAATAAAAGTCCTCGTTTTGATATTTGAAATGTTGGGTTTGGTCAATCCACCTCTAGTACTTGTTTGCTTAGACCTAACTATTACAAACAATTTTCTCGGACCTGTGTACGCTGTGTATCCCTTGGCAAAACGCCACAACCCTCCCATTACTTGTCCATGCTTCAACTTCAGGCATAGAAAGCTTACACCTCTCTGCTAAACCAATATCATGAACATTTTCCTTGAATAACTTCATCCACATGCATTTCAGTGGAAATATTTTCTAGGCTCCTCTTGTTTACGATGAAAATTGGGAAATTCATTACAGGTATTAAAAGCAGGAAGTTCTGTTTTAGGAACTTTTTGTGCGCGTGACTGTAAATAATAGTTAGATATATAGACAGAATTTTCATATAAACCTTGAGATTTTTTCCTGCTTGGATCTACAGCTCAAAAGTTCTACGTGGATTGCACACGGTTACTAATTCATGACCCTGAACCGGCTACTTTCTCTTGACTTTTCCTAACTAAATATCAGGATGAATATTTTAGCTTCACTACACCCCCAGTCGAACAATTAAAAATTAAAAGTACAATACATGCACATCTTGACTTTTCCTCACTAAATATCAAGATGAATGATTTACCTTCACTGTACCCCCAGTCGAACAAAAAAAAAAAATTTTAAAAAAAGTATAACACATGCTCGCAAAGTGGTTGTGTTGGGGTTGTAGACTTGTTTGTGACAGCATCGACAATATAAGAGTTTGTATTGTCCATTGACTGCTAGGAGGTAATGTTTCTGCAGCGACAAAAAAATTTGTTTATGTAACATGTATGCTCATCTCTGTAGCTTAGTGTAGGATTCTGCCTTTTAGGCTCACTCTTTTAGCTGCATCTACATAGATTATTCAGATTGTTTTTTGACAATGTTATTTGTTTTTCTCTTTTTAACAGAGAGTCTTCCTGGAAGGAAATCCAATCCTTCTGGCTATTACCATGGTTGTGTCATTATTTCACTCCGTATTTGACTTTTTGGCTTTCAAGAATGGTAAGAATAATGCTCATCTTTTGCATTCTGAACATGTTACAGTTCTTGGTCCCTTAGCTCAAATAATTTATGTTCTCCACAGACATCCAGTTCTGGAACAAAAACAAGTCCATGGAGGGATTATCCGCGAAGTCTGTCGTCGTTAATTTCTTTTGCCAGCTTATTGTCTTCCTCTATCTACTTGACAATGAAACATCATGGATGATACTAGCAAGTTCTGGTGTTGGGTGCTGCATTGAGTTCTGGAAAATAGGGAAAGCAATGCACATTGAGGTATGAGTTTGAAGTGGCTATAGCAATTCTTTGTTTATTAATTGCTGTCTGTATTATAATTTTACCCCTCTTATCCAGATTGACAGATCTGGCAGGATCCCGATGTTGAGGTTCCGTGACCGTGACTCGTATGCTAGTAACAAGACGAAGGAATATGATGATCTAGCAATGAAGTATTTGACATATGTTCTCTTCCTCCTTGCTGTTGGTTTCTCCATTTATTCTCTTATGTATGAACGCCACAAAAGTTGGTACTCTTGGATCCTGTCATCTCTTACAAGCTGTGTCTACATGTTTGGTAAGTGCCTTGGTACTATTATGGATTATCTTTTCCTTACTTCATTATCTTTCTGCTCATCAAGTCCCAGTTTGACCCAACTACTCCAGATGTTAATTTTGAGTACTAGCATAGCCTATCATCTATAAAATTCACTAGAATTGAGATCGGTTGCTTTTACCACTTAACATCAGCTGTATATGTACATGGATTTTTTTGGGGCAAGTCTGGTACTGTCTTAAACTGGAGAGGACTTGGTCCCAAATGTGGAAACAGGTCAATATGGTGCATTTGGGGCGGGAAGTGGAGTTTGTTGATAAAATACCCTGGGAGGATTATTGGGACATTCCCTTCTTTCCTAGATAGCTAGCTACTTCATCCACCTTCCTAAATCTGAACCCAGAGGTTAAGCATGAATGTTATCTTCATTTTTATTTGCTAAAATATGGGTGATTCCTGATGGGATTAACTGGGTACCACAAGTCCTTAAAATTTCATTCTTGCTAAAAGATGATTATTTCCGGATAGAATTAGCTATAATACTATCACTTCATTCCTGTTTGCTAAAAGATAAGTAAGTTCTTATAGAATTTATTGATACGTGTCGGTTGTCAAAATCAAGCTGCATGAGCCATGAGGAAATATGTATACTTTAGTTTGACCTGATCTCACGGTGTTTTGATACAGGGGCACAATTGTTCAAATATAACAATATATAACATATATTTTAATTTTTTTATGTTTGTCTGCCACAGGTTTTATTATGATGTGCCCTCAGCTGTTTATCAATTATAAGCTCAAGTCTGTTGCTCATTTACCTTGGAGACAGATGACATACAAATTTTTAAACACAATCATTGATGATCTCTTTGCATTTGTTATCAAGATGCCGGCATTACATAGACTATCAGTCTTCCGTGATGGTGAGTTTCAATTAAAACTCTTGACCTTGTAAATTCAGTGTACAATCAATCACCTCGTTGAAGCAATACTTTCGAGGTATACATGTCTGTGCAAAACTTAATTCCTGTTAACACTAATTTTCCTCTTGAGTCAGAGTTTGAGATGAGTTTATCTCTCATGAAAACCCATAGTTACGAAGAAACAGATTCTTTTTTAAATGTAGAAATGGAGGATAAATATGGTTCCCTGTTTGGTGACTTGAGGCCCCTGATTGGTTGGGGCAGGAAGCGTCTTAACAATTGCTTAGTATTATTATCTTTTTCTCAAATAACTTGCAACTCTTTTTCTGTGCAGATCTGATATTTGTGATATATATTTATCAAAGATGGATCTATCCAGTGGACAAGAAGCGGGTAAACGAGTTTGGTTTTGGTGGGGAAGACGAGCAGCCTGCCATAGCCGCTGAAGGCACAGAAAAAGAGTCGACAGAGGAGAAGAAAACTAACTGAGCTAAGCCTTAATAAGCAGAAGTCCAAAAGGTGCATTGCAAACCCTTTAATAGGAGGTCCATCCACCTGCCTGGCCACTTTCTTTGTAATAACTGATAACCTTCGTAGCTGTTTGTCTGATGGGATGTTAGCCTCCTGCGGGATAAAGTTTGCTTCACATTTTTGCTATTTCAAAGTTATATTGTATTTAAGTTAGGGCTATTATTCAGCATAGGCAAAGTCTGATTGTAGAACTTGTTTTTGACAATTTACATGCCAGAGTGTTCACTTCTATAACCAGATTCTTTGTTTTTGTTGGACGGAGGAAAAGGAAAATCATATACTGCCTCGTTTGTACCATTTTTCGAGCTCTTTAGTTGCTGATAATAAGAGAATTGTTCAATCAGGTGCAAGAACTGGTACACCGCATGTGTCACATGAACATGCCTTTTACATGAAAAAGTATGATCTGTAAGCAAACATGTAAATTTTGCAAACTTGACTTTACAAGCTCCACTGCAAGCATGCAACTCTCAAAACAGTAAAAATAAAACATGACAGAAACTTGAATATCACAAGGTAAACAAAACATGGCTTCAGCCGCAGCAGGACATGAAAATTGGACTGCCAAAATGGCATTAGATGTTGATAAAAGAGCATGGTGAATTAAGTCTCAAAAGTTGCAGATCAGATCCTACACAGGATGGCATAAAAGGTTCCTTGGATAAAAACAGCCAACTCCCAAAATGCACCAACAGATACCAAAACAGGCCTGTTTTCACCAACTGAATGTTAAAACTTAAAAGGGCTTGAACTAATTGTTTTATTCTGTTAATTTTCATCTCTAATCCCCAAGTTTGACTCTTTTGGAGAGAACTTGTACAGCAGCCGATTGAAGTTTGCATCAAACTCTTTCTCCAGCGCCATTTCCTGCTCAAAGTGCATGCGCTTTAGCTCCTCCCTTCTCTGCTGATGGGCCCTGACCAACTCATTACGTTCCTGCACGAACTCCCCCATTTCCTTTTCCTGTAGCTGGATCTGTTTGGCAATCTCCTCCCTGACAACCAGAGCATGGTAACATTTCAATAATATATTAGTGAGAAGTTCAACATTAGAAAATTACGACTTCACAGCTCCTTAATTTTTGTTATTTACTTTTTCTCCGAAACAACTACATCCTTTCTGGATTGACAAGAATAGGGATGGGTGATATATCCAAATGGGACATAGTTCCAAAGGGAAATTTTATATAGTTTCAAGGAGGAAAGTCCAAAATTGTCTGTTGCAGTCTTGCTAGCAAGGCACATTACCTGCGAGCACAGTTCTCCTCCAAGGAAGACATGCTTGCCTCAGACCGCGTCATCTTCTCCCATTCAAATTGCTGCATCCTCTCAAAGTTTTCCTCCTTGGTATTTCTATCATTGTACATTTCCCTAATCTGATCATTGAAATACTGCTCTTGGGTATCCATCTGAAGTTCAGAAAGAAAAAAAACATATATGGTGAGTCTACAACTATGAGAAAGAAAATATTATAAGTAATAGTGTAAGTAGAGCTTCAAGACTATGAGGGGTGATGATAGAACGTAACAAATTATGCAAAGAATCAGCAGATGGTAGGAAGAAATGAGCTAAAATATGCTAAAAGAAATAAGGTAAGACATAACCAATATATGCTCAATTTATTTATTCCGAAAAGCTAAATAAAATCAGTTCCACAATTTGGATAAGACTTATAAACACTCAAAGCTGAATATTATCAGACATACACCATCTAGTGGCCCAAAAGTATGAGAAAACCAACTTCAGAGGTTTTACACTTTTACTTGTGTAGTGAATGGCAAATTCAGGATAAAATCTCACCTAGGTCAATGTATAACTATAGTTTTTCAATAGAAGTCAAATTTATTGCAAAACTGGAGAAAAAGAAAAAACAATTACATAATAGATCAGCAAAGATTGAATAGTAATACTATAATTCAAGCCAAAACTAAATTTGGTCAAGTATTTCAAAAAATATTAAAAAGAATTATTTTCGAACTGGTGGGAACTGTATCAGACACGGCGCACTTTCAACGATGATCAAAATAATTTTTCTAGTTTTACATTGAACTTAACGGTTATCTTTTATCAGCAATATTAACAACATTTAACAAGTCACTAGAGAAGCTAAATTCCTAAGATCGTAGATCTAGGATTAGTGTAACATACTTGGCAAAAATGGATCATAATTTAGTGTTTACTGATTGTAACAGACCAGTTACTTTCCCTAATGTCATGTGCATGCAATTTGCCACATACCTGCTCTTTATTCTGTTCATGATGCTTCTTCGTCCTCAGTTTCATGATCTTGTTCTTTTCGGCCGTTTCCCTCAGCTTTTCAGCCATGAGACTGTACGACTCTTCCAGGGCTTTCTTGTTCTTCTGTTCCTTGGCCACCTTTTGCTTGAACCATTGCAGCTGCTGGTTATCCTCAAACATCCGTTTCAATGGAAACACAACCATTTCTTGATAGGATTTCAACTCATACTTGAGCTTGGATTTACCTGAGCATTTTGGATCAAAAGCATAAGGATATTGCAATTTATTTCCACGCTAGTCTAGTAGAGCTGGAAGGAGATAAACCATTCCATATGCTCATCAACAGATCTCGTAAAGTCACAAGGATACACTAGCAATCAGAAATTCCAGAAGCAGTACCAAGAAAAAAGAACTGAAGCTATGATAAAAATCACCTTGGGAATGCTGGTTAAAATTCTCCAAATCTTGCTTCTCAGCCATGAATCCGTACAGTTGGCGCTTTCCTCCAGGATGGAATGGTACTTTGTTCCTTCCCCAAGCATTCCTATCAGTGCCCATATCTTCGAAGTGTTTGCTGAGACGCTCAGCATCTGTATATGCTACTGCTGAGGATTCAAAAATCAGCACACTTATGCCTCTGTGGCCCTGAGGTCCATATGAATGCCGGGCTTTCTGAGCAGAGTACGATTTGAAATAGTCGAGAAGCTCTTGATTTCCCATCCCAATCCACTACAAAATATAACAGACATTAGGAAGAAAGCTAGTGAATAATCCATATGCTATGAAGTCATGGAACAATTTCAATACATACTGAATTTGACTAAATGGCATACCTTGTTGTTCAGATCTTTTTCAAGCTTGGTGTTCATAATCATAACCATCGGGGGCCACACTATTTCTTTATCAGATTCTTCTCGGACATTCCATTTCCCAAAGGCTTCGCCCACTGGTACTGCAGATGTACCTCTTCTCAAGAGCTCTTCATCCAGAAGTTGAGCAAGTTCTCTGTGGAGTTTCACCCTCTTGGAACGCTTGGTCCTTGCATGTGAAATAAGTGGCAGCAAACCCCGATACCAGTCAATAGCTCCAGGACCTCCTTTACATGCTGGACAATGCCATTGCCTTTCTGGCTCATTAATCTGTGAAACAGTTAACTGGTCCAGATTATCAAATAGCTCCTTAAACCACTTGTTCTTTTTCTTTGTTTCGTGACTTTTCTGGCTTTCATCCGAGTCAAAACCATCACTGGCAAGATCATCATCAGAGTCATCAATGTCGTCTTCATCATAATCTTCATCTGAATCAACATTAGGAGGAGCTTCAGCAGTTGTAGCTCTTCTCTGAACATCTTCCATATGACCAACGCTACCATCAGAGGATTGGACAGAAACAGGTCTTGATGGCCATGCCGATCCACTCCCTACAGGTGGAGTAATTCCTCTTCCAGCAGGTTTTCTGGAATCAGAAGTTTGTGTAGGCCAAGGCTGACCTGAGCCCCTCCCTGGTCCACCATAACCTCGTATTCCCAATTTTTGAACAGTATTGGGTTGACCCCATGCATTAGCATGGACTGGTGGTGGACCTGATTGTTTCGGGATGCTGCTTCCACCTTTATTTTTCGTTTTCTTTTCGTATACAACCCATCCATCATCCTCAGCAGAATTCAAGCTTAGATCTGAGATGCCATGGGCTAACTCATTTTCAGACAGGACTGCAACCTTGCCTTTTCCTTTGAAGGATGCACCAGGAGCACCAGAACTTGAAGAACTCCCATTCCCTTTCCTTGAATTCATCTCTGGAAGAGATAACAGATAAAAATAAGAACAGCTGAAGGGAAATAGTGACCAGTTCAACAACCTGTTATGCAAACAGTACAAAGGGTATATTCAGATAATAGATTTTCACCAACAGCATAGCATTTAAATTATTGAATTATGCCGAACAAAAGGAGAGGCACAGTAAGCAGTCTGATTAAATTAAACAGTGCTTGCTATTAATGAAATCCTTGGAGCCAGCAGTAGGTCTTAAAGAAAGACTTATCGGAGCTACAAAGAAACACGCATATCTCAAACCAAACTGTAAATACAAGAACAAAATCCTAATGCAAAATGTAGCAAGTGAGACAAAGCAGAACTAATCAACTTAAAGAACACTAAACTAAACCTAAAAGAATTGCAGCACACAGAAAGGAAGAAAAACTATCGTACTCCAAAATCAGCATTTCAACACTGCACGCACAACTAACTTTTGTTACAGCATTCCACAATTCCACAAAGAACCAGATACCAAAGAACCAAACATGCATTTCTCCCAACAAACTTTAAATACGAGAACTAAGTCCTGACACAAAAAGTAGCACGTTATACAAAGCAAACCCTGCCAACTTAAACAACATAAAACCTAAAATAGTTACAGGAAAAAGAAGAAAAAGCAAACCATATTCTAAACTAGCATTTCTACAATGTCCGGTCAAGTTTCGCAAACAAGCAGGTAGTAAAAGAACCAGAACAGGCACAATCCTGATAACACACACAGAGACATATCCGACCCAAACAATGAAGATAACATGCACTTATTTTCTTTTTCACACTCCAAATATGAGCAGACAAGCAGAAATCCAAACTTAAACAACACTAGACCTAGAACGGCCACAGGAAAAGGAAAATCAGCCTAAAATCCACAAGACACGCATCGTGTTTTACCAAAGCACCTTCGACGAGTTTCAGAAACAAACAGGTACTAGAGGAAACCAAAACGAGCAAAATCATTCATATCCATAAAAATCTCCGATCAAAACCTAAATCGAAGCTAGACATTGAAATCAACAACCGTTAATCGGTCAATAAAACTCAATCGCATACAAACATCAACACAGAACAGTCTCGAACAAATAAAATTGACATGTATCGAACGGAAAAGGCAAAAAAGACGAAGAAACGTCAGAATCAGCCGCAAAAGAGAGAATAAAATGCGGCGGAGAGGTTACCTTTCGCCGGAGATTGGCCAAGCGAGTAAGGCAAGGAAAGAGAGTGACACAGTCAGTCTAGAGTCACGCAGAGAGCAAGGAATGAAAATGAAAGGATGGCAACCGTACCTCAATTAACTATACAATTCAGTAAAGTAAATAATCGAATCACCTTCTCTTGAAAAAGTAAAGGGCTCATTTATTTACGCTTTGGTACACTCTCCCCAATTGTCACACTACTTAAATGGACAGAGTGTGAGTGGGAAAAATCCGAAAGAATCTTAAGCCATATTTTCGAAAAAGCGATTTTTAATCTATCACGATTTTGGTACCTTAACTTTCAATTTTATCCAATTTGTATATTCCGTCAGTCCAATTTGACGGCTCCGTCAATTTTTACCGTTTTAGCGCGGAAAAATTCCGAAAAATGTACCATTTGAAACAACTATCATATTTGCGGAAAAATTCCGAAAAATCTATTTAAGTTGTGTCATTAATTGATGCTAGAGACCATTTGGCAAGGAAAATTATCTAACAGTTAAAAGATAGATAAGGTTGAGCCTTCATGTGCCAGTAGATCGATCAATTTTGTGTACTTGTGTTTACTGTCATACTTGCATAGATCATTGTTCTTCAAAAAATTATTTGAAACAGTTCAATTTTGCTAAATGCACTGTTCTTCATTTTTTCTTCCAAATACATTTCAAATTGGCCTTTATTGTTTACTGGTATCTGAACGACTATGCTACACAAACTTTTTACACATTATTCCTATCCGGGGTGGGAACTTGTGTGAGCAGTTCACAAGTAGAGACATTTGCAGTTGGAACATTTTTCTCCATCTTTGGTCTCAAGTCTATGTTTGCTAACATGTTGTAGTATGATTGTATCTTGACATTTCGATCCATTCAGGTGCTCATAGCATCTCATTAATGATTCTTTAACTACACGAATGATTCCAAATTGAGGAATACTCTTATGAAATTTCTATTCCTGTCTGGGCGTTGAATATCTTGAGTGGTTAGATGATTTTATCTTTTGGCTTACTATTTCAATGGTCGGGCACTTACCTCCAATGTTTGTTCAGGCTCATCAGGAGGATATTTTAAAAAAGCTTGTTGACTTGATTGGAATTACGTCTATAATGGAGGTTTGTGCTATCTTTCAACCGTGGACTCTCGTTATAGTAGCTATGGCTGTCTGGACATCCTAATTAATAAGTTTCTTTTGGACAGCTTTTAAATCGCCTGCTTGGTGCTGATGGGCATATCTATATAAATCATCCTATGCTACGGTTGAATCCAAAAGTGCTGGACATGATCCTGGATAAATTCAGTTTCAATGTATGTTGCATTTTCAGTTCATCTAAGCTTTCGTACAGATTCCTTTTCATGGTCCTGAATTCCTTTATGTTGTCTTAGGCTTTTCCTATCTTCACAAAAGGATTTGGAACTGTCTGAACACTACCTTTCTATATACCCCCACTTTCTAGTTAAATTAGTCCCAGGTAGGACATATATTTCCCGATATATATACTCCCTCCATCACGGACTCAACTTCCCGTCGGTCCGGGCACAAGTTTTAAGATAAAGCGATTAAAGTGGGAGAGATTGTGAATAAAGTAGGAAAGAGATTTTCCATTTATTGAAAGGGAAGTTGAGTTTGGGATTGACCAAAACGGAAATGGGAAGTTAAGTTCGGGACGGGGGAGTATGTTTTAGTGGGGCTTTGGGCCAAAATTTGATAGACTTGATTGGGAGATGATAATTTTTGCTCCTATCAGATCATAAATTCTAGTCCTCTTTGATTCCATCTAGTCCTGTCCATAGTTACAATTATTTCCATTTTGGGAGTCCCATTACAACCCCCCCCCCCCCCCGATTCATGTGCCTGCGCGGGGTGGATTTCTAATAATTATTTTATTGAGTCGATCAGCTAAAGGTTTAATAACAGTTGCTGTCTGAACTCTGAAGTGAAATTTATTGGACAAATAGATTGAAGCTTGCCTTGTGTGAATTTTTTATCTACAGAATTTAAGATAATGCTTGATGAAGCTTTTGCATATATTTGCAGGAGACCCCTAAAGTCCATGAGAATGCTGCAGAAATTCTTTGTGGGGTAGCCAGATCTGCTCCACCGAAGTTGAGTTTGGAAATCACCAGCTGAAGGTCTTGCTGACTATTTTGCATTATTGTCCTCCTATACCCTTTCCACCACCCCATGGCCTGGTTCTTTGTTAAATTGGCTGACTCGGGTCTCTTACAGGTTTATAAAGAAAATGTTAGATTTTGCTCTTGAAGACTCAAGGCCGAAATCTGTTTTGGTGAACCTGTTGTCAGTTTGTATATCCTTGTTAAAACTAGACCCCGACAGGGTAGAATCACGAGTGACTGATCTCAGAGCCACAATTGTTGCAAGGATGCTGGAGAGCCTTGGTAAGGTTACTTGGGATTCATACCTTGTGGTTCTGTTGGCATCTTCCTTGGGGCAATAGATAGTACTCTGAATCTAATAAGATGATACGAACAGGAGGAAATTGAGTTAGCTGATTATAAATCATAATAAATCTGTCCAGATTGGTGGTCATAATTTATTGAGTACTCACGATTACGAACCTTGGTTTTTCATACTTGCATACAATAACCTAGCTTCAACAGGCTCACCTGGAACTGAACAGCCTTGGAAAAGTATTATAAATCTGAGAGGAGGTTCAAGCTCTGTGCATTGTTATATTTTTCCGTGTGTCGTAAGTAGTAAGCCCGTCGAATACATCACATTGTTTTTCCGTGCGCATTGGCCAATTTTGAAAGAACATGTCTATGCTGAGAATAAATACTCTATTAATGGTTAAAGACATGCCAATTGGATCATAACCTGAACTCTTAAGTTGTGTAATTAGTGCAGAATGCTTCTCCAATATTCTACATGATTGTTTTAAAAAGTCAAGTTCTTGAAGAATACTAGTAGCATGTATTATGTAAGTTCTTCGTGCCTATATTTGAGATTTATGAGATCAAGTCAGTTTAACATATCTTCACCTTTATTATCTTTTGTTTTTCTCCTTTTTAAAGACAAATCTGTAATTTATAGCCGGAAATTCATGACTAACATAAATGTATCTGAAAATATGAGAAGAGAGTTAATAGGTTAATTCTGGCAGGCGATCTGCTCAAGCTTTTGGACTATTCATCTGATGACAATGTATTGCCAACTACATATGGAAAATTGGAGCCTCTAGTTGGAAAGGATCGCTTAAAGGTACCTGTATTAATTGCACTGGTTCCTATGTTGTTGCTATTTCTAGTTGAATGTTCTAGTGAAGTTGTAGAATTTTGTTTTTGCGTGGAAATGTAATTGTTTTCCTTTGTAATATACTACTTCTGATAAAGCAGTTAAGTAGTATGTTATTTTTTCTTGAGAAGCCATTTTATTCCGTACATGTCTGATTCCCCTTTTCTCCTGTATTTTGAATTTTCTCGTATTAGATGAAACTGTAGAACTAAATCTCATACTTAGTATATGATATGAAGGTGGCAGAGTTCATCACTGTCTTAGTGGCTGTTAGTAGTGAAGCTGCAGAAAAGGAGTTGATTCGCCTGGGCGCTGTCAAACATATTATTCAGATGTTTTTTGAGTGAGTTCTCCGCCTAGTTAAAATTGTGATTTTAGCATCTAATGTGGACTAGAAAAATTACAGCACACAAATGCATTTTAGTTGCAGGTATCCATTGATAATTTCTTACATCACCATGTGGAAAACATTATCATATCTTTCTTGGAAAGCACAAATCCTCAGTTTGTTCAGCATGTACTTCGTGATTGTAACCTCATTCAGAAGCTTCTAGAAGCAGAACGTAACCAAGAATTTTCTATTGATACGACCAAGGTACTAGCCTTGCATATACAGATTGGAACTTTCAGATTTTTGCAGCTTACCCCGTTCACTGTATTTTGTCTCATCTTGCACCTCCTCTACCCAGTTTGATTTCTTAATTTAACTGTCATACGATGGCCAAAATGCTTGAATAGTAAAACAAATATTTTCTGTTTTTGCGATTCTTTCAGCCTACTAAAGCAGCTGAGGGAAAGCCACAACCCAGGAGGAGAATTTTGGTCATATTACCCGTATTGCTAATAAAAATGTAACATTTCCGCTTTTGGTACATTTGCTTATGACAGTCCAATTTTAATTTTTAATGGGTAAAATTGCAAATAAAATAATTTTCGTCAATGTCAATTGAACCATATTGTTTTCGATAATTATGAAGTAACCCCATTTTATCAAAATAAGTTTCAAAAAGTCCCATTATGAGATTAATAAAAAGGTAGAAACAAAAAAAAGATCAAAAGAAAATTAAGTTAAAAAGAAGGCAAAAATTTTTTGGAAGAAAACAAGAAATTTGAGATTAACCCAATTTCTGCCATGGAAGCTTGCTGAAGCTTCACCATGAATCTTTAGCTTGGAAGATCCATGGCAATGGCGAAGTGTGGAGTTCAATATGGCCATGTTGCTTCATCCCCTCCACCGGTGCCCTTCCACCCCACTCCGCGGCCACCTCCCTCCATCGCGACCACCGACATGTCCTCCGCACCTCCACCGTCAATTTCAAATTGGCCATGGCAGATCTATCAGACCCATGGTCGTCTGGAAGCTTTGTGGTGGAGCTTTAGGCACGGAAAATCCTTTCACCAATGGAGCTTCCATGGAAGAAGAAGAAGAAGCTCCCATGGCTTCTATGTATTTTTTATTTTTCTTTAGTTATGTTTTATTTTTAAATTTCTAAGGTAGTCCATAGTCCATATTCTCATGGGTAATTTTGATTTTTCCCATAAAATAAGACCTATTTGAAATTAACAAATATCTACCGTATTTACATTTTAATGCAACATATTTTAGTATTTTGCAATATATTAAATCAACACGTGTCGTAGGGTACCTAAATTGGACAATAATGCATTTAAAGATACCAAAATCGGACTGTCACAAATAAAGGTACCAAAAGCGGAAATGTCACAACTAAAACGATCAAAATTGACGGAGCCGTCAAATTGGACTGACGGAGTATACAAATTGGACAAAATTGAAAGTTAAGGTACCAAAATCGGACGGTAACAACTAAAGGTACCTTTTTCGAAAATGACACAACTTAAGATACATTTGCCGGATTTTTCCCGAGTGTGAGACCATTAGAGAGGGTCTAATTTTTCCTTATTACCGCTGTCACAGGTAAAAGGATATTTTATGAGTATGGGACCTACCCTGAATTATTACTTCTTAACTTTGGATTACATATTGCTAAAATATTGGATGGTTGATAATCTATTTAGATTGGAATTTGCGGATAGTCGTGGTTCTAAAATCTCTAACATGGTTCTGAACTTGTAGGATTTACAAGTCATGTAAAAATTTGGAAGTCGGTTCTGAAATCTCTAAGATGGACCTAATGAACATGAAATGTACTCGTGTCCGGTGATCGATCTAGATTCAAATCTGCGGATAGTCGTTGTTCTAAAATATATAAGATGGTTCTGAACTTGTAGGATTTAGAAGTCATGTAGAAATTTGAAAGACGGTTTTGAAATCTCTAGGATGGGCCTAATCAGGAGCGGAACCAGGAAGGGGCATAGGGGGCTTCCCCCAATTTTTTTTTATATATAATATTTTTGTTAATTTACTATTTTGCTCATAACATCTGAAATGACCTCACATATATAATTTCGCTTCACCAAAGTTCGAATTCTGGAGGTAGTTGAGGTTACCCAACTATATACTTATCATCAATGCTCTCACCTCACTAATTCAATGCCAACTAAATCCTACTCCCAATTGTAAATACACCACCTCCAATATTCTACAATCTCATCATCATATTAACTCCTTATTATCATTTCAGTTAGTTATTGGTTAGTTATGTACGTAATATATATATGTACAACAAAACAAAACAAGAAATTGTTCCCATGATGATATCAGAGGAGTTCACTTTCCCTGTAATCAACGCTACGAATCAAGCGATTCTGCCTCCATTGTGGAGAATCTGTTCTGTCAACTATGACAACGAAATTGAAGAGAATGGAAGGAAGAGGAGGATTTTTCATAGGAGTTTTTCGGAAGTGGAAGAGGAAATCAGGAGGAAAAATGAAGAGGAGACGAAAGCCGACGAGGAAAAGATGGATTTGTTGTGGGAAGATTTAAATGAGAGTGATGATGATTCATCGTCGGTTGAATCGGGTTTTGATCAGTACGTTAGTGATTGTGTACAAGAGTTTGGAGAGTTGGGAGGGTATGGTAATGTGGAAATTGGAAAGAGAAGTAAGAAGAAGAAGACGAACTTGGTGGTCGTTGTCAAGATGTTGAAGAAGCTATTTTTTGTACAAATCTAGTAATATGCATGGCGAGGACCAAGAACAGAGTGATCGAGCTACTTCTCAAGTGTTCTTACATTTATACAAAGTATTTTTCTTTTTTTTTTTTATAACTAGCAATTTTCATTGAGGAAGTGTATACAAGTCTAATTTTACTGGGGAGGTTTTAGGAGTAAGGTTTACAATGGAATAACGCCTGTAACGTGTTTTAGAAGTGATTTTTTTTTCACTCTAAGGGTTTTATGGTGATAATAAAAAAGTGTTCTGTGCATTTAGGTGTGGTGCGTACTTGTACTTCTGCCATATTATCTAATTGATGACAATAACATTCCGTCCCTTGTGAAAAAAAAAATAAAAATAATAATAAGTGTAACACCCTGTCCCCTTATGGTTGAGTCCCGACCCTTCGGCCAACATGAAATTACTTCTCGGCCATATCTTGTGCACTATACCAAAACAAGTTCTTCCCCGCACACTCTGTCCTCATTCGTGTGCGCACCAGTAGGTCTTTTGGTTTGTCAATGCTTCACACCCAACACAAAAAGAGGGGAGCTACATCCAAGTGAAACTTGGAGATGGAAGTCTTCTTTCGTTTCTCGACGGAGACTTCACAGTTAGTCACCCATCATGAGATTGCTCCAGAGCAAGCATGCTTAAATTTGAATTTGTTATGGATGGATTTTCGAAAAAGAAAGGTGCGCATTGGCGTTTTCAATCCCTTTAAGATCTCTGAAACTTTGGAAGGTTACATTCACCTCCTCTTAAATTGTGCGACCCACACATCTTGTCCGGACCAACCGTCCACCCCTTGTTGGTTTAGGGTTGGATCGCTCTGATACCATTTGTAACGCCTCATCCCCTTGTGGGCCGAAGCCTAACCATTTAGGTCGGCGCGGTTAAATATGGGTACGTTGCTCATGATCGGGTGATATGCTGACCCACTTTACCAACACAAGCCTTTCCCGTACACTTTCGGGATGGTAACCCATTCAAATTTTGTTTCAGAGTAAACACGCTTAACTTTGGAGTTCTTATAGATGGATTTTCCGAAAAGAAAGGTGCACTTAGTTAGTATGAGTAGCGTTTTCAATCCATTTAACCTCACTAAAATTATCCAACACTTTGGAGCGTTCCAATAATACTAGTATGAAAGGCGCAAAGTTCTGTTAATTTTTGGGCAAGTTTCATTACACGCACCGGTCACAAGAAAATGCAGTTTGAATCAACCGTCTGGCATGGAACTAAAAAAAGCAATTAATGAAATGCACAAGATTAAGTTTGTAATTTGAATTAAGATATTTAGACGAAATTCAAACATACAATTTTGCAAATTTGCATGAGTTTTCAGTATCCCCGGACCAACGAGTATTACTCTGTTCCAGTTCCTACACCAGCGCCATTGGAGCTAGTCATATGTTGTGGCCGTGAAATGTGCGATTTTGCACACTTTACACACTTGTTTTTTGCCCAAGATTCAATATTTATATCATATTATGGTTAATTACCATTTTTTGTGTATTTTGTAGGTGATGATCGTGTTTTCGAGAAATTACACGTTTTCCGGTGCCAAAACGTGATATTTATGACAAATCGAGGAAAATCAGGAAAAATGATGATTCAACCACAGAAGGAGTTTGAGGAATCCAAACGAGACACATGATCTACCGTTACGAAGCTTATTCAAAATGTTAAAACATTGTAGAAGATCACTTTACGAGATAACGAAGTTTTGAGGTCAAAAAGTAGTCCGGAAAACGAATCTGCAAACACCTGGGAGGAATCTCAGATTGGGGACCGTAGTCAGCTGGCTGCAAGCCATTCTGCTGGCCCAAGTCCATAAAGCCTGACCCGTGATTCTCTACCTTCCTTATATGACATGCACGAATTTCTCAGCTCCAACACTATATAAGGGGGCCTTGGGGTCTCATAATCAACACAAAATCATAGACGAAATACAAACCAGCTCTCTTGAGAGAGAACCAGTCATTGGAGAAGTCATTGGGGAAGTGAAACCCTAAATCAGCAAAAACCCTGGTCGTCAACAAAGAACTCTGATCTGGAGATCCAATTCAGCAACCATTGAAGATCACAAGTGATATGCTCAAATTACTACTTAGGAAACAAGTAGAAAACAGTTGCTGTAAATAGACAATGCTAACCACGAGATCGTTCGCTAAGAAATCCATTAGGCTATCGCAACGATTGAAAACAAACAGTTACTTGTTAAACAATGTTGATTTGTTTGAATTTGAGTACTTCTTAAAACTAGAAAATGAAAAATGCAATGTAATTGATTTGAATGAATGAGGTAGGAAGAACACGGTAGTTACGATCAAGAAATTCTAATTCGCTCTAGGGATACGTTCATACTATCACACGGTCGGTGTACAGAAAACTATCAATTCAACATTTACCAAACGAGTTTGAAGATATTTGAACTAGAGTAATCATGGGTGGTCAATCCACGATCCTTAACCAAACGTTTTAGAGAATCTTTGAACGAGAGTATTGAATTGAAGGGTTTTTACGAAGATCTTTGAACGAGCCTAACCTATATGAACGATTTCAAACCCTAGAAGTGAATACTCAAAGCTATCACGCAACTACCATGTCCGGAGTGGTTTAGCTACTCATGATAGATTGAAAGATGAAAGACTTCAAGATATTGCTCATGATAAACATAAACATAATGATAATCGCATGCAAGCTCATACAATTCGACAAACAAGAACAAGAACGAATTGTAAAGAGATAAACAATAGAGAATTATCACGGTGATCAGGAATTCGATATCGATAAATCAATCAAGGTTAAAACCAAGCTCCAAGATATGTCTCAATGTCAAAAGTATGAATGTGGAGCTTTTTTATGAACTAGGTTAAAAAGAAGTATGAAGGAAAGAAAACCAAATTCTAACAATATAGGGAACACTCAATTCTGCCGAAGATGTCGTCTCGCCTCCTTCGCCGTGGCGAGTCTTCTTTATCGCAATATATTGAGCACTCACAGATTCTCGCCGCGACGAGCCAAATGATTCGCCGCGGCGAACTCCATTCTGCAAAACATCTGGAGCTTCACAGAATCTCGCCGCGGTGAGCTCTTCTCCGCAGAATTAATTAGCTCTCGACAATTCTCGCCACGACGAGCCATGTTAATCAGCTTGCCCTTATTTTGGCTCAAAATCATCAATTCCTGTAAAACAACATCAAAATACCAAAGCATAAAAACGTACAAGAAACACTAGAAAATAATAACCGAAGACTAACAAAGACCGCTAAAAAGAACCAAATGAGACTCTAAGTTATAGTCTCATCAAACTCCCCAAACCAAACCTTTGCTCGTCCCCGAACAAACAAACAAATTAAAAACAACTAGACTCTAGACCACGACACATAATAACACACAAACGAGTCAATCTTCCAAGTGACCGAACTCTACCATTGTAAGCGTTAAATTCACAAGATAGTGTTTCTCAAAGGGAATCCTACACTATTCTCTCTCACACTCTGGAAGTGTCCAGTGAGTTAAACACTCAAGAACAATAAGAGAAAAGGAAGGTGACTTTCGTCACAAAGGTGTCTCAAATACCTCATGCAATGTACTCAATCGGAAGGACTTTTCCTCTTGTATAGCGACTTGCCAAGACATACAACCAACTTCCATAAGCCACATATTTGCATCAAATGAATTAAATTCTAATCAATTTGGCCACTATGGACTCTTTTAGTCTCACTTTTTTGGTAGTGTCTGTTTTACTGAAGTCCGCACTTTTGTGCGTGTCAGTTTGGCCGTTCATGTGGGCCAGCTATATATATATTTTTTAATTTTTTTATTCTCATTTAATTATAATTCATAAAATATAAAATATAAAAATATAAAAGTTATACCGATTTTCATATTTTTTCGTTCTCTACAAATAGAGACCACTCTTGACTATATTTCAATTATTTTAAATTTTACGGCTTTTAAACTCGTAATTAAAAAAATATTTTTATAAATTCAATTTCATTAATTCTAACTTCTAAACACTCTTATAATATGTTAAGCAAGTTAAAAAAAATATTAAAAAAATACGAAAAAAAATTAAAAACCACTATTCACGGACAGTTTTTTTTCTGCAGTGGTCGTTAAATCAGCCTTAACTCACGACCACCACTATTCACGGCCTTAGCGACGACCCATTGGAAGTGGTCTTAAGGGTTGGTTGATGTTTCAGTGGAAAAGATAGGATTTTTTTGGAGGTTGCTTAATTTTGTGTTATGAAATTGATGATATGAAAATTTGACTGAGTAATTTTCGTTTATTGATTCGTAATTTGTTTTTTATATTCATTTTTTGTATTTACTTTTTAGGTTTTCTTTAATCTAGAGATGACATAGATGGTGATGTGGTAGTCAAACTCGTGTTTGACCTGATGACAATGCAGACAACTCAGCAGTCAACGGAGTCAAATGTCGAATTTTCGTCGAAAGGATCGTTCAAGCCGGAAAATTGAAATAGTAGGACTGAAGTTGCCGGAGCAGGCAAACGTTGTACTGCGAACATCATACCCCCAAACTTTAGGACCATTTATGCCTTTCACATTCGAACGCAACAAGGTCTATGCTGCTGTCGAACGCTACTTAAACGCCAATTCCACCGATCAGGCTAAGCGCTTGAATGCAAACACTGTCAAGGATAGCGAAACTGTAGTCCTCACTATGGCGCACAATGAGGAGGTTCTTGATCACTTCCAGGGGATTAAGCTCGAATGGACCTCTCACCACCATACATCCAATACACAACCATCTTTCTCGTTTTACCCTCGTAGTGGAGGTGGTGGTGACGATAAAAAGAAGTACTACATGCTCACGTTTCACAGCAAGTATCGTCAGATTATGTGTTAAGAGGAAGGAAAGGCGATTGCGGTCAAGGAAAGGTGGAGGAAACTCTTTACAAATAACAAGGGCGATGGATGGTTCTCCAGGCGTAACTAGACTCAAGTTCCGTTTCAGCATCCTGCTTCGTTCCATACCTTGGCCATGGATCCTGTTAAGAAAAAGGGGGTGTTTTGCAATATTGGTCCTTTAACTGGGGGGTCCCTTGCGATTACGGTCCTAAATTTTTCTACACGGCGAAATACGCCCAAAAAGGACGTCCCGCTGACATGGATTCGTGAGTTGGATGAATTTAGTTGCGATTTAGGTCCTTTGATGACCTGGACGAATTGGGACGACGAATTGAGTTTCGATTTAGGTCCTGGACGAATTGAGACAAATTAATATGTACGTAAAATGCGACTTTGTCGACGAAAAAAGTTTTTTAGCGGGTAGAAATCTCCCAAATCTGCCAAACATGAACCCTAATTTCATAACTCTCCCAAATCGAAACCTAGAAATCCCAAATGGTGGAAATGGTATGGTCAACTCAAGGAGAAAAGCTCTGTGTTTGTGATCCTCCCGCTGTTTGCATCGTCGGTCGCTCTCACAATATGTTTCCCGGCCGTCCCTACAAGGCTTGTCCGGAGTGGAGGGTAAGTTTGTTTGTTTGCTCAATTACGAATTATAATTGGCGAAATTGGAATTAGGGTTAATGTAATTGGGTATAATTCGAAGTATAATTGCCGAAATTGATTAGGGTTAATGTAATTGGGTATAATTCGAATTATAATTGTCGAAATTGGAATTAGGGTTAATGTAATTGGGTATAATTCGAATTATTTTTTAAAGTAGTTTGTTTTGTGGTTATAGACTACTGGATGTGGCTATATCCGGTGGACTGGTGATCGTTTGGAGCCTAGTTTTGAGTAGTGGGTTAAAGAATTGGTAGAGGAAAAGAAAGAGCTTGAGTGTAAGTTCTTTTGTTGGAGTTCAGAGGAGTTGAAGGAGACATATGAGGCTAAACAGCAGCTGGAAGTGAGATTGGGTAAGTTGGAGGCAGAAAAGAAGAAATATGAGATATGGTTGATGTCTGCTGCTGTAGTTGGCTTTGTTGTAGGTTGTTGGATAATGTTTAGCAAGTAGTATTAGTAAGTTAGGTTGATTAGCAATGTAGCAATGTAGGTTTCTAGTTTGCAAGTTAGAAACTGTGATTCTCAAATCACCATGTAATTGAATCTTTTGTGGTAATGAAATATTTTGCATTGGTGAAATTTTGTCTATGCTTTTGTTTACTTGTTCTTATATATTTTGTGTTGTTATGTGTATGATGGATAGATAGAGCATTCTTTTATTGCATTCAAAAATAAGAATGCATTAGTACATAATTAAGGATGGGGGGGGGGGGGGGGGGGGTGTTCACTACTCCTGAGGCGCATACTCAGCCACCAACTTGTCCACATAGAGCTCTACCTCAATGGGATAAACCCAGTCATCATGAGCTCCCTGATTTGGAAGGACAACATAAGTCTCTGCCATGTCGAGGAGAATGGACTTAAGGCTAGAGCCTTTCCATCCCAGCTCCCTATGCATGACCTCTACCAGCTTGAGCCTAGCAGCTATATCAGCTGCCTTCTTCAATGGAGAAACAATGTGATCATTGTTCAAGCAGAAGGCCTTGAGGTTGGTGAGCTTTTGAGCCAGAGTGGGGCGGACAATGAGGTTCCCTTGCTCATCTTCATACCTGATTCCCCAGGTGATGTAGTGCTCGAGCCTATCTTCTAGCAAAGCTTCCATTTTTGTTAATTAGTTGATTTGTTTAGTGTTTAGTGTTTTGTGTGGTGATTGCAATAGAATGAAGGTGTATCTATAGGTAAAATTTAGGTAGTTGACTGGTTAAGAAACTTAATTACTGCATTGAGAGTGGATGAATTCATTCTTGGAACTTAAGAGATTTGAAAAGACCTTTGAATTGCATTGGTATTTAGCATTTGGTTAGTTGAATTTGGCATTAAAGCACCAATTTGACTCTTGATTGTTGTGTTGTTTCTTTTGGCCGAGATGAATGTTGTTAGTTAGGCAAATTCAACTTAATTTTATCATTCATCATGTGGCTGTATAAAACAGAGTAAAAAAAAATACCTGAAAATTGAAAAATTGAGTTCACACAAGTGAATTTCTTATTTTCCAGTTTACAATAACCTTTTGATGGTGCATATACATTAATTTTCATATAAGTGACTTGTAGAAGCCAAGATTGCATTCAAAACATGATGTTAAACTGCAACAAGAAAATCATCATAAAAAACCAGTTTGAAATTGAAAATTTGAGTTCTTACACCTTGATTTTAAGTTTTAACACATGTAGACTCCCAAATCATAGACCAAACCATAAGTGCACTTAACAAAAATAAGTTCATCTATGCACTTGACAAAACATCACTGCACTTGACAAAAAACATCACTAAAAGTTCACTTGTTGCTCTTGCCCTTTGAGACCGTTTTCTTCTTGTTGTTGTTAAGTTGTTCCATACCTGGCCCCAAATTCTTCAAAGACACATATTTCATCCCACCACTTACAAAAGAAGCTCCAATTGCAACATCCCTTTGTGACTCAACAACATCTTGAGCAACAAAACCAGAAACAGTACTTCCATGGGCTTGAGAAAGCCTAGCAAAGCTTGCTTTGCCCTGCAGAAGTTGTTGATGATTACTTGGACCTTCTATATATTCTCTCTGAGAATGTGATGGTTGTGAAGCCAGTGGTGCATCATCCTACACAACAAACACATATAAGAACACATAAAAAGCAAGCCTAATTTCCCTGCATACATAATACATACATAATGCAGACTAATACCTGGACTTCAGTTTCTTCCTGTGTATCAATGGTGAAGTCTTCTATTGTTTCTCCAGGTTTAGGCTGCAAATAGTGAATCACATGACTCACATAAGAACACATAAAAACCTGGAATGAATCTTTAATTTAACAAACACTAGTGAATCACCTTATATTTCTTCCTCCTCTTAGATAGAATTTGAGCAAGTGTTGGAGATGGTTCATCAGTAGTAGCAGCAGCAGTAGGTGGTATATCATCCTGAGGTCCACTAGATCTCATGAATTCTTCATAGTCAACATCATCATGTGAGTGAATCCCAAGTTCATCTTTAAGTCTCATGGGGCAGTATGTGTAGTTGTGTCCTGCAGTACCACAATAACTACAATGAATTGTAGTTTGATTTCTCTTGATTCTCCAAGGACCCCTATGCTTCTTTTTCTTGTCTTTTGGTTCATCTATACCCCTTCTTCTAGCAGTGGTTGGCCTACCCCTTTTCTTGACAAACTTGGGAGGCAATGGGAGTATAAAAAATGTCTCTCCCCACAACTCTTGATGATTAATTCCATATATAGTTCCAGAATACACCCTCTTATACACCTCCACACTATAACAATTATTGACAAAGTCATTATAGTCTAGTTTGCACTGACTGATTGCAGAAAGAGCATGTTTGCAAGGGATACCACTTAGTTGCCACCTCCTACAAGTGCAAGTTTATGCCTCTAGATCCACATTGTATTGAGAACCATCAAAGCCAAGGATCTCCCAGTTAGTAGCATCAGCTTTCTTGGTAATGCAATCCCTCATCCTTCTCATGTTCTTCTCTATTAAGGCTCTTGGTCTAGGACACCAAACTCCTTTCCATTTCTTTTCAGCATAGTCTCTAAGCTCTTGCATCCTTTGCATCAAGATTTCTCTGATCCACTCAAGCATAGTAAGGATTGCTTTGTGTCTTGCCTTAGTATCATCTTGTTGAAGCTCTCACAGTTGTTGTTCATGGTCAGATCACACCTTGGATAGGTATCAAATCCACTCTTACTCCACTGTTCAGATGGCTTGGTTTGCAACCAATCAAATGCTCTTTCATTAAGATTTCTCATCTCACCCATGGCAGTCCTGAATTGCCCTTCTGTAGTTGCATTGGAAGCCTTGAATAAGGCATATTTGTATGCATCACCTCTAAACCCTACACCCCAGAAGTTCTTCAACAAGTGCCTAACATAAAATCTGTGTTTAGCCCCAGGGAAAATGTCTGCAACTCCCTTAATCAAGCCCTTTTGTTTTTCATACATCATTGTGAACTTAGAAGGTCCAATATGTTCAAGTCAGACTTCAACAATGACAAAAACCATGTCCAACTTTCTCCAGTTTCATGAGATACCACAGCATAAGCAATAGGAAATGGTTTGTTGTTGGGATCAATCCCAACTGCTGTTAAGAGAACTCCCTCATGTGGACCTTTAAGATGGCAACCATCCACACCAATTAGTGGCCTACATCCAATCATAAAACCTTCTTTAAGTGCTTGAAAGCATACATAGAAATGCTTGAACTCATGTGTTACCCTGTCCACATCAACAATAACTATAGAGCCTGGATTCCTACTTAGTTCCTCAGCATAATCCCATAACTTTGCATATTGTGCATCTGGTGGACCTTCCAGAATTGAGATGGCCAACTTTCTTGCTCTATAAGCCTGAAAGGGAGAAATGACCAGCCCTGTCTCATTTTGAACCTCAAGCACAAATGTCTTAATATTTCTATCTGGATCAATCTTGAATTTTCTAAGGAACCTACTTGCAAGCCATGAACTCTTCACATAGGGGACACTTTGTGTCAATCCACATCCATGATGAGGGATGTAGGTATGCACCTGAAATCCAGTACCATCTTTAACCCTGTGGCAGTGCACTCTCCATTGGCATCCATGCATGTCCTTCACATAGCATAAATCCTCACTTTGTCATTCTTCACCACCTTTATATTTCTTAAAATGATTGCTCCATGTGATGCAACAGCCCTCCTAAAGTCATCTTTGCTGTTAAAAATCATCCCCAATTCAAACTTAGGTTCAAAGGCATTCACATATCTATGCACCCTTCCACTTGACCTGTGCTGCCTTTTCTCATCCTCATCATCAGATTCAAGTGCAGAGTTCACATCATCAGAACTAGCAACTACCACATCAGACTCAGATTCACTATCATCATCAGAGCATTCAATTACTACTCCTTTTAGTTTCTCATTACTGTAAAAACCATGTCCCTTGCTGCCCTGCATATAGTCAAAACCAGTTGGGATTTCCTTCTCCTGGTTTAACTTCTCCTTACCCTTTTCCTTGGCAGTTAACTTCTCCTTACCCTTGTAAAGCAAAACACCCTCAATCCACACACTACATTCCCTTTTCTCAAGGTGAGTAATTGCATGGGTTTGAGCAGTAAAATCATCATGTAATTCTACAAAGCCAGACTTTGCATAATAGTAAAACCTCCTAACAGGTCCAACATTGGACAAATCAGCAAATCCATTCAAGTGTTTCATATCCAAATCCTCCATATCAAAATAGTCATATTTCACAAGTTTACCCCAACATACTTTTGCTTGTTTGTCATAGTGTCAACCACAAACTTACCACCATAGTTCACACATATAGTCATATCAGTTGTTGTTAAATCTGTCCAAACAAATCATTCATGCAAAATTCAGACTAAAATCAAAGCCAAAGCAACTCAAAAGCTTCTAAAAACAGGGGAACTTAATTTTTGCATGAAGAAACATGAACACACACGTACCATATACATTTAAACTAATAAAAATCGAATCTTTACATACCATAATCCGGATTCGGCATGTACAATTCATCATCAAGCCTTGCCGACATGTTTGATTTTCGAATGTTGTCACCTTCCAAGCATTAACTGTGGCCGTTTTCTTGAGTTCAATGAAGTAACAGAGCAGTAAATGAGAGGAGAGGAGTAAACGACTTGGGAGACAATTTTAGGTCTAATCGTCTCCTAAAAGGCGGCAATTTTCCCTCCAAATTTTCCATTGCCATGTGTGTCCAAATCAGCTGAAGTACATACCAACTCAGCCGTTTTTGTTCACATAAGGTTTATTTACGGTCCTGCAGGACCAATTCTTGTAAGAGAAAAAATTTTAGGACCAAAATTGCAAGGGACCCCAGTTAGAGAACCAATATTGCAAATCTCCCAAGACAAATGAGATTATGGATGATCTTATTACTTTTACGCAGGCCAAGGACTATTATGAGAAGATTGGAAAGGCGTGGAAGCGTGGATATCTTCTATATGGTCCTCCCGGAACAAGGAAATCCACTATGATTGCTGCGATGGCGGATTTTTTGAAGTATGATATTTATGATTTGGAGTTGACATCAGTTAAGGACAATTTGCAGCTGAGGAAACTGTTGATTGACACAACAAGCAAGTCCATCGCGGTGATTGAGGATATCGATTGCTCTGTCGACCTCACGGGGAAGAGGGGGAAGAAAAAGGAGGAAGATGAAGAAGGTTTTGATCTGGTTAAAGACAGGACGAAGAGTACTGAAGAGAGAAAGTCGAGCGATGTCACGTTATCAGGGCGTCTCAATTTCATAGACAGGCTGTGGTCTGCATGCGTGGGTGAAAGGATTGTAGTTTGTTGGAAGTTTTTGAAGAAAACTTGTTGTAAACTATGCCTTGTGGGGTATGTTTGCTAGGAGACCATTTCTTGATTATTTGTTGATTAAGAAAACTAAATATATAGTCGTAAGCTACTAAGTGAGAGGTTCGATTTGATATATGGTATGCCCAAAACGGACCTTGGGTTAGTGAGGAATAGTTGCTCAAAGTTGGAAGGTAAAGTGGGGTTGTCCCACATTGCTAGCACATGGAAGTCATTACTAGTTTATAACCTATCAAGCCATACTACTTGTTTAAGTGTGATGGTAAGGTTATGGAAGACTCTCTACGCGGGCGCGCAGGGGGTGCAAATCCTGGCCAGATTTGTACTGAAACTAGTGGGACTTGGGTGCGAGCAGGTGCGTGCGACCTGCGTACACGAATGCCGGGCCGAAATAGGCACAAGCGGGCTAGTGCGAGCAGGTGCGTGCGACCTGCGTACACGAATGCCGGACCGAAATAGGCACAAGCGGCTAGCCCGCGTGAGCCAACGTTTTGCTACTTGGTCTGGTCGAAACCTTCCAGAAGTTTTGACTGTTTGTGTGACTTTGTAACTGTAAGGAATTACAAATGAATCAATTCTGTCATTAGTTGAGAGATTTGATTTTTGTAATCAAACTCCATTATTCTTGAGCAGTTACAAAATTCAACAGTCATTTTCTCACTTGTAAATTGGTCTCAGAATCGATGGGAAGAGTACAGAAATAGCCTTTCTCTTCTTCTTCTTCGCTCTTCCTCCTTCCTCAGATTCGCATAAACCGAAGCATTTCGATTCACGAAATTGCTAGCTTGTGCGGCCAGTAGTTTTAGTCAATCGTTGTATCCTGGGAGGCAAACGACTCAACGTCTCAAGCACCTATGGCGTATTTGCTTTAAGGAATCTGTGCAAGCACAGGCCTCGATTCCAATTACGAAAGACGGTTTGATTAATTCTATCGACTTTATCTTTGAATTCATTTTATTCTGAATAACATAGTTTTCACCACAAATCACCTGGAAGGATGGACAAGCATGTAGAGATGTCATATTGTTGTTTCTAATCGTTTAAGATTTTGGCGAAGAATTATTTGGACTTGGATTCGCATGAGTTGTTTGATAGGGTTAAGGTGACGCTGGAGGAAACAAATATGACTCCTGCTGATGTTGCTGAGAATTTAATGCCCAAGTTGGGTGGTGAGGATGCGGAAACTTGTCAGATGAGGCTGATTAAAGCAGTTGAAGAGGCAAAGCGAAAAGCTGAGGAAGAAGAGAAGCTGAAGGCAGAGAAATTAGCCAAAGAAGAAGAAGAAAAGGCCAAGGCCGAGGAAGAAAAGGCGAAAAAGGAGGAGAAATCAGCTCAAGAAGCCACACTCAAGGCTGAGGAAGAAGAGAAGAAAAAGGCTGATAACTTGGACCACGATAAGAAGCAGCAGAAGAAGAAGAAAAAGGAAAAGGAGAAGTAAGATTGTGCAGGGTGAAAGAGAAACCATCCTTATAGTATTATTTTAACAGTTAATTTTATTTTCCATTCCATTAGTTATTCTTGATTTACAATAATAAATTCTTGATTTTATGAAGCCCTTTTGAGTAGGCTATCAATTAATCTGAAACTACCAAAGGCATGCCATATAGACTCTCTTAACAAGAAAAGGACCATGAAAGTGGCTGTTAAGATCTCTCATGATGTTGAAACGGCAAATCTTGCCAGGACCGGGAGCAGAGAACCCAATTTAATCTACACGCTACACATATACGCGCACACCTAACAGGAGAGTGAAATCCGAGAATAAGCTGCTTCCATGTCTCAAAACATGGCCTACAAGTTCCCTGAGGTTGATCGGTGTGCCATAAATTGCCCACACACAAATATAGATACATAGCTCAAAATGCATGCTGTGACTTTGCTACAATAGAAGAATTCAGCACAGGGTTTACTATAATTTTGTGTTTCTCCCTAAACAAAATTAACCCTGAGAAATCACATTTTGGCACTATTAAAGAAGCAAATTGTTAGAAGTATGAAACTTTACACAGCAAATAATATTCAAATCCATTAGCATCAGTACAGCGATAATAGTTCAAAGGGCATGTTTAACAAATTTTACATGCTACAATCAGATTTTCCCTGCCACTGCCAGAGCGCTGATGATTCTAAACCCACAGGGACAAGAACGCTAAGCTTTTTAGAAGCACCAGTGCTGTATCAACATATATGAGGCACCCAGGGGGACGAGCTTTTTTCTATTAGAATGTAAAGCCATCACAGGACGCAAAATTGGAAATATCGAAGGAAAAAAGGCAAAAAGGAATATGAGCGTTCAGTTTGATTAGTTCTGTCAGTCACTTTCCCTATGTAGTCCCAAGGCTTCCCCCAAATCTACTGTGGTTCTCATGGTTCGCCTGCCAATGCCCCCGTTTCCTTTTCTCATCATAGCAGCAAATTCTCCATAATCTATCTGTCCATCCTGCATAAAATAAATTATTAGGCATTAGTGCAAAATTGCAAACAAGATACAAATCACATTATGATTAGCAACTGAATCTATTTATGGATGTAAGCGTGCATTACACCTTAATGCAGCAACATGGCGAAAGTTTTTTTTTACATAAACACCCCCTAGTTAATGGAAAAATTACGAAAAGAAAAAAAAACCAGCCTCCATTACTTTCTAACATATACAACCCTCCCATTAACAGTTACACAAAGTACTTATACACCCCCTATCAGGAAAAACCATGAGTTGATGGACCAAAAATACAGCGCCTTCTTATGTCACTCTTTCTGCTCATATATATAGTACTTATACACCCCCTATCAGGTAAAATCATGAGTTGACCCCCTCCCCCCCAAAAAAAAAAGGTAAAACCATGAGTTGATGCACCAGAAAAGGCAACATTTTGGCCGTCATATATCTATCTTTCTGCTCACAATGATATTGATATATACATACTTATACACCCCCTATCAGGTAAAACCACAATTTGATGAACAAAAAACACATCATTTTGACCTTGTTATATCACTCTTTTTATGCTCAGTGACATTAAAAAATAATTCAAGTGGATGTTTTATGTTAACACTGTCTCTTTAACGTTACTTGTTGACATAACGGTAAAGGGGTTCAAACGTAACATTTTAACGGAGTCTGGGTTTTTATGTAATTTTGCAATTAACCAGGGGGGTGTTTATGTAAAAACCATATGGTGAAAATTAAATTAGAGTTTACAACGTATCCTACAAACATGGCATGGATTACTAACAATGTGGGAGACTGGGAGGAAACGTAGGAGGTCCAATCCCTGGTAATGTAAATTACTTGATAATACAAAAGTGATTATGCATTTCTTGAAATAAGGAGACGTACCTGATTTCTACAAATAAAAACATGAAAAAGAATACTCACATTGTCCTGATCAATCTCTTTGATCATTTCATCAAGATGGAGGTCATCCAGACCAAAGTCCTTGCAGGCTTGTTGAAGCTCATCTATGGTTATGTATCCACTACCATCTTTGTCAAAGAAAGAGAAGGCTGAAACCAGATTCTCCTCTCTTTCTAACTTGTTTAAGTGCACAGTTGCAGCAAGAAACTCACCATAATCTATTGTTCCACTGTTATCAACATCAGCCTGCCAGCACCAAGAAAAGACATGAAACAAGTTGATATAAAAATAAAGTCAAGATAAACAAACAATTGAGTACATGACTCTTACGGCTTCCATGAGATTTTGAATTTCAGATTCCATCAGCTCAGACCCCACTCGCTGTAAACCCTCTTTGAGTTCATCAAAAGTTATTGTTCCGCTATTGTCGGTATCTATCATTTTGAACAATTCCTTCAGACCACCAATTTCCTCTTCAGATAATCTCTCTGCGATGACCTACAAAAAGAATCAAAGTTTCAATGTGAGTATGAATCAAAACTACAGCCAAAATTGATAATATGTGTCTGAGTATTGAAGAAGAAGAAATATAAATAGGTGTCAACCTTAGCAGAGCATGAAAACACAGCCTCTGTTGACATGATAATAGAACTCTAAAGCATTTTTCATATTTTGATACCGCCATAGAAAAAAGGGACTGTCTTTCCAAGTAGGAAATCTATGATGATAATGTCAATGTTCATCAAACTACAGAAAGGATCTTGTCTTTGAAAGTTATAAGACAAGACAACACATAAATTTCACTTTCACAGGATCAACCTAATGTATCCAAACTTGGTAGATTAACTGAATGCATTTGTCGCAAGTAAGGTCACGCTATCAAGAATGCAAGAAAAACAAATTACAGATTAGTCAGATCCATTAATACAACAATAAGAACAACAAACCCTTATGTTCCGTCTCGCCCCACATGCATAATTCTTCCATGGTGTTCAATAATGACAAGCATGTTACACTAAGTTTCATTAGTGCTTTGATCTCATGAGATGTAACAAGCATGCTTCATAACAGAGCCAATCGACATGAATAAGAAATGTATACGTGAATGTGATTCGCAAAGCTCAGCTAATTTTTAGAGCATCAAATGCCACAGAAAAAACTAGATAATGCTAATTTACAAGCTATTTAATATAGATTCTTCGCTACAGAAATTGAAATCCTTACACGTAAAGCCATCTTCTTAAGCTTATTCATTGCTGAGAATTGTTTGAGGCGTGACAAAACTGCAGAATCAAGGGGCTTATCTGGGGCCATTGTGTCATCAACAATCCATGGATGACCTGATCAGATACGGAAGTGACAAGTCAGTTAAGTTTTGGTGAGCCTCAAAGAACAAACTTTTAATGCGTGAAAAAATGAAATGAATGAAATATTTTTCTCAATAAAGTTACTAACATAGAACTTCATGAGCAGTTAGCCTTGTCTTTGGGTTTCTGTCAAGCATTTTTTTTATCAAGTCCTTGGCAACATCTGAAATCCCAGGCCATGGTTCTGACTCAAAATCCAACTTTCCTCGTAATATCTGGCGGAAAATTCCCATCTCAGTTTCTGGAGTAAAAAAAGTAGGCAGACATTGGAGATGTTAAGCATTGATAGTAGAGACTGCAACCACAAGAAGATTCTGACCGAAAATGGAGAAATAGATACCTGCCCAGAATGGAGGAACACCACTAAGTAAAATGTATAAGATAACCCCTGCACTCCAAACATCTGCCTCAGGTCCATAATGCTTGCGCAGAACCTCCGGTGCAACATAATAAGGACTCCCCACAACGTCACAGAATGACTCGTCTGCAAAGATATTAAACATGAGACTAACACATCAGGTTTCAGCACCAGCTGAACCAAGATCATTGTTGACAAATAACAAATACAGAAAACGATATCAGAAACATACTCAAGTTGTGAAAGGTTTACAAGTGGTGCAAGAAATAAAATCTTATATCAGGATTACATGCGGGTAGTACAATATCAGTGAGTGATTCACGACATCAGGCATCCCAATTTTCAAATTAGTGTGGTAACCTCCACTAATAACCATGTTTCCGTTACTTTATGTATCTTCAATGTGCGATGAATGGTAGACAACATACAATCTTAAATAATAAAACAGAATTCACAAACAATCTTAAACGGCAGGAGAAACATGATGGAATTCAGCAAAACTAATGCAGCTAGTCTACAGATGAAAGGCACAATCCACCACACAAAATTCATCAATTCAGTCAAGATATACACAAATAGTCCTTAATCAAGCCTATCAAATGCACGGATGTTTAGACAATTAGCTTGAATACAGCATCAGAATTTGATCTCCCGAGAATAGCATAACAAGATCTTCGGTCTTATGCATCTTCTAATGAAGGAAAATTAATAAGCAGCATATGAACTAACCTTAATATTGAAGATATTAAGGTTAAAAACATTCCTTGAACATTGCACGGCATTTGTAACAAAATGCAGAGGAAAAGCTCAAAAACTTTCAGTCAAGCTCATAGGTAGATAACTTTACAGTCTTATTGAAGTGTAATCTTGAATACAGTATATTTAGCATAAACATGTGATTTACCCACACTCTTATTATCAAAACCACAGAGAGCAAGAGTACAATAGAATTTGATTAACACCCAATCAAAAGAGCCAACACTAATGACCAAAGGCCCAATTCAAGAATATCAAAGCAACACTAAAAACTGAGAAAGACAAGTACAGCAACCCAGAAAATCGAAGTCAAGATATGAAGAAATACTATGGGTCATTTAGGTAGGTTATAACATAAGCTTGAGTACAGCATCAGAATCTGATATATCCATTTAAATACTATGAAAATCATAGGGAATCAAGGAACCAAATTAGCAGGCAATCAAAGAGAAGCAAAAGTGCATAACAAATCAAGAAAACACCAAAACCAAGGTAGTACAAAATAAAAGTCGGGAAGAAGCAAGTAAGTAGAGATTCTTCTGAAAGAAACAGAAATTCATTCAGTAATTAACCTGGCTTATAAAAGACAGAGAGGCCAAAATCGGTAGCTTTAAGCGCAGCATCCTCATCTCCACTAATAAACAAGAAATTCTCGGGCTTTAAATCCCTATGCATGACCCCTAATGAATGACAAGACTCAACGACACCCACAATAGTAGCAATGAGCTTGGCGGCCTCTTTCTCACTATAATGACCCTTGTGCACAATCCTATCAAAGAGCTCTCCACCAGCACACAGCTCCATGACAATGTGTACAAGGACAGCGTCCTCATAAGTGCCCTTAATCCTGACGACGTTAGGATGCTCAGACAAATGGTGCATTATCTGAATCTCCCTCCAAACATCCTCATAATCCTCCTTGCAAATCAGCTTCTTCTTGGGAATCGATTTACAAGCGTAATTGACACCGGAAGATTTCTCAGTGCAGAGGAAGGTGACGCCGAACTGACCTTGCCCGAGTTTCTTGCCGATGGTGTAGAGAGACTGGAGAGAAGGGGTGCGGTAAGGGAGAACCCACGCCGGTTTTTGTTGGAAAAAGGTCAGAGGTGCCTTCTTCATTTCCGATTTGGGGTTTTCGGAACTTGACGACGACATGTTTGATCAAATGCTTCAATCAATCACAAATCTAATCCAAACTAACTCTTGATATACATACAGAATTACAGATACACAGAGAGATAAACAAATACAAGTACTAATTGATTGGAATTTGATTGAAGAAAATAAGATGGTGGAAAATGAATCAGACTTGACTTGGTCTTCTTGTTTCTTTCTAGTGCAGTGCAGTACAGTACAGTATTATTATACTGCTACTGCTTGCTAGTAGAAGTACTACTTTTCTTTTCCATCGATGGATATTTTTGTTTGCCTAGATTTTCTACACATATCTTATTGCTTCTGCCATTTTCGCTGTTTTTCTTTTTTCCGTTTTCTTTCTTTCTGTAGCTTGCCGAATCTTTTTCATTAAACAAATTATTTATCCGTATTTAAGATTTGGTTATTTAACTCTATATTTTTACAATCAAAATTAATCTTTAACTACAATTTTCTCTTTTGACGATGAGTGAGTCTATGTACTCTTCATCTGAAAAACCATTTATTTCAGTCAGGTCAATTCAGATTTGTCTAGTTTTTTATAATACAAATAAGTTCAGTTCAATTTGAATCATCTGTCTCTCAAGTACTACACTAATGCAAGTCTCTTCTAAAATTTTGTAACAATAGGGTGCATTCTAATAATTGAAACAATTTCACCGTTAAAAAAAATAAAAATACATTAATGATATAAAGATGTGTGTTCCTGATCGTAGAATTATGATATCGTCTCTTCATGGTAATTGATTCGTACTAGCTTCATTTGTAATTGAGTTATTTTTACATGAACCGTTTAATAAGTACTTCACTATTTGTATTTGCATAATAAGTACTACTACTACTATAATACTGAAAACTTGCTATGAAATGGCAGCTAAGGAAAATAATACAGTGTGATAATATTCTCTCTTCTTTGGTCAACTTAATAAACAAAAAGGCGACTGCAAATGACGTTTTTGACTGCTTCAATTCGATGGTGAGCAATATGAGACTAAAAACATGATATCATTATTTTGAAATGGCAGACACCAAATTGTTGTTATTTTGAACTTCTTTGTAGAAGCGAGAAGATTCTTCACCTTCTTGCTTTTAACTATAATTTATACTTTTACCGATTCAACCCAAGCATTGTGTTTAGATGGGATGAATGGTAGTATAGTTAAATAAAGGGAGTTTTGAAGTGGTTTAACTTGTGAATATGTGCTTCTTTTAACATATTAGGTGTATTTTTTTTCTTGAAGATAGTAGAAATTATTGTTTTTTTTTGTTGAAAGAAATTATTGTTTGTTATGTAAGATTTGTAATAGTGGTGTGATGTATGTGACAAATAAGTAATGTATTTTGAATTTTAATGTTATAATATTTGTTTTAAGGTTGTTAAATTGATGTGATTTGTTTTTTTTTTTTTTTTATTATTGGATGCACTATGAAGGATAATTGTTTAGTGGAGGTGGAGAGAAAATTTCATTTCCATCTCCCAGTTTAGTGCCTTAACGTGACAACGTTCAAATTTTGAATTTTTAATATCCTAGTATATTTATATTTGAAATTGGTCTTTAACACTCAAATAAACGTATCACAACACATGTTATACACTTCTTTTATTTATACTTGTTTGTTTGTTAATAGCAAATTAGCAAGTTATAATTGGAGGGAAAATTCGAGTATGATCTTTACTTAAGTGGTCTCATCTTCTCAATCGTCCCTGCATGTTGTATGTGTTGGTTGTAGATAGTGGGTGTATAGAAGATGGTATACGAAAACAGAGAGTATAAGTCTGTTGAGTGAGGTTCTGGCCCCAAGACTTTGATCGCATACTGTCTTTCTGTTTACTTAGTGTTCAGTCTCCCAAGATAGAGCAGCAGTAAGTTAGAATTCTAGCACTGAATTGCTAGCTTGTCGAACTAGGCAGTATAGAAAGTTCAGGCTTTTTAGAGAGAAAGTAGAGAAGAAAGAAGGTTTGAATTTCAGTGTGTTGAAAGTCCAATTCTGGGGGTCTATTTATAATATTGAAGAGTTGCGGTCTGAATAGATGTAGCCTTTCACGAACAGGTCCCTGCAGAAAGAAAAATTCGAACAGGCACACCTGTTGGATTTTTCCCGTTCAGTTACATCCTTTCAGCGAATGGACAGATCCGTTCGCTGAATCCCGCCCAAACCAACAGACGCATCTGTTGGGCTTCACGCTTGATGTTGAGCCGTTTGGACTAACTATTTGAACCAAACACAATATGTTTACCAAAAGATAATAATCTATTCAAAACCGGACCTCGACCGGGCCATCTTGGCGAAGCGGTAGTGCATGATGGAGCTATCTAGCTCCTCCCCCTTCCAAAACCATGGGTGCCACTTGGGGCCCAAACCCAATAGCAAGTTTTGGACTTATAACTAATTCATTCCTTCTCAATTTTAGCCATGTGGGATTCTTCCCATTTACAACTCTTGACATTCCATATTTAATGCATCAACCAACACACTTTGAGCTTCAATTACTCTTTCACATCTCAATGAATTTTAGTAATTTTTTCTCAAGTGCAATATACTACTATAGTAGATTATTCATGTTTTAAGGAAACGTCATTTCCAACATGTGGGACCCCTTTGGTTTAGATGCAAAAACATGGACTAGCCTCATTGTAGACTAAAATTCTTATGCACCCCTATGACCCTATCCCTGATCTCAACATTTCCCGTGACAAAATAATTGTGTTTCACGTGGAATTTCTTATAAAAAGATGCATAATTTATCTCAATCAACTTTTATAACATAAGTACATAACATGACCAGGAAAGAAAGCAAATATATAAAAGATCATATTCCTCTGAGTCTGAGACCCACGGGTGATTGTCTTCTGGTCTATACCCTATTGTTATCATATCAGTCTCTGTTATATTTATCTGAAAATTCATTAATTTGATTATTCGATTCATTCATTATGTTCTCAATTGCAGCTCATTATCTTCGTCTAAAACTTATTGATTTTGTTTGTTCGATTCAACTTTTATATACTATAATTGATTATTCGATTCATTCAATTCAATTCTATTCTGACGAAGAGAACAGAGACTTAGTTGTTTTTTATACTACATTCAATTCAGTTCAGTTATGTTCAGACGAATAGAATAGAGACTTACAAGCATATATAGTAGATTTCAAATGTTATTCTATTAGTATTAAAATAATCTAATACTATATGCAAGTCACATTTTATTTAATGTATGACATTATTTGAACACAGGCGATCTCCTATGTTATCAAGAAAATTATTTATGTTATTAACCAAAATGCTTATGTTATTAATCAAAACGTTTAATGATGTATATGGAAAAATACCATGTTGAAAACATCGATGTTTTGATTAATAACATCGATAATTTTCTTGAGAGTATAAGGCTCTGTTCTTTTCAACTGAAAACTCATTCGATTCGATTCGATTCGATTACCTTAGTTATATTTTATACTACAATTGATTCGATTCAATTCGATTGATTCGGTTGGTTCATTCAATTGATTCGATTCGATTCGATTCGGAATTTGATTTGAAAAAGAGCGAAAAATCATCTGTAGATAAGTTATCTAGAGATCTCTCACAAGACACTATTTTAAGAAAGAAAAAAAATTTAGCAGTTCAATAAGTTACGAAGAGGACCCCATATACTTTTTTCATGTTGTAAAAATGAACTTAAACAATTTTACAAAATAAATATACCAATTCAAACTTAGAAAATGACTTTTAAACACAACATTGAACATGTATGGAGATTATGATAGCTACAATGGTCATTCGTTCAGAATTTTTTACACCGGTACATTAACATTTTCTCAATTTTATTATTATTTTTTGATAAGAAATATCAAAATCCGATTAAATAGTTGCCGGAACGACCAATCCTTTCCGGTCGGCTATATTTAAGAAAAAATACAAGTAACCATCAGAAGCAGGAAAATAACTCAACAACTACTTATAACTGCTTAAAGTAAGTAGTAGCTTTTGTTCCCATACTAAAATCAACCAATTAACATAAGTTTTCCAAACATTAGAATTTCTACTTTTACAACTTTTTAAATAATATATCAAACAATACTAACTTTTGATTAAAAATCTACTTTAATCTACTTTTAGTGAACACACACTATATATCGACTTCAATTGTAAAAATGAAAATGAGAAGTGTTGTGTAATGACAAAATGGGAATGTAGTAGTTTGTTGAGGGTAATATTTAGTGTGTTTGAGTGACTATACGTTAACATAGTGCAGAGACACTCAAAAAATCTACAATTACAATTAGGATAGAATTGGAGCACTATCGACATGCAAGGCAACACGAAAAGCACGATGAAACGTAAGATCCAAATGGGACACTGGTGTGGTGCCGACCGAAAGAACTCCGACGCTTAAGCTAGTGAGTCTGGTAGATGTAGAACAAGAAATACGAAAGAGATAGAGAGTACTTAGCCTTTTCGTAATGTAATCTTCTGGTTCTAGATGCGGTCTCAGTCGGATCGGTTATTGATCAATAAGTAGAATCAATGCCTTATGTGGTCGGGTGGGGTAGAGATGCAGGATGTCAACAATTAGGGTTTCGGTCTTTAGATGAGAACTGAAGGGAAGATGATGTTAGGTGATTGATGAGATGGCGTAGACAATTGTCAGTACTTGGAGTTCTGCAAGTCGTAGTTGATATCATATCTCATATGGTTATCGAGTTTCTGCCCTTCTCCCTTTTATTCAGATAATTGACGCATCTCCAGCGGATCCCTGTAACGAATCCCTCATTGGTCGGGATGTAGTTGGAGATGCGGGATGACATTGGAGAATGGATCCTCCATCATCTCCTAGTTCCCTTGACTCGATTGACTCCTTTATTGCTTGATTCAACTCCTTAATTAATTTGACTTGGACCAACTATTTAATTGGACGGCTCGAATGATAATAAAACTATTGGTTCAATAGTTACCATGTGGGTACCTTGAGATACCTTAATGTGACATAGATTCAACCTTAGATGAAGTATCTTAGGGGAGCCGACCTGACTTGATGGAGTGATCCAGGCCGTCTGGTCGAGATGGTCCAAAGGAGCATTGGACTGATCCAACTCATTAATGAATTAAGACGAGTCATATGTAGATGCGGTCTTAGTGATTGTTGGTCTGGTCCAATTTGGTTTGGTGATCCAAATCGAAATTTATTCAAATATGAATCGATCGAATGGGCCTGAACATTGATAAAATAATTAGGCCTTACTTGGACGTGCCAAAGCATTTCATCCAATTTTAATATAATCGGACTAATAGCGTATATTTACCAATGCCTTTAGTTTAGTTGATGTGTTGTAAAAAAATATCTTAAAAGTTAAAGCTAAACTATTTATATATGTTATCCGAACCCTTCAATATCCCTAGTATATCCGTGTTGGATACTCGACAGTAGCACATAGGTATGGGTGGTCATTTCATATTTTTATTAAAACAAAAATCTTAAAAAGTCGTATTAGACACCCGGATACACACCCATGTTAGTCACTCGGTGCCAGTCTGGGTAACATAGCTATTGAAAACCTCAGTTAGAAAACTGTAGAGCAACGCTAAATTAGTGGCTAAATTTAGGAGGTAAAGCACACACCATCAAGTTTACGAAATCTCAATTAGCAGCTTAAGTGCACGTTATATATAAACTAGTTTGTGGTGAATGCTCAGTAAAGTATAATATGCTCCAACAAGAAAAGAGCAACTATTTTTCATTTTTGTCCGTAAGCTTTTAAAATACTATCTCTTCAAAACAGAAAGGTAGATATCATCATATCAACCATGTGAACCAATCACAAATTAAGGTGTACATATTATCTTTCTTGCTGATTTCAATAGCTTGTTAAGGTGAGCATATAATTTCTGTCTGACTCTCATGGTTTGTCTTCAACTAGATGCATTATGCACAAACCATTGAACCTTTTTGGTTCTGAGCCTCTACAAATACATGTTGTAGTAATATACTGGCCTTTTAATTATAGCCAGCAATCACAATGGCAGAAGCCATTTCTATCAGACCTATCCGAACCACTACGAAGAACTCAATTAGTGTAGTATCCCAAGCAAGAAACTTTGAGAAACTGAATTGCATTTGTGCAAAAAGATTCAATCTTCATGGAAAATTAGGTAGTGGAAGATATGTTTCATGTGTTTTTAGGAGAGAAAGAAGAAAAATAACAATGGGTTTGAAATGCGTTCGAGCCAAGTGTAGAGATCAGCGTGATGGAGCTTTAGTTGAAGAAGGTTCAACTTTGAAGATATTAGCTGATGGGCTTGAAGCAACTCTCAATAATTTGGTTGGTTAATATTTGCGAGATATGTCATTCATGTTAAAATGGTCAATATGCATTGTTCATAAGGTTCAGGAAATGGATATTCTTAGAAACATCGTTATAGTCTTGATTCTGTGAGTTTCCTTCTATCAGTGTCAGTTAACATCCCGAAGACTAACGCTTGCACTTAGCATGGTGTCATTCCATTACTGGTTCATCATATCATACTTTCTATGATCCAAACTTCCAAGTCTTAGTTCTTGATGATTAGCAGGTTCAAGATTCTTTGTCAATTTTGATGAGGAGAACTAGACTTGATTTGACTGCAAGATATGTTCTGTTATTACTAGAAATCGTCTAGACTAGAGAAAATGCATATGGAGTTGAATTGTGAAAACTTCTGTATAAGCTAGCAATGTCGTTTCATTAGTACTATTTTAATGGCTTATAAATTCTTGTTGATGCAGAGTAAGTGGCTACTGATCGTTCTTTCCGGTGCCATTGTCCTTTGGAGGCATGATGCTGGTGTCTTGTGGGCGAGTATGGGTGGTGGGATTAACGTTGCACTCTCAATTGCACTTAAGAAACTACTAAAGCACCGAAGACCGTCTTCCACAATAAGATCAGACCCTGGAATGCCATCTTCTCATGCTCAGTCCATCTTCTATACAATCACATTTCTCAATCTATCATGTAAGTGTGTATTTCCACGATTTTAGCTCCCTGGCTCGCACTAACACGCACACTAAATAGGAAGTAGTATAATAATACTTATTTTCAACGCAGTGCTGGAACTGCATGGAAGAAATGGACAAACAACACCTCTAACTGGGATGTTCTTCATCCTCGGTTCTTATTTCGTAAGTAAATTTGATCAATACTATTCCATGTATTTGTCTGAGATCAGTGATTGTAAGTCTGCGCTTGTCCGAACGACCATTCTGATTACTTTGTATATTTGTGTTTACAGTCATGGCTACGGGTTTCTCAAGGGCTCCACACTGTTAGCCAGGTTGTCGTCGGAGCGATTATCGGATCAGTTTTCTCCATTTTATGGTCCTGGTCATGGAATGCATTTGTAGCTGATCTGTTTGTGTCCTACCTGTGGGTTAAGCTTCTGGTTGTATCATGTACTATTGGATTCGGTGTGGGTGTTTGTTATGCTGTAATGCGGACATGGATTGTGGATGAAAGATGATTCACTGTTTTTCTTGGCCCTATAGATTTTAGTTGGTAAAATCATGCGTTATGTACCAGACAAAGCCAAAAAATTATTAGGTAGATCAGATATAACAATTATTTTTGTATACCATCTGGATGTAATCCCAAAAAAGGCAGACACACGGACAAGGGATTGATTGTCCAGAAACCTCAAACCACAAAAGCCTAGTACAGTAAAACCTCTATAAATTAATAATATTGAGACCGTGATATTTTATTAATTTAATGAGATATTATATAATCGATAAATTAATAATTTATTAATTTAAAGAGGTTTTACGTATATACATAATTGACCAGTAAAATTTTTAAGTCCACCGGAACCGAATATTTTCTAAAGAGGTATTACGTATATGCATAATTGATTATAAGAGCCTTTAAATTGTACTATTGCAAAAGATTTTATCGTAAGATTTTTGGAAGGCTATGAGTTGGACATTTCTTCTCCCGAAAAGATAAATGTTTTTAAATGCTATCAATCTGGTCGTCTCAGCTTGGACAGTGAATGTGCAACAAGAGACCATAGCAAATTGCTTTCGACACTGCAAAATTCGTTCGGCGAATGGAGAAGACATTAATGAGCTTGAGAACTTGATTACTGTTACTATGCATTACCGACACAAATGGACGTGAATCACTTGCTAGATTTTCCCAGCGAAAACAATAAATGTTACGAAGTTCAGAGCATAGAAAAAATAGTGGCGGATACCATTCAAAATCCGGTAGATGATGAAGCTGAGGATGATTCAATGGCTTTGGAACCAGTCACTCGAAAATAAGTATTACGAGTGACAACAACTCTTCAAAACTTTATGTTGCAGTACGAGAATACAACGTCACATCTCTCGAGTGCAATGGGCAGATTTAGAGATAAACTAAATATAGATTTGAAGTTCAACAAAAAATAAGTGACTATAGAATCATTTTTTACTAAACGGTCTTTGAATTTTCAAGTGGATAACACAAATATATACATGAAAATTTTTAGTAATTATTAATTTATAATTTCGTTGGGACCAATATATATACACTGGAATTTTAAAAAATATATTATTTTATTATTTTATCGATTGGGGTCCAAATTTGTACTGATCCCAAGTTGGGACCAGTCAAATTATTAGTTTTATCGAGTATTAATTTACGGAGGTTTTACTGTATTTGATCAATTAACCGGGTTGGGGGGGGGGGGGGGAAAATACCAGAAAGGCAGCAGACACAAGGCAGAAGAGAGAAACATCATTGTCCTGAATAGGGGTGCACGTTCGTATCAATCCGATCCGAAGTTTCGGACCACTAAAGGCTCAATTCAAAATCCGATCCGATCCGAACGATCGGATCGGATTTCAGATTAATCCGAAAAAGTTCGGATTGGATCGGATTTAATCCGAATAATCCGAATTTTAATTAAAAAAAAAACTGAAGTAGCGTTTCATAGCGAAATTAAATACTAGTTCAGTAGTTCCACATTCAAAATAAACAAAATAAAGTTCACAAGTTTACTTCAAGTCCAAAACAACAAATACGAAAAGTTTGGAGTTCATGTTCTAGAAGAACGACTAGTCGATTACATTCTTTGAAGTAAAAATAGAAAGTGCATATTTCCAACAGCAACTTCCCAGCATCTAAGTATTCTGTATTTTGTTTGGCTGAATAAGGGCAAAAAATATATATATTTTTTAATTAATTTGGATTTTCGGATACCGAAAATCCGACGGATCGGATCGGATTAATCCGAAAATTTTCAGATCTAGAATATCATAATCCGATCCGGATACATAGGATCGGATCGGATTTTCGGATTTCGAATTTTATGATCACCCCTGGTCCTGAAGAACCTCAAACCATCTACTCAAAAGCCTGAAATTTTGATCAATTAAAAGGGGAAAACAAAGTACAAGAGGATACAATAATATGAGCACACTGCACACTGCACAGAGGCAGAATACAAACTAAAGCTGTAATCGGATTGCACCTTCTTCTAAATACAGTTTCTTCAAAAAGTACCAAGGGAAATATGAGTATGAGATAACCATACTGTCATGTATAGAAGGCCACTGAGAATCATACTAGCTACCAAAATTGTTCTCCACTGGGAATGTTAGCAAATCTTTGCAGGATTTCATGGTCCACTAACAACACGGGACCGACGCCTACCTCTTCTTATGCTGGAAATCAATGAATTGCCGGCAAGTCCAATCGCAGTGCTCCCCATCAACTTCAAACCAAGATTGTCAGACAAATATGACATTTTATTGTAACAGCCTCCAGTCACCTGGTGCAACTCTTGTGCTTGTTCACGAGATATTATTGTATACAGATGCACGGAATCTTCATCTGTATGTTCATTGTACTTCCACAGAGTCACTTGCATTAATCCCAAAGTTTTTGGATCAACAGACAAAGGATCAAACACCAATGAAAAGTTTTCAAATGTTACATCAGGTTTCTTGAACATATCTAACAATATGTCACAGTTCTGTGCAACATTCTTTGGTATTAATGTCCTAGGATTATTTAGCCGTGCCTTTGTAGCTTGGAGAATGCGAGAAGCTTCTCTAAGGCCACTGAGATAGGCACCATGCATTGTTGCAGGGTATTGACTGGTTGTGGCCTCACCACCAAAAAACAAACGGTCCTCCACGCTCTCTGCAAGAATATCATAATCCTTGCCAGATGACTGTACCGTGATATGTGAGTATGAACCATATGAAAAAGGATCAGCTCCCCATCTAGTGCATATTGATTCCAAAGGATCCGGCACATTGATTCCCTTTGGGCCATATATGCCTGTTAAATTTAGAAGGTCAATTAACCCATACAGAAACTAACATAAAGAGAAGAAAATATCTGGGAAATTAACAGATCTCTGACAATTATATCTAGATGTAGAATTACAGGAGCTAAAAAAATAAATCATCAAATAATAATATCAAAAGTATAGTCTGGAATGGAACACAATTGTAAAGGCGAGTAAGACTCAATGGTGGAGGATGGTGCAACAGTGGAGTCAAGAGGCATGTACAAAGGGGCTTAAATTGACATGGTTGTCCATTTAATAAACATAGATAACACACAATAGGTTCTGGGATCTGAGAACATGAAGGTTTCTGATTATTATTTCTTAGAAAAAATTGACAAGATGGTAGGGAAGGAAATGGCAACTAGTGAATCCATATTTAATGATATCTATTTAAACACGCACGAACACCAAAATCAGTAGTTTATAGCTCAATGGAGCGCAAATATGTCGCTCGTATATAATGCACAGCACCTATCAGTTAGGTTACACATGCACATACGAGAAAAACTTCCATAAATCAGATATTTATAAATTCTAACTGTTAGACATGAACACCTAAGTTGAAAAGAAAATCAACTCGATATATGTCTCGAAGTAAAAACAGAACTTTTAAAATGCAATCGCATAAGCTATCAAAGCTTAAAACAAGAGAAGGAAAGGCCCAGTATGAACATACTCCACATGATCACTTATGGCATTGCTATATTACTAAGTTTACAAGGCTCCATTTATTTCTCTTCGATGTCTTCACTTTCTTCTCAAACATGAAGTCCACTTCCCATCTTCATGTAGCATCGCTCTGTCATTAGCATACGGCTACAAACTAAGCTTTAGCGTTCAAGAGAAAACTAATTTGTTTTTTATTTAACAATGGAAGTTCAATCTTAAATAGATAATTCTGGATTCTTAACCTAGTTTTTGTTAATTGAATCACAAGTATACTCCATTTAATGAGCACAATAAATACACACCCGAACCACTGGCTTAACAATAACACAGTATTCACAGCATCTATATAAAGCTAAAAGTACAGGTAATTTGCGCAAGCTGTGACATGCTGACATAATGTCACTGTACGTCTTTCAACATGAATAACTATGAAAAAACTAACACTGGTAAAAACATCTTTGAACCAATAGACAATTATTATCAAATGCATATCATTTTCTTTCCATGGGTATAGAACTGTAATCAAGCTCATGCTTAAGAACTTTAATGCCTTACTCGGATGCTTGCTTAATAATAACACAAAGAAAGGATCATAATTATCAATAGTGTGCTCAGTATTCAGTGGCGAATCCATAACCAAATTTCAGTGGGTCCAAGTTATATATTGTATTAGCATAATACGTTACTTTATATATTGGGTGCAAGTTGGTAATCCATAATTTATATATGTATGCTTCATACGTTGGAAGATGTTGAGAAAAAATTTATTACTCCCTCCATCCCGCAAAACTTCATACATTTGTCATTTTTAACCGTCCCATAGAACTTCATACAAAGGAAGCTACCCCACACCCAACAAATAATAAACAATCTCAACTTTACACTCAAATTACACATTTTGCCACTAAAAGTACACATGTTCCACTTGTTTTCCATGTTCTAGCATTACTTGAACTTTTCAAATAAAACTACACGCCAACCCTATAATATATGAAGTTCTCCGGGAAAAGGGGGGAAGATATTGTAATTTTTTAAAAATATAGTAGCTTAACTCAAATCATAAGTAAAAATGCATATTTAAAAATAAAATGAATACACAATATCCAAGATGGAAAATGCAAAAAAAGGAAGGAAACAAATGACGTGAAATACATGCCCACATAAAAATAATAGAATGAAATTATTCTAAAATAAATAAAGAAATAATAATAATAATAATAATAATAATAATAATAATAATAATAGAATGAAATCAGGATAAAAGGTCGGGAAAAAATGCATTGTAATTGATTAAATAATCTAGAATGATGGTAGATACTAGATGCATATAAAATTGAAAATTGAAAATTGAGGATGGTAGGATTAGAAATCTCATCACATCTCTTCACAGCAGAGCACTATGGTCTAAACTCTAAAGGCTTTGAAGATAGCAAGCACCATTTCTCGCTATGCTCAGGGTATACTGGTTTCGTCTATATTGCATCGATACAGATTCAAAGATACCGTTACGAAAAGATAACGGTAAGGTCTTGACAATAGCAAATGTCGACATAGCTATTTATTCATATGTTATTACGTATATGAAGAATTAGTAACTTCCAATATTATAAGAGTATTTTCGACGTTATATAAAGTTAAGCTACTTTAATTTATATTATAAATCTAATAATTGTTGCAATAACTCAAAATTCACTCACATACAGAACAAATATCATGGAGGTGTATTCTATTAAGTTATATACACGCGTATAATTTAGTTTTTACTATTTAATACTAGAACTCATCACTGGGGCATGGTATATGGCTGACACGGATACGATACGCGTGTCGTATACATGTGAATCTTTTTATGTATCTGTGCACCATAGGGCTTAGTGCACTACATTTTGTAAGCCATGGTGTATATTTTTTATTTAGTATGTAATTGTAATTTTGAAAATCTTAACTCAACATAGATTTTTCAGATAAAATGAAAATAGCATTAACACTTCAGTCGTTGTGCATAACAATAAAACTGGGTGCTCTCAATCATTCAACTCTTGCATTCTTCCTCCAGCAAACCCCAGGCTCCAGTTGTTCAGCTTCAACTTGACTTTGACACAAGAATCTATATCATTAATATTTGAATGAAGACTTTATTTTGCAATTTCAGTTGTTAAATCGATGAGATCTTAATGATAATTCCAAGCTAAGATATTTCGACTGAGATTAATCCTTTCAAGTTTTAAGTATATAGGATCATAATGTAGATTATATTTCTTTTCTTTATTCAGCTTGGGTTAATTACTTAATTACTTTCAAGACAGGTATCATAGTTAGGTAAGTTATTTATTCTGCTTGTTCTTATTCATGTTTCCACCATGTCAAGAGTCAAGACCCATATATTAGGTATTGGTGTTAGTCTAGAGAAGTGTCTTTTTTGGCTAGTCTTGTGTTGGGTTTGACAAGGTGAAGGACCAACACTTGGGGTTCTTCCACCTTAACAAGTTAGCTTTTGACGTTAGGTTCTCCTAGAGCTTCTTGTCAATTGGCATCACACCCAACCACTAATTCCATGGTGGACTGGGTCGGGAAGAGAGATATATTAGGTCAATTAATTTTTGGTTGGTGGATCCGCGTCAAATATTACCATTAAATTAGTGTAAAGCGCCAAAAAAAAAAGAGAAAAAGCGCATTGCTCGGTGAATTTATGAATCTTAAGGACATGGTTTATCTTAGAGTGGAAGGCACTGATGAATCGTAATGATAACCCCAAGTCAAGATACTTGGAGGGGAAGGTACCGATGGGATCTTAATGATAAGCACAAGCCAAGATATTTGGGTTGAGATGCATATTTTTTGACATAGGAGATCAGGACTAAAGATTATGTTCCATTATAATGTTTAACTCAGGTTTCTACTAGCTAAGTTATCATATTTAAGCAATTTCTCGCTCTACTTCTTGCCTTATTCATGTTACTAGAATTTCCAGGCCTAAAATTATAAGCCATTCAAGTCATTGTATCATTTATTCAGTTGTTGCGAAATAATCTCTGTTGCGGTAACTGTTGCATTCTTAATCAAGTTTTATCATTGGGTTAGGCGTCTGCATCACATGAAAGAATTTAGTTTCACGTTTGCTTTTGCATTAGGTTTAAAAGTGTTTAGAGATTATATACAGACTGAGGGGGGCCAAAAAATGTTACTGATGCTGCATAATGCATATCAAAGTGGCTGCTATAGAGAAACTTATATACATGTTTGATACTTTGCACTAAGCAAACATACGCGGTAAAAATTGACATATTTACTAAAATATTCAAGACATTATTAGCTTATTTAAAAAATCATTGATGGTGATATCAACCTTAAAGAAAAAAAAAAAAAAAACCGTAGACTTCGGGCAGGTTGGTTGAAGTGGAGAAGTGCCACTAACGTATTATGCGACCATCACAAGTAAACTGGAAAGTTTAAAACTCTGCATTGATGATGGGCACTACTGTATAGTACAAAATGTTGGACACCCAAGAAAAGTCATGTTGAGCATGGGAAATGTGTGGCAATACTGGAGAGATGAGGTAAGAAACATAGATGCCTGCACTAAAGTAGGTTTAGCACCTATTGAATAAGCTGCGAGGAAATCAACTAAAATGGTTTGGCCATGTATGAAGAGTTTGTAAAAGGCCAAAAAAATAAACATGGTTCGAAGTCATGCACAAAGATATGAGCGCTAGGAGACTTAACAAAGATTCGTTGCGTGAGAGGAGCATTAATGACACTTGTCCCAGCCGTAAGTGATTATTTTTTGCCTCTCTAACCTAAGTAATGGGGATAAAGACTTGGTAGTTGTTGTGCATTGATCATAAGTCGATACACAAAAGTATAGATTGTGGAGGTTTTGCAAAGAAACTCAATAAAATGGAGGGAGATGGTAATATAACTTGCCCCAAGAACATAAGAACCCACCACAAGTTCAGAACTGGATGAGGTTGGCTAATTTAAACCTAATTTCCACTCACTTTTCACTAGCAGAACGATAGAGGTCACTTTAGGCACCGTGAAAATCTTGTACAGAAAAGATGCCGCTAGGCCATTGTACTAGCTGACATGATCCCTACTTTCTCCCTCCGTCCCACTGAAAACTTCCCAGCTTTGAATTGTTTACAAACTTTTACCACAAATTATTTTTTAAAATTCCAGTACAAAAGAAATGAAATTATATATTATGAAAGTAAACTGTGTATACTTTCCTAATATAAGTTTAGGTCTATTTTTTCTGGTTAAATTTTGTAAAAGAGTCAATGTTAGGATGTTTTTAATGAAACAAAGGGAGTATATATTAGGGGTCGAACCCATAATATATTAGTTCGAAAAAGTTGCTAAAAAAGGAAATGTAAAATGTTGATCGGGGTGGAGGGAAAAGGAAAACATGAACAGTCGATTGGGACAGAGAGTTTATATGTAAGTGATGTATATCACATGTCTATACTTGTGTGCTATATTTTAAGTCCATGTCATCTCTGTGCTATTTGTTACAAACAACTATACACAGAATCATGTTTTTTACAACCACACACCTCCATCCCTTCTGCAGTACACGTGCTTTTATTCACTCTCTCATATGATATTGGTAGTTAAGTATAAAGATTGTACTACAAGTTCCTACAAGTACAGACTTTATTTTCTTTCTTTCTATTTTCTTTTCCGTTTTACCATTCCACAACTTTGGTTGGGCCAACTTTATTTACTCTTTCAGCTCTCTCTCTGAATCATAAGAGGTAACTTATTTTCTGATCTAGCTCACATGTTATTGCCAATGAGTTGTAGCTCTTTGGATACGTTGCAAGATGCAATTAATATATCAACTAAATTTTCACTTATTCTCGTAACATTCTCAGTATAAATGGTAGGATACACCTAAAAGATGTTTAAAAAACCCAACAGGAATAATTACAGATATGTACAGTAACAAAATATTAATAAAATCGACAGATCTTTTGGTATTTGATAAGCTACACTTGATACATGACCTATTGGAAAATTATCAAATCCATGTCAAATTTTAGTAACACAAATTATTATTCCTCCAGACTTCAGATAAAGAAGATCAATATAAGTTTCATATGCCTAAAGAAATATCAATTAGGTTTCATACAGAATAAGCATATGTAAGTGTACCTCTAAGAATGTGCAGTACATGATGAAGAGAAGAAGCAGGGTCTGTACTTTCAAACAGTTGTGCCGCTTCCCCAGCAACCAGTGCAACGAGAACAGGCGCCCCAGAAACAGTATGGTAGCTGTAGAATAAGAAGAATTCACCACGTCTTTGGCTTGATTCTCTCAGTGAACCAAATGTATCCAAATCATCCCCCCAGAAATTATGAGGGAATACCATGGCAACCTTGTTAAGCAACCCAAAACCCAGTCTTTCTATAGCAGCGCGCTTCCTTTCAGGTAATTCAGGTTCAAATTTGAGTGTTCCTTTTTTGAGGATCCCCAGAGGAACTGTGCAGAGGACCATATCTGCTTTAAACACTTGGTTCCCTGCGATGACCTCAACACCTTCGTTATTATACTTAATTGCCTGGACCGTTTTCTCATAAAGTATTGGGATATCTTTACATAAGGCTTTGATTAATCTCCCGTTTCCGCCTGCAAGTAAACAGTGGTCACCGCCCATCTCATAAGGATCATCTTGATCCCAATAAGCAGCAGAAAGGTTGGAAAGGCATCCAGCGTTGGAAAATTCCAAATTAGCAAAATGCCAATCAAGAAGTTGTCTTTCCTCGGTACTTCTAGCAACAGTGTAGAGTTGTCTAAGTGTTTCTAGGACTGAACCTAAGGAAATATTACCAGCAACTCCATCCACTATTTGCCTAAGTTCAGAGACCTTCTCAAGCAACTTATTAAAGATGAGCTCAACACGTTCATCAACTTCTTTATCAACAGGTGTTCCATCAGGTTTGTATAGTGGGCAGTTATCTCTAACCTTGTGCAAAGGAATCGAAAGTTGTCTGGCTATAACTCCCAAAGGGTTTGCATGAATTCCTGTTATTACACTGCCACCTAGGTCAACAGCCGCGTAGTTGCCCTTCTGTCCCATCTTTTGAGTATACACTCTTCCCCCAGGCCGGCTCCTACCCTCTAGGACAGCAACTTTAAAACCAAACGACCTTAGCTGCTTTGCGGCTGACAGACCAGCAAGTCCTGCACCGACTATTATCACAGAGATTTCTCTAGTGTCCTCAAAAATTTCAGATTCAAGTGATGGGGAAACCCCAAAATTAATATAACCATTAATTAGAAGGAAGTCATAAGCAGCATTTATCAAGTGAGCATATTCATTACTAACTGTTTCTCTAATCTGTCCTTTAGACAGCCATGAACGCACATTGTCCCTCCACTTGGCAAGTATGTGGTTCCTCACAACTATGTAATCGTTCTGCTCTTTCCCATCCACCACGCCCACCACGCCAGCTTTTATTTCCTCCGTAAGTAAGTCGTCAATTGGAAATCCCACAGATAATGCAATCATAGCTTCAATTTCAGTTTCTTTTTGCAAATCCTTCTGCCTCCTATTTTTCTTCCTCGAAGAATTACCGAAATGGTTATCAATTAAATCATCCATCAGTCGCTCGTCATAATTTCGGGGGAGTGTTTTCCTTCTCAATGACCTCTTGATACCTGATTTATCCGATAACTGGGTATCACCAGCCTCCCCCATCTTTTTCAACACGTATCGACTTCCCTACAGATATCTTCAAGAGCACAGACTTCATCACATGTTTGTCAATATATATAATTTCATACATGTATCGCCTTTCTTGACATTATAAAATCTCATACACTACAGGTTACAATATACTCCCTCCATCCCGAAAAAAGTTGTCCCATTTTACCATTTTGGGCGTACCATTGGAGTAGTCTCATTTCATTTCTTTGCCATGTTAGAAAGTTTATATAATGTTATACTCCCCTATAAAAATCTAATCAACTCCTGATCTACCAATAAATTTAATAGTGAACCCCACATGCAATTTACAATATTATAATAATAGGGAAAAAGGCACTTTTGGTCCTAAAGTTTGGGGGTATGACACGCGCAGTATAACGTTTGGTCACCCCGGCAATATTAGTCTCTCTTGTTATAATTTTTTGGCAACTGTGATCCTTTTGGCGAAAAATCGACCATTGACCAAGTTGACTGCTGATGTGTCAACTTGGTCAAATAATTCAACACAATTTCAGTTGCCACATCATACTGGAAAAAAAAAGAAAAGCTAAAATAAATTATGAAATTCAAAAATGAAAAAAAAAACGAATTATAAAATAAAAAGAAAACATAAATAAATGAAAAAAACAAAATTAAAACAAAAAACCAACAGAAGACCACATCAATCCAAGTTCAAACAGTAAAGCAAACACATCTCAAACTAATTCACCAAAAACAAATCCAATCTAGGGATGCAAACGAAACAACACAATGACAACAACTAATCATCAAATCTCCAAATCCCGTAGTATTCAAACAATAACAAATCAAGTACATGCGGCGTTACACTTATTTCGTAGCTGGGATTTCGATTAACATACACCAATAATCCATTGAATCAAGAAAAAACAAAAAACAACCATAAGCTTGAAAAATCAAACATAGACAGAATCGGAAGTGTACCTAAAGAGATTGGAGCAAAGGGCAAGAGATTTCCTCAGGGAAGTTGTTCAATTGAAAAGACCATAAACGATTGTATGATCTAGAGAGCTCGGAAGTTGAAAGATTAGATTTTTATGAAGGTTATCGAATAAAAAGCTCAATGGATGAATGTTGTGTTGATTGTTCTTCTCCAATCCATCTCTTTTGTAGCTCTGTTTGTTTCAGAGGTAAAAGAGAGGAGAGTGACGGTGAGTGAGGAAGCGGTAACCCAGAGCAGAGAGATGAAAATAAAAATCAAAACCAGGTCTGTCCAATTTCTCCAATTAGGGTTGGAATGATTTTTTCCTCTTGATTTTCTAATGTCAACGATCTTGTAGGTTTTTTGTTTTAATTTTGTTTTTTTCATTTATTTATGTTTTATTTTTATTTTATAATTCGTTTTTTGTTTAACTTTTGAATTTCATAATTTATTTTAGCATTTCTTTTTTTCCCATTATGATGTGGCAACTTAAATTGTGTTGAATTATTTGACCAAGTCGCACATCACAACAAAAAATGTCAAATGGTTTTTTTTTTTTCAAAAAAAAGATCACAAAAAAAAAAAAAAAACAAGAGGAAGATTACTATTGGTGACGACCAACTACCATACCCCCAAACTTCAGGATCAAAAGTGTCTTTTTCCCTATAATAATACTCTCCTTATTTTGTGTATCGGAAAGCAAATGGGACAACTTCTTTGTGAAGGAGGGAGTATGTAATAGATTATCGAAGAGCAAGAATATCATGAGTACGAGTTGCCAAGGCATTTTCCAAAGAAATATATAAAAAATCAGACAGCTGACATTTTTTAGAACATGGCAGAGAACAATTATGAAGATATTTCTAGAATACCTGTGGGTTGATGGGGGCTACCTTCAAGAAAACTGTTGTTAGGAGCACTTCCTTTTACCACGATTCCTTCTGCGAAGACTTCCTGTAAAAAGAGCAACCTCTATATTCAAATGGAATCATCAATTTAAAGAGATCAAATCAGAAGGAAACTGAAATTCATATGAACCAGAACACCCTAAAGAACATCCATTTTCTGGTCCCACCGTCCCAGATTTACAGTCCAAGCTTTGTGTAAATGTGGCTTTCTTACACTTGTTCCTACAGCCTTGATGCCTGGGTTGTATATCTCAATAATCTAAACAAACAACTAATTGTTGAGTATTTTTCACAGGGCAAAGTTGTTATCTTTTTTCCGTGCTTTTATCAAGCAATGAGTCACTCGAATATCCAGATAAATCTGTTCAACAATACTCGAGATAAAATTGAATTTGTGAATGTGGGCATCTTACACTCCTCTCAGCAACCCTAATTACTATAGTTTTCAATTATTGTTTCATGACCTGGTGAAATTGAATTTCAATAATCAACTGTAGTTGAACGAATATCTGTTCTGAAACTAAAACTGAATTCCCCTGCCACTTATACCTACTCTGCAAATAAACTTGAAATCAACCATTTACCTCCAGAAAAGGTAAATGGCGTGAGAAGGAGAAGAAAAAAAAAAAAAAAAAAAACTAAACTCGAACAGTTCCACAAAAAAAAAAGAGAAAGAATAACCTACGGAATGAAGGTGAGGAGATGGAAGCGCGACGAATCGTCTTCTCTTTGTCAACGGCGGCAGAATGAGGCGAAATTGGGTCGGGTTTCAATTGAATTTGGTATTTGGTGAATGAAGAATGAGTGATGACTGAATTTTACTGTTTGTTGATTGTTTGATTTTGTGGAGAAGCAATTGGAATTGGATCGGGATGAATTTAATTTTGGGCACGACGGTGGTTACCTGTTTTCACACTACTTTTTAAAAACTTCCCATTTTAAGACTAACAGATCCTACCGGTTCAAACCCACCCGCCCAAAAGTCAAAACCCAAACCTGTTTTCCATTTCTTCTACTCCATCCTCCTTTCACAACACACTAGCAGTTATACTAACGCAACACAAAATATTTGTAACTTTATCAAAATGCCCTCAACTCAAAAACAATCTTACAAACTTAACGAAAAATTGAAATAACTCGTATATGCAAACACAAAAATACTAACATGCATGGTCGAACACAAAATAACAACGTGTGGTACTTGGTGGGACCATTTTGGTCAAGTTACAAATATTTTGTGTTGTGTTTAGCCAAAAACGTGTTGCGTTTAACATTCCTGAGTTTTGTCAAACGAGTGCCAATTTTGAAATTCGGCGGTTAATGTGTAATTGGACAATAGATTTGGGTTCTTTTGCAATTTCCAACCACACAAACATAATACTCTGGTAAAATTTACAGAAACCACCGACTTTTCTCTCCCAACTCGACAATGGCGAATCGAAAACCCTAAATCCGTTTCTCTTCCTGGCTTTGCGAATCGCTCGTATCAATTGGCACTTGTTCGATCGAAATTAACAGTAGTTTCGTTTCTTTTCAGAGATTCAATAGTCGCTCGATCCTTGTTCAATCAGTGCATCAAATTTCGTTTATGTTCAGAGATTTAGCACTATCGTTCAACTCAGCTTCAATTATCGTTCATCATTGTTCAATCACTCATTACCAGTCGCTCAATTCAGCTTATTCAAGGTTAGTTTCTCTACTGACATTCACCAGTCGCTCAATTTAGCTTCAATAATTGCTCATCATTGTTCAGTCGGTGCTTATTCAAGTTTAGTTTCTGTTCAGAGATTTAGCAGTCGCTGAACTCAGCTTCAGGAATCATGTCTGATCAGTTTATCCGGCTTTGAATTCTCTGGGCATTTCCTCTAAATCGACATCAAAGGCAGGCTCGCAGTGTCTCTAAGGTTTGTACAGTCCACTTTCAATCTGATAACATATTAACTCGTTTAATTCTGCACGTATATATTTATATATGTACATAAACTTGGGGATGATTATGTTATTATTATTATTGTGTACTTGAGTTATGTGGTTTATATGTTTTTCAATGTAATTGTGCATTTCAGTATGCTCTGCATTGGACATGCTAGTGTTATCCTAATGGTGTTTGCAAAATTTTGTTCCTGACTAGCTACTTTGCAGTGGTATCATAATTCTGAACCGTATATAGTAGGCACACAATGGACAAAAGTTGGATTGCAGAACATAATAAGTTTTCGAGTTCTTATATGGATTGTGTTCAGATGTTTCTTATGTTTGCTGTTGAGTATGTGATGTGCTATGATGGTGTGATTAAATGTCCATGTGTGGTTTGCAACAACTCTTTCGTATCAGTGACTGGGATGTCTCTATTCGGAGTTGAGACTGGGATGCTCCAAATACCTTGAGTTATGTATAGCTTGGCCTCAGTGAGAACATTTTAGTTCTATAATTTTTTATTTCCCATGGTTTTGGAATCAAAATCAGAGTTATCTTCATATGATATATTATGCTAGACAAAACCATGAACAGGTACCAACTAGCACACTATGCTTGGTGACTACAAAATATTGGTTTACTCAATATCATATTTGCAATGTATTTATACATGGATGTTAATTTTGTTCTTTAATCATTTTTTTTTTTAAAGACAAGGTACCTTTTAAATATACTAAACATAATATTTTCCTTTCATAGCAGATAAAAAATACAATACAGTTCCTTGTATATTTTGTTGATACTTTTTCATTCATTGGGCCAAAATGAAGTACCTTTTGAATTTACTTTACAAAAGTATTGCCATGTCATAGTAGATAATGAAACATAAAATACAGTTCGGGTACATCTTGTTGATATGTTTTTCATTTCAAAGGATAATAATTCTCGATGGACAAGAGAAAAAGAGTCGCTTTAGTGGTGCTTGGTGACGTTGGCCGTAGCCCCCGAATGCAATATCATGCTCTTTCTCTTGCTCGCCAGGTATCATCTGCCTACATGCTCAAATTTAAATGTCTGTTTACGTAACTTTGATGTCGATGTTACTTATTTGCCTTTTTTTTTTAATAATTTTTTAGGCAATTTATCCTGTTACTCTCATTTTGGAATTCGGTTTTATCACTTTGTGTAGATAGGAATACATCTTCTATCTGTTTGTTCCATGACTCTGAAACATGAAGTAATTCCATCCAATTCAATCACATCATTCTAGTTAATAGTTAGGTTGTTTATTGGGTACATATCGTGATACCCTGTCAACAACATAGCTGGTGGTTTTTTTTTTCTTTCTTTAAATATACTAGCACATGATTGCTTAACAGTTTGGACAAAAAGCTGTTCTCTTTCTTCTTATTATTGTTTTGTTATATATTTTCTCTCTTTAATTTTCTTTATGGAAGAATGTCTGCGTTAACTATTCCTGTCACTGTTTATGTATACATGTTTGCTTTAGATTTGATAAAAAGGTTTTTTCTGTCTTAAATTCTATACTCGAAAAGGATTACTTTAGTTGCATTGTGTTCCCACATTTGATAAGATTTTTCTGCGTAGATGTTTAAATAAGAAATGATGAATTAGAGAAGGTCATCTTTACCTGGATTTTTTTCAGAATTCTCTTTTGTGTATTTTTGTAGCTGGCATAATGGGTTTCTATTTTGTTGCAGGCTTCTCTGGAGGTTGATATTGTTGCGTATGGAGGTAACCATAAATCTTGTGATTGACTAATCAAAACATAGCTGGAATTGGTTGTCTTTGAGTTGAGTCTGGTTCTTTATTTGGTTTCTGTAAAACATTAGTATTAAGTAAGGGCTGGGAACACAAACCAACAATGATAGGGTTGCTTACAGTAAAAGATTCGAAGATGCATTTTTCCAAATGCTAAGAAAATGCAATAATGTGAAACACATGAATAAAATACAAGCTCACTCCTACCATCTTATTGACTTCTTTTTCACTTTTCTTAATCTACCAATTGATCTTTGAATAGGTTCAGAGCCGCACATGTCTGTGTTAAAGCACCAGTCCGTCCACATCCACAAAATGGTACGCTTAATGCTGTTACAGATCTATCGAACCTATTATGATTCATAAATTAACAAACTTCTGCTCCACTTGTGCAGCCACAATGGCCATCAGTTCCTCAAAGGTTTCCGAAGATACTTCGTCCATTCCTGCTTATTCTCAACGCTATATTTCAGTTTCTTGTGCTGTTTTGGTATCTTTGTTTAAAGATTCCAGCTCCTGATGCTTTCATAGTGCAGGTGAGCTTCATGTTGTATCTCTATAGTCCGGATTTTTGTTTGTGCCTATGAGAATGTTTTCATTCTTTTGTCATGTATATAGTTGGCTTGGGCCAGTGTCCTACACATTGAACTAGTCCAATTCTGTCTATTGCTACTATGATTCAAAATGAGTAAACACCCAATTAGCTCCCTTCTGTCAATCTTGACCCTTCATGGTGATATGCACCTGCCGGCAGCTTCTTAACTTGAGGAATTGCATGCATTCACAAGCATCAACAATTACACTATTTAATGCATTGTATGTCATGATCAGTAAACTCCAGTATTGTAACCCGTTTTGGCCCTCACAGAATCCTCCCTCAGTTCCTACTCTAGTGGTTGTGAAGTGGAGTAGCTGGTTGAGAAAGTCAGCCTTCATCATAGATTGGCACAATTTTGGATATACACTTCTTGCGCTTTCTCTCGGATGGAGTAGTCCCTTTGTAACACTATATCGCTGGTAATGTTGGTTGGATCAGTTCTCAGTTAATTTCGGAGCCTCCTTAGAACAATTATAATTGGGGTGTTTAATCTATGACTAGGATCGAAAAGCATTAAGGCAAGAAGGCTCATGGTTCCTTATGTGTGACTCGAGCAATGCAGCATGAATTGGCTCAAAATTGGGGTGTAAAGTATGGAATCATCTTCAAGATGTGTCATTTAGCAGTCTGATCACATGTCACTTTGTTGTCTGATCACCTAATCACCATTCCTTTCATAATTTCAGTGCTACAGTTCTGTATGATCAGCCTCCAGAATTTTTCCGGCCTTCCTTGCTTGAAGAGAAGCATGATGTGAGTCAAATTTAACTGTAGTATAGCCTTTTGGATGATTAAATCAATACACTTTAACATCAACTATGATCTAGCTATTTTGCAGGATAGGTAAAAATCTTAGCCAGCCATATGGTTTCCAAGATTGCATAAGCTATGGTAAAAGAGGATTCGACAAGCCTTTTTGTGGTTCTTCTTTTAAGATTTTTTAATTGAGGTTATTGTAGTTTCATTCATGCGTGCACACTTGTGGCTACAGAATCTACGGTACAAGACAACTTGGATCAAAGTACAAATCCATTCACAACTCAGATCGGCGCTGATATCTTCTTGAAACAAAACAGACCTGCACTTATTGTCAGTAGTACAAGCTGGTAAATCCTTGATCAACTAATCATGTGATATGACTGATATCTTACTTTGCATGAGCTTCTTTTTCACCCTTGAACGCTCTGTAGTTTACAGAACATGTTTTTATTTGTTTATTTTATTATTCTCTTTTTTAAGAGAGTTGAAACCCATACTTGCTCTCTAACACTCCCTGCCCCTTACCACTCTACTGGCCCTTCAAAGCCAGTTTCCAGAATATATAAAAAAGTAACTCAAGTGCCAGAATAATCTAAACAAGTGAAACAAGCTAATTTAGTGTATGTTATCGTTGATCCAGTTGACCTGTAAATTTCTTCCTCCAGGACACCAGATGAAAATTTTGGTATTCTTCTAGAAGCAGCACTTATGTATGATAGGCGAGTTGCTGCACTGTTGAAGGAGAACGATTTAACTGGAGATGAACTTGTTTGGGAAGAAATTCGTGATGGGAAGCAATTTCCATATCCGAGGTTGTTGTTTATTATCACTGGTAATGACTCTAGTGGAAAGCGAAAGATCCTTTTCCTTATCTATTAATATGAAATAATAGGTTTCTTTCACTGCAGGCAAAGGGCCTGAAAAGGAAAAGTAAGAGCAAAAAATAAAGAAACTTAACCTCAAACGTGTAGCATTTCGTACCATGTGGCTGTCGGCAGAGGATTACCCATTACTTCTTGGTATGCCTTTCCTATTAGCTTTACTTCAACTTTCACCTGAGCCATTTCCATAATTTTCTTTTCTTATGTATAGGCTCAGCAGATCTTGGCGTATGTCTTCATACTTCATCATCAGGCTTGGATCTGCCAATGAAGGTCTGTTATATTTTTCCTATTCGACCTTTTCCTGGGTGGAGATCTTATGTATCGTTTATTTCATAAGAAAGTTTGCCTTTTTAAAGATGTCATAATGTTCTGGGCTATAGGTGGTTGATATGTTTGGCTGTGGACTACCTGTCTGTGCTGTTTCTTATTCTTGGTAAGATCCACATTGCACTCTCTCAGTAATTGGGTATGCTTGTGTTGGGCCTAAAATCAGTGTATCTTGAAATTTGCCAAGCATCAAGGAGCTGGTGGAAGTGGAAAAGAATGGCCTCCTTTTCTCGTCATCTTCAGAACTGGCCGACGAACTCATGGTAGTCTTCTTTTAAATTCTGTGGAATTAAAAAACAAAGTAGCTGCCTGCTTCATTCACTGTGCCCTTCGAAGGCACCTAAAAGTCCGAGAAACACTGTAGCTGTTCTCTGTGGTTTTCCATGTTTTGTTTGTTATCTCTGCAAAAAAAAAAAGTAACCATGCTGTTCACCATTTTGAATATCACCGCAAGTTATAATTTTTTGAATTATGTTCTGGGATCAGTCCCAGTCAGTTTATGGAGAGATCTTTCCAGGATTAAATTATTAAACACATGCACCATTACTTGGAAATAAAATCTATTGGAAATTCGAAAGGGTCTCTAAATCTATATATGCTGCATGATCTGAATTCAGATTTAGTGACAGCTGAATGGCTGAATGTACGGTAAGTATTACAGGCACAGCTTATTTTCAGTATTTGACATATATGTGATTCTGCCAGATGCTGTTTGAAGGTTTCCCTGAAAGAAGTGATGCTTTAATGTCAATGAGGACGTATTTGACGGAAAGGAAATCATCCGCTGGATGGGGGACAGAGTGGGAAAGGTGTGCCATGCCCTTAATACACAAGGTCAGATCCAGATTTCTTCTATTGTCATTATCTATTGAACTACAAGTCCCTCTCATAAACGACTTTCCTAAGGTGTGATAAGTGATGACAACTCTCATTGACAATTTCAGGTTATTTCTGAGAATTCCAGATGACTCCACTTGAAGCTTTAGTTTTGGAATTTTGTTTTTCTCAGTGCAATATAGTTGGAGTCATCAAATAGATAGGCGGACATATTAAACCATGGAGTATGTTATATAATTATTTGACTTTACATATGTATAAAATTATATTTGAACACAAACTTTTGCACGAGACGGTGCTATCGGTTTTAATTTGGCGGTATTACTGAATTCAAATATCCTCCTACAGTTATTTAGCTAGTAAGCAAAATGTTTACAGTTATTAGTCAGATCGGTTGTACAGTAACCGCTGCATAATTCAATCCAAATAATTCCATCCCATTTTAATATGGCCTTAAAATTCCAACTGACTGTCTCATTTTATTTTCTCGTCAGAATCAGAATATTTACTTTAAAAACTAGCTAAAATTACATGCGGAGCCCCTTAAATGTGACGCTGATGTTTTATGTAATCGTATATAGTTGTTTCTCATTTTTTATAGAACAAATTGTAATGTCTTGCTCAAAACGAAACGGAGCAGTAAATTTGAACCATTGATCAACAAACTGGAAAATTAATCCAACGGATGATATGTCTTTTGGTGTCCAATTGATATTTAGTGTCACAGTGTTTGACCCTTATACCCCCTGAAATACCAAATATTACTATTATTTCTGACGTGATTTCCACAGTGGCAGCTTCCGGTGAGTTGTGCTGGTGGTGGTGGGGAAGAAGATAGGTGATTTAATTTTAATTATTAGTTTTTATTTAATTTTGATTTCAAAATTTTAAGTTTGATTTTTTAATAGATGTAATTTTTTAATAGATTAAAAATATTTTTTTTAAATATATTTAAATAATTTAAAGCAACGTAGACGGTTAGAGCAACACGTAGCGCAACACCTTATGCGACACGAGCGACACCCCATGTCAACACTTAGTGCGAAAGGTAACAGATTATTCGATCTCCACCGTTAAAATTTTAATCTAATTGATCAAAATAGGTGACTGACGTTAGTCAGGGCGACAACGTGACTAACGGTAGAAATCCTCTGTTTCAATATCTCGTTTCAACTCCAAAAACCATGGAGAGACAATCTTCTGGACTCGGCATCAAAATCTACACGGCATCACCCCAAGTCACCATCGAACCACCACTAATGACCCAGGGGCGGAGCCAGGATATAAAATCAGCTAGGGTTTACATTTAAATTTTTTTATTGTCAACGAGATGACAATTTCTTTTTAATTGGTATAAACAAAATATGACAAATTTAATGAAAAATAACATACAAAGAAGGACCATTTTACCGGAAAAAAATTATATGTGTGTCCTATAAGAAACAAAAGTAAAATTTCACACATAAAAGGATAGGGCAAAATGTCAAAATCACATGAAAGTTACTAAAAAAATCAGTTTTTGAAAAAAGGGTAGGGCAAAGCACTTGCCCTACCCACCTATAACATGGCTCCGCCCATGTAATGACCATTGCCACCCCTGGTGGCCGTAAACGTCAAGCACATATTGACCTATTTTAGTTGATCGAACCTCAAATTTTAAAACGTATTTTCGAGATCTCTTGTCTTCAATAAAACTCAAATGGGGTAGTACACGATTTTTTGTGAAACACTCGATAGAGTTAGTTTGTGTCAAATTTTATTCACATGATATGGTTTGTGGTATAAAACCTATTATACGCATATATTGGACTATTTTGGTTGATCGAACCTCGACTTATAAACGTATTTTTGGGACATCAAATTTTCGAGAAAAAACCCAAAGGGGTTAGTACACGGTTTTTTGTGATAACACTCCGTGTGGTTAGTTTGTGTCAAATTTTATTCACATGACATGGTTTGTGGTATAAAAACTATTCTACGCATATATTGAACTATTTTGGTTGATGAACCTCGATTTAAAAACGTATTTTCGAGACCTCTTGTTTTCAATAAAACTCAAAGGAGATAGTACACGATTTTTTGTGAAACACTCGATAGAGTTAGTTTGTGTCAAATTTTATTCACATGATATGGTTTGTGGTATAAAACCTATTCTACGCATATATTGAACTATTTTGGTTGATAAAGCTCGATTTAAAAACGTATTTTTGAGACATCTAGTTTTCGAGAAAACAAAAAGGGGTTAGTATATGATTTTTGTGAAAACACTCCATGTTAGTTTGTTTCAAATTTTATTCACATGACATGGTTTGTGGTAAAAAAAAACTATTCTATGCACATAATGAACTATTTTGGTTGATCGAACCTCGATTGAAAAATGTATTTCTGAGACCTCTTGTCTTCAATAAAACTCAAAGGGGGTAGTACATGATTTTTTGTGAAACACTCGATAGATTTAGTTTGTGTCAAATTTTATTCACATGATATAGTTTGTGGTATAAAACCTATTCTACGCACATATTGAACTATTTTGGTTGATCGAACATCAAATTAAAAACGTATTTTTGGGACATCAAGTTTTCGAGATAACCCAAAGGGGTTAAGTACACGGTTTTTTGTGAAAACACTACATGGGGTTAGTTTGTGTCAAATTTTATTCACTTGACATGGTTTGTGGCAAAAAACTATTCTACGCACATATTGACATATTTTGGTTGATCGAACCTCAATTTTAAAACTTATTTCCGAGACCTCTTGTCTTCAATAAAACTCAAATATATTTTTTGTAAAACACTCGATAGAATTAGTTTGTGTCAAATTTTATTCACATGATATGGTTTGTGGTATAAAACCTATTCTACGCACATAATGAACTATTTTGGTTGATCGAACCTCGAATTAAAAACGTATTTTTGGGACATCTAGTTTTCGAGAAAATCCAAAGGGGTTAGTACACGGTTTTTTGTGAAAACACACCATGGGATTAGTTTGTGTAAAATTTTATTCACATGACATGGTTTGTGGCAAACAAACTGTTCTACGCACATATTGACCTATTTTGGTTGATCGAACCTCAATTTTAAAACGTATTCCGAGACCTCTTGTCTTCAATAAAACTCAAAGGGGGTAGTACACGATTTTTTGTGAAACACTCGATAAAGTTAGTTTGTGTCAAATTTTATTCACATGATATGGTTTGTGGTATAAAACCTATTCTACGCACATATTAAACTATTTTGGTTGATCGAACCTCGAATTAAAAACGTATTTTTGGGACATCTAAGTTTTCGAGAAAACCCAAACAGGTTAGTACACGGTTTTTTGTGAAAACAATCCATGGGTTTAGACTGTGTCAAATTTTATTCACATGAGATGATTTGTGGTATAAAAACTATTCTACGCACATATTGACCTATTTTGGTTGATCGAACCTCAATTTTAAAACGTATTTCCGAGATCTCTTGTCTTCAATAAAACTCAAAGGGGTAGTACACGATTTTTTGTGAAACACTCGATAGAGTTAGTTTGTGTCAAATTTTATTCACATGATATGGTTTGTGGTATAAAACCTATTATACGCATATATTGGACTGTTTTGGTTGATCGAACCTCGAATTATAAACGTATTTTGGGACATCAAGTTTTCGAGAAAACCCAAAGATTTTACACGGTTTTTCTTGAAAACATTCCGTTGAGTTAGTTTGTGTCAAAATTTCTTCACATGAGATGGTTTGTGGTATAAAAACTATTCTACGCACATATTGAACTATTTTGGTTGATCGAACCTCGATTGAAAAATGTATTTCCGAAACCTCTTGTCTACAATAAAACTCAAAGGGAGTACATGATTTTTTGTGAAACACTCGATAGATTTAGTTTGTATCAAATTTTATTCACATGATATGATTTGTGGTATAAAACCTATTCTACGCACATATTGAACTATTTTGCTTGATCGAACCTCGAATTAAAAATGTATTTTTGGGACATCTAGTTTTCGAGATAATCCAAAGGGGTTGGTACACGGTTTTTTGTGAAAACACTCCATTGGGTTAGTTTGTGTGAAATTTTATTAACATGACATGGTTTTTGGTATAAAAACTATTCTACGCACATATTGACCTATTTTGGTTGATTGAACCTCAATTTTAAAACGTATTTCCGAGACCTCTTGTCTTCAATAAAACTCAAAGGGGGTTGTACACGATTTTTGGTGAAACACTTGATAGAGTTAGTTTGTGTCAAATTTTATTCACATGATATGGTTTTGGGTATAAAACCTATTATACGCACATATTGGACTATTTTGGTTGATCGAACCTCGAATTATAAACGTATTTTTGGGACATCAAGTTTTCGAAAAAACCCAAAGAATTAGTACACGATTTTTTGTGAAACACTCGATAGAGTTAGTTTGTGTCAAATTTTATTCACATGATATGGTTTGTGGTATAAAACCTATTCTATGCACATATTGAACTATTTTGGTTGATCGAACCTCGAATTAAAAATGTAATTTTGGGACATCTAGTTTTCGAGATAACCCAAAGGGTTTTTTGTGAAAACACTCCAAGGGTTTAGTTTGTGCCAAATTTTCTTCACATAACATGGTTTGTGGTATAAAAAACTATTCTACGCACATATTGAACTATTTTGGTTGATCGAACCTCGATTTTAAAACGTATTTCCGAGACCGTTTGTCTTCAATAAAACTCAAAGCGGTAGTACACGATTTTTTATGAAACACTCGATAGAGTTAGTTTGTGTCAAATTTTATTCACATTATATGATTTGTGGTATAAAACCTATTCTACGCACATATTGAACTATTTTGGTTGATCGAACCTTGATTTAAAAACGTATTTTTGAGACATCTAGTTTTCGAGAAACCCAAAGGGGTTAGTACACGGTTTTTTGTGAAAACACTCCATGGGGTTAGTTTGTGTCAAATTTTATTCACATGACATGGTTTGTTGTAAAAAAACTATTCTATGCACATATTGACCTATTTTGGTTGATCGAACCTCAATTTTAAAACATATATCCAAGACCTCTTGTCTTCAATAAAACTCAAAGGGGTAGTACATGATTTTTTGTGAAGCACTCGATAGAGTTAGTTTGTGTCAAATTTTATTCACGTGATAGGGTTTGTGGTATAAAACCTATTCTACGCACATAATGAACTATTTTGGTTGATCGAACCTCGAATTAAAAACGTATTTTTGGGACATCTAGTTTTCGAGAAAATCCAAAGGGAACGTACATGGTTTTTTGTGAAAACACTCCATGAGGTTAGTTTGTGTCAAATTTTATTCACATGACATGGTTTGTGGTATAAAAATTATTCTACGCACACATTGACCTATTTTGGTTGATCGAACCTCAATTTTAAAATCTATTTCCGAGACCTCTTGTATTCAATAAAACTCAAAAGGGGTAGTACACGATTTTTTGTGAAGCACTCGATAGAGTTTGTTTATGTCAAATTTTATTCACATGATACAGTTTGTGGTATAAAACCTATTCTACGCACATAATGAACTATTTTGGTTGATCGAACCTCGAATTAAAAACGTATTTTTGGGACATCTAGTTTTCGAAAAAATCCAAAGGGGTTAGTACACGGTTTTTTGTGAAAACACTCCATGGGGTTAGTTTGTGTCAAATTTTGTTCACATGACATCGTTTGTGGTATAAAAACTATTCTACGCACACATTGATCTATTTTGGTGGATCGAACCTCAATTTTAAAATGTATTTCCGAGACCTCTTGTATTCAATAAAACTCAAAGGGGGTAGTACACGATTTTTTGTGAAGCACTCGATAGAGTTAGTTTGTGTCAAATTTTATTCACATGATACGGTTTGTGGTATAAAACCTATTCTACGCACATAATGAACTATTTTGGTTGATCGAACCTCGAATTAAAAACGTATTTTTGGGACATCTTGTTTTCGAGAAAAATCCAAAGGGGTTAGTACACGGTGTTTTGTGAAAACACTCCATGGGGTTAGTTTGTGTCAAATTTTGTTCACATGACATGGTTTGTGGTATAAAAACTATTCTACGCACACATTGACCTATTTTGGTTGATCGAACCTCAATTTTAAAATTTATTTCCGAGACCTCTTGTATTCAATAAAACTCAAAGGGGTTAGTACACGATTTTTTGTGAAGCACTCGATAGAGTTAGTTTGTGTCAAATTTTATTCACATGATATGGTTTGTGGTATAAAACCTATTCTACGCACATAATAAACTATTTTGGTTGATCGAACCTCGAATTAAAAACGTATTATTGGGACATCTAGTTTTCGAGAAAATTCAAAGGGGGTTAGTACACGGTTTTTTGTGAAAACACTCCATGGGGTTAGTTTGTGTCAAATTTTGTTCACATGACATGGTTTGTGGTTATTCTACGCACACATTGACCTATTTTGGTTGATCGAACCTCAATTTTAAAATGTATTTCCGAGACCTCTTGTATTCAATAAAACTCAAAGGGGGTAGTACACGATTTTTTGTGAAGCACTCGATAGAGTTAGTTTGTGTCAAATTTTATTCACATGATACGGTTTGTGGTATAAAACCTATTCTACGCACATAATGAACTATTTTGGTTGATCGAACCTCGAATTAAAAACGTATTTTTGGGACATGTAGTTTTCGAGAAAATCCAAAGGGTTAGTACACGATTTTTGTGAAAACACTCCATGGGGTTAGTTTGTGTCAAATTTTATACACATGACATGGTTTGTGGCAAACAAACTATTCTACACACATATTGACCTATTTTGGTTGATCGAACCTTAATTTTAAAACGTATTTCCGAAACCTCTTGTGTTCAATAAAACTGAAAGGGGGTAGTACACGATTTTTTGTGAAGCACTCGATAGAGTTAGTTTGTGTCAAATTTTATTTATTTGATATGGTTTGTGGTATAAAAACTATTCTACGCACATAATGACCTATTTTGGTTGATCGAACCTCGAATTAAAAACGTATTTTTGGGACATCTAGTTTTCGAGAAAATTCAAAGGGGTTAGTACACGGTTTTTTATGAAAACACTCCATGGGGTTAGTTTGTGTCAAATTTTATTCACATGATATGGTTTGTGGCAAACAAACTATTCTACACACATATTGACCTATTTTGGTTGATCGAACCTCAATTTTAAAATGTATTTCCGAGACCTCTTGTCTTCAATAAAACTCATAGGGGGTAGTACACTATTTTTTGTGAAACACTCGATAGAGTTAGTTTGTGTCAAATTTTATTCAAATGACATGGTATGTTGTAAAAAAACTATTCTATGCACATATTGACCTATTTTGGTTGATCGAACCTAACTTTTAAAACGTATATCCGAGACCTCTTGTTTTCAATAAAACTCAAAGGGAGTAGTACACGATTTTTTGTGAAGCACTCGATAGAGTTAGTTTTTGTCAAATTTTATTCACATGATATGGTTTGTGGTATAAAACCTATTCTACGCACATATTGAACTATTTTGGTTGATCGAACCTCGAATTAAAAACATAATTTTGTGACATCTAGTTTTCGAGATAACCCAAAGGGGTTAGTACACGGTTTTTTGTGAAAACACTCCATGGGGTTAGTTTGTGTCATATTTTATTCACATAACATGGTTTGTGGTACAAAAACTATTCTACGCACATATTGAACTATTTTGGTTGATCGAACCTCGATTTTAAAACGTATTTCCGAGACCTCTTGTCTTCAAAAAAACTCAAAGAGTAGTACACGATTTTTTGTGAAACACTCGATAGAGTTAGTTTGTGTCAAATTTTATTCACATGACATGGTTTGTTGTAAAAAAACTATTCTATGCACATATTAACCCATTTTGGTTGATCGAACCTAAATTTTAAAACGTATATCCGAGACCTCTTGTTTTCAATAAAATTCAAAGGGGGTAGTACACGATTTTTTGTGAAGCACTCGATAAAGTTAGTTTGTGTCAAATTTTGTTCACATAACATGGTTTGTGGTATAAAAACTATTCTACGCACATATTGATCTATTTTGGTTGATCGAACCTCAATTTTAAAACGTATTTCCGAGACCTCTTGTCTTCAATAAAACTCAAAGAGGGTAGTACACGATTTTTTGTGAAACACTCGATAGAGTTAGTTTGTGTCAAATTTTATTCACATGATACGGTTTGTGGTATAAAACCTATTCTACGCACATAATGAAATATTTTGGTTGATCGAACCTCGAATTAAAAATGTATTTTTGGAACATCTCGTTTTCGAGAAAATCCAAAGGGGTTAGTACACGGTTTTTTGTGAAAACACTCCATGGGGTTAGTTTGTGTCAAATTTTATACACATGACATGGTTTGTGGCAAACAAACTATTCTACACACATATTGACCTATTTTGGTTGATCGAACCTCAATTTTAAAACGTATTTCTGAGACCTCTTGTCTTCAATAAAACTCAAAGGGGTGGTAGTACACGATTTTTTGTGAAGCACTCGATAGAGTTAGTTTGTGTCAAATTTTATTCATTTGATATGGTTTATGGTATAAAACCTATTCTATGCACATAATGACCTATTTTGGTTGATCGGACCTTGAATTAAAAATGTATTTTTGGGACATATAGTTTTCGAAAAAATTCAAAGGGGGTTAGTACACGGTTTTTTTGTGAAAACACTCCATGGAGTTAGTATATGTCAAATTTTATTCACACGACATGGTTTGTGGCAAAAAAACTATTCTACCCACATATTGACCTATTTTGGTTGATCGAACCTCAATTTTAAAACGTATTTCCGAGACCTCTTATCTTCAATAAAACTCAAAGGGGTAGTACACGATTTTTTGTGAAAACTCGATAGAGTTAGTTTGTGTCAAATTTTATTCACATTATATGATTTGTGATATAAAACCTATTCTACGCACATATTGAACTATTTTGGTTGATCGAACCTCGATTTAAAAACGTATTTTTGAGACATCTAGTTTTCGAGAAAACCCAAAGGGGTTAGTACACGGTTTTTTGTGAAAATACTCCATGGAGTTAGTTTGTGTCAAATTTTATTCACATGACATGGTTTGTTGTAAAAAAACTATTCTATGCACATATTGACCTATTTTGGTTGATCGAACCTAAATTTTAAAACGTATATCCGAGACCTCTTGTCTTCAATAAAACTCAAAGGAGGTAGTACACGATTTTTTGTGATGCACTCGATAGAGTTAGTTTTTGTCAAATTTTATTCACATGATATGGTTTGTGGTATAAAACCTATTCTACGCATATAATGAACTATTTTGGTTGATCGAACCTTGAATTAAAAATGTATTTTTGGGACATCTAGTTTTCGAGAAAATCCAAAGGGGTTAGTACACGGTTTTTTGTGAAAACACTCCATGGAGTTAGTTTGTGTCAAATTTTGTTCACATGACATGGTTTGTGGTATAAAAACTATTCTACGCACAGATTGACCTATTTTGGTTGATCGAACCTCAATTTTAAAACGTATTTCCGAGACCTCTTGTCTTCAATAAAACTCAAAGATGGTAGTACACGATTTTTTGTGAAGCACTCGACAGAATTAGTTTTTGTCGAATTTTATTCACATGATACGGTTTGTGGTATAAAACCTATTCTACGCACATAATGAACTATTTTGGTTGATCGAATCTCGAATGAAAAATGTATTTTTGGGACATCTAGTTTTCGAGAAAATCAAAGGGGTTAGTACACGGTTTTTTGTGAAAACACTCCATGGGGTTAGTTTGTGTCAAATTTTATACACATGACATGGTTTGTGGCAAACAAACTATTCTACACACATATTGACCTATTTTGGTTGATCGAACCTCAATTTTAAAACGTATTTCCGAGACCTCTTGTTTTCAATAAAACTCAAAGGAGGTAGTACACGATTTTTTGTGAAGCACTCGATTGAGTTAGTTTGTGTCAAATTTTATTCATTTCATATGTTTTGTGGTATAAAACATATTCTACGCACATAATGGCCTACTTTGGTTGATCGAACCTCGAATTAAAAACGTATTTTTGGGACATCTAGTTTTTGAGAAAATCCAAAGGGGTTAGTACACGGTTTTTTGTGAAAACACTCCACGGGTTTAGTTTGTGTCAAAGTTTATTCAGATGACATGGTTTGTGGCAAACAAACTATTCTACACACATATTGATCTATTTTGGTTGATCGAACCTCAATTTTAAAACGTATTTCCGAGACCTCTTATATTCAATAAAACTCAAAGGTGGGTAGTACACGATTTTTTGTGAAACAGTCGATAGAGTTAGTTTGTGTCAAATTTTATTCACATGATATGGTTTGTGGTATAAAACCTATTCTACGCACATATTGAACTATTTTGGTTGATCGAACCTCGAATTAAAAATGTAATTTTGGGACATCTAGTTTTCGAGATAACCTAAAGGGGTTAGTACACGGTTTTTTGTGAAAACACTCCATGGGGTTTGTTTGTGTCAAATTTTATTCACATGACATTGTTTGTGGTATAAAAACTATTCTACGCACATATTGAACTATTTTGATTGATCGAACCTCGATTTTAAAATGTATTTCCGAGACCTCTTGTCTTCAATAAAACTCAAAGGGGGTAGTACACGATTTTTTGTGAAACACTCGATAGAGTTAGTTTGTGTCAAATTTTATTCATTTGATATGGTTTGTGGTATAAAACCTATTCTATGCACATAATGACCTATTTTGGTTGATCGAACCTTGAATTAAAAATGTAATTTGGGGACATCTTGTTTTCGAGAAAATTCAAAGGGGTAGTACACGGTTTTTTGTGAAAACACTCGATGGGGTTAGTTTGTGTCAAATTTTATTCACATGACATGGTTTGTGGCAAACAAACTATTCTACCCACATATTGACCTATTTTGGTTGATCGAACCTCGATTTAAAAACGTATTTTTGAGACATCTAGTTTTCGAGAAAACCCAAAGGGGTTAGTACACGGTTTTTTGTGAAAACACTCCATGTAGTTAGTTTGTGTCAAATTTTATTCACATGACATGGTTTGTTGTAATAAAACTATTCTGTGCACATATTGACCTATTTTGGTTGATCGAACCTAAATTTTAAAATGTATATCCGAGACCTCTTGTCTTCAATAAAACTCAAAGGGGGTAGTACACGATTTTTTGTGAAGCACTCGATAGAGTTAGTTTTTGTCAAATTTTATTCACATGATATGGTTTGTGGTATAAAACCTATTCTACGCACATAATGAACTATTTTGGTTGATCGAATTGTTCTCGCTGTCTCTCAGACGCCCCAGATTTCAGAGCCATCCGTACGAAAACGTACTTATCCCACCTCTTCGATCCCAGCGACGAAATGGAGTCCGAAATGAAGTTATAGGGTTTCCTATTCACAAAAGTATAGAAGAGGGGATTCCCCGGACTGAATGAAACATGAAAGAGCTGCCTGAAGTTCTCAAAATTTACTGGCTGCCCTTTCTTCTTACAAAAAACAACGAAGCAAATAAGATTACCCAAGGACTTTGGGATAACCTGACTCGGACCAATCCCAATGTGATTCAGAATATGCTTCAATTCCGTTGCAATGGGGATCTTCCACCCACAAGCAAAAGCTACCTCGTGCACACACATATACCCGGCGGGCGGGTTGTAAAATGCGTGTCTGGGCTCGGGAACCATGATTTCTACGGAGTCGGGGATCTCCCACTTCCGCCTCCATTCTGGAATGTCCTCCGCTTTGACCCTTGATGGACATGTAGGAAGAAGTCCGTCTGTATTTAGTTCTCCAAATTCGTCCGCTATCGTAACAGCGGACGCAGGACGGGGGAACTTGATTCGGGCAGCTTTCGCACCACGACCTTCAATTAATGGAAGACTGGACTGAACGGGCGCAGCAGGGTGTAATGCAATCCGGCGACCGGAGCGTCTAGGGGGACGAGCGACAGGAGATCCTTCTTCTCCTTCCTCCTCGTCCTCGTCTTCCTCTTCCTCATCATCTTCCTCCTCCTCATCGACACCTTCGGGTCTCCCAGACGTGCTTGGGTTGGACGGACCTACATCCGCTACAACACGGTCTTCCACCCCGGCCTCGAACATCTCGACTTCACCAGCCTCCCGACCGCTGTCGCCTTCCCGCTCCACATGCAGTTCGTTCGGATCCCCGGACGTCCCAACGCCACCTATAGTCTGAGATTGGACTAACGACCTAATCCTAGCAAGATCACCCTGACCCGCTGTAACGTCGGCCTGTGCTTCTGTCGCACCACGGACTCCTTGCCCAGCATCAGAGTCCCTGGACGACCCAAGGTCCACAACTAGGAAATCTCTCACGGACAAGGTCAAATCCACGGACCCAGTCCCTAAGTCTACTGCATCATTGTAACCTGGGGCCTCGTGCTGGTTCTGACTATCGCTCCCGGACATCCTAGGGCAGAAGGAAACGAGTCAGAAACGATAGTGGTGGTTGTCCGAGAGTTCGTTTAGGTAACTTTTTAAGTCAAAGAAAGCCTACGGAGTTCTACTTAACTAGATTTTTCTACATGAAGCCTAGTCTCGGCACTAGTGGTACTAACCTTGGCACACCGAAATAAGCCATTGGCACTGTCGTCTACCCTACCCGGCACGCTAAGCGGGGCCAATTTACGGAAGACTGTGTGCCAATTGGCACCAACACATTACCAAATAAGCATGCGGAATAGTCTTTTAAAACTTTTGTCGATAAAACAGTTTCTCAGGTATGTGTGAAGATATCAGATACTTATAATCAGAGAGCGGAAGACTTTTCTGTGATAAGTGCACGTTCTCAGCAAGATATAATGTGTTTAAATACTTAGCAGGATAAAGAGAACGTTAAGTAAATTGCTAAAAGTAAATAACACGTCTTTTTGTAGTCGTAATCCTTCAACTAATCCATTTCGGCCTTTTTCAGACCTAGAATCCACTAAGACAGATAATTGAATTCACCTTACAAATATCTTCTCTCAATTTCTAAACACACTAGGTTCCCAACTAAGTGTTCCCCCTGAGTTATTCCCCGGCTCCTAGCCAAGTACTTCCTATACTCAGAAACCTTTGAGCTGTTCCTTAGTTTCCTAAACTAAGTACTTCCTATGCTCAGTAACCTTGGAGTTATTCCTTAGTTTTCCAAACTAACTGTACTCCACGCCGTTTAAGGTGTTGGTTATGATGGTTTGTCGGGGAGTAGTCTTAATAACTTTTCAGTTATGTAGAAATTCTCTATAGAACAAGGATCACTTAACACACTTCACAATGTGTGGTGATATGTTCTTTACTGACCCAAGTCTACGTTAAATGTTCTGGAGAATGAAACTCAGATACTTGATCTTTTCATTCAACTCCTTCACAGATAGCAGTGCTTGTTAAGGATCAGGACACTTAGAAATTTCGTGCTACTTAGAATTCAAGAGCTTAGTCGCAATTGTAAGCTAAAGAGTAAGTAGATTGAAGGCTTGTATGCTTGAATGAATAAGTTCGTTATGTGTGTAAGTTCAAGGTGTGTTTCAAGCATTCTAAGTGGTGATATTTATAATTGAATTTGAAGCCGTTTGAATAGTATCCGTTAGGCTCAATTCAAATTCAAACTATTGATATCTGAAAACAGTACTGCAGAAGACATTGTCTCTTTTTAGAGATTTCCTCTTTTGTTCAGATGTCTCTGTCTGAGCATTAAATGCATTGTACTATTTTTGTCATGTAGTGCCAACGGAACTATGCACGCTTTCTAAAGCATTGCATGTCGCTTTCCAGAGACCTTTACATATCCAGATACCTGTTGAAACATTGTCTCCCAGAAACATAGTTTTATCCAAGGTATCTGAGTGTAGGTTTATGTGGGCACTTTTCCTCGTTCAGAAACCTTGTGTTCTCAGATATCTTTTGTAAAACTTGTTTCTTTAAGATATTTGGACATAGGTATCTGATGAGACCAATTTCCTTCGTCTTTAGCAATCTTGAGCAATCTTCAAATCTTCAATTTTGTTGAACTCTCCTGCCGGATGCCTTCTTCTTGGTCCTCTTTCAAAGATATAAAAATTACATTCAGAGACCTAACATGCTATACAAGATTTTCTAGACTAACATACTTAGTGATTTTCCTCGTTTACAGTGTTCAAGTGAACCAAGAGTACTAATCACCTTTCTGAGCTAAGATAAGTCATTAGGTTGCTGATCAAAATCTAAACAGATATTCCTAACAGATGGCACCATGGCACTGACATAGATGATGGAAAGGAAGATGGTGGTGACATAAGGTTGGAAGGTTTGACGATTATGACGGCTATGTGATGGACAAGCAAAGGTGATTGATAGTAAGGAGATGAGTTTGGCGGCTCGGTGCAGAAGAAGGCAAAGCTGAACTGAGTAAGGGTTATGCAATTTAAATAATATGGACTCGGGCCTAATAACATGAAAAATTGGTTTAGCAAATATATCACCAGGCCCAATCCACTATAAAATTAAAATAAAAAAAATAATGATATTAAAGTATTAAAAAAAAAACTACGGGTTCTTACAATCATCTTGCTAAAACCTCTATGAATAAACCAATCGAACATGCATGTTAAGCAAAGGAAGAAGGGATGAACTACTTAATTTGGGAGATTAAGGAAAACCCCTTGAAGGAACCAGAAGTACTTAGCGTGGGAAGTTAAGGAATCGGCTCAAGGTCACAAAGTTGGAAACTTTGGGTACAACATAATTTAGCTAATGATATGATTTGTAAGGGAACTCATCTTTTGTCTTAGTGAATTCAAGTTATAAGAAAGGGCGAGGTGGATTAGTTGAAGGATTATGTCACTTTCACATACCACCATGAACTGTGATCACTTTAGTTTCTACAGTTATACTTTAACAAGATAGTTGACTATCTGTTTATTTAACTGCTCACTAATATCGCACGCAACACTTATCAAAAGTCTTCCACAATTTACATTTAAGTATCAACAACCACAAGGTCTGCTGAGAAATTTGTCCATGCATAAAAAAGTAAAAATAAAGACTATTAAACCCCCCACCCCCTGCGCGCGTCTTTTAACATTGTTGTAAAAGGGACTAACGGTTGTTATAGCTTCGTCTTGGCATAGCTATATAAGCTCCACCAGTAGAGCTATAACAACTCGTCAATTGGGAAGTTTCCCAACTCCGGAGTTGTATTTTACCAAATTGATATGAATTGGATGTTTTTTTATGGAGCTGGAGGATAATATATATAGTTAATTAAAATATAAAATATATATATATATAATTATTGTGTTTTTCTTATGTTTTTTTCAATTTTGGTTGCTTTTTGAGTTTTTTCATTTTGTTTGTTAAATATTCATTTTCGATTACCGGATTATGACATGTGGTTGTGCGCATATTACATGTGCCAGTTTCTTTCTTATATAATTTGTTTTAGTATATCAAACGAATGGTGAATCAATCTTGAGTACCAAAGTTGGACGAGACCATTGTAATGTACATTTTTCGTATGAGGAGTTTTTATTTAAGTGTTCTAAATAAAGTAATACGTATGTGCATTTGGTTATCTCGTATGTTTTTATTAATAAACTCATTAAATTAGAAATACATGCATACCATATATAGTGTATGGAACTTAAATTATATACTACATACTTAAGTGTTACTTATTAGATACAATTGCAAGTTCATGAAATAACATTTTACATAAGCGCCATCTGCTTGAGATTCACAGGATAGCATTCTGATGTCGAACCAGTATAAGCTCTTTGAGCCAAAATTTGGTTGACAGCTTGCGTTGGATGAAAAGCATCCCAAAACACATATTGGTTTCTGTTGTTGCATGGAATGGATAAAGGCAGGCATGTTATTTGACCTTGGTTTCTTCCAATTCCACAACACCCCCTATCTGTCACATTAAATCCTGCAATATAAATGCACGTAAGTAACATGTCATAGTTTTTTATTTAGTATGAAAGTTATAATGGAACCTAAATCCAGCTTAGGGTGACCTTTTCGCCTCACATGATACTATAATATATTTTATGGTATTCACCATGGTGTGGCACTCACATAACCGAGAGTAGCAAGTATCTACATGCTTCTAAATTTGCTTACCAATCACTACACCTTAATTGGTGGATGGACTTGACTAACTATTAAGGTAAGGGTAAGATTATGTATGACATATTAATTACCATAAGCCTTGGCATTATTGAGTATGTCCATGAACGCTCCAAATATATTTCCATATGCAAAAATGGACCCATTGTTATACTTGTTGTTCAATTCATCCACCAAAGATACTAGTCGGTCATTAAACATTCCTGCAACTTCATTTGTACTTGCCACACACTTTCCATGTTGAGAAGGATCATTGGCAAGTTGATTAGGTATGCATCCGAGCGGTCCAACCCCTCCAAGCAGAAACTTTTTTAGTCCCAAGCTATGAAGTGCCTGGAAGAAATAACATCACATTCATTCTTTACAATCATGTACATTATATTAATTGGTAATGAATGATCAAAGCCATAAACATGCATGTTGAGTATGACTAGCTAGACAGTGCATTTACTATATCTCACCAAGATTTGCCTTGAGTATCGATTAATTAGTAGATCTGCGAAGTCTTTGGGGTTGTAAAAGTAGCTTGTGGTATAAAATGTAGGCTGCAAATAGTTATTTATGTAGTCATTGCTACCAAGTGTCATTACAACTAGTGCCTTGGCCAAATAATTGGTTAATTCTCCATCTTCCATTTGGCTCCTTAACTGATCCATTGTGTTCTCAAAGTTTTGAACTTGCTGGGACAAACTAAATCTTTCGCCCTGCACGTCATTTGAACATCAATTTCAAAGACCTAGATCGATCATAATACATTTAGCAACAAGTATAATCAATGCAATTATCTAAGTATTTTACAAGATTTTGTCCAGTTTCTTCAAGTATTCCACCAGCTGCTGACGCATAATTTACCCCCTTCATAATGTTCCTCCCACTAGAAAACGGATTTGCGTAAGCTGGTAGGGTAGGTATTCCTACGAGATCACCTAAAAAATCACATATTTGATTAAGTGAAACATACTACTAAACTAGCATGCTTGTGCAGACACATATGTAAGCAATAACAGGTCCAATAGATAAAAACAAAACTACCATGTACTATAGTTTTACAGCAGTAAACATTGCAAGATGACTAAATCATAAAGGTTTTTAATAGTATCACAATAAACAATTGACATGATAGGGTAACTTAAACATACAAATGTAATCAATGGGGGTTCTTCCATTGCAAAACCTTCCAGAAGGTCCTTCGGCAAGATCCACCCCATACGGAACATAATTCGCCTTCGCTAAGGAATTTAAGTAATTGTTATTCCCTGAATCAGTCAGTGAATCCCCGAAGGAAAACATTGCCGTGAACTGTTGTGATGGATCCATCGGGATGACCTCTCCGACTTGCATTGAACAGACAATAGTAACAATCATAACCATCAAATCCTTACGTATTATGCATCTAAGTGAAAGCTTCATGTTTTCCATAAAATTATTATTTTAGCACCTCACTTGTGTTTTTTGAACTCTTAGAATGTAGAGTCATAAACTGAAGTTTTAGTTGCACTTTTAAATACTCCCACTTGAGTTTATTATATCATGGGTGATGAAAAACATGAATTTGGAATCTTACTTTTGGTCATGAAGATAAGTCTTTCCCTCCTTAATCATAAGCGTGACTTTTGTTATTTCATACACTTTTTTGGGGAATTTGGCATGTATATCCGTCAAACCTTCATTTAGTGTCACTACCCCATTATCACGTTGGTTTTATTTCTTATATTAAAATTTACAAAACCCACCCCTCCAAGATGGCCACTTTGCAGATTCATACTCGCTATTTGAACAATTACAAAACCCTCCCTTACATTTTTAAAAAAATTACATATAAACCCCAAAAGTCAAAGATTCCCTATTTTTATTTTATTTTACCATTATCTTTAATTTTCTTTTCTATTTTATCATTTCTTTTTAATCATTCTATTTCATTATTTCTTTACTTCACATTTTAAACCCCCAATTTTTCCTTCTTCTCCAAAACTCCTCCACCCTTCTTCACCACCATCATGGAATCTTCATCACCGATCCACCACCGCGGACCATGGACCTCCATGAATGCTCGACCACCAGTCCACCACCACGTACCACCATAGATGCTCTTTCCAAGCTTCCATGGAAGCACAAATTGAGCTTCCAATTTTTCCAGGAAGCACAATTCGAGATTCCATGGAAGCTTGGAAACAACTTTTTTTTTTTAATTTTTTTTCCTTAAAAATGGAGCTCCAAACGGAGCTGGAAGCTCCAGATCTGGAGCTTCCATGGAAGTTGAACAGAGCTTCCATGGAAGATTGAAGCTCTGGTCGGAGCTCCGGTCATTTTTAAAATTTTCCCTAAATAATTAAATTTTGGAGTTTGATGAATTTTTGAATAATTTAAGGGTTGATTGTAAATATGTTTTTGGATGATAATATGAGCAAAATAAAGAATTAGGTATATTTCGTTAAGTTTAAAACATATGGGGCTAAACTGTAATAAAACATACAATTGTATTTTTATTTTTTCATTAATTTTTGTTTTACTATTTATTTTATCTTTTCTTTTTTTTCTGAAAAATGAATCTTTAATCTTGGTCAACGATTTTGGGTGTGGATGTAATTGTTCAAACAACGGGTATGAATCTGTAATTGGACAATCTTGCAGGGGGTCTATATGTAAATGACCTTTTCTTATATTTTATATTTACTAACTCATATCAATTATCACGGAGGAACTTGAATGCTAAATATAAACGCATCCATCCACTCTGCTTCTGTAGAATGGTTATTGATATTGATATTGGATGGTTAAGTTTATGGTAACATTATCATACATGAGGCATGTTAATCATGTTATACTTGTGTGGTAAGTTCAAAATAATAGCTATTTGAAAAGTTTATCTTTTAGGTGTTATCTATCATTGGTAAATACATGTGGTGAGGTTAAATTGACATTTTTATATTTATTTAAAAAGCGTAAGGTCATACGATATGATTTCTCATTAATATGTGTGCAAACACCTAACATATCAAGTATAAAAAATAAATGGAACATTGTATTATACCGCCTATTAACAATGCATAGTGGGTTTCCTTATCATACTATACACTAGTCTAGAGTTTAGGCTAACATAAATACACATAATTAACCCATAACACAATCATAACTCATATGCTAACAAAGAGCCTTTGAATTCCTTTCCTCGGACAAAACATCATCTTAGCAATTCTACGAAAACTATAGCCAAGTAATTATGTTTGTAGAAGAAACAATTGTGGTTAGTCATAATCAAGTTATTAGGGACGAACAACTACTAGCGATGACTTGTAGTAGTTCTGGATTCGGATCCTTTTGAAACCACAACTCAACCCTGTATGACTTCTGGGTACATGCTCCATGGGGGGCTGCCATCGTCACATCTATGTAATTACAAAACCATTTGTGACCCGGGCCAGACCCATCAGACGTGAGATTCATTCCACATATCGGTCCAGTTAAACATTCACCTTTTCCACTAAAAATGTCTAGAGCTCCATCTTGGAAGTATTTGTGGCTAGGGCCCATTAACCCTATAGATGCGAGAGATTCAATCTCAAACTTTTTTTCAGTTCGATCGTATAATGTAAGGCTAATTTTGGATTCGGTTCCACTATATGGTTCTGACCCGGTACTCACGTAGATCGTGTATACACAATATTCCTACATTCATGGTTAATAAAAAATATTTATTTATTGTATATAGTTGTAAAAATGCAAATAATGTTGATAAAAAAACAAGCGATCAAACCCTTTATTTGTTTGGTGTTCAAACATATGTCATATATGAAAACCAGACTGTGAAGCCAGAGTATCATACTTTGGTTCTTAACGAAAATATTAACTAAAAAACATACCGAGCTGGAAATTGTGAAGATGGATAGAAGCACAACGAAACAAGCAAATATATAGTTGGTTACCATTTTGTTTCAATGTGATGTAAGCCTTCTACATGAGCAAATGTTATATGCTTGAAACTACATAAAGTGATGGATCAAAACAGACCAGATGTAAAAACTAGCAACAAATTGCTAATTATAAACATACATATTTGTACAAATACCGCAAGTTTAGTTTACACACTATAAACATTCTTTAACTAAAATTCCGTATGACCTTACACGTGATAAATGTTATTCATGTAATCGTTTAACACCAAAAATTTGCATGATGCATCCATGAGTAATATTAGCAAAGCCAAATTGTACTCATATCGGTACATACATAAATTCAAGCTATATGTGAACTTTTTAGTATATTGTAAAAAAATAAGCAAACTCTTTCTTTTCTTTATTGTTATTATTATCATCGTGTGTTCTACTTATGATACGAGTAGCTAAACCTTCTAGTAAAGGGGAACCGCTGAACTATGTTGTGCTACTTTTTATATATCATTGGTATATATTGATGAATTAGTTTTAGACGTAATTCGTCACTGTTCCTTATTCGTTCTTGTGTGATGTGATGGTCTGTTGAGTGACACAGCTTTCCACTGGTATGACGTGAGGGTGTTTTGATTAACTACGACTTGATCTTTGTAACATGTATCCTTGTTGACGACATACAACGATTATGTTGTTCGAAACTAAGTAAGTTGGGAGTAGCATAGTACGGGGGGTTGTGGAACACTGCCATAACCATTGATTTAAAATCTTTATTATTTTTATGCTCTGCAATTAAATACAATCTGATTATGTTTCTGGATGTTACTGAGCTTTGATAAGAATTGATTCAAAATAGCCCCCATTACACTCGTTTACGATTTTGCACTTTAGAATAATCTCATTCATCTTTGTGTCGTTATTTGCTAGTTCCTATGCCAGATATCCGTGGAGAACGACATCCCGAGTCAACTTTCCACTACACTAATTTTGTTTGAGTGAAATTGTAGGCTTCCGACTTTATAAATATTAAATCTTTGCGAGTGATTGGAGAAGAGCTCCACTTTAACGACACTCATCTTTCCAAAAGCCCGTCATTTTGTAGTCTTTGAGTTTATAATTAACCATATTTTATAAGTATTTGTTTACTTGTTTACTTTTATTTATTTTTAGGATTTACGACGTTTTTGGTAAAGATTAATAACAAAAGGAATATTGAAGTCTATTCATACGAGAGAGGAAGATCGCTTGCAAGGTTGGCGAAGAGAGATGTTGACACGCATCTACTGTGGTCTACATAGAAGGAAGAAAGAATCAAAGGACCATATTGCATTAGGGAGTCAAAAGAAGGAAACTGGGAAAAAGAGACAAAAAATGCCAATTCGCCGCGGCGAGCAAGAAGTCTCGCCCCGATGAGATACAGGCATAACACGTTTGGTGAGCAAAACAGGCAGCTCGCCGTGGCCAGAAAAATTATTCGCTGCGGCAAGTCGTTGGTAAAATTCCTGCAAGATTATATATAATCTCCTTAATTAAATTTTCTCCTTCTTGTATAAATAGAAAATATAGTGATGTGCATTTAAGAATTTGAAAGCGTTGTAGTACTTGTAATCCTCAATTACAATCAAAGATTAAATTTATATTAGTCGGAAGCTCTCAAACTACAACAATAACAGTAAGTTAACTCGGGATGTCGTTCTCCATGGACACTTAGCATAAACAAGCAAATATCGTTTGTAAATTGTGTGCAGAAAAGTAAACAGATTGATTGCAGACAGAATGATTAATTCGCAGTAAACTCTAATTTCTTTGTTGTAAATCAATGATGGGAAGGCATAAAGGTTTCTCGATCTCCCTCTGCTATGCTACTCCCAAATTTCTAGTTAAAATCCTACGCAATTACCTCTAACGACAACAAGGCATAATACTACTATGCCAAGGCACAGTCAGCATGAGTACCCCTACTCAGTTCAATGAAACAACTGTGTCACTCAGCAGAACATCACACTACGAAGGATGTATAGAGTTATATAACCACGATTTATGTCTAATAACTATTCCATTAATATATCATGATATATAAAAAAAGTAGCAAAAGTAGAGTTACGGCGGTTCGCCTTTACAAGAGAAAGTTAGCAACGCATATTATTCTAAAGACACAAATCAAAAACTAGGAAGAAAAGGAAGAAGAAGCTTAGTCTCTGATGTCTTTGTGTTGCTGCTTCTAGGGTTTACTCCTTCTGAGTGCCTGACGGCCAGCTGTTTTGGGGTTTCACTTCCCCGAGGACTGGTTCTCTCTCAGAGAGCTGCTTTGTGAGCATTGTAGAATTATGAGACCCCTGAGGTCTTATTTATACTGAAAATTCCGAGCTCTGGCCATTATTGATCAATAAGGAAGGTTTAGGAAGGCGGGCTCTAGCCTGACAGACCATGAATAGCCCAGGAGAAAAACAGGCACTGGACTGCGGTCGCCTGTGGACCGCTGTGACCCCTTCTGCGGTCACCTGTGGATCGCCAAGTGCGATTGCTACAGATTCAAATCTGTTTTCTTCGTTCTTCGATTTCGGGCTTCATAACTTCGTTTCCTCGAATAGTGGTCTTCTACAAAGTTGTTGTATCTTCAATTATCTACGCATTGGTTGGTCGCATGACATGTTTTGACTCCTCGAACTCCATGCAACGGTAAATTTGGTGTATTCGCTTAACTTTCTCGATTTCGCACAATTATGTCATTTTGGTGCCTGAAATCGTGCAATTCCTCAAAAACGCGATCATGACCTACAGAAAACATGTGAAGTTGGTAATTGACTATAAAACGATACAAATATTGCATCCAAGGCAAAAAAACGAGGGTCTGAAAGCATGATATATCACACATTTCATTGTCACATCATATAGCATTCATAAGTCCCTAAGTTCCGAAATTCCAAAATCTTATTAGGGCATATAGAGAGTAAACCTAGTTTATCTTTTCTCTCTATTTTCTCCAACGAAGATCATGAGGACTAGCAACAAAGACGGATTATCTTGGATTGACAGCCCAATAATTAGGTTTGATCGTTTTGAGCATTACTACTTTGCTAATTTTTTGGCGAATTAAAATGTTTGCAAAAGGTAAAAAAGCTAAATAAACGAGAGAAAATATTAAAATGTAAAGTTGTAGTCCCGCGAATTCTATAGCCTCGAGCTTCATTGTTTTGAGCTCAAAATTGAATCTATTAAGAATGGTACTATATTTTAGTTATATGATTGTATTAAATTGTTGGAAAATTACTGATGAGACGATAATTTAGAGTCTCATTTGGCCCTTTTTGACAGTCTTTGTGAGTCTTTGTCTTTAGTTTCTTAGTCTTTTTTGTTCATTTTTACGCTTTGGTGTTTTGCTTTATTTTTGTAGGAATTAGTATTTTTGAGCTAAAGGAAGAAGAGCAGATTAACCAGGCTCGCCGCGGCGAGATCTTACGAGGCAAACACTGGGAATAATGAAGAGGCTCGCCGCGGTGACATTTTACGAGAGGAAGATTAATTCGACAACAGAAGGCTCGTCGCGCCGAGATTTTACGAAGCTGGAGATTTGAGCTGCATAGAGGCTCGCTGCGGTGAGGAAATCGGTCCGCCACGGCGAGAGCGAAAGATATGTTCTCCGTTAATGGAGCTGTGTACAGCTCCGTTATCAGAGCTGTACGACTCCTTTAATGGAGCTCCTGAAGCTCCATTAACGGAGCCCGAATCGGGCTCCGTTCAGCCATGTGATTTAGAAAATAGAAGGGAGGAGGAATGAAAATGGATTGATGAAGAATGGATTAGGATTAATTAAGGTTTGATGAAAAAGGAGATGAAAACGAATGGGTACATTTTCTTTGGGTCAATTTCGAAATTCCTCTAAACTTGTAAGGGTTGATTTGCAAATTGGTGTTTTAACTTCCACGTGGAAATTAATTTTTTAGTTGGTCAACAGGAAAATAAGTTTTTGAACCAATATGTTATTGTTGAATTGCCAGGGACTACGATGTTATTATAAAATTTATTAGGGGGTCCAAATGTAATTCACCCTTAAATTGTTTATCATTATAGCTTAAGAATAATTTGCGACAAAAGTTTAAAATGATTGACCGAAAATAGTCAACATGGAAGGTTGGACGGGTGAGTATTAGAAAGCACATTTTTCTTTTCCTTTTATTGTCTTTATAAAGTATGTTATGTCGACATTAGTAACAACATATAACTCACTCGAAAAACTTGTAATGAGGTCTAACTCGACTTGAAATATAAAATGTATATACAAAACATAAATACGTACAAAAGATATATTAAATATAAGTTTACTAATATAACGAGATTTTAAAATCATTATCGAGTCGAGCGTAAATTAACTCGTTAGGTAAACAACACACAAATGAACACTACAAAAATAAAGGCAGCGACGGATAGATCCGTCACATAGCTATTTATCCGTCGCCTCAGCGGACGGATCGGGCGACGGATAAAAATCCGTCGCCTCGAAAGCTAATGGCGGATAAAATCGTCGTCAATTCATGACAGATTGACGACGGATTGACCTTTTTTAAAAAAAAATGATTATGGGCGACGGATAGATCTATCCGCCGCCTTTTTTTTAAAAATAAAATCCGATAATTTTTATATTCAGATACGGATTAATCCGGCAGCAGTGGTGCAGTGGTGGTGGGAGGTGGTGGTGGTGGAAGGGTGGTGGTGGTGGTGGAGGAGATGGTGGTGGTGGCGTGGTGGTGGTGGTGGAGGAGATGGTGGTGGTGGCGTGGTGGTGGTGCGGGGGTGGGGGGAGTAGAGCGGTGGTGGTGGAGATGGTGGGGGTGGTGGTTGGTGGTGGAATGGAGGTGGTGGTGGAGAGGGTGGTGGTGGTGGATGGTGGTGGTGGCAGGGTGGTGGTGGTGGGAGGAGAGAGGTGGTGGTGGTGAGATGGTGGTGGAGGAAAGGAGGTGGTGGAGGAGATGGTGGTGGTGGAGGATGGTGGTGGTGGGAGGAGAAAGGTGGTGGTGGTGGGAGGAGAAAGGTGGTGGAGGAGATGGTGGTGGTGGAGGATGGTGGTGGTGGAGGATGGTGGTGGTGGGAGGAGATGGTGGTGGTGGAGGATGGTGGTGGGGGGAGGAGCACGGTGGTGGTGGGCGGAGGAGGAGGAGAGAAGTAGTGGATTAAATGAGGTGGTTGAGGAGATATATTATATTTTTTTTAGGTTTTTAGCGACGGATAGATCTAGATCTATCCGTCGCTAATTTTTTTTTTTTTTTTTGGGGCCGTGTAGCGACGGATAAATATAAACGTCGCTAAAAGTTTTTTTTTTTTTTTTTTAATTTTGTTGAAAGATCTGTAGCGACGGATAATTTTATCCGTCGCTACAGAGCGACGGATAACCTTTATCCGTCGCCAAACGGGGCGACGGATAGAATCCGTCGCCCCAAGTAGCGATCCGTCGCTACAGGGGCGACGGATAAAATCCGTCGCCCCTTTCCGTCCCGTTACGGATGGATTCTTGTAGTGGAAGCTCGAGTTTAACTGTATAACCTTATCAAGCGAGCTGAGCTCGGTCCCTACTGAATGCTCACTTGGCTCGACTCAGATAACAACCCTAATTACAAACATCAACCATAGTCGATGCAACACGTACAACTTTACGAGCTAACATCATGTCACCAATTTACATCCGATCATATTAAAATAAATTTACATGTCATAGTATTATGAGGTAAAATAAATCACTTTTCTGCGTGACATGCACATTCTATTCATACATGCATATACATTTTGATTAATATCGTGAAAGATTTTACAAATAATCTAGTCCATCTCTAGATAATCTTTCATGATAGTTACTCAAATACAATTGTAAATTGTTGATCCGCGGGTTAATAGTAGTGGCCGGGGCGGAGACAATACATTTAGTTAGTCGGCATTATTATTAAATAGGTTGAGAAAATTTATAAAATTTGATAAATTTAACATAAGTTTCCTGAGAGACGGTCTTATGGAGAGACTAAAAGAGACGGACAAACATTACAGTTATATCCAAAAAAATTAAATGTTTTATTATGTACATCGGTGATATACATATATATACATAAAAATAATATAAAAATATACTAATAAATTATTAATGATATAGTTTAAAACATTATACATATACTTGAGAACATCATTCTGTCTCACATGACTCTCACTAATACACGTCTCCTCCAAAACTTTGTGATAAAATACATAAGTCTTTTGAGAGACGGTCTTGTGGAGAGAGTAAAAGAGATGGACAAACATTACATTTATATCCATTTTAAGAGGGTTATACGGAAAATTTTTATACTTTTAGTTATTAATAAGGATTTTTTTTCGAGCTACCAAGTAAATTTACTTAAACTCTTTCTAACTTAATTCAACCCTTTCAAACCTCCTAGTAAAATGGAGGATGACTTCTTGTCTAGCAATTTTATAATGCATATCGAAAAAGAAATTGTCGAGGATTTTGATATTGATTCAATCACTAATAATTTTGAGAATATGAAGAGATGTAGATTACGATTTTCATATAATTGGGTCATGTTTTATGAGATAATTTTTTAAATTTGAATCGTTTATTCATCTTTTATTTGTCTTTATCATGATGTGGTTTTTTCTTTCCTTTAATTTTACTTGGATATTCATATTTACATATTTATGATGAATTTAGTATCTAAAATATTAATTCGACACGGCCAGGCCCCATTTTAGTCCGACCTAACCAAATTACATATAGTGCTCGTGTTATAATACTTCGCCATTCCACTTTTAAATCCTGACTCCGTCCCTAAGTAGTGGTGGTTGTTTTTTATGAATAAATTTGGTTTCTATTTTGGCGCGGTTGGCGAAAATTCCCATCCCGCCTTAAAGTAATACTCGTCCCTCCCACTTTTTCCGCCTTTGCTATTTTGAAAATTAAAAATTGAGGTCAAACACAGGAGCTGAGCTGAGCTGGCCCATTCTCCTTCACTATCCATCGGTCTCTCCGCCCCCACTCACCATTATTTTCAATAAATAAACGATTCTCTGTTCATCAATTTGCCTTCATAGCCCCTTCAAACTTTTAAAATTCTTCTCAACTCTCAACAAATTTCTTATTCCATAGTCCATTCCAATCTATAACATTCCAATTTATAACGCAAACATACATATAAGTAATTATTATTAAGAATATGATAAAATATTTGAATATGTCATTATTTTTTTAAATAGCAAAATACATTTTATTAACAACATTAATATTGTTAAGATAAAAGAGAGTAGTAGGAGAATAAGAGTAGAAGAAATAAAAGAATATAGAGAAGAGAATGTAAAGTTCATTCATCACACAAAAGTTGGAGTACATAGTAGGTATTTATACATGAGAAGATGTATCTCAAGCTATGTTTTAAAAGCCGGAACCGGAGGTTGAGCAAAAAAAAGTTCAACCGGATCGGACCGGTTCACCCGGATAGAGCCGGTATGACGTCATTTTAATATATATATATATATATATATATATATATATATATATATATATATATATATATATAGAAACAAAAATATATATCTAAAAAGATATATATATATATATATGTAAATATATATATAGATATATATATAGAGATATATACCCTAAATTATTGATATTAAATTAAAAGGTTCCAAACATAGATAGATCATAGAATCGTAGAAATGAGTCCAATGACATAAACATAAAAGTCACAAATTCAAATCATCATAAAAATGACATCGCCCATCGTCATACACATTACAATCATAAAAGTCTACAAGCAATTAATGAGATAATAGAGTTCCAAAGATCAAACTCAACAATAATACGAGAGTTCAACATCATCGTTCTCATTTGTTGTAACATTTTCCGCATTTCCTAAATACAAAACATATAGATTATATAATGACCAACAAAATGAATAACTAATAAATAGAACAAACATGAATTTTATGTTTGATTATAAAGTATAAACCCAATAGAAAACTCAAAATATACATAACAATTAACAATAAACTCAACAATAAAATATATTTAATTTATATAGTTCAAGAATAAAAAATACAGGCACAAAGAAAAAAAAGGACATCTTTTTTTTTTATTCTAGTCGAGTCGTGAGGGTCTGGGGCTTTTTTTTTTTTTAAATTAAGGGCTGCTTTTGCAAAAAACCTTTTTTCCTAAGTTCGCACCTGATGGGCTTTAGTTGCAAAAAAAAAAAAAGCCCAACCGGCCCAACCCGGTTCCGGGTCACCGGTCCAACCCGGTTTTGGGCCGAGTTTGCCGGTTTTGGGGGCAGCGGCTCAATACCGATTTTTTAGCCCTATTTGGGCCGGCCAAGGCCGGTTTAGCGGTCCGACCGGTCGGACCCGAATTTTAAAACATAGATCTCAAGGCCTAATAGTATATGAAGAGGCAAAGACATCTCCACTAACTTTTACGCGTTTATCTCTTCATCCACTAACTTGTACATTAATCCTATCACACACTAACTCCCATGCACTAACTCATTGTGCATTTATTCATAACAATCCCCTTGAATGAACATGAGTTGGTGATGGTTGGTACGCCAAAAATAAAATGTCTCATTAAAAACCTTGTTAAGAAAAACCTTTTGGAATAAAAACTTAGTCAAGGGAAAAAGAGTGAAGTGTGTATCCAACTCCCCTGATCGATGCATCACTATAATTCTTCAAACTTATGTAATTCCAATTTTCCGGACCAAGTTCTCGAATGAGATATCTGATATGATTTGGTGAGCAAATCTTCAAATCTTCTGTACTTGGACGAAATCTTCTTCTCATAGATAATGGTGGAGAAGAACTTCTATAATGTATGACTTGTCTTCATGTGGAAGAAGTTTTCGGATACTAGAAGCATCATATTTCGTCAAACATATTTTGAAGCTTAGAACATGTCACTTGGAGAACTCAGCAATATATATTGTCATACGGAAATGGGTTCTATATCTCCACCATATTTGTAAGGACAGTGTGTCACAATCACGGGGATATGGAGATAATTATATGCACTTATAATGTTGCCTCGTTAAAAACCTTACTATGAAAAATCCAATGGGATAAAAACCTAGAAATGGAAAAAGAGTGCAACAGTTGCTCATGGCGCAAACGTTCTCATTGCTTTTTCACGTTGTCACCATTTACTTGACAAGTTAAATGCACCTTCTTCAGGAGGTATTGCGACGAATATCAAAATTCTTGCTTGACAAAGGATTACGATACTTCTGGACCATATTCATTCATATGCTCAAACTTCAGGTTGAGCTAACATTGGTGTAGCAAATACTACTCTTCATGAGTATTGAGAATTTTATCTCATACTTCAATAGTTCACTTGTGGTGAATTTTATCAACGTGAAGTTGATTATAGAATGAGTATAGACATCAAAATAGTTCTTCAATAACTTTCCTCATTCAATCAATGTTCGTTAACATGATACTTTTAGTCTCCTTTTGGGACTAACTGTCGGAGATGATATCTCCCCTCATTGAACTTTCTTGAACCATATGACTTGTAAGTCAAACAGTCATTTTCATGTGCACAACCTGAGGGTTGTACGTGTATGAGTTTCAACATTCACAATATAAGAATAAACATGTGAGTATGCAACATGATACCTAATGATACCAGAAAAAACTAAATAATATAAGCTATGCAAGAATAAACATAGTAGGATGCATTACTTAGTATCTAAATGCACATGAAATTTGACTCGATAAACCAACATTACCGTACGTATTTTGAATTCGTTAATCAATCGGACTTCAGGTCCATGAGCTCATTTTCTATCATCATCATGATGTCATCGAATGGACTTACATGTAAGATCCCCAGTTAAATGTCCAATAATTTATGTCCATCGAGTTTGCATATGCATATAAAATATATCGGTTCCATGTATACAGGTATCAAATATATTTGCTATATTTTTTTTCAAGTCCACACTGATCACCGATATTTGAATATTGTTTGTAGGTACCATTTCCTTTCATATAGGCCATAAATTATAATTCAGATATTTATGCCTTTCATGGCATTCATCACTCTTCAGGAGTACCGACTGCCTTATCTTACAATTTTCTTGTATTGTACTTAGCACTGGAACCGTATATTTCATTGAGGTGAATGAATCATTAGTACAATAGGCAAGATATCTCAATGTACAACACATGCCGCTCTATAACCGATATGTAACTCTGTACGCCTCAAAATAGGGTCATAGCGGGTTTACATTCAAATCATAGAAGTTCATGTTTGAACATATCTTGATATAGTAACATGGAGCTGGAGAGTAAATATTTAGTTCAAGTTTGAACTTTCAAATATATGTGGGGATCAATTCACTACATGAATTTGTTTTTACCAGCTTACTCGTGTTCTTCCTCCCCTAAGCTGGGAAAAACGAGGGCTCATGATATTATAATACCCAGCTTAGAAATTGATATACGAATATGAGTTTTGTATGCTTAAAGCATTAGTTCTCTGCGGAGAACAATATGATAGGGAGTCAATATATTTGCACAGTTGAATTTTCTCGTGCTGAAAATAAATTTACCCTCAAATTGGGAGATCATGTGGACGTTTGGCCACCTATATATCAATTGATTTGGTCTTTTTTACCGTCTTTTTGTCATCCTTGAGTATAGTCTTATTTAGTTTTCCTAGAGTATTTTTACTTGTTTTGTTCTTTGTGTGTTTTGTAGATATTTGGCTAAACCGCACTAATTGAAGGCAAAATGGTGTATTTTATATGCATCTACAAGATATGGAGTTCCAATGCCTCGTATGGATGCTATAAGTGGAGTGGGAAGGCCAAAATATCAATAATTGGAGTCAAAAGGCATCAAAGGGGCAAAACAGTAATTCTAGAAGAACTGGCGAACTGGCGTCCGCCAGTAACTTTCTGCTTGATCGCAGACCAAACTGGCGACGCCAGTTTCTTCTTTTGCCGTAACTCTGCAATTTTGTTTCCTAATTCGCCCAGACCTAGTTTTTCTCCTTTCTATTAGTTAGAACAAGACACAATTACTTTTGAGATTCATTCTATTGTCAAGAACAACACCTTGCTCTAGAGCTAGACTCAGTTTCCAGGGCAATTACCCGATTTGAGGTAATTGAACCGTTTTTCCTTGTAATTCGAAGATTGACGTTGATTGGGAGATTATCTACACAGCTTTGACATCGATTCATTTTCGTTCTACAATTTCTACCTAGGGTTTGTGACAACGAAGGGTAAAATTGTATCAATCCATTCGAATCTCTATTTTGTGCTTGAGATTATGTTTATTGCTAGTATGATTATGCTTTCGCTTGTCATGAGTAGCTAAACACCCCCTATTATGGGGTGGTGACTGATTCAATGCATGCTAGCTAGGGTTTATGTGATTCGAAGTGCATCGGGATTCGACTACTTGTGCTTTTTAGATTAATTACTATTCCTGCTATCACGTTTGATAATCTTCTAGACAAAATCACTATTAGATTAAGCATTTAATCAATACACCAAAATGTCTTTCGTCTTACTTGATTTAACAGTTAGTTGCAAACGGTGATAGTAGGTTAGTCAAATTGATTGTAGCCTAGTGAAACTGACGTCTTCATTAGTGCTATTCGTTTTTTAACTCAAGACTGTGACAACTTGCGTAGTCAATCCCGTGAATCACATATATCTAGCTAGCTTGTTGACGTTACCACTCCATAATTTTTCCCATTCATATTTCAATCTCGTTAGTGTTAATTCGGTTTCTAGTGGTTGCAAGTAGTTGCTTACCTTAGCCTATTATCTCACTGCCGAAGAAAACAAACATTTACTGTTTTTCATATTGTTACTTTTATTTGTAACTGAAGCTCAGCCTAGTTAAGTCCCTAGAGACCGGCCTCGGGGTTAACTCCACTACACTACAGGTTTTCGTAGTGTTGAGGATTAACTCTTGGCTTTAAATAAATTCAGAACTTTGATTTGACACATCATCAATCATTGTCAACTTTAAAAGTGTAACTTTTGCTCATTTCAAGATCCCCATTTTCATACTTAATCTCAATGTCTTGTCTTGCCATATCACCATAATAATTACAACATGAGATAGCTTCAGCACATAATTATAAGGAAACTTCAGGTTTCGCAGCAACGGTTAAATTATAACCGGATGGCCTAATTTGTCACATCAAATTTTCATGTCAATATACGGCTATATTATCACTTTTGACATGTATACAAAAGTACTTTCAAAACTGGCCCGAATGATGTGACGCAAAGACACAAATCTTTATCTTTTTCTATTTGGCAAGGCTTATAAGTACTCCTTCAATGAGTAAGTCTAATATGTGCTCTTCCGGGCACAAAGTTTGCTTGTAAACATGCATTATGATATGCTTGTTGTACGTATAGCTTATAATATGTATACTTGTCACGAGCAATTTTCTTACATAACTCTTCATTTATGTTTTTAGAAGTCTTTGATGTGGGAATTGTTACACCTACTTAGCCCCTATACTCCATTCAGAGAGTACAAAGGACATGTCAGGTTTCCACTCGAACAACATAATTTAGCATATTATATAAAATCCTTTTGAGAATAAAATGTTCAATTCTCATTCTCCCAACTTCAAGTTGGTGAGGTATATTTGATCACTTGTATACTTCTATCAAGTTGAGGTTGATGAGTTATATTTTATGCTTGCTTCTGGTGAAGCTTTGATACATGTATAAACAAGCAAAATGTTCACACTCACTTTATTTTCATAAATTGATTATGATAATGCATTGAAAGTTTTAAAACTTAATTATTTTCCAACCACCTATTGGGGTGTGATCATGGATGTACTTGTATAGATCAAATAATGGTGGTTCATTTTCAATATACCAAATTGCCATTAGCTCATTTTGCAACTCTCTAAATTTTTCCAAGTATCTCCAATCAATTTTGGAAAAGGAGAACGTAAATTGGGTATGTTATTCATTGTACAAGATGAGAACTTTTGCAAATAAGCTGAACTTCTAATTCATCATCATGTAAAATATGTATGAACAACAATAGTTGCACTCATATTATAGTACTATGGTCTACGAGACAAAAAATTATTCTTGTGAGCTAGGTGTATATCTTTACCACATACATATCAAATTTATAGTGGTCTTCAAGATCCATACTATTTAGTATGCACACGATTGCTACTTCGGGAGTAATAATAAGAAATTGTGCTTTTATGAGAATGAGTTTAAGTCCACTTGCACACATATGATTCCAACTTCAAGTTGGGCAAGTTATAAAGATTAATACTACCAACTTTAGGTTCGAAGTTATCACTTTATTTGCATCACCATCAATAAAATTTCTTAATATGGGTGCGCGTTCCATCTTTGGCTAGCTGATCAAAGCTAGAATATTGACCCAACTATTGATGGATTTATGGCTAGAATATTAACCATATGTTGATGGATTTATCATGGTCCATGATATGTCTGTGGACATATATATTTTAATAAAGGAATTTCAGTAATTCCGTACCATCAATTGTCAGCCACTTCTGGTCGTTTACAATTCTTGAAAAAATTTGGATCAAGTATCCGTGTGAATGATAATTTGACATTCACTTCCTTGTCAATATATAACCACATCAACTTTCATGGTTTTGTATTTCATATTCACTTCAGGGAATATGGTTTTGTATTTTATCACCGCTTGAAAAGCTTCATCCAAAATATGAGTTTGGATATGATTCACCACTTCAAGAAAATTATAGTGGTTAGATAATATCATATGACGAGAAAAAAGTAATTCAAGGAAGTAGATTATGAACAAAATAAAACTTAACTTGAAAGATGATAAGTAATAGTTTTATATTTCAAAGGATAGGTAGCTCCATTGATGGCATCATCCGTATGTTAGCTCCATCGGTAAAAACTCGTAAGTGATCATACTAACACACATAGCATCTCCTATCAAAATTATTTGCCATGATCTTAAGTGTGTCATCAATATGTCATCGTCCAAGGTTGCTTCATGCATCTTTATGATGGAACTACAATAACAAAGAACTTATTAGTATATAGTCTCAAACATAAAAATAATAAAATGAATCAATTTAGTATATGAAATTGAGAGATGTAGGGCTGATGTAATAAGAAACCTCTCATGATCATCGTTATCAACCGCCTGTTTTCTTCCACTATTATTAGATCGTGACTCATGATTTACTCATAGCCAATCGAAATTCTCCTCTTCTTCTAGCCTTCCACTCGGATCATAGTTTACATTCTATCTCATTTGGTTGAGCACTATCGTGCTGATAACGTGTTAAGATAAAAGAGAGTAGTAGGAGAGTAAGAGTAGAATAAAGAAAAGATTATAGAGAAGAGAATGAAGAGAATGTAGAGTTCATTCTTCACACAAAAGTGGGAGTACATAGTATGTATTTATACATGAGAAGATGTATCTCAAGGGTCTAATAGTATATAAAGAGGCAAAGCTATCTCCACTAACTTGTACACATTTATCTCTTCATCCACTAACTTGTACATTAATCATATCATCCACTAACTCATTGTGCATTTATCCATCGGGTGAATTACATTTGCTCCCCCTAAAAAATTTCGTAATAACAACGGGTACAATGTGGTGTCAATTGTCAATTTAAATAGAATGTGTAAGATGAACGTATGAGAGTATGTGGGAGTACTTTTGAAAACTATTGGACTGTTTGGGTTAAAACTAAAGTTTCGTTTTAATTGAGTCCGGGTGACTTTCGTTTTTGGGGACTCCAACTTTAATTGAAGTCAAGAGTCATCACCAGTAATTGAATCTAACTCAAGTAAAACTCACAATACTTTCTCGCAACCTATAAAATTTTAACTTTATACCAAACACAAATCTTCACAACTCAGTTAAAATGTAGTTAATATTCACCAGTTATAACTCAATTCAATTAAAATTATGTGCCAAATAGAGGGTATATTTGGCATAATTTTTAGGTGTAAATAAACCAAGTGATTGTTGAGATGCAATCCTCTATTGAAGATTTGTGAATCAATTTTTTGTTTGAAAATGAGAAAGCATGTAGTTGTACTAGTTATGAAAAGAATCCTAATTGGAGGAGTAAAGTACAAATATGTGATTACTTTAGTCTCCTTGTGTTGTATACAAATACAATGCACACACAATAGAGGAGACGAGACGAGACGAGACGAGACCAGCAGACCGACTTAAATTTTCTCGAGAATCCATATAATTTGAAAGTACAAAAAAGCCCTTGAGTGGCATCCTTATTTCCTTGTCTCACCACCAACTCTTTTTTCCCTAAACAAGTGATTGGATTTCTTCTTCTTCTTCTTCCCTCCTAAACAAACGTTCCTTTTCCGACTTTACCTCTTCTTCTCCTTGTTTGCATCTGGATCTCTCTTTCTCTCCCCTTCCATCTTTCTCTAACTTTTTTTTTTTTTTTCCTCCTTTATAATTCATATCCTTCTGTCCTTGTAAATATACACACACCAATAACAAACAATTTTACTATCTGTTCGTTGCTTCTTTTTTTTTTTTTTTCTGTTTTGTTTTTAAAAGTTTTTTTTGGCGTCCGATCTAGCTAGCTGTTATCCAGATCTGAGACGAAGCAAGCCGTATTTAACCCTCACGCGCCGGTACGATGGTGGTGACTAGGCCGACGAAGCGGGTGGTTAAGCGACGCGTGAGGGCGGATCTGAGAGACTTTCTGACGTTCCCATCGGGTGAATCAGGCCGTGAGCCTTTCAGAAGCGCCGTGAAAGGGTTCCTTTCGTCTCACGCGCTTCTACCTCCACCTTCGTCGCTCTTCCCACACCTGCTGACGTGGCAGATCCTCTTCCGAGTCGGTGACTACGTGCTGGACGACGGCGGACCGGCCGTCGTCTGTCTCGACGTCGTCGAAGAGGATGTCGCCAGGTCCAGATCCGTTTATTGCGACCACTGCCGTGTTGTTGGTGAGTTCGTTCGTTCGAGTCAAACCGCCTTCCATTAACTCGGTCTTTATTTTTTTATTTTCTAATAATGCTATTTTATTTACATGAAAATAATATTTCATCGTTATAGATCCATCCATCCCTATTTTTTTTTTTGTCAGTCACAACTCACAATAATAATAACCATTAGAGTGTAGTAGCTTAATGATGGTTTGGTACCAAAGCTCAGTGGATTAGCTGTCTGTCTGGAAGAGGACTGATGCCATTACCATTAGGGGTAGTAAAAGGATAAGAAGGAAGAAGAAGGCGGCATTGTTGAATTGACAACCAAACCAAACCCTAAAGTCAAGACCAAAATAAAAAGAAAAGGAAAAATATATAATAATAATAATAATAAAATTAATTATTGACAGATGTAAAGCTACTACTTGCCTTAGTGTCCTATGTCCTTGGCTTAAATAATTCAAGTTCCGACTATATACCCCTACCCAATTTCTAAAGAGAAATAAAGAAACAACTTGCTCAGCACGTTAGTTAGAGGAGTACTGGTCCATACACGTGTAGTGGTGGGAGGGTTTTGTCAATAGTTTGTTTGTTTATTAATTTAAATGGCATTTATTCATTTATAAGTAACTTGTAGCTCACTAACTATATTATCTAGCGTGACGTGGAATTCAAATTTGTCTTCACTTTTGGTTGTCAAAATCATACCTTGTCGTCTTTTCCATTATTTGTTTCTTTAATTAATTAATTATTTATTTTCTTGTTTAAATTTAAAAACATTTAGAATTTGAATTTACCTTGTGAATGAAATTGGGTTTTGGTAGGATGGAGTAGTAATCCAGTAAGTGCGAAGAGGTACCATTTCATAATCAAGGCCGATGGCAATTCCATTGCTGGCTACAATAAAACCTGTGCCGGCTGCGGTGATGCCCTTCACATGACTGATTCTCGGTGAGTCTAGTCACAACCATTTTTGCAATGTTTTTAAACTCTATGTGATGTATAAAATCATTCAAGTATAATTTTTTTTGAAAAAACACACCATCGTATTAGGTAGGTTGCTTAGAAAGTTTGTCAAAATTTTGCTTCATTTCATCAACTTGAAGATGGTAGTCCCATTTTCTATTATGGGTCACTTGGAAACAGCCTCTCTACGATTGCAAGGGAAGAAGGCCAATAAGTCACTCTAGCCTGCTTGTTGTGGGAGATTAACTTGAGTCACTTGGGGAATGGTGAAAAAGTTACAAGAAATAGTTGTGAAGCTAAATGCATTAATGTTCCGAGTGTGAATGTGGATTGGGAAGCTAAATGCATTTATGTTCTGGGTGTGAATGTAGATCGTGAAGCTAAATGCATTTATGCTCTGGATGTGAATGTGTTTAGATGGGCATGAATATGGATTGATGCTCATGATTTGAAAATATTGTTTCTTTAGGTGCAAGTCGTGCAATCATGTGATGACTGCTGAAGATGTTGAAGACTGGATGTATCAGCAGTTGGAGAACACTACACATCTATTACATGGCGTGATTCATGCGAATGGTTATGGGCATCTTCTCCGAGTCAATGGAAGAGAAGGTGGCTCTTGTTTGCTTTCGGGGAGTAATATAATGAGCTTTTGGGATCGAATTTGCACTACACTTGGAGTCAGGTTAGAATAATTCTGCTTTTCTTAATAATGGAACTGAGCTTGTATGTGCTTTTATGATGTTTGCTAAGTTGGGGTTACTTTGGTTTTTTTGCTCAAATAACAGAAATGTCAGCGTGATGGATGTGTCTAAAAAGAGAGGATTAGATTTCCGCCTGCTTCATGCTGTTATCAAGGGCAATCCGTGGTATGGGGAATGGGGATATCAGTTTGGTGCTGGTAGCTACTCTTTGACCCGTGCAGATTATGAAATGGCTGTTAGAAATCTTTCTTTTTTGCCATTGTCCTCTTTTCAGTCTCAGGGGCGGAAGATTCGGACCCGCTTGCAGGATATGATAATATTTTATCAGTCCTTGTCTGAGCGAGAACTTGTAAATATTAGAGATCTCTTCTGTTTCTTAATGAGCTTGATAAATGATGGACACACTGCTGCCAAGAAGGCTGTGAATTCTCCTTGCAAGAAGCTTAAAACATTAGACTCGAGAGCCCTGTGCTGTTGGACTATACATGACATAAACCGTGTTGAAGAAGCTATGTTCAAGGTGCTGCGTGCTGTTGGCGGGTCCACCTGGGTTAGTTATCGTGCCCTTAGAGCTGCTGTTTTTAAATCTGGTACTCCTGAGCTTTTGGAGTACTGTCTCAAAGATCTCCAGGGTAAACAGGCAGCTCTTGGCATGATTGTCAAAGGCAGAATTTCAGAATCTGGTTCCATGGAATACAGGTTAGAGCAATATTTAGAACTAACGTGTTTTTGTTCCTCTGCTATCTGGTTTGGTGAATTATGATTTAATTGCCTTTTATTGATTCTCCAGACTTGAACCAGGAAGTGTACCCCTGCAGCTTAATGCCTCCTTGAACGCTTTACCTATCATTCAATACCCCTCAGAAGAATCTCTTTGGCGTGATCTTCATTATTTTTATGAATGCATGCTTCATCCTGCGACAATGGTGCATCATATTTGTCCTTCAAAGAGAAGTGTTGCAGTTGACTCTGCTACAAAAATTCTGGATTGCAAACAGTTTATGAAAAATTACCATCCAGAGCATTATCCTTCTATACTTGAAGAAAATGCCCTGCATCTTCTTTGTGAGGTGGATCTGATGGATGACTCTGATGATGAATACAACACCAAACCTCCAACCGAGTTACTCGTACTCTCACATATGGCCACTATAGCTGACCTCAAGCTAGAAGCAACTAGGGCTTTCCAAGATGTCTATTTGATGTTCAGAAGGTTCCAGGCTGAAGAGCTTGTTGGCTATGGCGGCGTGGACGAATCCACCCAAATCAAACTCCTGCTAGGTTCAGCTCAGTTCGTTCAAGTTCGAGGCAGCTTCCTGGGAAAAAATCTACTTGGTAGATTCAGGATGGAAAGGGGGCTTGAGAGATGGACAGTGGATTGCTTTTGTGGTGCGAAGGATGATGATGGGGAGAGAATGCTGGCGTGTGATGTGTGTGGTGTATGGCAGCACACTAGATGCTCCCGGATTTTAGACTCTGATGCAGTTCCGTCCAAGTTTCGCTGCCACAGGTGCGTACAAGGTGGTGCGCAGGTTCCAAAATCGTTCGAGGAGTGTGTGGATGTGGTTGTTCATGTTGCTGACGAATGGTGTGAGCCGGGAATGAGCCTAACTAGGGTCCTGTAACTTGAAGTTTGTTTCTCTTGGTCCACGGATTAAACATCCTGGGCTCAGGGAGGACCTTCCAGTAGAAGAAGGCTATTTGGTTTTCCATTCTGGCTTATATTTATTTGATGATGAGTAGTGTAAATACTTGTAGTTTTTCTAACTTGTTCCTGATGATACTCAAAGCTAGCTGTTTAGCCACTGGGTTGAAGATAAATGTAGTTTTTGAAAATAAAAGAAAAAAGAAAAATTTGTCTTGCTGGTTATTTGATTGTTACTAATAGATAAAGTACGCAATGGCATTAGTAAACAAATAAAAAGTAGTAATTAGAGAAGATAAATAAGAAAAAGCAAATGAAAACCGTGTTATTGAAAGAGTATGTTACTAATTCAATCGTAATTTTGTGGATAAATTTCCGGTTATTGTTCCTTGTTTACGAGTACTACTATACTACTACATAGGTTCAATTACAACTGAACGGGTTAAGATCATCAAGGGTTTTAACCCGAACCTTTAGAAGTCTAGCTAAAGATGGTATGCCGTAACCAAATGTCGGAACCCAATTTATAACGATCTCCACCGGAACTAAATCATGAACAGGGTTGAGGGAGTTATTCAAGTAAACAATATGGAGAGGGGTCATTGAAAAAAATCAGAGTATTGTCCTTGAATTTTGGCATTAGAAAGTATGTACTGTATTCAGCATCTAATACTACTTACTACCCAAATGGAGTATTGAATTTTCGTGTACTGCCAAAATAAACCTTCGATTTGAAGCCTAGTAGCCCTTAAGTTGGAAGCAAAATGTTAACTTGACCTTCTGGGCTGGATTGAAAATTCAGATTCACCGTAAAATGAACGATTTAAATCATTCCGACCAGTAAGGGCTGATCCATCCCCTGTGCAAGCTCGGTCTCATCCTGGTGCAGAAAACAAAAGGAAAAGTTTAATGTAAAATTTTACATCATCTTTTTTTAGGTAGTCATAATCCGTAGCATTACAAATTAGTCCAGGGTGAAACTTTTTTCTTGATTTGCCCCATGATTCTTTCATTACATCTCAAACAATTTTTAAAAACTCAACATTTCTAACCAATTTGCAATATCCATTTTGGACAAATTGAACACGGACCAGGACCAAACCAATTGAATTGGATGTGTCGAAAACGCCTTAATTTTGCCACTCTTCTCATCTCCCAATCTGTTAGCTGTGTGAGTTGTGAATTTGTCGTTCAGGTTTTTATATCTGTTTTAATGAATGTGATTGGTACTATTAATTCCAAGCATCATAGTTTAATTTTTGAGTTTAACTAAGATGATTGTTGTGGTTGAATGGATAAGGATGACTTGTTGTTTTAATAACTGGGTCAGGTGATGGATACATCTACAAGTGCCATGCATTCTAAAATTATTGAGGTCGCCCGGCACATACACAATAACCACATATATACTTGATGATGTCAAATTTGATAACTAGTGAGTATAACACTTGATAATGCGTGGTAATTCTTAGATAGATCGTATTCAGTTCTATATTGATGCTCCTTTGAGTGGTTCTAGAATCACCTCGGAGAATCTCGAGTGTTAGAAGTATAATAGGATTATGATTCCTTAATGTTGGTAATTAGAAGTATAATTGGAATAGGATTTCTTATTGATATCTAGCTATACATACTTGTATATATATGCGATTGATGAATGAGAAGAAGCAGGAAAAATAATTCTTTCACGTAGTATCGTAGTATAAACGACGTTAGTTCGCCTCTCCTCTTTTCTTTCTTCCGCCCTAAAATTTCTCTGATTTTTTCCCTCAATGCAATCAATCTGATTGCCCTTGCCATTCTCTCTTTCTTCTCTTTTCTTCCCTTTCTCCTTATCTCTCCAGCGCCTCCACGCATGCTCCCCTTCCTCCTCCAGCCGCTGCCCCCCCCCCCCCGCCCCCGCGAGGACCCTAGCGCCGCCGCCTCTTCTCCAGCCTCCTATTTCATTCACCTCCCAAGCCGCATCAATGGCTTCCACCGTTCCGGTTGCCTCTCTCAAGCGCTCTTGCGCATCTCTTCTCCTCCACGCGGCTGGGCCGCTCTCTTCTCCGGTGGTCAATTCCTCCGCCCAGGTCTTCCTCCTTTGATTACGCAGCGGATTTCTCTTCTTCTTATGCGGTTGAGCCTCTTTCTTATCCCGCAGCTCTACTGCTGCGTTTTCTCCACGCACTGTCGCCTTCCTCGAGCAATTTGCTTTTTCTTCTTCTTTCTTCCCAGAACAGCAGCTGACTTCGACAGCACGTTTGGAAAGTTTCATATACTTGGAATCCGATCTTCACCGTCCACAATGTTTATTCGTGTGTTAGCTACCTGTGGTCAAATTCTTAGGACGATCCAACGGCTGAGCTGGCGGGAAACGTCGTTTTCCTACGACTGCGCTGTGCAGTTTACTACATACGACTGTTTCCTTTCTTCTTTCTTGGCTACAGCAATGGCACCCATAGTTGTCTCTGTGCCGCCTCCATGATTCCGCCCAGCCTCTCTGGTCATCAACCTCTTCTGCTCAAGTTGTTGTTGGATCTTCGTCAGCCTCTGTGTGGTCTTATATCCTCTCTACCTATTCTGGGTGTCTCTCTATATGTCTGCTCTGGGTGCTTAAGTTCTTTCTTCTTCCGTTGTCATCTCGTCTTCTTTGTCCCATCTCGTTCTTCTCCTCTCCTAACTTTCCCGTCTCGTGTGGCGCCTCTCCCAGATTATGTCTCCATGACTTCCGGTACCTACTTTGAGGTTCGACCTCCTTCCACCGACTTTTGCGACTCGAGCACTTGATTGGGGTTGGGTACCAAATTTGGATCCTCCTTGTCCATACCGATCGCCTTGTAGTATCACCGTCCGGTCCATCTCACCAAGCTGGTCTTATTGGATCTCACCCACAACAAGCCCATACATTTTGTCTCGCCTGCTCTCATACAACATGGATGAAATCTGCCAAGTCTTAACTATGAGTCGACGTTTCACCAAAGGACTTTCACAAGTATTGTTTGACGTTTTTCGGAACAGTCTCAACGTTCATCAACCTCCCGTTTCGACTGAGGGGGAGTGTTAGAAGTATAATAGGATTATGATTCCTTAATGTTGGTAATTAGAAGTATAATTGGAATAGGATTCCTTATTGATATCTAGCTATACATACTTATATATATATGCGATTGATGAATGAGAAGAAGCAGGGAAAATAATTCTTTCATCGAGTGTGGTTGGCTGTCATAAATTGTGTTTGGGGTGCATTTTTTGGTCAAGTCCAAAGCCCAATGATGGAGTGCTTGTTGAGTATTCCCTGATGGGTGGCTGTCCCTTTTGTCTTTGAGGGACAACATCCGATCCGAACCAAGGCAAACTCGCTTGATACGGATGTCTCGCTAAGTCGTTGCAGAACTGAAGACGAGACCCTCAGCACGAGGCAAATCAAATACGCAGTATCGATTAATATCGAACCCAAAAGGCCATTATTTCACGTCGGATAAGGTTCAATAGTCAACTCGTTTAGAAGCTTTTAAGATCATGTTTCAGAAACCATCATGCCCAATGAAAACCATGCGCATGTACAAAACCGTGTTGGGATCACTTCCCATTTTGTTGGTAACCATGTATGTGGCTGCTGTGTGTGTGACCGCAACCAATTTTCTATCACAATCAAACAAACTCCATTCTTAATCAGTGGTATGCCCACCATTTTTCCGCATAATATGCACATATATGGTTCATACTTACACAAGAATTAATTAACTAATATTGAAATTTTAATCCTAAGTTTTATCTTACTGCTTAAGTTGCAATCAAATACAGTACTGACTCAACATCCATATATTATGCGGAGTATATATATACACGTGATGACTGATGACTTAGAAAATACTATTAATGTAACACCTAAACATAATTAAAGTCAGAATATATAATTATGCTTAAATATACAAACCGGTCAAACCCCCACCTTCTAAATACATTAAAGGTGATGGATGTGTTTGTTTATCTGGATTATGGGAGCCAGCATTGCACATACATCCCAACTTGCATCGTTTTTTCCACTTCTTTTTTGACTTGTGAATGTTTCACAAAACCAATTTGATAGCATCACTAATAGCTGATGAGTGATTGAGATAATTATTAGTAGTAGTTGATGGTGTAATTGCTAGCCCAGTAATCACCTTACTTTTAATCAAATGGGTCGTGTAATTACAAGATTTCTTAGAATTGAAGTATACTTGTAGAAATCAAGTGGTTCAGTTTAATTGAGCTATCGGACATTGCAATGACACTTTAATAGGGATGTCTAATTTTAGTACTGTCGCATTGTATTAATATTAGTACTACGATCTAAATCATTTAATCATTTTCAGATTTGATCTCAACCCTTCTTTTTTTATTAATGCGACATATCATCATATATATTGTCGCATAATGATGTCGCACTAAGTCGCATAGGTCAATTCTTACACACATCTTAGTTAAAAACTTTACAAAATGTACTCAAAACAATTCAAACTCAACCATACAATAAATCAAAAATTTCACAAAACACCAATTTTACATTTAAAAAAAATAAATAAATAAAAAAGACCGGAGCTCCGGTGAAATTCCGACCACTTCATTGGAGCTCCGTTGAAGTCGAGCTTCCACCATGGAAGCTCGAAATGGTTGAGCAAGAAACGTAGAGTGTGTTAAGTTAAAAAAAAAAAAAAAAAAAAAAAAGCGTCGGAGCTCCGGTGGCCGTGGAGGTGTCTGTGGTGGCGGAGTTGGTGGTATAATTGAAAAAGGGGGAAGAAGGTGGTGGAGGAAAATTTTGGAAAGAAAGAGTAATTTTTGGTTTAAGATGTAAATTGACTATTTAGGAGGGGTGAGTTTTGTAAATTTATATAATTTGTATTATTAAAATTGTTTAAATTATTTCAATTGTTAACAAATTAATTTTTTATACTTAAATCATGCTACTTGTTTAATTTTAAATTATGTACTAATGTTACGTTAGTGTAGTGCGACGGAGCATTACGATTAACCTAGCCCAACTTTCATATTAGACTTGTTACTCTTACACTATACTTCAATTTGAGCAGTTGCGAAGATGTTGGCAACTACAATTATGATATTTTGGGTGCACGGGGTAAATTCCCGAACTTACATAATAGACCAAATTTTAAACCATGCAAATTAATTAACATAGACATATACAATATGTGTCTAATTATGATAATATATACTTCTATAGAGTTTATTAGATATTGTGATTAATAATAAACCACATACTTTGGCATTGTTTAAGCAAAAACTAGCTGGTTGCCGATTGATTAGTTGTTAAGCTAGTTGATCTTTTAAAGTATTTAAAATTTAATTATGTAAAACCAAATCAGCAGGGCTGGCTCAACTATTTTGGGGGCATGTACGAATTTATAATCTTAAATTTAATACTTTAATTCGTAGTTAAACAATTGTCTCCTAAACGCACACAAATGTCACTCTTAATATAAAATTATGAAAAATCAATTATCTACGATGATTTTCAAAGGCTCTCGCTAAAATCTTTGTGTTTTAAGATATAATTAAACGATACCATATTTCACAAATATATGAGATGTTTGAACTTGGAAATGTAAGATATCACATTAAATTTCTAAGAATTTTTAAACGATTTGATAAATAGAAAAGAATAAAATGTCATGAATCAAGACTTGAATTGTAACCACTATGATTTAGAAATTACTTACTCCGTTGCAAATCAAATGTCATATTTTATTTTGGGTACGAAAATTTTAGTGAAGTGTAAAATATAGTAGAGAAAAATGCGAATGGGTGTAAAATATAACAAAATAAGAAATATTATATTTGTATTAGGACATATATATAAATGGAATATATGACATTTGGTCTAGATAGATGTAATAATGGAGTTCAATAAATGTGTTTTAAAATTGAAATTAGTACTAATATAGATTACCGAACAAAACTAAACACACAGTTAAAATAAAATAAAATAAAATAAAAGCAAAGCAAAGTAAGTAAAAAGAGCCAAAACTAGCAATAAAACTTGGACAAAGGGTCTAGCCGCTGGGATATATGAGCTAACTGTTTGAAATCAACATAAATTAGATTATCAACATATACTGGATATAATTTTTTAGGTCGGGCCCTGTGCGAGACGAGCCTGTCGCACAGGCTCTAATCCGACCTTGCAAATCAGCTAACTATTTTTGTTTAACCGATATCATACTTTCATTATACAAAAATAAGACGTACGTACAAAAGGCAATTCTAAAGTGATCTAGCCTAATCCAAGTCACTACAAAACCATATAAACAAAGAATCAATCTATAATCAAATATCCAACATGGACCTTGATTCTAGGGAGAGTAGCTTTTATGAGAGAACCATATAGTATATAAATTAGTTCAACCCATCCAATTCCATATAGTGTGTGTATATATATATATAGTCAAATGTAGATTATTCACCTTCATTCTTCATTCTTCAGTTTCTTCTCCATCCGAAATTCTCAAAATTTTCAGGCGATTCCCGATCTTCAAAATTTCCAGGCAATTCCCGATCTCAACTTCTAGGATCGTGATTCTACACAACTTTCAACCGATTCTTCCCAACTTCCGGTCGATGCGTCATTCATCGGTGATATTGTCAGCCAAATTGTCGATCTGTCAATTCAAAGCTTCATTTACTCATTGTTATAGACTATGGAGGTTATTGATCGAATGATTGCTGAAATTTCGGCTGATATATGAAACTTTACAAGTTGCTGATCCACAACTAGGTATGATTTAATCAACTTTTTACTATTTCTTATGGTTCGATACTATCGAAATGTGATGTTTTTTGTGAATGACATGATGTTAATGTATTGGTAACATCCAACATGTAACCATGGATATTGTGAATCTAAAAATGTAATGTTTCAGTATCGAAATGTGATGGTCATGGTGAATGGCATGATGATAATGTATTGGTACTGTCCAACATGTATTCATGAACAAGTGGACCTGTAAATGTGAAGTTTGACTCTTGGAATATGATGTTTATGGTAAATGACATGATGTAACTGTATTGGTAACATCCAACATGTATGCATGAACATGTGGACTTGCAAATGTGATGTTTAACTATTCGGATATGATGTTTGTGCTAAATGACATGATGCTAATGTATTTGTAATATCCTGCATGTATTCATGAACATGTGTACCTTCAAATACGTGTTTCACTCTTGGAATATGATGTTTGTGGTGAATGACATGATACTAATTGTGAAACCTCATATTTTTGTTCGTGTATTTAATTTTTAATTTGTTATTTTAGTTTATAAATAAATCCCTGTACGTTAGTTAGTTGGTTTAGAGTTTTTAAATGAAAATGAGTCTTTTAAAACATGCAGTCAAAGTTACTCCTAGTTGAGAAAACACGTAACAGATTAGCATAAAACACTATTTCATCAACTTGATTCAATACATGCAACCACTTGGAGACAAATACTTTAGTTAACATAAATCACATTTAATCTCTTGAACTCGCAACAGTTTATCGCAAAGCATAAAACACAGCATATGATGATGTAGCTACAGAAAACAGAGCATGAATTAACGAGAAACAGAGCAACAAGATTAATAAGATCCATGCACAAGGAATATGAGAATTCAGCCAACTTAACACGAAATAACCACCCCGCAAACTATAACTCGCAACACAACAAACAAGACCAGGAACTCTCGAACGGTAAGCAAGGGAATTGACAATGGATCGGAGATGATAACACGGGAGATCGAAAAGGAATAAGATTTTCAGGTTAAGGGATGAAAAGGCGTTGAAGTTTTGATACCAGAGTGTGGTGATTTGTTTAAAGACGAAGACAACGATCTGATTTTTGGTTTTTTTTTTTTTTCTAGAAATAACGTGAAATAGTATATAAGACTGATTAAGAGTTTTAGAAGTTTATAACAAATCAAAGACTAGAAAGAAACTACTGTCTCCAAAGCTACTACTCTAGCAAATCAACATGTTCATGCATGCAACTTTATTAGTGTTATTTGATCGATCATATTTGTTTTTGTGTATTTTGCCAGGTTAAAAACTCTATAATTATATATTTTGAAGCACTAGTGTAATTAAGAATTAATTACTTTAGTTTTTGTGCTTTGTCAATAGCAAACCGGTTGTTTGTCCTTTCTCTCGACCATGCGCACGTATGTATTGATAAATATGATATCTTAGTATTATTAACCTTTATTCATCTATGTGGTGTGCCTAATTTCTCTACTCTGTTACGTGATTTTAATCTTGTGAGAGTGGGATTTTTGTGACCTTTAGCCGTTGCTTTTGAATTTAGTGTCCTTCGCAAGTCAACTGTTAGAAGTTTAGCTTCTCGAAGCTCTTTAGATTGTATTTTCAGTATTGATTTAATGCCCCTGTCATTTTAAAAATTAGTGTAATTTTCGGGGCGTTACACTAATGTACTGATAATGTCCATGATTTATTCATGAAGATATTGTCTAAAATGTGATGTTTGACTCCCGAAATGTGATGTTTGTGGTAAACGACATGATGTTAATCTATTGGTAACGTCCAACATTTATTCATGATGAAGATATGTGCCTGCAAATGTGATGTTTTACTCTTGACATGTGATGTTTGTTGTGAATTGCATGATGTTAATATCTTCATAACATCCCTGGAGAAGTGGTGTTTGACTCTTAAAATGTGATGTTATACTTTGGAGATGTGATGTTTGTGATAAATTACATGATGTTAATGTCTTAGTAACATCTGACTCTTTAATGTGATGTTTAACATTGAAAAAAATATGATATTTGACTTATGAGATGTAATGTTTATGCTAAATTATAGTATTATGTTAATGTCTAATAACATCGAATTCACTGTTGAAATGTGATGTTTGACTCTTGAAGTGTGATGTTTTGACTATGTAGGTATGATGTTTCTGGTATCTCGCTGGTAGTTTAGAAGAACGGAAAGCAATGCAATGGGAGGATTCACAACTTTTGTATCGAAGACATGAAAAAAAGTCAACGAACATAAAAACGGTGTCATGTGTGAAGAATATTTTAATAGCACATGTGAAGGTGGAAGCAAGAAAAAAAGACCTGTGTTTAACACCATCTATGTAACTGATGTTCTAAAAAAATGTTGTAATAGCAGAATATATGATTTTATGGTTAATATATATGATGTTTTAGTCAAAATATATATGATGCTATTATTATAACTATTGGATCCAGATTTGGTCGAAACTATATAATCAGAATATATGATGTTATGGTTTTTATGTATATGTTTTAGTCAAAATATATGATGTTACGATTATAGCTATTGGATCTGGATTTGACGAAAATTAACTATTAGATCTAGATTATAATACATCATGAATTTGAATCCGCAAAATTATAACTATGATCCAATAGTTGTCTAATATGGATCAGTCCCTCAAAGTATATGAGAGACCGACGATTCTTTGGCCTATATTAGTGTTACCATCTTGGTGACCAAATCAAGCTTCATTCCTCATGCACCAAACCCCATACATTGTCTCCGAGAATGCAAGTTTCAATCATTGTGCTCGCCATCCTTTGCCCTTGCATCTGGACAGTGCCCAATTTAGAATCGCGTGCCAGGATGCCGGAACGTGCTGAATCTATAGCCAATCCAGTACAAACTTCCAAAATTTTCGCGTAACTAAACATTCAAAGAATAAATGTTCTAGTGTTTCCAGTTGTTGACAGAAACAACACATGTCTTCAAAGATAAGCCCAAATCTATACAACCCGTCTTTTGTAGCCAAACGCCTATGACAAGCTAACCATAATATAACTTGTGTTCTTGGGCGAGCATCAGATCCATAAAAGAGTGTCCTCCATGGTATAATAGTTTGAACCCAACCCCCCTCCAGGTGTTGATACATTTTCCTTGTCTGAAATTTATCTCCAGCCAAAAGTGTGTCCCAGACATTGCAGTGTTGTACCAGATTCCTGCATTTCATGATCCCTTTTAACATTCATGATCTCGTGTTTGGAATATCTGCAATCATAATATCATGACCAGGAATGTAATACTCATTAATCCACTTCATCCAGAGACTATCAGAATTCTTACGGAAATTTCAGAGTAGCTTTAAAAGTGATGCTTTATTCCAATACGCAAGTGGCTTGAGCTCTCATCACCTCCGGACCATAGAAAAACTCTACAAATGGCTTCAAACCTCTTGAGAACTTTCTTTGGCATTGGAAAACATTGGAGTCAGTAGTTAGTAACCGAGAAAACCACACTTTTGATGAGTTGAATCTTCCCCGCATAACTCAACATCTTTGCACTCCAATGCCTTATTCTAGTGATAATTTTCTCAATAAGAGGTTAACACTGTTGTACGGTCAACTTCCTGCTAGCGAGAGGTACTCCTAGATACTTAAAAGGTAGTTCTCCCTCTCATTGCTAGCGAGAGGTACTCCTGAATGTTGAATATGTTCGTTAATGTCATTGGTCAACCCCTCATAATAGATATTGCACTTGGCTGGGTTAACTCTCAAACTAGTAGACCGTGATAAACTTTCAAAAACTTGCATTAACAACTCCACAGATTTCACATCTCCCCTTGAGAAGAGTAGCAAGTCATCAACAAAACTTAGGTTTAAGATGTTTAGTCTTTCAAACTTGGCATGAAAGTTGAAATCTAGTGTGTCATTCAGTTTCTGCAGAGACCGGTACAAATAGTCCATCACTAGGACAAACAACAATGGGGACAGAGGGTCCCCTTGTCTCAGTCCTCGTCGAGCTCTCAAGTAGTCAGTTGGCACTCCATTTACCATGTATCGATATGATACAGTAGTAGCGCATGTCATAATCCACTTGATGAACTTTAGTAGGGAAGCTCATTTCTCTTAAGATCCCTTCCAAATTAAGCTGACCATTCGACTGTATCGTAGGCCTTCTGTAGATCCATCTGTAGCATACACCTCCGAGTCCCATTTTTCATGTTGTATATATCCCTGATTAGTTCATATGCCAGAAGTATATAGTCATGGATATGTTGCTCCGGGACAAAAGCCGCGTGGCTTATATGCACAAGAACAGGTATAACCTCATTCAACCTGTTCGTGAGGATCTTGCTTATATAGGGTGGTGCAAGAAGAAAATTTAGAAATTACCGGTCAATGATTCGTATTAATTTTTTCCATCCAGTAGTATTAATTAATTTAGTGTTGCAAGACAGATTTTTTTTTTCTCCTGAACTTCACACGGCTTTTGAGGTCAATATTGATTAGATTAAATAGAGATAATATATATTGAAGAAATTAACAGTGCAAGAAAGAGAATGTGGAACAGGAAAATCCCATCAAGTTGGGAGTTGGAGAATTAGTGTATTATATTGGTTTCATCAGCATGCATTTTGATCCATGATTACTTGATTAGTCACTTTTAGCTAGCTAATTACATAACTTTGTGTCAAGTCTGTCATAAGCATCTGATCAAGGCAAGAGAAATTGGTCTAATTTATTTGGTAGATTTGATCAGTATCACTGAACCTGTCATTAACTATGATTATTATAATGAATTGACTAATTACTCGTAAAAATTAAGAATGAATTGACTAATTAAGTGGAATTTGTATATGGGCCACTACTGATTTCACTAATCAGGCTTTCTTGTTCTCCCCAATCATCCACTTACGCTTATCAATAATGCACTAATCATCAACCCATGAAAAGTGGCTCGATCTTTAATTACTTTAATCGTTCGATCGCATTGAAAGTAATTTAGTCTGTGCCTCAACAACTTTTTCCATGCATGTAGAATTAATTCGTGTATATGGAATCCAACGTTGAGCTCTACCATTTTGACTTTTAAAAAAATTTAGAAGCAATAAAATTCTCAACTATCACACCGGATAATATATTTGTTAGTCTCAATTTCAAATGTCACAATGACTTAATAATTTATTTCCACATTCTATATTAACGCGTTTGTAACATCTTAATTAGAACGTACAGTTTACCTGCACAATATGTTTTGCATAATCCCCCGTATATCGTGTATGGGTATGCCAACATTTCACAAATATCCCTACTATAGATTCGAGATTGTTCATAAATTGCACCCAATATAAATAAAATAACAAGCCATATTAAATGTTTAAAATGTGATATATACTTACTTCTATACTATCTCTATGCATAGGGCCCCCGGTAACTTACAACCTCTAACTGGCCATCATATACGGTTACGGTCCCTACGAATTCAATACTAGCAAAATACAGACAAAGAGGACTAACGGAGAGCTTTTCGAGTGGCGATTTTGGTCATCCTCTTCATTTAACTACACATTTAACACAAAAGTTTTATATTTTACAAAGTTGCACCAAAATAATTTAAAATAACCCATATAACTTATGTATATTTCAAAATAGACCAAAATATTTTATTAAATAAACCCGAAATAAATTTTCTTCAAAATATACCCCAATAGCCTTTTTTAGGAAATATTTTTCCTCTTCATAATACACCCAACAAGGCCAAGATCTTCCCATACTCTTCCATAATTTTTGGAGCTCCAAATTGGAGCTGTTCAAGCTCCAATTTGGAGCTCCAACTGCTCCAATTTGTAGCTGTGATTTGGAGTTGTTTCACAGCTCCATATCGAAGTTGTTCAAGCTCCGACATGGAGCTGTAAAAACTCTGATTTGGAAGTTGTTTTTTTTTCTTTTTAAAAAAAATTAAATCGTAGGTGGTTGGAGGTGGTGGTGATGGAAGAAGGTCGAGCTCGTGGTGATGGTATGAAAGTGGTGGAATGAAGGTGGTGCATGGAGTGAAATTTGATTTATTAATATTTTGGGGTTTATTTATAAAGAATTGAAACTTTTGGAGTATATACGATCATATATACAGTCCCTCAGGACCATTTCAGAAAAAACAAAAAAAAAGTTTCACTTGTGACCAAAATTGTATAGGATAACCAGTTAGAGAACCATTTTTGCAATTTACCCAAACATAGAGTACTAGTTTATATTAGTACTCCATCGCTAGCTCCTCCGACAGACTTCATACACTTCTCCATTTTTTAGGTGTCCCCTAGAACATATATTACCACATATAATAAATAATTAAATATACTACGTCTACACTAATTTACAGACTTTGCCACTAAAAGAGCAAAAAATTACATGTTCATATTTATCATTTGTTCTAATTTTTCACCGAAAAGTACACGTACTAAGTTTTCCTAATCAAATTAAATTATCCATAGGGAAAAAAGAAGGAAAAAAACTCCTTCCATGCATGTCACCTGCAGTATATATACACACACATAGCATTCTCCTCAGAGCCAAGAAGTAAGTTCAATCAAAATCCTTCTCAATATTATACATACACCTCTAGCTGTTCATCTCCTTTAGAAACACTAGCTGATTCAAAATGATGCTGATCCAATCAGCTTCTAAACTTGTGCAGATGGTTATATACAATTTTGTTGCAGTGATACTGTTAATGGACATGATAGAAAGTGGATGGAGATATGGAGTAGTTGATGGCCTAAGCATGAACTACTACATCATGAAATGTCCATTTGCTGAGGGGATTATAAAGAACACTGTCAACAAGGCTTTGCAAGCTGATCCTACACTTGCTGCTGGCCTTGTTAGGATGCATTTCCACGACTGCTTCGTCGAGGTGTATATAGAATCCTACTCGTATGCTGCATTAAAATCAATCATCCAAGGTTCAAATTTATGTACTTTTCTGGGTTTCTTACTTGTGATTTTCTTAAGCAGGGCTGTGATGCATCAGTGTTGATCGACTCGACAAAAGATAACACTGCAGAAAAAGATTCGCCTGCGAATTTAAGCTTGAGAGGATATGAGATAATTGATGCTGCCAAGCAGGAGTTGGAAAAGCAGTGTCCTGGAGTTGTTTCTTGTGCTGATATTGTGGCTATGGCTGCAAGAGATGCTGTTTTCTTTGTAAGAATGATAAAATCTATGAATATGATCAACTTTTTTACTAGCTAGTAGAGAATTAGTGATACTTAGAAATTGACATTCATGTTTGTGTTTTTCAGTCAGGTGGTCCAGTTTATGGCATACCTTTAGGTAGAAAAGATGGAAGGAGATCAAAGATAGAGGACACGGCTCGGCTGCCTCCTCCTACGCTGAATAGTACTGAGCTCATCAACATGTTTGGCAAACGCGGATTCACAGTTCAAGATATGGTTGCTTTATCTGGTAAAGACATATCTTAATTGGTTTGATTGCGTTAGACATAGACCCCTTGTTGAAATTTATCCACATCATCGACATCAAGCGTTGTATTTTCTTCGAACAATATTGAACATACAATCACAAAGTCTAATATACCTAGTCTTATTTAGTTTTTGGCGTTTTAACCATGTTAAACTAAGACATGAACTAATTGGTCATGGTTGCGACGGGGATGATACATTTTGTAGGGGCTCATACACTAGGAGTTGCAAGATGCTCATCATTCAAAGGCAGGTTGAGTAACTTTGACTCAACGCACGATCTGGATCCAAACCTAGACACACAGTTTGCAACTACATTGTCGAAGACATGCAGTGCAGGTGACAACACGGAGCAGCCCTTTGATGCATCCAGAAACACGTTCGACACCAACTACTTCAATGCTCTACAGATGAAAAAAGGGGTCCTGTTTTCGGACCAAACACTGTTTGCTAGTGCTAATACACGAGGGATTGTGAATGCTTATGCGATGAACATGGCCTTCTTTTTCATGGATTTCCAGCAGGCCATGGTGAAGATGGGAAAGATGGATGTCAAAGAAGGTAACCAGGGTGAAGTCAGAGACAATTGCCGCAGGATCAACTGATGTCAAATGTGAAAGAATCCAGTAGTTCTTGCACTTATGAGCTACCTTACATACTTATAAGTTTAGCTACAACAATTGCTTTGTGTAACAATAGATTTGGATGTATGTTTGTTCAAAGTAATGCAATAATATTCTGTTTTAGACTGGAAATGTATCATTCTGCTTCTGGTCACTACTTGTAACTCATCTCAAGGAAAATACAGTCTTGCACACAAATTATAAGTACACCAAACTACATGATGATCTACTTATTGCAATAAATCCCCTGTACTCTTGAAGAAATGTTGCACGAGATACCCATCCGTCTAAGTTAACAGCCCATGTTATCCATCCTTAGCCGCCTTAATCCCCTATTAACGCATTGTAACAAGTCTGGTAACACAGTTAGGATTAGCGAATATCCAAGTCAATTTGCAGAACTTCATTGTGTCAAAAAACAGCGACTATTCATGTCTCTTGAACTTTTCTTCTCAGTAAGTTATGGCCTAACTGCTTTGCTACAACATTCCCTACTCAGAAACAGAACCTAAACTTCTTGTAACGAACTTTCAGATCAATAAATCTGAGGCGTTCATCACTTATTCATCTCGCGGTTTAGATTGTGGTTTACCTACTACAGAAAATGACAAATTCGCACTCCCACTCTCGCTCCCGCTCTACACGAGCTAGGTAGCTGCTTTCCTAGTATACATCCCAAGTATCTAAAAGGTGATGGATAGGGTAGGTTTCATTTTCTTTTCAACTAATGGGAACCACCTTAATGTGCACTAACATTGTCTTTGCCAGTATGCACTCCACTTCTTTATTGACTTCTTGCTCGTAGCAGATTTTCTTATAATTTAGGTTCAGTTGCCCCATTAACACTTGTAGAAACAATAATATATGGGTGCACTGCAAAAATTATGATGTATCATAAATAGTTTAGCTGAGAGACAACTTTTCAAGACAGAAAACCAAGGGAAAAAAATGCTAAAAAGCTAAAACAATAGTTGGCTTCGCTCGGTTTGAACCGGAGACAACTTTTTAAGACAGAAAACCAAGGTAAAAAAAAGGTAAACAATAGTTGGCTTCGCCCGGAGACCTTCAGTGTGTTACGTGATACCCAACTACACCACGAAACCTATTTGTGTACAATAAACAAGAGGTGAAATATATACCGTAACAAGAAATCATAAAAAAACAAGAAAGGGAAGAAAATGGTAGTTTTAATTATCAAAATTGTGTCTTCCCCTGTAACACTCTTTATGCTGTGTTTGTTTGGAAGGAAATAGGGGAAAGGAAAACAAATAAGGGAAAATCAAATACAATGGAAAAAATTTGAAGTAAAATAAAGGGATTTCCTTATTTTCCTTGTGTTTGGCATCAACTATAATTTTCCAGGAATTTTTTCTGAAGTTAAAATTTTTTATTCCATCAACAGCAAACAGTATACATAAGACATGTTTTGTGCATTATAGAAATGCTAAACAATCCAATCAAAATCTAAAAAAGTGAAGGAAGACATTAGACTACAAATACAAGCCAATAAACTCCTTAACCAAAACAATACATTCCCGCACCGGAGCTGAATACCCATCAATGTTTACAGGTGACCTGGAGACAACACAATTATTTAAAGTTCACAAGTTTAACACCAACAAATACTACTAATATAGAAGAGATGGACTACATATCAAATAAGCAGATAAATTACCATGAAAGTACTGCACATGTAGTGCTGTTAAACGAGCCGAGCCGAGTATTGTAATACTTGGCTCGTTAACAAAAGCGAGCAAAAAAGGGGCTCGAGCTCGAGTAACATGTAACGAGCTCAAGTTTGACTCGAACTCGAAAAATACTAGCTTTAACGAGACTTATCGAGCCTTAACGAGCCTTATCTATTAAAAATATAAAAAATATGTATAAAAAATATAAATTTATTAAAATAATTAGTCTTAACGAGCTTTAACGAGCCGAGCTTGGCTCGTTACATAAATGAGCATAATATGAGGCTCGAGCTCGGCTCGTTTACCTTATCGAGCGAGCCGAGCTCGAGCCTTAACGAGCCGAGCCCTTGTTAAGGCTCCACTCGCGTAACAACCCTATGCACATGGATCTAATAAAAGGACAGTTTATGAATCAAGAATGGTTCAAGATACGTGAGCTTCGGTAGTATTGCTACACTGGACGCTGGAAAACTAGAAGAGGTGGATATGGCTCTAGCCAAAAGCGCACAGCCATTCCTATGGGCCATTCGGCCTAGATTAGTCATTGGCTCTGAATGGCTTGAAGTACTACCAAACGAGCTGTTGGAGTCGCTTAGAACTTCAAATGGGAACTCAAATATAAAGCTTTTCCAACAGAGTACTTATCAACCATACAAATAAAAAAGTATTGCCTTGCAAATAAGGAGGAGCAGAGGGTTTAATTACCTGCAAACAAGAAGCAACATAGACTTTAATTAATGCCCTGAAAATGGAATAGCAGAAAACGCGTAGGTAAAAAAGGAATTCTTCATAAAGTCATGAACTAGGTTTGATTTAGATCACTTACAAGTAGGGTGTTGACAAAGATCAACTGATTGAAGTCTACACCCAATCGACATATATATATACTATACACACAGCCCAGTAGAAAGAATTTTGAGCATTGGAGGGAAAATGAAAATTATATTTTGGGTTGGAGGGAAAACGTACGAGAAGGAAGGGGAAAGATAAAAGTCTGAGATTACAATAATTTTGAGTTAGATTGAAGTTGTAGAAGAGAGATGGAAGGAGAGATGATACAATTTGCTTCTTTCCCGCAAGATATCAATTGTTGGAAGATTTTTGGTGTGAAAATTTGAGATTATCCCTCATTCCCTCTTTTCCCTAATTTTCAATCTTTTCTTTATTTTACTGATTTTCCACATATTTACCAAACACAAGGAAAATAAAATTTTCCCTTATTTGTTTTCCTTTCCTCTATTTTCCTTCCAAACAAACACAGCATTACCCTTTCCGGTGTAAGAGAACTTCTTAGATCTTTTGTAATCTAACATACTAGTGTAACTTATATCGGCAAAGTCAATCCATAACCATAATAGTAGCAATATACACTCCCTCCGTCCCCCAACAAATGTCCTGTTTTGACTTTTTGCAGTCAACGTTTTCCAACTTTGACTCCGATTTAATCTTAAACCGTTAATGTAAAATGTTCAATACAATTATATAATGAAACTCCACCCATGGTAGATTTCGAGCAAGGAAAGGAAGGGAGGAGGAGAGAGGCGGAGCTGAGTGGTGAGAAAGAGAGGGGAAACAACAGGGTCGAAGGAAGGAAGATGGACAGGCTTCAAAACACGAAGCCCAATCGAATTCTGCAGAAAAGGCGTAAGGAAGACGAAGCGCGTGTCAAACACGCGCCTAACAGGCGAGTGGCGCACGTGGAGAGAAGATTTGAGCGTGGGGAGGCTAGATGGCGCGTGAAGGCACGTGGGTGGACGGATCGGTGCGTGGAAAACAGCTGGAGGTGATTGGAGGCGAGTTGGACCCAGGGGGGATGATGATGCGGTGCAGTATGAAGGCTCATGGGACAAGAAGTCACGTGCGAACTATGACGAACACCCACCGGCAATCAAAGTAAGTTCGTATTCTCATTATTGCACTACTCTAGAACCTTCTGGGGAAAAGGAGAGAGAAAATAGGTCGAGAGGTGATTCAAGGGGATTCCTGGGGAAATCTGAGTACCCATTTCATGAGCAACCATCGGTGAAGCCGAACGTAGAGGCGAGTGAAGAAGAACCGATGGAGGACACGGAAGATGAGGAGTTTGAAGAGGTAGGGTTTGATGAAGACTTCCTGGGCGTAGAAGAGGTCTTGTCCATGGGGCAAAGCAGCAGGAAGAACAAGTGGAGTAAGCGTGCCGAGGAACTAGGAGATCAGAGAGGAACCTTAGGCTACATGGTGGATGTGCGATCTGATAATGAGTTCCGGCGAGCACTAAGATTCAAGGGACGAGTTAGCAGCAATTCAACCACTATACTACTAGATAGCAGAGCTATTGGGAACAATATCAGTGGGTCGTTTGCTAAGCAACATGGGTTGTGTCAAGTGTTGCACCAGGCAAAGTCTCAGGTTACCTCTGCTAGTGGACATCGAATGACTACCAGGTACAAGTGTGATAATGTTCCGGTTTGCATTCAAGGCTTAGCCTTTATGTAGCATTTGTGGTAGTCGATGGACTGGAACAGGTAGAAGAGGTGGTCCTGGGGATGCCGTGGTTAGAGGCAATTGGCCCAATCGTCTTTGATGGATTGGGAAGGTACATTATGCTTGACTTTGGAAGAACCAGATTCCGACTGAAGGCCGAAGGGTATCTTGAAAATCCTGAGGAAGCACGAGATCAGTTAACCCAATTGAAGATGAACATATGTATTGGGGAGTGTTGTGAGTAGCATTTGGATGAGGAGCCGGAGGAAGTAGAGGAACTGGATCCCTTGGTAGAACAAATTGCACTCAATTACATGACGTGCGATGTCAGTCGGGAGATACTCACCAGGATAGTCAAGGAAGAGTGTCATGATGACTCCGATTGGGAGGGAACTTTCCAGGAGAAGGAGCACGAGATCTGGGAGGCAGCGATGGTCATGGCTGAACATGCGGCAAATTGGTACTATATCAATGAAGACTGTTGTTCACCAGAGGGGGTTTGTTTGGGTAAGAGGAAGATGCCCCCGGCTGACTATACCCCACCTATCTTGGATTTTACCAGCCTAGGCAAGAAAAGGAAGACAGTGAGGTCGACTAAAGTTGCGCAGTGGATTGCTGACAATCCAGAGGGACCAGTCAAAGAAGGAGATGATCCAACAGATACAGCAGGATGCGTCTAGGGCGGAAGAAAGAGCTAATGAGACTTAGGGACAAGTCTCGTCTATAGGGGGGCGGTAGTGATGGAACGTAACGTTCTGCAAATCCATCACAAACTATTAAAAGTGGCTAGAGTTCGCCAAGCAAGTCCAGACCGGTGGAATATCTTTTATTTAATCATTATTTACATTATTTAGGAATTAGCATCTCTAGAATATTCTTTTTGGGCTAGAGATCTAGAAGAATATGGCAATTTCTAGATTCTCTCTAGATGATAAGGCAGGTAGATTATTTAGGATCTCTTATTTTATTCCTGCATATATGTTTAGTTATTTTATTTCCATTAGAACTCAGGACTTCCTCGAATACTTGTCAGGTAGCTGAGTATAAATAGGACATCCGGGCTTAACCCTAATTATGCTTTTATCAATGAATTCAGATAGTTCCACCTATACCGCTTGGCGTGCACCGGTTAGACGACCGTTTAACTGTGAAACAACCCTAGAGATAGGTGATTCTGTGTCAAGATCTCTTGGAGGCGCCCAAATTCGGGCGAATTGCTCAGTAGTTCGTGGTAGGAACTACCAGTTGGAACTAAAGTTCCAACAGAATGTTTTGCATATCTCTTGGTTGCTGCTGATATAGGTACTGTATGTTTTTGAAAAGGTGTTGTAGACCTGTAGTAAGCTGGAGTCTTTTCTTTCTTTTGGCTCTGATATGTTGGTTTTGGATGTGAACTACTGTGGTGTTCTTGGTGCATTACTTGTGCCCATACACCATTTATGATATAAAATTTTAAATTCTCCAAAAAAAAAAAAAAAAAAGTGTTAGATAGACGTTTAAACCATGTTCTTTATGAAGGTCTAGTCAATTTGAGACCAAATCAGAAAACCGGAATGTTTAGTTTTGGTTTTAACTGTATAGCATCTGTCGCTTTGGCCGAGTGGTTAAGGCGTGTGCCTGCTAAGTACATGGGGTTTCCCCGCGAGAGTTCGAATCTCTCAGGCGACGTTTCATTTTTACAAATTATTTTTAGTAATTTATATAAATCCCGTGAGTTGCTTTGGGTTTCTCTAGTTGCCCTGGCTATCAGTCATGGTTTCACTGTTTGTATTACAAGGAGGTTCTTGATATTATTCATACCGAGTTTCTCTGTTTCAGAGTTTGACTTGAATATTGGATGATTATGCAATTCGATGGAAGCTACATTCAAGGTGAATTCACCATTTGGAAAGCAGCTATTATACATGAAAAACGAGTACAAATCAAGGGCCTAGATTTCAAATAAACCCAACGATAACTTTTGTCCCTTGAACAAACCACAATAGTAACATTTTACAGACATCCAAAAGCACAGAATTTACATTGCAGAAGTACTATTTTAGCCACGTCACTTGAATCATGATCCTTGTACACTTGGCTTTGAAAGCCTTAAACTAAATGGAATGAGATTGTTCAGAATAATTCATACAAGAAAATAGGATAGCAATAAAGCATTCTTCAAGGCCATTATGTGAAATGCGCTCCGCCTCTAAGACCCAAATGAAGTCCTCCTCATCATCCTCATGAACTCATCTACATTAACTTCACCGTCTCCTGCATGTTTCACATTGAGTTAAAGCATAGTCACTACAAAAACATATGTTGATATCACAAGTGCATACCGTAAATTGGTACTAAGGACATTAAAGAAAGGGAAACATAATCCTTTGATCTATGCTCTTGGCTCTTTCCAGCCGATTTATTTTTCAGAGCATTGTCGATCAGATCCATGGCCAAAAATACAATATAGTGATCCACAATCAATTCCCAGTGTATACGATGAATGGCAGCACGAATGTACTAACTGTAGAAAATAAGAAAGGCCAGCTGGTGCAAGTTTAAGGTCCAGTCCTGTCATGCCCCCAAACCAAAGCATAATCACCCATGAAATTCAGTTGAAGACCAAGGTGATGTGAAGCCTCACGACAAGTTTGTAGGATAGTAAGAGTCAGGAAAATCTACGGGCAATTGGCTTCTCAGTTAACCATAACCATGTAGCTCCAGTTCTAACTTCTGGTAGATCATATATCTCACAATGTTATCCGAGAACAGAAGTTGTTTTTAAGAAAGGAGTTGGTTGAATATGAATATCAACAAATTGCTCTCTCTAGAATTTCACAAAAAATTGGTTTCAGATCTCAAGAAATAGTGAAGTGCATGTGGTTCACAAACAAAGCAAGTCTACTGATTCCTGAACTATTGCAGGTGAAGTGCCTACTGCATTAAAAATGTTCCCTACAAATTACAGAAGAATTCATCACAGAATGTGAATAAGTTCATATTTAAACGGGAATCTGAATAACCCCCCTGATTTTCTTTTCCAGAAAGATAAGTTTGAAGAATGTACTGTGAGCTGCAAACTGCAAACTGTATAAGGGAGAGCTTTGGTTGATTGAATAGAACAGAAAGTTGACCCCAGATTTTCTGTATCAGCTTCAGCAGACTTGCTTTGTTTTTCGACTATCTGATGTGGTTTAAGGCTTCAGTTGTACTTGTCTATTTAACGATAATCCAGAATAGAAGCAAAAGCAACAAAATACCTGGCAAATCCTGCAGTAAAAGTAAGAATAGAGCAACTTACGGTCTCGATCTGCTTCATCAATCATGTCTTGAATTTCTTTTTCAGTAAAGTGTTCACCCAGTTCCTTAGCTACACGCTGAATGTCTGAAGCCGAAATTTTCTCCTGGATAAGCATATGTTAGCAAATTAGATGAAAAGTGACATGATGTAATTAATTAGCACAAGTGACTAACATTTTTGTCTAGATCAATTATGTGAAAAGCCTTCATAAGCTCTTCTTTGGTGTCCCTTTCTCCAAATTTGGCAGTCATCATGTGACAGAATTCGTCAAAATCGATTGCGCCACTACCATCTTTATCAACTTCAGCTATCATTTGAGCGATTTCCTGCAGCACAAAGTCAATAAGGGCAAAAAACAAGCCGTTGACATGATGTAGAAGTGGCAGTCATATAGGATATCAGTAAGAAATCAAAATTCATTCTATTTTTTTCCTTTTCGTTTGGTACTTAGGTGGGGTGGGCTTCAAAGAGTACAAATTGACAAACATAACTACATTCAAGAAAATAAAGAAATGCAACACAAAATTGTGATCCGGTTGTCAGTGGCCAATGTTCTAAAACTCAAGAGCTATACCAGACTAACAAACATAGCTTGACTTGCTCCCACTAAGCACTAACCTATGTATACAAACTCACCCGTGCCCAAAGGAAAAAATGAATCGCTGACTATCTACATGCAAAAAAAAAAAAAAAATTGAAGTTTCTGCAAGTCCTTAAGAAGATGGAATATTTAACGATGCACCTTGGGAAACAAAAGTCACAGTCACAGTTTAATTCACAACTGACACGTGTCTATGCAGGTAAGATTCTACTGATACCAAAGGTTCTTATGCTGGCAGACAATCAAAGTTTTTTTTTTTTTGGGGGATGTTGGGGTTGAACAGACTGGTAAAAATAAAACAGAGGTACACACCACCAATAGAAATTTAAGAACCCTCAACACTATGGTGCCCTATAATCATCATTCAATTCCAAGCTAATGATAGCCCATTAGTTGCTTCTGTTAGAAAGAAAAATCTAATATAGATGCACAGAGGGCCACTGGACATGCAAGGAAACCAAATAGAGTATTCCTCCTTATGTATCAATGCATGGTTTCTCACTAAAAAACCCTGTAAGTTCTTGATGTTAGATCTTATAGTAATTTAACTCAATAGGTGGCTTCAGCAGTTTACAGTGTCAGGGCACAGAAATGAACAGCCATGAGTAAAGAGATGGAAAATATTCTCTACTCTCTAGATTATGCTCTATTTCAAGTAGAAAGACAAAACAAAGGCATCTCCAAAACAATGAGTCTTCATGCTAGTCATTCCATTACCTCCTCTGACATCTCAAAACCAAGAGCCCTGCAAACAAACCAACACAGAATGAGTACTTCACACCAACAAAATTGAGGAAATAATGAATTAATCAAACTAAAATTCTACCTCATTGCAACATTCAACTCCTTGGCATCAATATTTCCTGCATGGGTTTAAATAAAGGAAAGAAAATAATCAGTAAAAATGAGAACAAAACAAAAGATCAAACCATAATAGTAATCTCATTTGTACCCTAGCATATTTCCATACCAGAGCCATCAGTGTCAAAGAGCTCAAAAGCTTCTCTAATCTCCTGCCTTTTCTGTTGAGTTAACCCATGAGGGCGTCCTCTAGGCTTATTATCTTTCCTGGATATCCCTCTGTATAGGGTCGACTGCAAGAACAATACCGAAACAAATAATTAACAAAAGCAAAAAGAACAAGGTTACACGAATAGAACAGGCATAGACACACAGACCCAGATGATATTTCGGTAAGCCTTAGGAGACTAACACCTAATTTAAGAAGAAATGGATTTGAGTGTTTGCAACAACTTATAAGTTGAATTAAGCTGGATAAGTTGGCTGGAAGCAACTTGTAAGCAATTTTACCAATAAATTAATGCTGTTATAATAAGTTGAAGCACAAATCAAATACTAGCTTGGATTTGAGTTTTAGATAAACTAGTCACTACATGAGGACTCAATAATACAAGAGAAGATGAGAATAATAAACGAATGAATCAGTTAGCAGCATAAATTCCTATCAGTTGTAAAAGTATGATACCCAACAGACTCAAATGGATCGTTCTGGTTTTTAAACATAAGCTGCTATTGAAACTAGAGCAAGATAGGGAAACCCCAGAAATGCTGATGACGAAATGATAGAATTGAACATGGCAATATATTTATTATACATACTAATAAATCCAAGATAACATAACATCTGGAACTAATGGTAGCTGGCTTACCATGTCTGCCTGCTATCGATCGATCTGCTGGTTTGCTTGCTTACGATTGATTTTGTGAGCACGAAGAGAGAAAAAAGGGATAGCCCAAAATGTCAATTGCCTTTGCCCCTTGCCCTTTCCTTGGGCGTTGCAGTGTGTAAAGAAGCGCGTTATGGGTCAAGACTCTTGAATAATCAACGACTTTTAGTACTTCTTTGGTTCAATAACGCTTTTGCAAAAATGGGATTTTTTTTTTTTTTTTTTAACTCAGGAACTAAATTACTAATAATGCCTCAAAAGATGCTTACGTCCATGTTCTTGTATATGCACCACATGAGGGGTTACAACTATTTCTAAGATTTTATACGACTTTTGATAACGTTTCATTTACTTTAACAACAAAAGGTGAAATTTTGCTATAGATCATGATTATTTTTTAATGAAACGAATGTCATATATGTAACGACCCGATCATTTGTGCTAGCTAATGAACTGATTTTCGGGTGATATGATGGATTGATGGTCTCACTGTACCAATACATGTGCTTTCCCGCACACTTTATTCTCACGTGTGAGCGCACCGGGAGACTCCTCGGTATGCCACATATCCTAAGATTGCTAAAAAGCAAGCACGATTAATTTTGGAATATTTTGAATTGATTTACAAAATAAAAATAAAAATAGAGTACACCTTGTTGATATACTAAGTAGCATTATCAATTCATTTAAACTCTCTTGAAATTTTGTGGTGTTACATCCCCCACCCCATAATTGTGCAACGTCTTCGTTGCACCTTGTCCGGACCAACTGACCAGCCCTTATGGGTTTTATTGGCTCAACTCTAATATGATTTTTAATGATCTCACAACTAATCAATCGACGACTCTTTTTAAGACAATTACTCACGACCGCTACATGACAAATGAGCATGATCCCACTATACCAACACATGTTAATTTCTGCGTTGTTACTACTAGTGCGTGCACCGGGTGATTTCCAAGTTGGTGACCCGCCCCGGTATCCAAAAAAAAAAAGATCAAGGCATTCGAATTCATGAATGCGATTCGAGAAGATTTTGAACTATTACATTTGAGTTTTGACTAACTAGAGGGTTTAAGTGGCAAGAAATGAAATACAAGGACTTAAGTGAAACTTTATTAGCGATATGATGATTGCATCTTAAGAACAAAGTCTGAAAATAGTTGTGTGAACTGAAGTTGACATAGTACTAGTCTCCACCGAAACCAGATCCAGGCGAGTCACTATGGACAAGATGAATATGGCGTTCGAGAAGGTGAAAATGCTTGTGGGTATGGAAGTTGATGAAGAAGAACAGCTTCAGCAAGAATCATCTTTCATGGATGACTTCAATCGCAATTGCACATTGTCAACCAAACAGGTTTGATTCATTTGCTTCAACTTCAGTTCTACAAGGATCAATTAGCTAGTGATTATGAGTTCAATTAACCAGCAATGTGCTGAATTCAGTGAAATGGGATCTATCTGTAAGATTGTGGTTATTTACTGCCTATCCAACATATTCGTGATCATTTCTCCTGCACTGCACACTACCTGTTCGATGAAATGCCTGGACCAAGTTTCTCAGACTATGTTGATAATTGGATTATTGTTTCTATTCTTAACAGAGGATGTATGGTTTTGCAATTTGCTTGGCTTCTGGAATTACATTCACACTCTTGGTAAGTTGATCTATCTGTCAGTTGTTCCGCTCAGCAAACCAGTAAACATAAATAGGGGATATTTATTGGGTGGTAAATTATTTGATCAACTCCTTATTCTATTTTACAGTCCATGCTTGTGTTCTTCAATCCCATCAAATTTGGAATAACATTCTCCTTCGGCAACCTGCTTGCTCTCGGAAGGTACGTTCTAAACATTCTACTATTACCGGAAAGGCTAAGTGATAATTTTGAATGGAGTTTCATTATTGATTTAGAGTTAATATATCTCATTGATAATGCAGGCCAACTTAGAATGATCATAAGAAAACCTGAATTAAAGTTCACATTATAAGTGGCACACAGTATAGATCATATAATCTGAATCAGCCCCATAACTAGAAATAGACGAACAGTGAAAGTTATTTAGTTCTCTGATAGACCAGTAAATTGAAATTCAGGGCATTAGCAGTAGCATATTTACCTAAGACTTTCTGTGGTTCTGGTACCCCATCAGTGAGTTTCAACTGTAGAATTTTCAGCAGCTAACTTGAGTCCTTTTTTCTTGTGGCAGCACAGCATTTCTTATTGGCCCTAAAAGACAAGTGACAATGATGCTTGATCCAGTTCGAATATATGCTACAGCTATATATATTGCTAGCATCATAGTTGCTCTCTTTTGTGCAGTATATGTAAGTCATCTAGTTCCAATTGTTTCTCACCTTTTGATATTCACACTCACATTTATTGTTTTCTCGTGTCTTACATTATATCGTTGCTTTGAGTTAGGTCCGGAACAAGCTATTAACATTCCTTGCCATTGTGCTGGAGTTTGGTGCTCTTATTTGGTATGTGATGATATAATTTACTTTTTTCACTGAACCAACTATGTGCCCCCCTTTATCCCACACAACAGTTACAGTGTTGTACTTTTGGTGGTCCATTATTCGATTCATTTTACACATAAAATAATACTCACCAAAATGTTATGAGTTTTTTTTATCGGTTTGCAGAACCTAATTTCTAACAGTATCATTATTTTTCAACTTGCAGTTAGTATAGTTGTGCCAATAGGGTATGAAAAACAGAGTTTATTGCACATGTTTCGTCAAAACAGAATGTATAGTCTAAAAATCATATTATGATAGTATTATGAGCATTCATAATAGGTCAATTGTCTGTAAAACACACTTGCAAATTGGCTATTGCAGTTTACCCTTTGATTTTGAAATAGATGGAAAGCCACCTAATATTTTCTTAAAAGACCTCCAAAACTCCAGGGGCTTGTTGCACAAAAGGAACAATGCAACCTGTCACACTATGTTATTAATGAATCAGAGAGACCCCAATTGTTTCTGAAAGTAGTGCAGAAGGAACAGTAATTGCACTCATTTTGGAGGCACATGGGGTCCCTGTGCTTCTTCAATAACATAGGGTGGCAGTGTCAGATTGCATTGTTCTTAGACCAAAAGTTCATGTGTAGTTTCAATCAGAAGAATAAAGCTCCCAGACAATCCAAGTGTATTTATTGTCAAGGGCTGTAGACTTAGTATCCATGCAGATTGAATTATTCCTTATTTCTACATGTTTTATTACTAGCAATGGTCCTACTGTCTTTGTGCATGGTGTCTTTTTATACAAAAGGGACTCATGGCTTAAGACTTACACTACTATTGGTGCCTATCGACTCAAAGTATGCATTTAAGCTAAATATTGGTCTCATTTGTGATTTAACAGGTATAGCTTAAGCTACATACCTTTTGCTAGGTCTATGGTTTCGAAGATCATGACAGCATGCTTTGACACAGAATTTTAGTCCATGGTATGCAGCTTGTGAATTCTGTACTCTGTGTACATGGAAGTTTGCCAAATCGAAATGATGTATGTCTGGTAGACTGGTACACTAGGAAAGATATGCTTTTTGAGATCCTGTTGAATACTCTTGAGCATGTATACCTGTCGTGATGGTTGACTGTTGTGTTTTTTGAAGATGATTTTGTGCTCATAGAGGAACTTACTAACACAGGATTATTATTATATTCTCCAGACTTTTAACTGTGATAAATAACCTATCCGTTGGTCCTGATGATCAGAGTGAAAAATCAAATCAAGAATGGTTAATAATCTGGTTACTGTGAATAATGACTCAACCTATACTTTCATCATGAATTTGATGATGATATTTCTCTCCTATGAGTTGTGTTTGGTTCTCACTTTATTTACATTTCAGTATTATGATATGCGTCTCCTCAAATAGAAACTATAACAGTTCCAATGGGATTTTGTGAATAAAATACAAAACTATAAATCTCGAATCTCAATCCAAACCAAGCACCTTTAGTTTTCAAAGTCCAAAATCTAAGAAACCAATAGTCTAGCTAATAGATGAAGCACAAACATTTAAACCGGAAGATTTCCTTTTCTCTGTAAGTTTCGTGAACCAGCTGTAAATAAAATGATATTTAATATATTAATATCCAGGGGTATTTTGGTAATTTTGCATTAAAATTTCAGGGGCAGCAATTGCTGCCCCTTGTATATATGCACAATCATATTTTACACTTCTAGTGCATCATATAAGGCGTTAGAAGTGTACCTATATTTTTCGAAAATGATTTTTTTTTCAAAAATTTTGTCAGATCAAACAGGACTTTGTTAATCAATATTTTTAAGTCAGTTTCTAACCAGCTCTACATGCAGTGTGGTCTCCTGAAATCAAATGTGCCTTATCTTTGCTACATCCTGCAAGTTATACATTATTTCTAACCAACCACACAATAAAGAAACATCTGAAAAACCAACACATATGCAGCCAAGAATTTTAAGCAACATCAAGATTCAAGAGTTCAAAACTTTTGCACTTCTAAAAATATGTTGTCCAAGACAAAACTTGAAAAGCCAAACCAACAACTAACATTATTTATGATTCACCATTAACTTCTTAGGATTGTTTCAGCTAGAGAGAGACCTACAAAATATGATCATTGTTGCTTATTGGAATGATACTTGTTGTTGTGTATCCAGACCTTGAGCACTTTCCTCCTGATTCCAATCTCTTCACAGAACTTCTTCACTTCAGCGTCACTATGTTCCTGAATCTTCCAGCCAGATTTCTCAGCAAAGCAATACATTTTTTCTTTCTGCTCTGGAGTGAACTTGGTCCTGAACCGTTTTTTCACAGTGACCAGTCCTCCTTCTCTGTCAGCCGGAATTTGTACAATTGGGGCAGGGGTGGTGAATTGGGGAGGGGGGCAGCAAAAGGTATTGGAACATGGTTTAAAGATTACCTTGCGGTGAAAATTGCGGTGGCAATTGCACGCACAACAAATGAGTGCCTCAATAGTACCCTCTTCACCACCCCCCAAGAACTCTCCGCAGCCATCAGTGGCATGGCCACCTATTGCTGCAGCATGGTTCTTGAGGCACTCCATATACCTCAATGTGTTGGAGTGCCTGTATGGTGCACTCCTGTTTTGAACCTCCTGTTGAATACTGCCATTGCCAACCGATTGTTGTTGTTGTTGATGATGTTCTTGTTCTTGTTCTTGTCTGGCATGAAAGGAGATTTGGGTTGATATGTTGCTCATGGTGGTCTTGGTTTCTCCTCTCTTGATATAAGAGAGTTTTTGTCAATGAGAAGAAGGTGGTTTCAGGAAATGAATTGAATTGAGTAGAAGGTGGTTTTAAGAAATGAGAAAGAAGATGGTTTGAAGAAAAGAGAGAATGGTTTAAAGGGAAATGCAATATAACATAAAAAGTGCAAAAAGCAGATTAACTTTGTGCAATCGTCTCTATCTGCAGGAGAAAGCAAAACAGGTTGAATTAGATTTATAGTGATGCTTGGAGTGGAAGAGAGATTTATCAACTTTTAAGAGAGAAACATTAAGGCAGGCATGGCTTACATTTGTTTGCACTTGCTTTGCTTTGCTCACACTACCAGGTGGGCAGTTTTTATTCCCTTTTGTTCTCTTCCTTGTATATTAATTGCTCCCGACTTTGTTTAACTCAGGGTAACCGTGAAAATACAGTCGTTGACAGAACTGGCGACTAAATTTTGTGATGTAAACCTTGGCATTTCGAATCTTCTAAGCACATTAACAAATGTGTAATTCTACACTCAGTTAGCTTCCTTCCAGCCTCATCTGATTAGTTATAACAAATTAAGCATGCAAAAGAGGGTAAATTATTGATAGCAGTTGAAAAGGTTGATTAGCATTAAGCTGAAGAAGTTGATTGATGCATGCATGGATGCTGCAAACAGAATCGGCAGATTGTAATTACTGCTACTGGTTAGCTTTTGTCTTTGCATTCGATCTCTCTGGTATTGTAATAAGTCTTGCTAACCATAGATTCCGTAATTGTTGTTGAGAACAGTTGGAAGTGTTTGTCTTCAAGTAGGAATTTATTTATTTATGGTTTTGCTTCATTTGTTCACGCATTTCCACATTGCCACCATTAAAACTCTCACGAGAGAATCAGACTTCTTGTCCGGCTATCAAAAGTCCAGTTGGTTAAATGTTCTAAGACGTTGCAGTAGGAATTACAAATTTGAGTCCGTATTGCGAGAGTACTTGGGATATAGAAAATTTCAGAAAGTATTGCATCTAGGGGGTGTAAACGAAACAAGCTGTTCGCGAGCAATCGTGAAAAACTCGGTTCGAGGTAGAGATTGGTCAACCGAGCTTGATTGTGAATAAGCTCGACTCAGTTTTGAGCAAGTACCAAGCGCTATGATAAAAAGCTCGATTGATCGCGAGCATATAAGTCAATACATACATGTTATGTATTTCTACTTGGAAAATTTTTATTTTTGGTACATTATAATGAAACAGTGCCACTTTTGATACGGTAGAACAGTCTTGTCCAATTTCAATACACTACAACAACCACCCTCGAAATTTATATATACTCCGATCAATTTTCCGACTAAATTGATGACGTGGAAGTCGGAGTTCCGATTTTCCCGTTAAAATACGTATGTTTACCGTATTTTCAGCGATTTTGATAAAAAAAAATTGTGAGGACACGTGTCGCACTCTAGTTAATTTCGGGTAAAGTAAATTAAAGAAATTATAAACTAATTTTATAAATTTCAAAAAAATTATATAATTCTTTTTAAAAAAATATAAAAGTTATTTATTAATATTTTTGAAGTTAAAAAAAAAGATTTTTTTTTTAAATCTTTTTTTTTTAATTCAAAGATATTACTAATAAACAAGTTTTTGGTTTTCTTTCCATATCCGTATTATTTTTAAAAATTAAAATTTTATAACTTTTTAATTTTTTTTTTTAATAATCTTCCATGGAAGCGCCATGGCAGGAAGCTCAAGTTGAGCTTCCTGCCATGGTCGGAGCTTCTTCCGATGGGAGCTCCGATCTGGAAGCTTCCAACGGGGAGCTCGTCGGAGCTCCCTGGTGGGAGCTCCGACGGAGCTTCCATGGAAGAAAGAAAATTTGGGAAAGAAGGTAGAAAGATTTGAGTTGTTTCTTCCATGATTTGAGTTGTTCAATTGATACTTCCATTGATGATGCATTGAGAATGAAGTAATTGGAAATAATGAAGAAGAAGGAAGTGAATTGGGGAAGAAAGTAAATTAGGGTTCTTTATTGATTCATTTGGGGAAGAAGGAAGTACATTTATTTTACTACTTTTTTTATTTTTAAAAAATTGGAAAATTAATTGTTATAATTTTATTTAATTTTTTATTGTATTTAAAAATTTATTTTACATTTTTTTAAATAAAATGTTCCAGATTGAACGAAATTGCAACACGTGTCCTCATAATGTTTTTTTTTTTTTTTTGTCAAAATCGCTGAAATATGGTCAATATACATATTTTAGCAGGAAAATCGGAACTCCGGCTGCCACGTCATCAATTTAGTCGGAAAATTGATCGGATCATATAAATTTCGAGGATGGTTGTTGTAGTGTACTGAAATTGGACAAGTTCGTTCTACCGTATCAAAAGTGGCACTGTCTCATTGTAGTGTACCAAAAATAAAATTTTCTCATTTCTACCTACATATACATTCAAAAGAAGTATTATATTTAAAAACATGTATAATAACTTTTTTCATGCACGTATGTATTATGTTTTAAAATAAAGTAACATGTTAGTATTTGAAAATTAGGGCGATTTACATCCAACAACCTTTTTAGATGCCAAATAAACGATTAGGTCCCCAACGTTTCAAATTTTACGATGAAGGACAAACTTTGAACTGAATTAATTAAACAAATATTTACACCGAAGGACAAAAGTCAAACTTGGTGAGAGAGAGTGAAATATTCATTTTCTTTTCCCTTTTCTTTAATTACTTCATTTTATTTTCCCTTTTCTTTAATTACTAAATTTTATTTTCCCTTTTCTTTAATTACTGCATATTTTCAAAGAAATGTTTTATTTCTATTTTTCAAATATACCATTTAAAAGAAATGCTTTATTCTCCTTAATTCAATATACCAATTTACAAGAAATGTTTTATTCGAGTGGAAAAATGGACATTCTTTAGAAGGTCAAACTTTTGGCTGAAAATGGACCTCAACGTAAATTTTCAATCGATAGGGACTCAAACGTTTAAGGTGCATCTAAAAAGGTTGTTGTGTGTAATATTCCCTTGAAAATTATATTAATGAATCATGTACTTCATTAAATAACAATAATAAGATAAATAATTCTTTTAGAAAATAATAATTAATTTAATTTAGTTGCTCGTGAAAAGCTCGTGGGCAAGCTCGATGCTCGTGAGCTGAATGTCAAGCTTTTAATTTTAAAAACTTGACAATGATCGAGCTCGAGATCGTGCAGATACGAGCATGAGCTCGGTAAGGTCCAAGATCGGCTCGAATCGGCTAGTTGACACCCCTAATTGCTTCAAACACAAACACAAAAAATTTACACCAAAATTCTTAAAATATATTTTTTTCGTGGCTGGTCGGCCCATGAATTAGAAAGAAAGAAAGACGTAAGTCAGCTAGCTGCATCATGGGTTTCCTGGTTGCATCCAAGCACATTGGTATTTTACATAAATTGCATATGTTTAGTATATATTGGTTTATGTTTAACATAAAAAATCATTGAAGATAGCCAATTTATCCAACGAAAACACAATACGTTGTTTGAAAGATGTACAAAATTCTTTTCTTTTTTACCAAGAACGTAACTTTCTATTATCCCAGAACAAAGTACGTACGAAGGGTGATTCAAAAGTGATCTAGCCGAAAGCAAAATATCTACTACTTAGTCATCAAAAATATCTACCTGGCATGGACTTTGAGTTTAGCGACAACCCGAGACCTATATACAATATCATCCAAAATTTCAGCCATGATGCATCCTGTAACATCCCACATCGGTGAAAAGCGGTTGTGGTGAATGGTATATATGCAAACCACCACTCTTCTATGGTATGAGGCCTTTTAGGAATACCAAAAATAAATCTGTGCGGGCTCAGGTCCAAAGCGGACAATATCATACCAACGAGACATGAGTGGGCCCTTCATGAGTAACATCGACGGTCCAATGGGTCGGGTCTCGGCCCATTAGTGGTCGGGTCGTTACAAGTGGTATCAAAGCGGGGTGATCCAGAACTGCAAAACTAAGTGCCATGCGGGGCAAAGTGCTACACCATATGAGCGGTGGGAGCCACCTTTAGAATCCTACACGACTGGCTGATCTCGGGACCGATTGTAACCCCTGAAAGCTCGACGAGGACGTCGACACTTAAGGGGGATAGACGTAACATCCCACATCGGTTTAAAGCGGTTGGGGTGAATGGTATATATGTAAACCACCACTCTTCTATGGCCTTTTAGGAATACTAAAAATAAATCCGTGCGGGCTCAGGTTTAAAGCGGACAATATTATATCAACGAGACGTGTGTGGGCCTGTCATGTGTAATCTCGCATGTCCACCAATCTAGTCCAATATTTCTTTTATGGTTGTTCTGTTAATCTAGTTCGATTTTAAAAATAGCAAAAAAGTAAACCCACTAACCCCCATTATCTCTCATACTTTTTTAATTCTCTACCATTTCTATCTTCAACAACAAATAATAGACAATTAACTTTTTAGAAAAAAACGACTAAAATAAAGTGGACTAGAATGATTTTATGGCCATATCAATCTTGGGCTTAATATGGGCCAGAGCAGGCCGGACATGACCCGGGCGTGAGTCACACACACAGACGTCGTGATGACCCACCCGGTAAGTAGCTTGATTGAATAAAAGTTTACTTGAAAAACCAAAATAAAATCCATCATCAATCACATTTGTTTCTTTCGTAAGAGGAAAGGAAATGGAAGCAAAGATAGCGAAATTCTTCGATTCAGTGACCAGTATTTTCACCGGCGGCGATCAGATCCCCTGGTGTGATTCCGATATCGTCGCTGTGAGTTTCCTATTATCATCATCTTCTAACTTAAGTTGTAACCCTAACTAACATTTGCAGGTCTCGCTCCTACTTTAATTTATCATTCTTCTTCACTTCTTAGGTATTACAGTAGCTTTTAATAATTAGTACTACTATATATATTTTGTATGAATACGGATATTAGTTTCTTAATCGAAGGAGCTAGGTTGGATCGCCAATAATATGCTCTTAATTAATTTGTCATCATTCAAATCTATTCACATCAATTTCCAACAATGAAAGATTTTATCTGTTTCATTTGTGTGTCGGATTATCGATTGATCTCCTTTAATCTATCCACATCAATCGAAATATTTTATCAGCTTGATTCTGTGTCCAACTTTCCGACCCTCATAGGTCATACTTAAATCAAATGTTTGTGTAATTTGCAACTTTAATTGGGAAATTAATTCATCCGCATGTTACAAGTTAAGATGATCATGCATTCATGCCTATGTTCCCCCTTATTTATATGTACTTGTCATGTACTCATCTATATTGCCTGTCTACCTTGCGCTTCTTGCTTTGTCCGCTTCTGAGCATTATCCATCCGCAGGGCTGTGAACGTGAGGTTGCTGAAGCTACTAAAAGTAATTCCGATGACCAAAAAAGTGAATGCATCATGCGCTTGTCTTGGGCTCTTGTTCACTCTAGGAACCCAGCTGATGTGCAACGTGGAATAGCCATGCTTGAAGGTTGAATCGTTCACTTATTTCTCTCTCGAACTCTCATTTGCTTTTCGCTTTTTTCGTTAAACCATTGTTTGTTGGAAATATCAAGCAAAATAGTCTTTTAGCTGAGCCCGAGTTATCTTCTACTGCCTCTTTCTTATTGTCAGTTAATATTTCAAATTACACTTTGTGACATTAGAACCTGGTCTTGCAGCTTCTTTGGCTGGTGCTACCAGTCCATTGCAGGTTAGGGAAAAGCTTTATCTTCTGGCTATAGGATACTTCAGAAGTGGGGACTACTCCAGAAGTAGGCAGCTTGTTGACCGTTGTTTGGAGGTTAGTATTTGCAATGTTTCATGAATAGTGTAAAATTACATTCTCTCAAGGAGCCAGATTGCACCTGACTGGATAAATTTGGTTGTGAAAATGTCAGATTGCACCTGACTGGAGGCAGGCCTTAAGCCTCAAGAAAGCACTTGAAGATAAAATCACTAAGGGTACTGCAAGCTCCACGTATCTTGACTCATTATGAATATATATGTAATCCTTGGCTTGAAGGATTAATTTAATCATTTTGTATGTTTGCTTTCCTGTGTATAGATGGAGTCATTGGCATTGGTATTGCTGCAACTGCTGTGGGTCTTTTGGCCGGTGGGCTTGCTGCTGCATTATCAGGTCGCAAGAAGTGATAACAGGAACAATGTACTGGTAGATATGAATTAGCATTCTATGTCTCTGATATCAACCTACACCTGGATTCTGAATCTTTCTTAATCTATTGCAATATTTTGTAAATTTTGGATCGTGGATTCCCTGATATAATTATAAACTACCCTCTTCGGTAGTTCGTTATTGCTTCTAATCCTACTATAGGTGTTGATAGGGATTCAGTATTGGGCAATACAATGATATGAAGTTAGGAGTGAGTCTTATAAAACAAGTTTTTTCATGTAAAGAAAAATAAAAAATGGTTGGGTATTAGGTTAGATAATGTTTGTACAAATTTTTTTCCTTGTATATGCTGGAAAAGAAAGTCCTTAGTAATTTCACTTAATTCATGGAGTCAGAGAGATCTTGAGGAAAACCTAGTTTTTTCTTGTGATTTTAGCCATTACGGAACCAACCTTAGAGTGCTTGAATGACTGAGTGAGTGTGTCAGCAGTTTTGGGGCGTCCTGCTTGTGTGAGAGGGATATAAATATCACGACAGGTTTTCGGACCCTTCCGGGGTCGATTTTCGTGGACATTTTCCGACCGTCTACTTTTTCGAAACAAAGTGCTCGCCCATGTACATAGACATGCAGAGAGTGGGAAAATGTATGTCTCTCGTCCGATTGGACTTTCTGTCCCCCGTACGGCCACCGGAAGTTGAACATTTCACCTTATTTTGACTCTTTTCAAAGTATTTTTCATATTTTCCTTGCGGTACTTGTTCGCTGTCTGTCTCTTGCCCATATTTAGCCTTGGACGGAATTTACTACCCGACTGGGGCTGCATTCTCAAACAACCTGACTCGTCGACAGCGGCTCATGGTACAACAGGGTCTGCTGCCCCTAGGGGTGTGCAAACAATCCGCCCGACCGATCCGTCCGCACAAACCGCTCGCATCTCACCCGCACCCGCCGATTAATTTTTTTTAAAAATTTTACACGGGTTAAATTTTTTACAACCCACCAATTGACGGGGTGGGTGATGGGTTGGTTGAGTGCAAACCGCAACCCACCCGTTCCACCCGCCATATTGTTTACATAACAACAAATGTATATATGTGAAATAAATTAATTGTCACTTAAATGAATAGATAGAAATATATAATATATTAATAGTAGTAAAACTATGGTTATCTCGTATATAAACTAAAAAACTACCTACGTAAAAATGATACTTCTTTATTTTGCTTGCTTTCAAAATGTTTTGTTAATTTGATGGATTAGAATATATCTTAGTTGACGACTTGATGTTGTAACTCACCCGCCAACCCACCCGCTATTGTTATCACCCGAACCGTCGCGGGTTGAAAAATTATTCTACCCGTCGCGGGTTGGACAATAATCACCCGCCATAGGCGGGTTGGTTTGATTTTTTTGTAAAAACCCGCCAATACCCGCCCGTGCTCACCCCTAGCTGCCCCTTTCCAGGGGACTTGAGCACGGTCTGCCGCCCCCGATTATCAAGTTGGACTATTTTGGTTCGCTCGCCGTGGGAATCCTTGTAAGTTTCTTCTCCACTACTTATTGATATGCTTAAACTCACCTGGTACTCCCGTCTGACCTTGAGTCGAAGGCGCATTAGCACCATTGCCCTAACAAGCGACATGGTCGATCACAACATCACCACTGGTTGTGACATCCGTCAATGAGGGATCATTTTTGGGCAAACCGAGCTAACAAGAGGCCATTATCTGCACCTATATCAAATTGGTAGCAAGGGCGACGCGATGAGTGACACCCAGGCAGTCATGCCCTAAGCCCGAAGTCGTCAGGCGTGTTTTGTGTTCAAAGACATCGATGGTTCACGGGATTATGCAATTCACACCAAGTATAGCATTTTGCTACGTTCTTCATCGATGCGAGATCCAAGATCCTATTCTAAGAACCCCCACATTCCATTCCCGTTGTCGAGAGTCGTTTTGACTTTCAATTTACATTGCATCCCCACAACCACAACGCGAACATGAGTTACAGGGAACAACACTCCTGTTTTTGTTTTCCTTGGCGCTTGCCGCACCGATATTCGTTAGCCCACCAAGTGCAAGCACCAGACATGGACGTAGTCAACGTGATTTCATGACTCATGCTTACCAGGAACTCCTCGTTCAAGACCAATAACTGGAATGATCTATCCCCATCATGATGTAATTTCAAATATTACCCAACCATGGCTATAGAGTCGTTGACTACATCAGTGTAATACACGTTTGGCGTAGAACATCGAAGGGCATCACAAAACTGTTATTGGAGGTCGTAGTCCCTATAAGAAGCTGGTTGTGGAGGGATACCTCCGCATAGCTAATTGCAGGCTGAGGTATTGTTCGTTATCAAAATTGACCAGACAAATCACTCTACCAACTAAGAACGACCATTTACCACCAGGTCCACCACCCATAGAATCGAGAAATAGCTCTTTGTATTTCAATTCTTACTATATTTGGACCTGGTGAGTTTCCCCGTGTTGAGTCAAATTAAGCCGCAGGCTCCGCTCCTGGCGGTGCCCTTTCGTCAATTCCTTATAGTTTTAGCCTTGCGATTCTCCCTCCGGAACCCAAAGACTTTGATTTTTCATAAGGTGTCTGAGAAGTCCTAAAAGCAACATCTGCCGATCCCGGGCCGACATCGTTTATGGTTGAGACTAGGGCGATTCTTTCTTATTGATGAATATTACGGTCTTTACGATCTCCAAGCATTTCAACCTGACAGTGCATACCATAAAGTTTGGCTCACTTTCTTAGACAAATTGGAGAAGTTGTTGATATAGTCCACATGGATTCTACTGGTCAGGACCTACTACTCGATGCTAATCTCTATCACAATGTTTCCGAATGTCTGTGACGAGATTTCTCTGCGAAGCTGTCCAATTTTTTTTCTGGAGTAAACAGTGTCCTGGACCGTTTCTTGCACGTGACAGATCCTTCTATAACCTGATTAATCGTAACTTGTTGGACTGGGGTGGGGGCAGGGCAGGGAGCGGTGATAGCGAGGGGGCCGCAGCTAAAGAGATTGGTGCATAGTTTAAGTATGACCTTGTGGTGGCAGTTGCACAAACAACAAAGGAGCGTCTCAATGGCCCCGCCGCCAAGAACTCTCCGCTACCATCAGTGGAGTAGCCTTCTGTGAGTGCGGCAGGCACGCCATATACCTCACTGTATTGGAGTGCTGGTATGGCACTTTATGCTGCCAGAGACTAAGGGGACCCCCATTGATGAGAGGAATGAAAGAAGCACTGATTTTGGAAGCATTTCAATCCAAATGCAGCTGCAGAAGTCGTCTAGAAATTGATAAGTTAACTAGCTAGTAACAGCTTTTTTCTTTCTGTTCTTTCCTTTACATTTCAATCAGTTATATATACTGTCCCCAAATTGTCAATATAAAGTGAAAAGAAATCAATTAATATTTCTGCTGTTTTCCAAGTTTCAACTGTAATTTAGTAGCTCTTTTGTTAAGAGTTGTAGAGTGGAGAACGATCAAATGAGAATAATTATGTTGCGGCAGTAAAAGAAGGTGGATTCACATTTTGTATGTCTGTCAGTGCAGCAAAGGGTGCAGCAGGTATATTTTATCTGTAGGAAATTAAGATCCGTGTTGTAATGGAGTGATAAATGCACCAAGAAAGAGCTAGCTACACAAGGATGCAAGCTCGCAAGAGAAGAGGGATTCATGAGCACAACCTTACCAACAACGTTCTCTATTCGAATCTAATGACTGATGGTTTTCGGTTGGGCGCTTTTCCTGCTATAAAAAAAGTAATGCTGCCTGCAGGATCAGCCCTTAGCTTCTCTTTTGAAATCAGTTTTCAGCTCCCTTCTATCTTTCCAGAGTATTGTTTTTTTTTTTTTTTTTGCAAGAGAAATATACTATAATCGATGATCAAATGCGTTCTGCATACTCAAGTATACTTGAATCGATTATTGAACATCAGATTCATAAGTCCAAAACCTTAGCACTTTATGATAAAACTGTAGTCTAAAAGATAACCAACAAGAAACAAAGTTTTAGCTAGCCTGAAAAACAAACAGTAAGGAAAGACAAGACACACACACATATATTCTATGATATATCAAATCACGGCTTTTTATTGGGATGATATTTGTTATTGTGAATCCAAACCTTGAGCACTTGCCTCTCGATGCCAATCTCATCACAGATTCTGCTAACCTCAGGATCACCAAGTTTCGGAATCTTCCACCCAGATTTCTGTGCAAATATATTCAGCTTCTCCTTCTGTTCTGGAGTAAACTTTGTCCTGAACCGTTTCTTAGGCGTCACAGATCCTTCTTCCACCTGATTAGCCATAACTTGCTGAACGGGCGCACTGACAGGAGGATGGCAGCAAAAGCGATTGGTGCATGGTTGAATTATAACTCGGCGGTGAAAGTTGCGGTGACAATTGCAGACGCAGCAAATAAGTGACTCAATAGTGCCCTCTGGCCCACCTGCCAAGAACTCTCCGCATCCATCAGTGGTGTGTCCGCCTGTTGCGGTTGCATGGTTCTTTAAGCACTCCATGTACCTCACTGTTTTGGAGTGCCTGTATGGTGCCCTCTGATCTGCCTGTCCATTGATGCCATTGACAACAGGTTGTTGTTGTTGTTGGCTGGCAAGAACGGGAACCTGGGTTGAGACGGTGTTGCTCATGGCGATCTTATGTTTCGCAGAATTCTATGAATGAGAAGAAGACGGTTTGAAGGAAAATACTACATTAATATATGACATAAAAAGTGCACAAGGTAGAGAAAGTAAAAGAGGTAGAGATAGATTTATAAGGATGGTGAGGCTGGAAGTGAGACTTTTGTTTTGTTGAGGTAAGGAAATTAGGAAAGGAAAGGAGAGAAATAAAATTAACATTAAGTGAGGGTGGCATGGCATGGCATGGCTTACATTTGTTTGCATTTGCTTTATGAGCTCACACTAGAGTACAGTTTCGAGTCCTTTCAATTTTGTTCTCTTCCTCCGATCCTCCATTGCTAATGCCTTCCGATTTTGCTAAATCAGGGCGATCTGGAATATGTCGTTCTTGTTGGAAATGGTAACTAGTTGTATGTGTTGGTAATATCAAGCTTAATGTACGTACTGAATTAGAACTAGCTAGCGTTGCCTCTGATACGAAATCATCTTACAATATCTAAAGGTGGATGGAGTTGGTCTAGTGAACTTTTAAGTTAATTTTACGTTTCTAGATTTGATTCTGTGGGTTTGAGGTGAACTGAGCAGAGCAGGTGTATTCCATTCCATTCAATTCAATTCAATAAATGAAGAGAGCAAAAAGAGAGTTAAGTAGTAGTTGTAGACTTGTAGTTAAGTTGATAAGTTGAAAGGCAACGAAGAAATAGTTACTACAGTACATACATGTACATGAGCAATGAACTAAACTGGCGTTTAGTGAAGAAGTTGACTGTTGATGCATGGCATGAATATTTACTGCCAACAGGTACAGGTAGTAATTAATTACTGCACTACTGATTAACTTCTGTTTTCATTTCTCGGTTCTCAAGGGATTCTAGCTAAGCATTTTGGATTGTCTTCTGCTCATGCATAGAATCTGTAATTGTTGTTGAGTATTTTTGTCCTCGACTAGGAGGAATTTATGGTTTGCCTTCATTTCTTCACGCATTCTCACATTGCCACCATTAAATCTATCACGAGAGAAGAGGCCTAGCTCTCTCTCTTCTTGTCTTGTAGATTTTTTTGGCACATTACCTTAAGATTTTACTAAATACTTCCTAGTAATAACCTCCTTATATTTTCTAAATTATCACTCCTCGATTGGTGATTTTCATGCCGCATTTTGGTATGAGCAATCGAGTCAAAAGTCCGGTTGGTTAAAACTTAAACATCAACTGTTGTGTTTCCAAAATACTAGTGCAGTAGTACTGCACTTACTTTGGAATACAGGTGACTAGGCAAGTGTTGCTTAGAAGGCAGAGTATGAATTAGCAATACAAAATTTAAGTTTCCTACTTATGCAAGTAGTAATAAATAGACCACGGTTCCTTATCTTTTCGTAGCACTAATTGAACTACCAAGTTTTTGTCCAAAACTACACTACACAAAATTACTCCTAACAGTTGTTTCAAAAGAATTACTCCTAACAGTTTCTAAATCAGAAGGTTTGAGTTGAGCATTAGCTACCTCATTTAAAAATGTAACAATCCAAAAAATTTAACGATATTACAGTAGTATGTTATACTACTACGCATTAGAATTGGAATCTTAAACACGTCTAATTCAATATAAGTACTGAATTTGTTCTCCCTTTTAAGTACTTCTGTTGACAACTGATTAGTAGTACTAAGTTTCAATGTAAATCGTCGCAGATAGCAGATGCATGGTTTCCAGCCTTCCAGATGCGAAACATTTAAAAAAAAAAAAAAAAAGAGAGAGAGAGAGAACCCTACTAGCATTGCCAGCTTTGTCATTTTTCTTTTCCTGAAATTTTTAAAATATGACTGATTCTCTGTACATTCTACTAACATATTACAGATTACAATAATGACCACTAGTAATGGTTGCAGACCTCAATGATCACCATCAAGGATCATTTTAGGTGTAGGTATCCGTTCTTCCACTTGCTCTTCGACCTGCAACTACAGCCGAGTGCTACAAATTACAACACTGCACCAGATATTGAACAGTACCAACCCCCAGTCGGAAAAACTATTTTCAGGCTCCTGTGCGAGATTTATTCACTGATTGTTGGGTGCCATGCCATTTTCTTCTTGTGGCAATTGATGTTGTTCTGGATACACTTGGCCTCCTTGATCTCTCAAATCTCGAAACATTGACAGAAATGAGTTCAGACTTTCCGAAGAAGCTCCTCCAAGTATCGATAACAATTGAGAGCTGAATGAATTTATAGCAGTTCCTAGATTTGGATTGCCTCCAACCTCCTCTGGTTGAGGTTGCCTAGCTCCAATATGATCAAGAGGATTACCTCCACCACTAGGTGGTTGATGTGCTTCACGAACTGGGAATCCAGTTGTGACATTCCTTGACACATCGACTACTCCAGCTCGATGTACCAAACCTGTGTTGGCAGGAGTCCCAGGGTTGGCCGTGTTTAATCTTGTAATGCGCAATGTTGATGCGAGTATAGTTGAGGATGTAATGTGAAAGTCTGGATGTTGCTGAAAATGCGACCGCCGATTTTGCATGAACCTCTGCAGTGCTGGAACCTGAAGTATAATATGTGATTTCATGACAAATCTCTAAGTAGTTCAGCTCTTATGTACTTCTATATAGAATTTAATCCCCACCACCAGATCTAAAAGCTAGTTTTATGTATGTCAGTATGTGCTTTTCTGATTCCCACGAATTTTATAAATCTACTTTCAAATGAATAAGTCATATACCTCAAATCTGTTCCAGAAGTAGAGAATAAGATGCTGCATAAATGCTGCAGAGGTTGTCAGAGCTAAATATGAAAAGCCTGCAGACAAGAATGTGTGTCAGGGGAAGATAATGACTTGCACAATGCGATCATCTAAAGTTGGCAAGATTGTCTGGTCGCCCAACATTGAAATGCCATTACCGTATGTGTAGGAGAAAAAATAGATGTGAAACACTAGAAAGTAGAGTAAAAAGAAGCGCGGAAAGAACTTCATTGATATTGGCGTACGAACACTGCAAGAAAATCAAGGACCGTGATAAGCAACAGTAATGCTGAAATTAATGCAAAGCAAATCTAAGCATAACTAGATAGGGATAAACATTTGATCTTTTTTCCAGAGTTCTTGGCCCAGGTACATAATTTTTGGTGATTAGAACTCAGAACTTGATTCTATGGCTTTTGCCTATTTCTCGTTCGTTATTCAATTTTCTTCTTTGAGATCGAAGGGGGAGGAGGTGGGGGTGCAGGAGGGTAAAGGAGCACAACCTGATGAGTGTGAAAAGCTCACAGATCCAGACAAGAATCAAAACCATAAAAGCCAATAGCTGATCATCATAGAACTCGAAGAGGAAGAACAGAATTCCAATCATTATCTGGATACAACGAAAAAGAATGTCAGTAACGTTCTAGAAATCAGATAGAGAGAAAAGGGTCAAAAGCTACGATGAAAGGAAATGTAACAGACTAACCGGCACAAAAACGAGCGATTCAATGACATGCACAAAAATCAACTGAAAAGTTGGAAGCCTATGTCGTGCATGATGCTGGAGCTGCACTGTGAAACATTGAGAGTAGAATATAGCAATTAGCAAATTAAGAGTCAGGTCCTGTGGGTTATTTAAGAATAAAAGATCAAACTGAAGTTTAACAGCTCCTAAAACTCAACATGATGATATGTGCAAGGCAGCCACTACAGCATAGCACATAATTGTGTTGTCTTTTAGTGAAAGTGTCAAAAGATTGCATAAAGTACAATTTATACTTTGGTATCCAGTCTCTTTCTTTCTTATCACAGCTTTCTTTCGGTATAAGAATTTTGTCAATCAATGTCGAGTACATGGTTTCTGGACTTTGACATGTCCTACGAACCAGAAGACACCACAAAACAGCACAAGGAAAAACTAGGTTCATCGCTGAAGGAGTATAATATGATTTAAGATGACAAATATGAACAAGGGAAAGACATAGATTGACACATTTTGAGAATCCTTGAGTAATCTGATAAAAACAAGGAAAGCTCAACTGAACACGGAATATATGGAGCAGCAAAAATGGGTCTTCTGGAAAAGGATGAAAGTCAATAGTGGTTTAAAAAAATGGCTAACTGGCAAAATATATGTTATATGTAACGAGGAATCCGTGACTCTTGAACTTGCTAGTGGTTAAGCATTCAACATGCAGAGCTGATTGAAGTCATTAAATGATAGCTGGTCGGTCAAAACAAACCTGTAAACTTCAGCATGCGAGTCTGTGTCTCTCTAAGTGTAAACGAAACTGACATCGTAGTTGTGAAGAAAACAAATAGTGACATCAACAGTACCCCACATTTGGTAACAAGATAGTCTGCAAGACATGGCAGAAGAACAGCAGCATTACTTATAAACCATATAGATAATTTATTTTCACAAAGGTCACTGCCTCCATTTTTTTTTCCTAGCGGCCCTTGCCTATGTCCACAAACAAGGGTCCAAAATGATTATGCAGCAACTTAATTTCCAGGCATCTATGTTTTATTGCAGTTTAAGTTCTACTTAAACGTCTACACCAACAAAAACCAAGCTTTGCATCCCAACCATAAAACAGGCTACATGAAGCTCAAAAGCATATCACGTTGAGGCCAGCACTAATTTCTCAGGGTCACTTGGCCAACATGCTTAGATCCACCAAACAACAATCAGATATAGAGTTAAGTCATAAATGGGAGGTTCTTCCATAGACCAGGTATGAGTGAGTTTTAGACCTTGTCAGTCACATCACTTGAGAAATGAATATTGATGAATTTAAAACAATTATTTCAACTCATATGGCTCATGATCAGCCACCAGGTAATAGACCTGGTCTATACAAGTATCTTCCCCAATAAATGAATGGGTAAAATGACACCTGCGAGATATTGCCGCAAGGCAACACTAAAGTGATAATAGCAGTTCAAAAACATAAAGCTTTGTCACACTAGAAGGACCCGAAGGGAGAAATCAGTATATTGTTTGATGGGAGAATCAGGCTATCTCAAGCACTGGTTGAATTGAATCATAATATGAATATAATTTTCTTAATTACTTTTCCGCTATGGTTTAGATTAATTTGTGGTCAAACAGATCTTTAAAAGAAGTGGACAAAACAAAATGTGAAGCGTGTGCATGCATGGAGGAAGTACTATACAAGAGATTGTCTATACCAGTCAGTCTTGCAGCTGAATCCCTTAGACGAGGAAATTTTGACCACAACCAGCAAGGTGCAAAAAGTTAATTCGTAAAACTGAATTATTCATTTTTTATCATTTTCTTTTAAAACAATGATATAGAATTTACCTAATTGATCAGAAGACAGAAAGAGGTGAGGATAGCTGAATTATATGGAAATATAGGAGAAATGGTGCCCAACCTCCGAATCTTGCAGAACTTTCAGGTTGCTGGTGAGCATAAGTAAGATTGTAGAACTCCTTTGTTTGGTAATTATAAAGGTGACCTGCATGAATTATATACTCTTTATTACCATCATCGAAAACATAGAAGTATTGCTAAGAATCTAGTTTCCTGGACTTGGTACATGTAGCAAAATAAAACCAAGTGCGGAGTGACTAGATCAATGCTACGAATTTTGGTGCATGTTAGACATAAATTTCCTGGCTCTCACAAAATGTAACAAAGACAACTAAAACAAGAACAAACATGTGTTCACAATTTGGGTGTGAATGGTTGTAACCAGCCTAGCGGTCATATTGGGGTGTAGGAACTGGGAACAAGATCATCCCGGGTGGCAACTAGTAATCAATTCAATAAGCAAACGAATATCAAATATTGGGTGAATCAATATAACTTTTGATACCTTGCCCTGAAGAGTTCAGCAAACTATTCATCAAGATAGTGTCGTATCCTACAAGTCTGTTAATCATAAGTTGCTGCCACCTGAAAACCAAAGATTCTTCAATTTTCATACATCCGACAGTAAGTCACCTATACATCTCCTTGGGTTGCATTAGTAGAAAAACAATAACAAGCTTCTTGTGTACATTGGAAGAGAGAAAGAGGGACACAGAGTCAGAAAGAGTATCTTACCTGTTGCCAAAGCAACTATGCCGAGCAGAAATGCTTATATTAGTGGTACGGATGTTATGCTTTAACCTGGCTTCTTCAGGCAGCAAGAAATAGCCCTAAGAAAGAAATCCACCACATTGACACAGTTGAAAGCCGAAATATGTTTCAGAACAGCAGTAGCGAAAGTAAAAGCGAGCGCCTAACATACAGTTAAATGAAGCTCGTACCTTTTCCATGGTAAACAAATAAGCTGGTTCAAATGCATTGCTTTTCTTGTCAAGCCACTGCACTGAGACATTAAGATCAAGCACAATCTAAGATATCGCGTAAAAGGTTCCTTATTGCAGTCAGGGACTTATTGACCAAAAAAATCAATTGAACATACGTCTAGTGAAGAAAGAAGGTCAAGGGATTTAAATTCTAATTCTTCACAACAAAGTTGACGTTCATAAACCAAAACTTGAATGAAGAACCTTTTAATCGTATTACACAATCAGAACATGGTCTAAGAAGTTAACACAGAAACACCCCCAGTATCACGCAGCCACAATACTTACTTCTCAATAGCCATTCAGGATCTTAAAAGTTCCCTTTTCAACCACATATTTATTTAAGATAACAAAAAAAAAAAAAAAAGAATTCTGAAACTTAGAATCGAATTAGTTAAACCAAAAATTATGAACTTCGAGATTCTAAGCTACTACAACCAGATTGGAAGTTCATATCCTACGAATTACAAACCAAAGATCTAGGAATTTCATTAATTCAAGCTGAATGGATTTTAAGCATGCACAATAGTCAGTAGCGGAATGAGAAGATAGCAGCTACCTGCATAGGTGTTTAGCCGATCCAAGTGTAAGATTTTTAGACACATGGGAATATCAAAGTTTAGATTTATACCAGCAATATCCTGCATGGAGATACAGGCATGATTAATCACAACTTGAATGTATTTCATGTAAGGCATTCATTAGTCATCACAAGTAGGTTGAATAACAGACTGGATGTATAGTTTTAATTCAACAATTTCAGTTTTCAGGAGACCTAAGTTTCTCCCAAATAACAAATGTGGTGCATTGTAAAGGAAAATAAAGGAAAAAATAGCGGTCGAAAAAGTGGATTGAGGAGCATAATTGACTATTGTAGTAACACAGATGCATTATTGAGCTTGAGCATATTATCATGATAATATATATTGATAATTCAGATTGAAGCCTAAATGATACTAAATATCACTATCTGCAGATACTTGGATAGACCATTTAACTAGCTGCAGTTGCTAGTTTTGAGCAACTTTTAGTAGTGTGACATGGTTTGTCTGGAAAAAATGAGTTATAGCAATGCTGTAGAACGTTACATCAATAGACAGTGAGGCATTAACATTACTTGAAAGTACTATATCAGTAGAACATCCTACTAATTACGATCAAAGATGCATTTGAAGTTACAAATATACTGCAAAAGCTAAACATACCAGTTATCCCTACTGATGATCTTAATGGTCACTTGCATATTCAAATCTTTGTAGTGATGATATGAAGAAGGCCGAAAGCATAATAATAAACGAAGTTGGAATCATAAGTTTCACATTATCATATTATTTAGCATTTCTCACCCATAAACCTCCAAGAATGCGACTAATCAACCTCCAACAGAAAGACAGGCGTCCATGCCACTTTTTTCCAATACGAAGTAAAGCTGCTTTCAGAGAGTCTTTCAGCGAAGTAAGGAGCCTAATATGTGATACATCTTTACTCACTTTCACGGTCACATCATCAGGTGGTAGCTTCAAGCTTTCAGCACCGACAGAAACTTTTCTTTGAGATTCGACATTCTCTCTTAACACAATTTTTCCTTTCATTTCGTCAGAATCAATCAAAGTCAACGATGCCCCTGAAGGGTTAGCAGGTGAACCATGTCCAACTCCATTAGAATCCTTAGCAGAGTCTCCGTGAATTCCCTGACCAGCTTTCGTCTCCAAAACATCAGGTACACGGCACAAAGACTCATCATGTGACCACAAGCCAGCACTGGTTATCTGAAGTTGAATTGAGGCATAAGGCATTGCCACAAAAACTTGGTCAAACAGGCATAAGAAGAAATGGATACAGTACCTTAATGAGAACAAGCTGGGTATCGGACATATCGACACTGGAAAACTCACTCGAACATCCAGGCTACATCATTCAATTCAATTCAACTCAACTCAATTAAAACTAGTCATAATTTTAAAAAAAATAAAAAATAAAAAATTGAACAGCGATGAAAACAGCATAATCGAGTAGAAGAATAGGTAGAAAACCTGTTGGACATAATTGGCGTGCATAACAACAAGTATACAGAAGAGAGTGATGGCGAGGAAGAGGAACAGGTACTCGAGAAAGACTCGGATTTTGGGGGTGAGCATCTCGGAGAATCTCTCCTGTACCCTGATGAAAGTCTGCTCTGGATCCATATTGTGTATGTATCTACGTTCTATATATACAATATGACAAAAACATTGAGGATTTGGATATTATTGGAGTAGATTACTATGCCCACAAAGAAACCAGCTGAAGAAGAAATACTATGGAATAAAATACTATGATGCTGTCTGTGTTCTTCAAAATTCGCTTGTTTTTTCACAGGAAGGATCAAGTTTTCATCAAGGGCTTGCTTGCTTGCTTGCTTGGTTGGTTATTTTTGCTTACTTTTCGATTTTTGGCTGCTCGTATGAATTAGCCGGAATAAGAAATGCGTCCAGACCTACATTTTGCTTGGTAAAGGTCAGGTTATGCCATGTAAAGTTTGGTTTCCCGGTTATAAATAAATTTATTATATTGCCACAACATTATATTATATTGTACTTACTCCGTCCCGAAAATAGATTTCAATTTCGAATTTTCTTGGTCAAACTTCTCCAAAGTTTCATTACATAATTTAATTAAACATTTACATTTGTGATTTAAGATTAATTCATACTCAAAGTTGGTAAAAAATTAACTGAAAAAAGTCAAAGTGAAAAGTTGTTCCCGAGACGGAGTAAATATTTTGTATTTTCCAAAAATCACATCACCCACTCTACATGAATCTCATCCATACACAACTAAGGTGATTTTAATATTAGAGCAACTTTTACGAGATACTGTCTCTCGGAGATGTCAGATCACACGTTACATATTTTATTACAAACATAAACATCATAGTTTTAGAAATGAAGATAATACAATTATAATACATGTTTCTTTATACTAACGATGTTTGAAGTTACAAACATAAACATCATATTTTTAAAAATGCATATAAAGCAATTACAATACAGGTTTTTTTTATACTAACGATTTTTTAAGTATATCATATGATGTTTCCAGTTTATTTATGTGATGTTGATCTGGTATCTACTATCTTGTAGAGATTGTATATTCACAAAAATTTCCATTCCTTTTATAACACTTGTTCGGTTATGATATTAATACAAATACATGTAAACTCAATGGGAAACTACTTCAAATGACAATAGGAGTTCAAAATTACTACTCAGTTAGCTGGATAATAAACTAGTTAGTAGTTGAAATTTAAAAAGGAAATGAAAGTTCACCTCGTTCTACTGGAGGTGTCGACAAGTTTTGATGATAAAGTAGTAGTTTATTTGATATATAAGTATAAAAACAGATGAGTAAATTTACTTTTTAATCAATAAGATAGATATTGTACATTTTACCAGATAAATTTCGTCAAAGATCTTTAAACTCATCTAACTTGTGACAAAAATATTCAAGTATCTGTGTCAATCTACCTTCTAGAATAGTGTCCACAACCACAAGTGTGTGATTTATTGTACTCCTTTCTTTGGAATACATAATAAGTAGTCAAGTGTGGTGATCTACTCCTATTTAGAAGTGTGGAAACATCATATGGTGCTCCTCCAGCTTAGCTTTATGGGCTCTCACCCGGCCAGAATACATCCTTCATGTAGCAGCCTCATCGGCTGAATCATTCAGCCCAGCAGCCAGGACTTCAGCAAGGCTCTTTTGAGATATTTGTGGCCTGATTGAAGTTTCCCCTGAAGAAGCTTTGGCTTTTTTAGCGCGAATAGATGCTGGGAGCCATGAATTCTCAGAATCTCCAGCTCCCACACGTTTCCAAAATGCAAGAGGCTTCTCTAGCTTCCAAGGGTCCTCAACAAATTCCTTCTTGCAGTACAAACCAGGCTGTTCCTCGGCTGAAACATTATCTCCTTTTCTGCAATGCTTAACAGGCCCTCGACCCATGCCATTACCTGGTGATCTACCCTGATTTCTTCCAGAATTAGGATATGAGCTCCGAAAGTTAGAGCCATTGTTATACCTATGACCTCCCCGTGCATAATTAACATGACAACTTCCAGTGTGAGGATTGGTGAAGCTACTGCCCCTTGATGTACCCTGTGGATATATATAGTTAAGGTCACCCCTCGGTCCACCCTGAGGATTACCAATAGGTCTATGATTGTAAAAGGGGGCAGGTGACTGGAACCCCATCTGATTGCGATGAGGAATAGGCGCTCCATACATTCTCTGATTGTACTGGGGAAAGGGTGCTTGGAACATCATCTGTTGTGGGGAGTTGACAGCTGGACTTTGATAAGCTGGAGACTGAGTCATCTCTGGATAAAATGGTGCTGTTGAAGCCACAAATGTACCAAGTATTAACAACAGTATAACAAAGAAGAGGACATGGACATTTCAGATGTACCAAAAAGAAGGATCTAGCCACCAACTGAATGGATACTACTGGTCAGTAGTGCCAACTTATTCTTATCAACAATTATACAGTATAAGATAAGCATATTCCCTGCTCAAGTTATTAATCAATATGCATAGCATACGTACTGAGTGCTGTAGAAGCGCAAGCTTACATAAATTTTGTCATGGACAGCGTCAACTTATAAGATACAGTTGCAGTAAACAAGAGTACATGACATAAAAAGACTTGTAATAACTAAGAAGATGGTAAACATACATGTATTACTTGAACTTGAAGGTGAGTTGTAATATGTTGAGGAGACGTGAGGTGGACAATTGATATTCCTCCAATTATTTGCATTGGGTGCAGCCATATGATCAAATCTGGAGATATACACCGCAGTCTGGCTGTACGATTTAAACTGACCAAATTACTCGTAATGCCTGATTGTGAAGCTCTAGTGTTGCCTTGCCTCGGCCTTTCTCACTCTTTTCTGAATCCTCAATTCACTGCTGATTCAGAGTGTCTGACACAAATCAAAATCATGATATAAGCATTTCTTTCAAATATATGCAACAGACAAATACATGTATCACGGGGCAATATGGCATAAATCAGACAGAATATGGGGTGCGGGTGAGGGTTTAAACGAAACAGCAACTACATTGATCAAATTTAACAGATGAAGTACATTGCCCTCGCACAAACTATAATTTACAGTTGTAACCTGGACCAGATATGCTCTGCAACAACGCTTGTTATCCATGTAATGCTTAATTAACAAAATCCCATAAGCCAAATAAAAACCTGTCATCCATTAAAATGGCAAACCACCTTTCCATGGTTATTTGTCAGTGTGTTCACCTTTCACTATCTTTCTAAGTGAAGTGATTATCGTTTTCTGAATTACTCATATGAGATAGATATATATGTGAAAATAATATCCAGTTCCTAGCTAGCTAAGACTTAAAAGCTCCTAAATTGAGCAAAGCCAATGACTTGTGAGTGCTGATAGAGAGAATATTATAGCTTAATGAATACTACAATGCAGGTTAGATATGGCAGGCACATAAATAAATAGTTGCAATTGAATCGGAGAGCCACAAATTGTAAAAAAAAAAAAAAAAAAAAAGCTGAGAATACCACGGAAACACTCTGAAAAGCTTGGGGCAGGTAGAGCGAGCTACTTAGGGTTTACTAAAAGTAATCTCACATACAGAAAGGCAGGCAGCTATTCAATCTGAGATTGTCGGAATCTGAAATCGAAGATAAATAAAAGAGAGACGCAATTTTAAATTATAAGACAACCAAGTAACAAATCGGATTGTGAGATCCATTACTCAAGTAACTGATCATACTGATGTTGATGTACGTACATAAGAATAAGAATGAAATAAATAAATAATTACCCTGCTCAAAGTTGATGCCGCCGGGAAACGGGTGGCGCGTGTATGGAATGGACCAATGCTTTCCTCGCGATACTCTCAAACGTCGTTGTTAACTCTATTTACAATCCTTGTTCGAGTCGAATAGTATACTGTTAAAAAACACTATATGAGAATAGGAATATAGACTTTTGAATTTTAATTGATACTCCCTCTGGTCCAATAAAAACTTTCTAGCTTTCCTTATTTGGAGTACCACTACAAATTTTCTAAGTCAAATTAGGAAACTTTTTATCCCACTCACTAATTCTTTATTATTTATCTTTCCTATTTTATCATTACTTTCTTCATTCTCTCTCATACTTTACGAATTATTACTACTTTATCAACATAATACCCCACACAAATTAATATATTATTATTATTCCTTAATTGAAGATAAAGTAAGCCCCTAGGAAGTTATTATTGGACCGGAGGGAGTACGTCTCTAGATAAATTATGTTCTCATAAGACTTCTCTTTTAACTTCAAATACAATTGTGTGTTGTGTGTTTGTATTACCTGCAATTTTTTAACATATATAGACTATTTGGCATGCCACTTAATCTCCGTTAAAGTCCAATTGTACGGTAAATCTTTTTTGGCATGTTAAGTCAATATTTCACTCACATAAAATTAAGTTACTATTCATGTGTTAAAGAATTAAAGATCTTTAAAATTCAGTCTGTTAAAGTCGTATTGCCAAACAGCCTAGTAATATTTGTAGCTAGACGTGCAATATTTGTAATTAAATATGTGGTGTTGTTTTGTTATCTGCGAAAGACGGCTTCTCACAAAAGTTGTTTTTTCAGTATTAATGAGATATCGTATATTAAACATCACATATCTAGTAATGTAGTGATAAACTCATAATGCAGGTATATTAAAAAATACACAGCCTGATGTTCATTTTGTATCTCTGAGATACAGTATTTCGTAAAAGTTTGTAACCTAATTATAAGTACTCCCTCCGTCCCGAATTCAACTTCTCGAATTTTTATTTTGGGTCGTTTCAATTTCTTTTTTTGAGATACAATAGTACAATTATAATATTTAGGGGTCGTTTCAATTTCAACTTCTTATTTATTTCTATAATGGAAGATTCGGAACAATGGAGTATTAGTACTATGGTAAACCAATGGCCTTTTTTGCTAAAAGTTTATATAAACTACTCCATCCCAAATTTTGCACGGCCGGTCTGGCTAAATTTTGGTTTTGGTAGTTGACAAAAATCACACCAAATACCAGTATTGGGTATCACTAGGAAAACCACATGTAATTTAGAGTTGGAACTGATAACTCCATAAAATTCATTGGCAAGTAATAAATGCCAAAGCAAAAAAAAAAAAAAAAAAAAACTTAGTTGTAAAAGATGGAATTTCCGTTGAATTATGTGACTGCGTTACATATAATCAAGCATTACAGCTTATTACACAAATCAATATTACACATAGCCTCCTAAAACCAATTCTTACGTATAGGCACGCATTAGAATTTAGAGCTTATTACACATACCAATTATCAATGTTACCACTTACCAGCAAGTAAGAATAAAAGAATCAATTCCAATTCCAAAAGATCCTCGAATTTTGGGCGACCACCATGTCAACAAATTACAAGCATACAGTTTCCATCAAGACAAATTTATATAGCACACATTTAGTAGCCAGACGACTTAGGTGGATTTGGTGAACTTGTAGGAAGCATAAGAGAGTGTATGGCCACTCCAACTATCATGGATAAGCTCAGCTTTGGCATTTGAACCAGCAGCACCCACAGCTACATGCAATGGATAGAAATGCTCAGGTCGTGGATGTGCTTGTTTTGCAAATGGAGCCTTCTCCATGTACTGATTGACATCTTCATACCTGTTATCATACAATGAACAAGAAACCAAACTTAATTACCCACATGGCCGTGTGAAAATACCAAGCCTTTTAAAAGTGCCTGAAGCCCTGAATACATATTTAAAAGCATTTGAAGTTCCTTACTAACAAAGATTGCTCGAACAGACTCATGCACATTATTGACAAGTGAACTCAAATTCACATTGTAAGAAGTATGAACAAAGGAACGAAAGCAAATATTGCTAATAATAGCCATCTTTCTCAGTTCTTCATGCTTAGAATTGCTGTTCAAATTTGAATCATGCCAAATGGAAGAAGAGAGAAAACTGACAGCTGATAGATTAAAGATAATTTGTGTCTGTTTGGCACGCGAGTAAAACCTTGAGTTAAGAAAACTTTTAGGTGTTTTTAACCAGGTTTTCTTGGTTTTAGTCGCATGTCAAAGTGATCAACCAAAAACTAGATGTGTATCACCTTTCTGAGCATGCTTAGAAAGCCACATCAATCAAATTTTTTAGGAGTGCTTCTAGTTCTAGCTGACAAGTTCCAACTTCCAACATAACATTACTAGTTACAAGTTCTTCAAAAGCTGTGTCCATTTATCCCAACAGTGCATCCAAAGATTCACATAGATACGGAAAATAGACGAGGATATAAAAATGCCAGGCTCCTTTTTATTATTATTCATAGTGGGTTTTCCAAACTGTCCTATTTGTCTGGATATAAAAGTATGGTAAATTTCCATGTGCCGCTGAATGGATTTCACTTATATAAACAAACATACCTTCCATTTAATAGTGAATCTTTGAGCCAGTCAGCAAACTCTATAGCCCAAGAAGCAACGGAATCAGCATTGTCCCGCATGCTCCTTAGATTATGAGTGGCAGATCCAGACCCAACTATGAGCACACCTTCATCCTTGAGGGAAGCCAATGCCCGTCCCAAGTTGTAATGATGAGTTGCATCAAGATGTGTTTGTACAGACAGCTGGCAAACGGGGATATCGGCCTCGGGATACATAAGCATGAGAGGGACCCACGCACCATGGTCTAAACCACGCTTCTTGTCCTCATGAACTCGGTTGAAGCCAGATTCATTTAGTAGTTTCTTTACTTTGTGTGCCAATTCAGGTGCTCCTGGTGCTGGGTACTTGAGCTGCGGAAACGAAGTAGAGCTGTTTAGAACAAAATTATTGTACATGGTCTCCACTTTTCTTTATCCGGAATGATGTTGCAATCAGCATAATTAAGTGCAAAAAAGCTTATTGAAGTTAAAGGGACGCTAGCTCCAATTGATCTCCCTGAATTAATTATTCTCATAGACCGACGGCCACAAATAACCAAAGAGGGGAAATGGATAAATAATATTGCATGCCCAAACTCACACATAAATCACTGAGAGAAAAATATCGATCACACAATCAGACCATCATATTAGGAGTTTAGGACAGGATAAAGAACGCATAATGCAGCTTGTTACTCTTACATTCAAACAAGAGTCCTGTTTATCACTTGACAAACACTTTTAGTCGTGTGTATCCATCTAAAATACTGAACGAAGTTTTGTCCTTTGACTTGAAAATTCCAAAATGTGAGGTGAGAAAAGAAAAAAAAGTCCAAGCTTGGTTACATAGAGGTGTTAGACGACATTATACTACACTGAATTTCCGTCCCAATTAATAAGCAACATACACAACAGGTCAACAGCTCAAGGTCGTAGAGAAATAAAGACGATATGGTATGGTATGGTATGGTATGGTATGATCTAGCAGCTAATAAATTTAATGTAGTAGGATATTTGTATTCTATATATAGTCTTCTTCTTCTTCTCTTAAGTTGGATGAACAAATCTGCTTCACTCAGAAATTAATTAATTAATTAATTCTCCAGTTAGTCGCAGAGTCCTAGTCAACGTTTATGCAACTTGAAGAATACTACTCCAGTCCAGCATATATAGTACAGAGCTACATAAATAAACTTGTGAAAAAACAAAATCCATGAAATCCGATGAGCAAAACAAAAGGTAGGATTAGGAATCATATCATATTAGTATATTACTAGTATATATAAGAGACATGGATGAATCAAGTAGAAAATTGGAGTGAAGATAGATTAGTTAGATTAGTACGTACGTACCTCGTACATACGCTTGGGAAAGTTGTAGAAGTCATAGATGGTGTCGCTGGGACCTTGGATGGCGTTGACGGTGGGGTCGGTGGTTTCCCAGTGAGCTGAGATAAGAAGAATGGAGTTTGGCTTCTCAGAAACAGAAAGCCCTCTCTGCTTGAAGGTCTGGAGAAAGCTCCTCGCCGGCATAGACTCGTCGATCGACAGAGTGGGTGACCCATGGGATATGTAGAATCTCTCTTTAAATGCTACTTTTGGTAAACCAACACCTCCCAAACCCAAATTCATCGTCGTCGTCATTAGGTTCAATTCAATACTCTCGATCGATCAATAATACTTTACTTACTAGTATTTCAATTGGATCAGAGATGATGCTTGTTGATTGAGATGTGGATTTTTTTTTCTTCCTTTGCTTCTTCTCATTTTATAATATAATAATAATATAATATAAATAAATCACCCATGCCATACTCATGTCATGGCATCTCACGTCTCTTATTAAATCTCGGTCCGGTCGGGTCCCTTCTTTTCATTTTTGTCTGTGGTAGCTGGGTAGCTATAATTTCTTTTCGGTTTTCAAATAAATACTGGAGTAGTAACATTTATTCCCACCAACAAAAGTTGACATTAAATTAATTGATTGAAGGGAGGCGCTAAAATTTTTTTAAGGTAATCCTCATCCACGGTGTGTCATACACAAATTCGAGTAGTACACGAGCAGTAACGAGAGCGAGAATTCGTCAAATTCAAAAATATTTGGGAACGAGAGCGTATATAGAGCACGGTTGTTTCAGTATATAATTAAATTTAATTATAATTTTATACCTATATTATTCTAAAGAAAACTTATTAATTTTTTCTGGAGATATTCTAGTTCTATATTCAAACATAATATGATATTTACTCCTCAAATTATATCATAATTTTTTATAGCTGAAATTTCTACTTTGATTTTTCGTTTTTTTTTCCATTGTTTTCGACCCCCTGTGCGATGCTAAATAAGAAATCTCAAGTTTATTATGTTCAAATCAATCCCTTGTAAAAATTAGACCGCTAATTAAAATTGAAATTTTATTCCTAAAATTCTTCGACGGTGAACTAAGAAAACTTAATTCGAGAACTAAGAAAGCATAAGTTGAGAATTAGTGAAGCTCCCAAGCTCATAACGTGAATTCGCGTTCGAAACGTGAAAAAAGCTCCGGAATGAAGAATTATGTTACTAATGTCTCAAACCCAATGCGAAGTTGAATTTGAAACGGATGAATAGCATCCGGAGACCGGAATAAGTTATAAACAGTTAGCTCATAAGCTAGCAACAAATCACAATTATCTACAAAAAAAACTCCCTCCGTGATTCTCATTTCAGTTTTTCACTTTTTCAAAGTATGTTTGACCATGAAAATTGAAATATTCCTAAATGCATTGCATAAAAAAATAGTAATCCCTCCTTTTCAGAAAAAAGTGTTACATTTTACTATTCTGCGATCAACTGTCTCCGCGTTTGACCACAATTTACTCTTAAACGATATTAATAAATAAATTATTAAAATTATATAATGAAAATTTAGTCTTTCTCCATAAATTGTAAAGACTATATAATGAAAATTATATAATTAAACGTTTGACCACAATTTACCCAAGAATACACTATCAGCAAGAAAATCACCAAGCCCAAGTCAGTTCGTTACCAAAAAAAAAAAAAAATCGCTTGCCCTATTACCAACTTAGTCTTTCTCCATAAATTGTAAAGTTTTTATAAAAAGAAATGTAGGAGGAGTTTTCAAATCTTGCTACTGAAACTGTGAACCTGAATTGCAGGTCGTGACCCCTCAATCCCGGTGCAATCTCTTCCTTGTTCTGCTTCCATTACTGATTCTTGAATTTGCAGTCCCACTATTAGCAAAAGACCTAACTTTCTCAATGATTCTCCTCTCACTGATACGCAGCAACAAGGAATGGTACACTTTACGGTCAGTTGTATGGCAATGCTCCTTCAATGATCTTATGTCATCTTCCATGGTAGTACTTTGGCCATACAAACCTTCACGAGCATCTGCAAGTGACAAAAGAGCTTGCCGAACTCCTGGTGTTAGCAACAACTTCTTACTCAATTCTGAACCTTTTTTGCACAAAAAGTTTTCCTTTATGCTAAAACTCAGAGCTTTGTTCACCTCTCCAGTAGCTGACAATGCAAGCTCAACTTCATCATAATCCTTTTCAGGTAACAGCATGACGTAAAGTAGAACCAACAATTCCATTTGAGGCTCCCCATCAAATGATACTTCAAAATATTCAGAGTTGTCAGTGATGCAGCAGGAATAGTCCAACTTTCTCCAAAGTGATAATCTTCTTCTACTGTGGCGACATGAAAACAAAGATAAACTCCACTGCACAACAATATCTAAATCTATATTCAGGACGTCAAATGGATTGTCAGGCTCTGTAAATCCATATCTATGCAGTAGTGCAGCATTTCCTAGGGAACCATACGTATTGAACACCTGGATTAGGAAATAACAGAAATGTACACACGAAATTTAATAATATTGTGCCTGAAAGGATGAAACCACTACTAGTAAAAAGAAGTCTTTGTTTCTTCAAGCACTCATGGGAAACTACTTTCGCTTGCAATAAAAGAACGATCGTACCTCTAATCCGGCTTTAACATCTTTAATCATAATCATTTCCATTGGTGATGAAGAAATTTCCAGGTCATTCCCATCCAAATCCCCAAGTTCTGTATGAGAATCTGAATCTGTAGGCTCATCATCTTCTTCTCCCTTGCGATCTTCACTATCTTCCTTAAGATTGTCCGTCTCCGCTTCAGATTCGGAACTAGGTGAGACAGCTGTAAAGTGTACGTCCTCCGCAGCTGTCTTGTGATTGAAGCTGGACATATGTAAAGAATTTACTTACTAATCTAAAAGTTGCACAATGCACTATTACCAGAGTAGCACACAACAGGTAAGCCAGAAAGGTCATATCAGCTTGCCAAGTGCCGAGACACTCCCAAGAACATAAAGGATAATATGAAGTGTCGAGAAGTAACACCTAGACCAGAATAAATAGAAAAAATACCCATGTTATTTGCAAACACTGTGACTATCTCACAGTATCTCAGCATCACATATCATACAATAAGTCGATGGACTGTTGATGCCTCATTGTGTCAGGGAGAATAATCGGAGAGGATAGCGTATATCAGTACCTTGACTGGCACATAGTCCGCAAGAACAGGCAGCATTGGGAGTGGGAGGGGGTGACATAGATAAATAAGTCATGTAATGATCTATGCAAATTAATGGATCAAAAACTCAAGATGTTCAATTCCAGCTGCTTGCTAAAGTTACTTTAGTCTTTCCAGCCAATGCCAAACACAGTTCATTATTGTCCTATTTGGATTTCAAAACATGTCCTCACGAATTAACTCTGACTGGCTAAAGTGCAGGAAAATTCAGAATCTCATAAAAGAGTCCTCAAAATTGCAATATCTGCTAAACAATGTTGAATCATTACAAGGCATAAAAGCTGGCATGCTTGAAGTCGAGGACATTCTAAAAAATTGAAAATTTATAGACGGGGCTGTGCGATCCTGCATAGGTTTTTATTTTACAGCTAACATAAGTCACATTTAGGAACTCAAATGTACTTCACAGGAAGTCAGGGATGATGGATATGTAAGGGCTTCATGTTGCCTTATTTATTGATAGGGCCATCCCATGTTCAGCTAACAATAGCAGCATCATAACGGAGATATTTCTATGCTTTGTTATCTGGTAAAAGCTACCCCACCCCCCAAACACGATAAAATGGTTTCATCCACCCAATTAGATAGTATCAAGTTTGTAAAAGAATCATAAAATGAGGAGATAGAATAAAACCAACTTACAGGTCAGCTAGAGGAACCATCCCAGAACCATGGTACTCATCAATCTCAAACGATCGAGAAGCAATTAGACTTTTCGCATCAAGATATTCGTCCACTGTGAAGAAATCTGGATTTATCTCAACAGGAGTTGCACTGGTCAGCAGTGGTTTAATGCATTCCTTCCAGTCTTGATAGACTAGAGCCTTGTCTTCTTTAATTATCTGCCCTATTGCATTTTCAAACAAACAAATTGCATCATTAAGACAACAGGCTGACAGTCAAGCACCTAAAAACAGCTTGTTCCAACAGAAACATTAGTCCTAACTAACCGCCTACAACGCTTTATACCTCATAGGATGCCCAGTAGTGTAATCTCACATTACCACCCACCCGTGGTTTCATCTCATTTCCCTACGGGATGGGGTAGAAAGTGCGGTAGAGGATCCGTTCAACTAACTAACAAACAGTCAGCTTGTCTCAACCTTATGGATCATGATTTAGGCATAATTTAGGCATAATAACCTATCATTTCATTCTAGAAACATAATGTATCAGAAGCAAAATCTACCTTGTGGAGCTCAGTTCCAACGAGCAGTGAATCAATCTCATCAATCGACCAGAGCAGCGGAATGGGCTCGAAGCGGGGCAGTAGCTGAAAGTACTGGAACCAATTTGATTGCGCACCAATGCTCTTCTCGTACATTATCGCAACAGCCAGGCCTAGGTATCCGCCAAGTTGCGCCTCCTCGATAAGGCCGCTGGCGGCGGAGGTCATGACGGTGAGGCAGCTCTCCTTGGGAATCGTGGCAATAACATCACCCTCGCGCAAATCACACAGTGTCTTCACGGATATGTTCGTGGAATCGGATGATACTGTGAATATGAGAGCGTCGCTGTATTCAATGGCTTGGGATTTCATCCATCGCTTGAAACCTCTCATTCTTCTGTTACTGGTGGTAGTGTTGTCACTGGTGATTCTGCTTTCAGATTTTGAATTCGTTAAGTGTGTGTGGTGAGTAGTTACAGGTATGAGCTGCAGAACAGTGAATCAGTGATTACCTGATGTTGGCCATCGGAGCGGCGGCGCGACTACACTCGGTCTGTAAAGCAGCGGAGTGCGAGTTGTTACTATGTACCAATTGCCAAATAGGTCCGAGTATTGCCCCATTCGAGACTTATCAATAGCTTATCGACTTGGCTCGTTAAGGCTCATTCGATAATGTGTTCGAGTTTCACTTTATACTCGTTTTATTATCAAATCGAATAGGGCTCGATTATATATAAGCTCGAAACTACTTATTTTTACTTTAGCTCGAAAACAACTATTTTGTTGACGAGTCAGGCTCGAAAAATAAAAAAATCGGCACAACTCGACTTGTTTAACAACACTCACCAGGCTATAAGTATATAGATAATTAACTCTACCGTACTAAGTGCACTCGCTCGTGAACTTTGTCACAGTAGCCACCACATTTTACTCTTTTCACATGCCAGGTGACATTTGGGGCAACTGCAAACTTTAAAACACCACCCGCCGCACTATCCGCTAAGAATAATGTGATACAGAGATTATACTTGTCCCCTCGAACCCATAATTGATTGTCCCTTCAGATGGATTCGTGCTTGAATGGTAGATCGAGACGAGTTCAAGTGTGTGTGTGTGTGGGGAGAATCTTGTAAGTGAATTCCAATGTGTTACATGAATGGGATATTACATTGTTCGGTGAACTAGTCCACGTCGGACTTTGTTGCCATTGAGAAGTCCCCCTTCCTTTTGAAATATATGGAATTTACATATTAGTACTTATGATGCTTATTGATTTTATAATTGGTACGTGTCATGATCATTCATATCATAATGCATGAACAATAGGAACTCGAACTTTTTTTGAGCTCATACGAAGCGTCCTTCACAAGGTTATGAATTGTCCAGGGAACTTCTGGTTGATCCATGACCCTTTCCAAGACTATGTGATTCCTTCGTTTGTAGTTGTTTGGGAATTAAGAAGCCCCTCTAACATCTCCTCATATACGCAGATAATTGTCGATGTATGGTTAAGACTTTCATTATCAGTACAACAACAACAAAATAACATAGGCGTAAGCTAAAATTCGTTTGTGTTTGATGGATTGTGTTAGTCTGTACTTGGGGCTCAATTAGAAGTGCGTCAGTGATTAATTGGTAGAATCGTAACCGGTAAACTTCGCTGCTAATAAATTTAATTGCAACTGGTAATAACTGCATCACAAGTAATGCGACACACCCAATGTGGCCAGGTCTTATTTTCCATGTCATTACTTAAGGGAACGATACATTTTCATATTATAATACTTCAAACATGGCGCCATATGATTATCTAAGGTTGCTACGGATTATCCACGTGATTTTTTTTCATGTGAAGTATCTAAAAGTGCTTTATAATTCACACACGGCGCATATTTGTTGCCCTCGCATGGCTATATTGAATCAATCAAATATCTAAATCATTTTGAAATTTGATATGATAAAATTCAAATTTGAGTATAAAAAATTTAATGATGTCAATAATTTATCAACATGTAGAAATTTGAATGTTACAATTGTAATGATAGCCTCTTTAAACTGGAGGACTCAAGTTTCTTCAGGTAACTTCGTTAGACACAAATATAAGCGCCCCTAGAAAAACCTATAAGGGTGAACTAACCGAGAGCTATGAAATTACTTAGCCAGGGCTTTAGAGTTGACAAGGAGTGTATTTTAGTTATACTGTATGATTTATTTATCTGAGACCGACATTCCAAATATGACATACTAATTTATATAATTTGCAGGTATCATGTGATCGGGCGAAAAGAATTTTCCAAATGATCACCCTCTATATTCATCTAAATCGAAAATAAAATGGTATACACTCGACATTTTTCACCAATTCCCACACGCATACTTTATATTCAAAGTCTCAACCACTTAAATCATAAGAGTAACAGAAAAATATACACGTGTCAAAATAGTGATTTACCTCTTTGTTATGGATTACGACATTATTCAGAATAAATATACTGCAACCGTTTTTATAGAGGGATTAAAAAGAGGACAACATTATAGTAGAAGTAATACACGTTTTACTTCTTGCTAATAACTTCAATGTCATGCATACAATGATACACATAAAGTCATACTATTTACACTCATAAAAATATTATTGATATGTTTTAATCATGTACCTATCTATATAATAATACATTAAAAAGCAAAAGAGGTTTTGACCAATTTTAAGCTATCCACATCATTAAATTATTTGGCAATTTCTCATTCTCTGATTGGTCCATATTTGATCTTGCATGTCCAATGCCTTGATTGTGATTGGTGGATTTCAAAACTAATACCGATGTGTTAAATTCGTGGCAGTAAAAACATTTCCATTCTTATGATGTTGCCATTATTGTCTCTTAATTAGTAATTAGATATTAGTAACCTAATTTGGAATATTTGGATTGCAAGAGATACCACGAAATTTGATCAATCCTTTCGAATCTGCACAATGTCAAATGTAACTCTTATCATTTTCCATACAATGAAATTGGACAGAGGCGGTGTCTAAATAATTTATTTAGAGACGGCCTATGTTATTAGAACAATCATTCATGTTATTAATTAAAATGTCTGTGCTGGTAAGGAAATCATTTCTTTTGGAATATAAAAAAACATCAATGCTGATAACATAGACATTTTGATTAATAACATACATTAAATGATTTTTATTAACAACATAGGTCCGTATCTATATAAATTATCAAGACCGCTCTCTTGAGACTTGCTCATTACATATACCCCATATTAGGCTTTGTTCTCTTTATCTGAAAACTCATTAATTTTAGTTCAGATTATTCATTCAGTTCAGTTCAGTTCTGCTTAGTTGTTTTTTATACTACAAATAAATTCAGTTCAGTTTAGTTCAATTCTATTCAGTTCTGTTCAGACGAAGATAATAGAACTTAGTTAGGGTCATTTCATTCAAGTCATAATTAGATAGTAAATAATTACATTCAAGTCTAAAAACTTGATTTTTTGTTGACCAACTTATAAGCTTAATCAATTTATGTGCAAAACAAACATGTCATTAGTTCATTTTTTATATTTTATGATTTTAACGAACCATTTGTCCAAAAAATAAATAAATAATAAAATACTGATTTCAAAAAATAACATTATGAAAAATAGATAAGAACAAAAAAAAGGAATTGATGGTCGATTGAGACAAAATTGATGAAGAAGCCTACGAAAAAGAAACCGACAAAAAAATAATGTGACGCGTGTGAGTGGATTGAAGTCCACGGTATATTTAAAACGACCAACATTTTTCATGTATATGTTTTGGTGTCTAATATTCACATGCGCGCGAATGGCGCAGCCCAACTCCTAAATGAAGTTAGTACCTTTTTTGTAAATAGTTATCGATAATTAGTATTTTAATTGAACACCACCACTCTGAAGATCAGAACTAGAGATGTCTCATACTAGAGTACCATAAATGAATTTTTCCTTTTTTCTTCATTAATTGTTATGTGTGGGATTGTTTCTATAAATTCAAATTGAAATTCCTCCAAATTGTAATTAAGAAATTCATGTTGGCAAGAGTGCAGAGTAAGTAGTATACTCCTACTTATTTTTTGAAAATGGATATATACCATCCATAACATTTAATCATTTATCATATACAAGTATTTATAGTATGATCTTCCTATTACTATCTTAAATGGAAACCAATCAGGGGTAGTTGTTAATTGAGTTTCGACCAATAAAATTGATTTTGATTCATTACGAGTAAGAAATAAATAAAAGACATTAATTCCAATTAAAATTCTGAAAACACTTATAACTCCTACTCGGACTATTTAGTTAATATTGCACTTAAATCATAGTATTGAGTAACATATAACTACTTTATAATTAAACTTATCTTCAAAACCTATATATATATATATATATATATATATATATATATATATATATATATATATATATATATATATATATATATATATATATATATATATATATATATATATATTTTAATATGGAGAAATATTTAGTTCGGTAAAATTGACCCATCATGAAATCCGAATTTGACTCGAAAATACGAAGGTCAACCATCTAAACATTGATCGGAGATCCGATAAATCATCCAAATTCGAGGTCACCCGAATCATCCGATCCAAAATTATCCGAATTAAATTCGTACAAGTGCGAATATAATTATCATAAGGCTAACACGAGTTTGAGGAGTACTAGAAGATTGGAGAGTCAATCTAAACTATGTACTTATCATAAAACGTTAGTAACGTGACGTAAATTTCAATATTGATGTATTTCAAGATTCAAATCCGGATAGCAATTAATGAAACCAAATCGACCCAAAATATCGTGAATTTTCATAATCCTAAAATGACCTGAATCTGGACGAGATCAAACCTGAACTCGATTTTTCTGACTTAGAGCTCTAATAGCTCCCAATATTCGGAGCTACACATTTTCATGTCGGCGTTGTTAATGCTCCAAATCATAGTTGCTCGATTTGAAGCTTTAATAGCTCCAAGTTGGAGCTGTTGACAACTCTTAATTGGAGTTGGACAGCTTCATGCCATAGTTGTTGACAGCTTCGACTTGGAGCTCTAATAGCTCCCTGTCTGAGTTGTTAACGCTCCAAATTCTATTTTCTTGGAGATCTATAACATTAAATTGAATACTTTAGTCTTGGTGGAGTTTGATCGATGTTAGAGTTCGAAATAAAAGTTTAGGGACTTATTTGAGCCTTTTCGGAAAAGTCGTGGGTGAGCTCTTGGGAATCAGATTAAGACTAGGGACTTGGGTTGCAATAAATGAATAAGGGAGGAAGAAAGAAAAGAGAAAAGAAAAGAAACAATTAATCAAAGTAAAAATAATAATAATATGGATGGCATTTTCTCGAATACTTCAAATTCTCTCATCCACATCAGTAAAAATGGTAGGCCATGTCATCAAACTCCGTTGACTTTTGAGACTATCTGTAATTACAAAAAATTTAATGTATAAAATTTGGATGTATATGTAGTACTTTGAATATAGTAGAGGGGCAAGGGATAAGTGGGCCAATTGCAGTGAGATATATGTAATTTTCCCTTATCCTATGATAGATTAGAATAATGACCGCATTTAACTACGTTATTTGTGATAAATGAGACTGAGTACGGATGGAATTATTTACAAAAATTAATATAAATTCAAAAGAATTGAAACAAAACTTAAATTTCATATCAAATTGAAAATTGAAATTTTGAGATAAGATGGCGTTGTTATTCTACTGTAATTTGAAAAGGATTGCGACTGATATATTATTCCACATTAATTTACAACAACATTGTGTTCGTCACAGTGAATTCACACAATTGTGCGTGAACGTGTGTGGCTTGCGACTGCCATTTTAGAAGTCTAAATGGTCTAGACCCATACTTAACTTTCTCGGACCAAACTCAACCATAAATTTTATTGAACGAGCTCAAGCTGGGGAGGTTACAAAAACAATTACGGGCCAAAAACAAGGTTCTAAACGGGTACGAGTATGATCTGCTTCCCGATCAATTTATTTATTTTATGCCAGGTCTCTTGCATGAATGGGACATAATGATTTTTGTAAAGATTTAGCGCAAATTTTGGGTATGTGTAAGACCTAGCTACCCATATAATTAACATGTTCAAAGGGATTAATGGACATGTTATGTCGAAAATGTATGGTGAATATAACAAGTGCTTAAGTGCGGAAAAAATGAGCAAAGACTATTACGTTGTGAATGAATTGGAAGTTTTCCCCTCAGAAGTTACTTAATACATTTAACTGCTCATTAATGAATAATCATAGGATCGTACTGAAGGTTTCATATGTTATCATGCTTTTAATTAAGGAATGATGATTAGATTTTTCGAGTAGTGCGATCACATAGGACTTTCAATTCATAACTAAGATGGTTTTGCACTGATCGAATACATAGTTGAAGAGATCAATAGATATGATATGTCATTAATACTCTGGTGATATTGCTGAGTGCTTAAATATGAACATTATAAACAAGATGAGTGATGTTTCTAATAAATTGGAATTGACTTTAAATAAAAAATCGTTCCATATGACCCATACCAGTTCAAACCGATGGGTTGGAACCCGATAAATATCAAAACGAGTTTTCGACCCATATCCGTTAAATGTTGATTAACGGGTGTGGGTGGACTCCGAGTTTAGAAAAATGAAAAAAAATAAAATTAAATACAAAAGTTCATAACATAACTAATTATGTCGGACAGCCAACAACCCCGTCCCAGGGGTAGGACCCACACCCTTACCCAAAAAAATAAATTTATTATTCAGATAATTATTATTATTTCACTAACATAACTTTTCACATGTTTCTATAGACTTTATTTGTTTTTGCGGGTGCAGGACCCACCCCCATCCACACCCATATAAAAGTTTATCATTTCACTGACATAATTGGGGTCCTGTTTTGCAAGTGTGATATACCCAACCTTAACCTGGACACAATGATTTTTTATGGGTACTATGCGAGTTCGCATCAGGTCGGATAGAACCTGAGCTGTTTAAAATTGTAGATTTGAAGAGGTCTCCGGAGTCTAATTACTTAATACGACCAATTGCCGAGGTGCCTTATCATTTTAGATGTTTGCAGACTGAAGGACACAATGACTTTAGATGTTTGCAAAATTTTATTCTAATAATTGTGGAGTCGTATATAATTAATTATCACTCGACGGGTCATAAACTAGTTACTTATAAGTTATAATTACGAAGAATATTAGTCGGTACCTCAATAAGGTAGTGTTAGGCTCTCTTCAACTGAAAACTCATTCGCCTGGGTTTCTTGAATTATATTTTATACTACAATTCGATTCGAGAAAATTACAAATGAAAAGAATGTAGTTTGAATAAATTGTGTATAATTTTGGAAGTATAATAACTTGTTATGTACTTACCGAAAAAGAAAAATTCCGAATTTGGACCTGAACGATACAAAAGAGGACAAGGGATTGTGAGTGTGCCAACATAAGAAGAAATCGAGCACCATCATCAACCAGTCGTCGTCACTTGTTATGTGAAAGATTGTTTTGTACCAAGGAAAAGCAAAACAAACTCTTCCTTCCTTTCCGTTACGAATTTCCCAAATCTATCTCCATAGGTTTTTTCGCTCGCCCACGAGCACTGGTAGAAGCACAAGAGGTAAATTTCCGTTACCTTTTTTCTTGTTTTGCAATTGGAGATTTCTTCCTGATAATTGAATTCAGTAGATTTCTGTTGATTGAAATGTTGAATCTGCATGATTTAAGCTCCTTCTATAAGCTACGACGTTGCTGGTATTGTTTACCCATCTCCTTTAGTTTTATCTGTGTTTTCATCAAATTAATGTATTAGTTACGCTTCCAGCTTCTTCATGTTATATTGAATTTCATTTATTCGCTTCGAGTTTCTTAGCTTCTCTTTGGACTGGATTGCTCTATGCTGGAGAATATTGAATGTGCCTGTAGATCTAGTAACTTCTGGTCATAGTAATTTAAAGCCTGCTTTAGCTTTGCTTTTGATGATATTTTTACTCTACTTCTTTAGGGGAAATGAGTTCTACTCCCAACAGAAGGCATGAAGATGGCGGCAGTGGAAGTGGCAGTGCTGGTCACACCCACCCCTCTGGTTTGAAGTATTCCCATGATGAGCAGGGACCATATCCCGGGAATAGTGGCAAGGTGGTCACACCAATCAGGCATGATTACCATTTACCTTATGATATGGGTCAGGACAGCCGGATGCCGAAGATTGCATCTCGTAATGAGTCCCGAGATGCAGACAGGAAAGCAATTTCACTGCAGCCGCATCCGATGTTCAGGGTACCAGTACCACCAGTTTTAAACGAACCCCACGCGGACAATGTCAGTTCAGATACCAGGATGGAGTTTCGAGATTCCAGAGATAGTAGCAAGGACATGAAAGTTGACAATCGTGAATTGAAGTCTGATCCCAGGGAGTTGCAGCATAGTGCTAAAACTGACCGATATGATAGCAGCAGAGCAGATGATGCTAAAGATGCAAAACATGAAAGGGATTCTTATTCTGAATACAAGGGTGAGATGAAGCTGGATAAGGATGTTTACACTGGATCGAACAGCCAGTTTGGTTGGAAAGATTTGAAAGAACAACATCGACCGAAGCAACATGCTGATGGCACTGCGGGAAATGTAGAAGCTTGGCATATGTCGCGCACAAGCTTGCAGGGCACAGCTGAAGGTTCAAAGGAAGGGCTACATACTGATTCAAGGGACCCCACTGAAGCCCGTGAAGCAACCAAGGAGAACAAGGTTGATCTGAAAGGAGATGATAAATTCAGAGAGAAAGAGCGAAAAAGAAAAGAAATGAAGCATCGGGATTGGGCTGAAAGGGATAAAGAAAGGAGTGATCGTCGAAACAACTTGCAACTGGGTGGTGGCGGTGGGGAGAACAAAGAAGTGCAGAGGGAAGAAAGAGAGTCTGAAAAGTGGGTATTTGAAAAGAAAGATCCTCTGAAAGATAAGGAAAAGCCAGTTGAAAAGGAAAAGGTTCATATCAAGAGGGAATCGTGGAACGCATCTGATAAAGACATTTCACACACCGAGAAAGAACCACTTGACGTTCCTGGTAAATCTGTGGAACAAGAAATTATAACTGCAGAACCCAAGAAGAAAGACCAAGATACATGGAAAAATGCCGAGAGAGAAGCAAGAGACAGGAAAAAAGAAAGGGATGCAGATGTAGAATCAGAGAGACCTGAAAAGCGCGGGAAGTTTAATGACAAAGAAGCTGAGGAGTGTGGCATGGAATCTGAAGGAGGAAATGAAAGGGAAAGAGAAGTTTTTAACTCTGGTGTTCAGCAGCGAAAGAGGATGCTCCGGCCAAGGGGTAGTCCGCAAACAGGCAGTCGTGATTTGCGTATTAGGCCCCACTCAAATGATAATGAAGGGTATTGTTTTCTATCTTACTCGATGACTGCTTTTGTTTTCACTATGTTTGATAACCTTCAGATCTTAAAACCTTTTCTTGTGTTCGGGCCTGATTGTGTATTTTAGCTGTGCGTCCACCCGCTCTATGCAGCGTTAAAACTACCTGTAGCGTGATGTTGTTAATCATTTAAGTTTCTCTTGCAGGAAACAAGTGGATGAGTAATGACCATATATTTTTAATTAATCTTTTACTAGCTTTTTTAAACAAGATTATTTGAATTAGAAATAAATTTTCACCTTGTATGTTAATGCACGTTATGGTATGTGGTTAAATGTTGGGTTTACTAATTTATCCATGTTTTTTAATCCCAAATTGATCTGTAAACCAGTTTGAGAATAATACCAAGGAGTAGATTTTTAAGATCCCTACAATCCTGAGCTGTAGAGGAGATGAAAGCCTTTATAGTGCTGGAGCCACTCTCCTACACCGATTGGGTTGAAACGCTCAAATGTCCCAAGTGACAACTGCAACCGTACTCTAATTTTGCACTTGAGTGGCAACCCCTTGAGAGCTTCATTCGGCCCAAGAGTGAGGAAAGTATTTGTGAAATAATATAAATGAAATAACAAGTTTGAGCTTTTAGATAAGATGCAATTCTTTAAAACCCCAAGGACGAAAGAGTAGAAGGAGATAAGAATTAATTTCGGAAAATTATTTCCTGTCTGGCGTTATGCATTAGATTCTGTTTATATCATGTGCTCTCCAGTGCATTAGTTTGGTTAAATTATTATGATCCAGCTGCTCTCCAAGTGCCAAAAGAGCAAACTTATTACAAACAAGGCCATTCATAACCTCTGAAACAGCTGCATGTTGGAGTATAAGGAAGAAAGAATGCTGCCACTTGCTGACTGAAATCCAAAAATGAAGCAGTACATTTGCTAACATTGTATGTCCTGTATGAAGTGCGATGGTGTTGGAGCTGATGTGAAGCAAGCAAATTGATAGCAATGAGTGTTCCAAATCCAAGGGTTAGCTAAAGGGTTCTTTTTTTCCCCTCTTAAAAGGGAGGTCAAATAAATGAAGGGCATTGTCCTGCAGACCTTTATTTTTTTTTTTTGATAATATTTTGGTCTCTACTTTGATCGTAACCATCTGTATCTTTAGAAACAAAATTTACTGTTTCCAAGAATATGGAGTAGATCTGGAAAATTTGAAATGATATGCTAAAAACTCGGGTGAATTAGGTTCTCCTTGTTTTTCTTTCTGAGGGATGATTTTTGGAGATACCAACTACCGAGATCAATTTACTTTGGTCTTTACACAATAGTGCCATGGAAAGAATGAGCCGGAATTGGGTAATAAACTTCTGTCTTCTCTGCTTCTGTTTCTAATCTAGAGCTAATAGACCAACCCAGTAACACACTACCTGAGGTAGGATTTACTTGTAAATTGGTACTGTACTTTCTTTAGTGAGAGCCAGGCCTAGACCTTTTAGCTTCACTTCTGTCTTATTGTTGAATTTGTGTGAATTAAGTCATTAACCCAGCAACCCACAAGGCACAAACTTGACCCTATAGTTAAGGGATTTAATGTAATGGAGTATATAAATTTTCAAACAAAACATTTCAATTCACTGGTCACTTTGTCGGTGCCATCATTTGGACGATCAGGTAATTCAGCTTGAAATTAAGGCGTGATATCCTTGTAATTGAATTGGTTCATGATATCTCTTATTCATTAATAAACCCTTTTTAGCAAAACTTGATTAGCGAGAATTTTTTTCCTTCTTTCTGTTAATAACTGTTAGTATGATTTAGTATGTCGTTAATAATATAACCACGTTTTCAAGAGCACCTAATGTATGGAATGTTGGTCCTTGGTTCATGGCATACACAAACACTCTCAAGAACATAATATTTATCTTAGCTGCTATAGTTACTTGCAATATGTTTTCAGAAGGTTTGATATCCAACTCTGCAATGTAATATTATTATATAAGGTGATAATAGACCTACTGAAAATTAATACTTTCAAAAGTGCTTAAAAGTAAAAATGGCATGTGGTTAAAATGTCAAAGGATTCATACTTATTGATTCTGCCTGGTTTTGGCTGATGCCGATGAATCGCTGTAAATCGATATTTTGTCGGCGTGTTACGGCTGGGTAAATAGACGCTAGGTAATGTTTGGACATTTTTTGCAGTGTTTGTAAAGTTTGCTTGATATGATATCTTGTTGAGTGTTGACATTTTTTGACCTAGTAAGTAGTGGTGCATTTTTGGACATTTTGCGAACAGTTTGGAACTTATTGATTTGCTATGAAATTGAGAGAGTCTCACCCACAATCTGAACAAGGCATACCATCTTTTATTAGCGAAATAGGATAGATTACCTGTTCCCAATCGCCTAAAATTGGACCCAAAATCTTCGACTTCCAAAATAAGTTATTTGGGCGTCTTGGGCTCCCTGTCCTCCTTTCTTTACATCTATTCCATCCTTTGCCAATTGCCACTAGGGAAGTTATAAGAGACTGGAAGGTTAATTACCCTAAAAAGGTTAAATGTTTTTGCTTAAGATTGCAAGTGTACTTGCTTTTCTTTTATAATCGAGAACATCTATTTGAGAAAGAGTATTTTAACTTTGGCAAACCCTTTGTTTCCCATATAACAAATGCTTAGGCATGCTAATACGCCATTACTAGTAAGTAATATTGCATTTGGTATGTATGGTACGCATGATTGTGTTGTTTGTGTACACTGCCAAATGTTCTCTAAGCTGTTATTTTCATGGCTATTGCCTAACTATGTGCACTCGTTTATACTTGAATATTGGACCTCGTGTCGAAGGATTTTAAAAAAAGATTGTTGCGAATTAAGTGTGCATGATTTTAGATAATTGTTTAACTCAAGGAAGAGAATGGGCACTGCCTCCTCGAGGGATACTAAGAAAAATTTCTCCCCAAATTTTCTCTAATAATTTTGTTTTGTTATTGTTCATCCATAATAATGAAACGTTATTGTTGCCACCTTTCTTTTGAAATGAATTTCAGCTGACGAGAAAAACTTGTTGGATACACCTTCTCAAAATCTTATTTTCGATAACGCAACACACTTTAAGCATTATAGTTTTTTCACCACAGCGAGAATGCGAGATGTATACACACACGCGTATTAGGAATTTTAGGCTTTTACAATATGATAATTTCACATTTGGCTATTTATGACAATTCGACTGTTATGGGTGCTGCATGTATATCCTTTTTACTTTACGCGTGTTAGCCTGCCTCTTTTATTAAATTATAAATGTAAACAGTAAATTGTCCATCAAAACTAGAAGGAAAATCTCATAATCGAACATTTGCTCCATCAAAGCAGCCCCAGACTCCAGCCCCTTTCCTTTTTCTGAATCTAAGCGCAATTTATTTCTGTGAAAGCACTTTCCTCTTCCCTTTAATATTCAGTCACAAATTTCTCCTTTCCTATAAGGAAGCTATCAGATCGGAAGACAGAATGGAAGTGTAAAACTCCAGCTTCAATACGTTAAATGACGGAGCATGAATTAGTCAACTATGTTCTTTCATCTTGATCGCCGTTTTATTTCCTACCTTTATTTGAGCTGTCTATGGTTCTTGTGCAAAATTCAGAAATTGTTGTTTTGGTTTCTATGTTAAGGGGATGCTAAGTCTCTGTGCTGTCTGTGTGTTTGTCTGTCATTGTTTGGACTTTGGATATTCATATTTCATATTAATTTTAGTGTTGTGATATTCTGCAGTATCTTCTCTGCGTTTTGTGGAAATCATTTGCTAATCAGCTGCCTTTTTTTTTTGCAGGCAACAAGGTAAACTACCAACAGCGAAATCTGGTCTTTTATAATTTCTTGGATGTTCTCATTCCGCATCATCTCAGGATACTCATAACTCTCAACTTGCTCGTCCTACAGATGACTTTGCTGTGATATATTAATTCCCAACAATAAGTGCAATTTCAAATTCCAGTCGCGTCACAGGATCTGGTTCTTTAGTTTCTTTTTTATTTGAATTTTTTTAGTTCAACTTCTTATGAAAACAGAGTCTGAAAGATCCGAGTGTTCTTCGCCAAGTTTTGATAACTTTTGCTTGAAGTTATTGATTGGAGCATTCTGAAAAATGTGGTATCACCTTCGGGATGTACCCGTTATATCCTTTTGGCTCCTATTTTTTCTGCAAATTGTTGTGCTCCCCGCCCTTTGATTTTGTCCACGTATTGTTTCCTCTTAGCTTGATCATGTCAGGAATTTCTGGTTTAGAAGGAATTACCCCAGTAGCTGAATGTGGCCATTTTGTGTTATTTTTACCTGCTATGTCCTGCATTCTTTGTCATTCATTTTATAGATGTAAAATTTGGCTATTGCTTAATTAAACTGTTATGTAGTTTTCATATACGTTGCTAAAGGCTTCTGCATTTAGCTTTACTGGATCCATGCTAAAAGGAAATTTTGAACTGAGCAAGTCTTGTGAAAGACTCAAATTTTCATATTAGTGAAAATTGAGTGTACCAAACACACTTGGGTAGAAGGGATATGCCCCCTCATTTTTAGTAAACCAAAATCATTTCAGCTTTGAACTTAACAAAGAAAGATTACCCAACCTTTTCTTGTGGAGACCTTTGAGTGTTATGTTCATTGCACCATGATTCTGTGATTGAGATCAAACTCTTTTAAGTCTAGATGATGAACTTCAGGTTACATGCTGATCCATATTTTGACATCATTATCATTTTTTTCTACAGTCTTTTCCTTCCAAGTTTTATCTTAGGGCTTCAGGTAGCTATATTTCAAGATATAAAAAAATGTATCCATGTTCTTTACTTTTCTAGTTTCGGCATGATATCATAAAAATACACTGCGTGAATCCATTCGTCTAAATTTAGGCAATTTCATGTACGAAACTTCACCTTGAATTCTTGGTGTCTCTGTGCAGGTCATGCTGATGCATCCTGCATTGTATACAAAATTGGTGAAAGCATGCAGGAATTGATAAAATTGTGGAAGGAATATGAATCATCAAAAGCTGATAAAGCATCTGAGAGCTCTCAAAATGGCCCTACTTTGGAGATCCGCATACCAGCTGAACATGTCACTGCTACTAATCGCCAAGTAAGTTACTGTATTTGTTATTGGAATACTACATGTACCTTTTGGTTAACATGATTGCGGTGAGCCCTAAATATCATTGAAAGTTTACACTAGTTCCCTTGGTATTTCTTTTATGTAGTATTGGTTGCCTAGAATTAATCATAAGCATTTTTGAAGGATGACAAGTCAAAGTAATGTTGGTGCTACAAAGATCTTTAATTGCTCAATATGTCATGTTCTTTTGATTGTTGTCAGTCTGTATGGTTCATTATACTTGTGTAGCTATTCTTTCCAATTCATACAAAAATTTGAACGTTCTGCTCAGCAATTATATTGTTCCATTCCTTGTAATGAATGTATTAAATGATATAATATGATTCTGGTTAACATTCCATGTGGATGATTTAAACGGCCGTAGTGGTTAACAAAAATTTCCAGGAGCGTTGTGCTATCCAGTCAAATAGTTGGTACCGAGTGTATTGCATATAATGAACAAACTTTAAAAGAAACTTAGATGTTAAATTAAAGTTTCCTGAAGTTATTAATGTTGCTCTGTACTAGGATGAACAGTTTTAACTTGTTAATACTCTCCCGGAATATATTTATGTAGTACCACCTCCCACCGTTCTTATACAAACATTCATATCGTACAAATATGTCGTTTTTTCAAACATCCACTTTCCTTTTATGGAAACTCAGTATCTCAATTTATTGATTATATAACAATCTCTCTCATACTTAATCTCCTACTTTTTATCATCCAACAACTTCAATAATATCTCCACAAATCAGTTTTTTATTCTCTCATTTAAACTTTTTTCCAGTTTGAAAGTGAACTCCTTTAAAAGAACAAAGGGAGTATATATTATGTGGGTGTGGGCAGGCATGTATTTTTATTTTCCTTGATGAGATCAATGCCGATACTGATATATTTTTCCTTATATAATATCAATTACGGGCACATATGTATACTTTTTGTTTGTCAAATACTACTAACATGCAGCAAATCTCACACTGGCCTTAGTTTCTATCGTCTCATCCTCCCCCAGCTGTCTATAGTTCTAGACTCTTACCTGTAGTTTTCGTCGCCCCGGATTTTATGTTGTAAATTACATGTGCAGGTCCGAGGTGGGCAACTTTGGGGGACAGATGTGTACACTGTTGACTCTGATTTGGTTGCTGGTATGTGTTGTTTCAATAAGTAAAATATCACATTTCAGTTGTTTAACTTAGGCTCTGCATGTTTCAAGGAAAAATGAGGGGAAGGAAAATAAAATGGAGCAAATTTAACTGCCTTTCGAAAATGTTTTGAGGGAAATCAAATCCCTTTCAACATTTTGTACTTATTCTTTTTTATTTACTGAAATTTCTGTTCTACCAAATGTCCAAAAGCTAAATTTCACTTTAATTTCTTTTTTGTTTCCCGCATTTTCCCTTGAAACATGCAGAACCTTAGTGACTCTCCACCTACCAGGGGGTTTCTTTGGTTTTACATTCACTGATATTTAGCACTCATGTGTAGTTCTCATGCATACGGGTTATTGTCGTCCGACTGCTTCTCCTCCTCCACCTTCTGCTCAGGAGTTACGTGCAACTATCAGAGTGTTGCCTCCGCAAGAGGGTATGCCCGAAAACTATCGTGTCTTTAAAGTTACTGTTTTTAAACAGGCTCCACTAGTTCACAGCCAACATATTACACCCTGTTTGTAAAACAAATGTTAGCATTTGAATTTTGAACCATGTATGATCTGTCGTAAGATCTTTTATCTCTATGTCGGGTAAGAGCTAACAACTCTGTGTCTTTCTATCTATGCTTGGAGAGACAGGCACAAATACACTATTCCTTACCTATTTAAGTCACAGTATAGTACCTGTCCGCCTGCTATTGTGTGGCTGAATGTTCACTTTTACCTTTTGTTGAAACTCTTCCTTTTTTTTCCCTCACAAGCAGCATCTGTCAGTGGATATTTTCATTATCTTCCATGGTGTTTAGCTTTGCTCCTATGATTGTCCTCTCTGTATATCTTAGATTTGTTGTGTGAGAGCATTACATCTTAGTTTTGGGAGTATTACTTGTTTTTGAATGATCTTTCCCTCCTTATAATTCAAATGGCCTTCAATTTATATGGCTGCATTTATCCCTGGACACTTCAGGCTACATTTCTACATTGAGGAATAATGTACGTTCACGTGCGTGGGGAGCTGCTATTGGTTGTAGTTACTGTGTCGAGCGCTGCTGCATAGTCAAGGTTAGCAGTTTATTTCATGTCATGTCGCTTCAAATATCATATGATCAGAATTTAAAACCCGAACTTCAAAGGCATTGTTCACTATCACTCTTGCTAAAAGATTTCTTAGCTTGTATATCTGAATAAGTTTCTCCTTGTGCCTTGGCCTTTTTTCTTTCTATACTTGCTGAATAGATTTGGTGTTTTCTGTACATGACATTCTATTGTATGTACACATTTCAGAAAGGAGGTGGAATTATCGAGCTTGAACCTTGTCTGACACATTCTTCGACCATGGAGCCTACTTTAGCTCCCGTAGCTGCGGAGCGCACTATGACTACAAGGGCTGCAGCTTCGGTACTTGCCTTTTGACGATAAGTTATATTTTAGGGCGCATGTGCACATAATCTCCAGTTCTTCAGTTTCATGCTGGTGCTTGTCCACACATATATCGCTTGCTGTTGCTACTTTATTTTGAAACTTTGCTTTCCCATCTCATTATCATTGAGCGCAAGAAATTCATTTGACACCCCCACCACCTTCCTCCTTATTTTCAGAATGCATTACGTCAACAAAGGTTCGTGCGGGAAGTAACAGTCCAGTTCAACCTCTGTATGGAACCTTGGTACGTTTATACCATCAGGGGTCATGCTTTTTCTTTAGTTTCCATCATCTATGAATCTTTTCTCCAAACGAATGTATTTTATGTATGCACGATCTTATTGTGGTGCTTCATGTGTAACTGCATGTTCAGTGTGAAAATGACTTTAGTTTAATTTATCTGGTATGTCTTTTCACATTCCAGGTGCTGCATTTCAAGGTTTTGTGCAAAGTAATGTAAAACTACAAATATATATAATTGAAATATTGAACAATTCAAATTTCTAATGATTGAACTTGATTAAGTATTATTGTACAACAATAACTTGGGACAAGTAATAGCTATATATAAATTTATCACAAATTAAGAATCTGTTTTGTTGGCACTAATATACCATTGTTTTTAAATATAAATTGTTATATCAGGTCTGAATTGTAAATTCTTCTAGCTATCATCTCAGTGTTTTCCCTGTTAACAAGTAAGTTTGGTGACTGATTGCTAAGTAGCAATTTGGGCACACTTTGATGTGCATGGACTTGACGCAGAATGTTTGTAAAGAGAATCTTTTGATAATACGAGAGATGACTGAATCTCGTAGGCTAGTACATAAACTGGAGTAAGAATCGTGCATTCTAGGTCAAATTTTTTTAGTAGGCTTTAAAACTTGCTACATTCCTTCCATATTTGACCCACATATTACTCCTAAAATACTATGTCAATTTTTTTTACAGTTGGATAAAAAATCATAAAAATTATGAGCTGCCTTTTTTTTTTCTTTTAAAAAATTTTAGTCATATTTTACGAGTAACATGCAGGTCAAACGTGGACATGGTTGAGAGGGAGTACTTTTTAGTCGTTTTTTAACCTTGACTAGTACTGCTGTGAGAAATGTATTTGATATATTTGGTTACCAGAATTTATTAGCAAAACTCTTGCCATTCCTCCTGTGGTGTGGGTCTTTGAACTTTCATACATTACCGTGTGATAATGTAATTGCTCCTCATGTTTGTATCAATATGTTTGTACTCCTTCCTGGTGAAACATTGATTTTATTTTAATTTAATTTTTATTTAATACATTGCTGTTTCACTGACATTTTTCCTCGTCTTGGTTTCTAGGCTTAAATATAGCATAAGTGCTGTTGCTGATAAAGGCCTCAAAAGGTCTCTCTTTACAAGTGCACGCTTGAAGAAGGGAGAAGTTCTTTATGTAGAAACCCGTTCATGCAGGTAAAATAATATAAGTGCTCTGTAAAGATACTCTCGGGTGGCAGGTTTTTGTAGTTAGTCCTGTTTCCAAGATCATATCAAGTAAACTTGCTTGCTGCCTTGTTACCGTTAGAATTGTTTCAGTAGAAGCATTGGTCATAAGCTGCGATTGGGTGCTCAAGTGCTTCATCATGCAGGGATTCTGAACTCGTAAAAAAATTAAAGCTGAGGTTAATTAAATGCATTGGCCATTGAGTGCCATACACCTTTGCAAAGATGTTGCTTTGCCTGAAGCAATGCAAGTGATGACATAAGCTTCTATCTTGACAAGGCTTACATAACTACACAAGGGCTAGTTTCATATGCTGTTCAATGGTTTATTCTATCCACTTAGATTACTGTTTCCTACTAAAACAGCGTGTGTGAGACATAGCCTTTTAGCCCTTTGACAGCCTTCCCATGTTGATTCAATTGCTTGGTGCCTATGTATACTGATAGCTAAACTTGAACAGGTGCTGTTGGCAGTTTGATTACATATTATCTTGGAAATTTTGTTTCGCATGAGTCATTCTGCCTGATTTGTCGAAATATGTTTTATTAGTTGTCCATCATGGTGGATTAATATTAGATTGACTTGGTGTGATAAACTGATACTGAGCTGATAATTCCATTCCGTGTTATCTACATCTTATTCGTTGAAATACCTTATAGGTATGAGCTTTGCTTTGCTGGAGAGAAGGTAGTCAGGCCTGCATCAGCACCTCATGTAGTTGGAGCAGAATCTGGAAGAATTCAAGCGCACAACTCGCACCATGGTAATGGTGAAAAAAGCAGCATTGATGGTGAAAATGCTGTGGTGGATTTATTCCGCTGGTCTCGCTGTAAGAGAGCCTTACCTCAGAAGACAATGCTGAATTTTGGAATCCCACTTCCTCCTGAAAGAGTCGAGGTAACCTCACATGCATGTGTTCTTCCTTGTTCGAGCTACTGTCAAATCCTGAAATTATGAATATATGTGTAATTATTTGCAGTTCTTACTTCTAAAGTTGAAACTGACAATACTTGATTGGTTGTTAAAAAAGGTGAATTTACTTGGGGATTAGTTGATTGTGCCATACCCTAATTTAGGTTTGGTTGTAAGATCCTGCAATCCTCTTAGGCACTTGAGACCACTATGCCATTTCAATCAAGGACTAGTAGCCTCTCATCTGATGGGAAGGACAAAACTGCAAAACCAACCAAACGAACTATTTGTTACAATTTTGAATCACTAGAAACATAGTATTGTTAAGCTAACCTTGGAGGGTTCGGACCTTGTATTAGTATAACAAGAAATTAAAGTAGCACATAAAGTCAGATTAAGCAAACTAGATTGCATCAGTTCAAGATTGCTGAGTGTAAATTGTAGTTTACTATGGATGCTGTTTTCTAAATCTCCATGATCAGAGGTAGAACAACAAATTTGGAGAATTGCTCATGGTTCTCTAATAATATTGCAGGTTGTGGCAGACGACCTGGAGTGGGAAGACATATCATGGTCGCAAACTGGTGTCCAGATTGCTGGGAAAGTTTATCACCTTGCTAGGGTGCATTTTCTTTCTGCACAATAGATGATCTTTCTGCAGACAGGAAGAGATCATTGCATAGCTATATGCCTTTTAAAATCTGGTTCGCTTGGTGCCCTGCAATAGATGGACAAAGTGACTTGTTATCTGTTGTTGAATTTTATTTATGAGTCGAATGTAAACTATGGTATGCTTGCATCGTTTTTTATGGTCCTGACTCCTGAATATCAAATGTGGCTGCAATATACTCCTGTACAATCCGTGGTTCTTATACAGTTGGACTGCAGCATATGGATGATTTAGTCTTGTTTAATTTTGTGCGCCAGAATGTTAAAGTTACTTTGGGGGGGATAGTTATCATAGACTTGTACTTTTCTTAAACTAAGGTCTGGCTTATTACACAATTTATACGTTAGCTGCATTTACGGAGTGAAAAAATATAGTAAAACTGGATGGCGTTTTCTCCAAGTGTCTAGCTAATTATCGGCATGTTGAAATGTAATAAAATAAATTTTAATTATACGCCGCATCCGATCATCTTATAACTAAAAATACCAAAATAGTTGTTGCCTACTCCCTACGTCCCGTAGAACTTTCATACATTTGACATTTTTAGCCGTCCCACAGAACTTCATACATTACTAAAAAAAAGGAAGCTACTCCACACCCAACAAATAATAAACAATCTCAACTTTACACTCAAATTACAACTTTTGCCACTAAAAGTACACTTTTTCTCACTTTTTCTATATTCTATTATTACTTTAACTTTTCGCATAAAACTGCACGCTAACCTTAATGTATGAAGTTCTCCGGGACGGAGGGAGTACTAAGCAAAATCCATGAGTCCGTCATTGCGCAGAATATTGTTAGCACTAATGTACATGATCAATGAGAGCAGCTTTTAAGAGTCCAGCTAGTTGATTTTGAGACATTATATGAATTATTATTATATATTGTGGCGTTGAAAGATGAAAGTGGAAGAAATAATCCTCATGTGGACATAAAGAAATGAATCTGGATGACTGGATCAGTTAGTGACCATATATGGAATGCATGGACAAGCAAACAGATCTGGAGAGACAGAATATATACTGCTAAGACCATCATATGAATTTGTGCATCGTGCATGTAAGTTATCATAAACTTCATCTTGATTTTTATTCTTGATTATTATTGATTAGACGGAGGTATCATAATTGTTATAGGTTCGATCTCCATCCCTTAAATATGAATTTGTATTCTAGTATATAAACTTTATAAATTGATTGATAACTTTGTACCGATCAATACATGGAGATACATACATGTACAGTAAAAGCCTATAGGGGGTAGGCATGATTGGACAGTGGAAATGAACGGAGAGCATTGCGAATTGAAAGTCACCAATACTAATTTATCAACAATGTATGTCCAGTTTAGACGATCGATTCAGACCTCCACTAGTTTTTAGTCCTCATTTCCTAAGCCACAACTTTACAACATTCATTATTCTGTTATGCCCAAGCACACAATACTTTTGTTGACTTCACTCGGTTTTTTTCTTTTTTTTTTTTAAATTTATATAATTCACTGTAAACATTGATCATCTGATGGAATGAATTAGCATTCAGAAAGGATTTTGGAAACTGGAGGAGATGTTATCTAGATGATTGCCATGCTCACACCAACAATTTACCCACTTTTATTCAAAACCAAAGTTGTCATTTTCGAATCCTTTACAAAAATAAAGATGCATTCTGATTTTTGAAAGAACAAATTAGCGCTTTTGATGCTGAGTGAAAGGATTTTAGGTTATGGCAGGAATTTTTTTGCACGTGAATTCACTGTGATACTCGTTTTGATCACATAATAGTCATAAATAGACGAACATATTATTTGAGTATTAATATAAATAACTATATTCTACACATCTCCATAAACATGAGATTTTAGATGGGATGAATATGGGTTCAAACTCCACCAAGACAATCTCCACCCCTAATATTCGAGTATATATATTAGTAATATAAATGACTATATGCCACACATCTCTACAAGCACGATGAAATGTAATATTATCATGGTACAAATCTCCTCGGAGACAAACTCTGCTCCATATTAAGTGTGTGTTTGCAAATGCTTTTACTAGTGTTTTTTTGTCTGCTTTTGTTAAAAGTTAATTAAAGTTGATTTTAAGCAAAAGTCATTAGTGTTTGATATATTATACAAAAAACAACTTAAAGTTGTAAAATCATAAGTTTTAGTGTTTGCAAAAATTAATTTAATTAGTTGATTTTAATTGGAAAAAAAGCTACTACCTGCTTGAAGCAGATAGAAGCAACTATTGGGTTGCTTCTTAACTTCCTGCGGTTACCTGCTTTTTTCCAGAGAAGTTGCTGCAAAAGTTGTAATATAAAACACAAAAAAAATACTTTTGATTCTTCAAAAGTATAAAAGCACTTTTTTTAAGCATTTGCAAACACAAGCTAAGTTTATACTTCAATGGCCTCCCCCAAGAGGTTAAAAGCCACTAATGTGGGAGTATTGCAAAATTAATATAAATTAATAGATTTCTTACCCCTCTACAATTTTGAGCTTGTAGATGAAACACTAGGAGACAATCTATACACCATATTAAATTTTCACTCTTAAAAATGTGTTCTTGTACTTTTACACTAGAGATGATGGTTTTTTTTTAGTATTTTATATTACAACTTTTGCCGCAACTTATCTAAAAAAGTCAGATAACCGTCATAAGACCCATTAGCTGCTTCTAACTACTTTAAGGAGGTAGTAGATTTCTTTTTTTGAATTAGAATCAACTAATTAAATTAATTTTTTTAAACATTAAAACTTTTCCATTTAAATATAATACTATATCAAACCTTACCTGCTTATATTCCAGGTGGACTTAGATGTAATTTAGTGGAGAAGTAAGTACTCATGTGCCGATCGAATAGCTAACCGCTAAGCCACGTAAACAGTTGGTGTTAGCTAGAAAAAACTGATGGAGTAAATTATATAAGTAGCAAGTTGATAGTAACTTTAGAATAAAATTATCGATTGGCAAGTTCATGAAACGGGATCCGAAATATATGTATATATTTGTAAAGAATATATCAAAGTTTGTGCTTAATTGACTTGCACAATAAGGATAGGCATCTATTGAATTTGTGTTTGTTGACCATATATATCCAATATATATTGCCTTCTTTATTGATGCTTTAATTTGCTATAGCATTCATAATCTTTATTACTACATTACAGCTACCCAACTTAACCGATGTTTATACTTGAAGGCTCTATATAATATATATCCTCAAACTAATAGTATATAATATGGGATGTGTGGGAGCAAATTAAACCTGGTTGGAATTAGATAACTATCCATTAGAAAGTTCTTCCTCTTGCAAGACATGGGGACAAAATGTGCTATAAATTAATTAAGCATGTGTTGGTCTGCGAAAGTAGTTTGTACTATATCACGAGAATATATAGCTCATTCATAAGTACTGATGAACTATATGTGATGGATTAGTGTAATACTAGCACGTTATTGAATGTGCAATTTATTGCACATGTTTTATTAATTCGGTCTTTCTTCGTAACATTAATCAGTTCGATACTTGTAGTTGTTTTTCTATGAATGACGAGTTGGGCTTTAACATGCTTATTGGATCGAGATTAGTCAGCTTGGGCCTCAAGGAAGAATCCAAACACAATCTGGAAAAGCTGGAAAGAATCCAGATGCAATCTGGAAACAAAGAAGGCGCTTGTAACTTAAATAAGGAAGAGCTTGGAAAGTTATGAGCACTTTAGAAGCAAGAAGGAAATAAAGAGCTTGAGATATCAAAACAAGAAATGATTCCTTATGGAACTAAACGGAAAAGAAGAAACAGGATGGCCGCTTTCCTGGTTTGGTTCGACTTGCTAAAACGAAACAATATATGCTGCATTCTTCTTGTGCTGTTTGATGAGGGATGCCCTAGTCCCATTTGACTTGGCTACTCATATATATATATATATATATATATATGTATATATATGTACACACACACACAAGAGGATTGCTTGCAAGAAGACTAATGATCAAGAGTATCAATTCACTACTTATTGAAATATAGTTCTTCTTGTGTTTACTAGGCATTGTTGTCGAATTCACTTGTGAGTAGTCTCTAAGGATTGAGATTTACTTTAGTGTTTTCGAACTAGAATAGGTTTTTTATTATCTGTTCTAGGTCTAGTCTTTACAGTTTGATCATTCGTTTGTGAATCGATTAAATCTAGTTTTGTAATTCTACTTTTCTTGATAATGGAAATTTAGCCTAAGGCACGGTCGGTATCTTTATATACCGGCTAGAAAGTAATTGTGGTTGTCAATTTTAATTTTCCGCTGCATTCTGTTAATATATGTTTACTGCTGTCAATCACTGTTGAAGACGTTGTTGACTCAACATCATAGTCAACATCGTATGAAACGTGTCCAGAGTACCAATCCCGGTCCTACGATTATAACAGTTATAAAATTAGTCAATATCCATCAAAGGTCGATTAATTAATCTTGGGCCGTAATTGGCACTTGCTTTCGAGGAAGAGACTTGATGTTCCATTGGTAATTATCAATTTTCTTAGTCTGCCTAATATATATATATATATAACTAGCTAGCAAGGCTGTAAATGTACGTGGCTGCATCATCATCTCCCAACGACCTGTTCTGATAGAATACTATATGCAAGTATAATTATACATTTCCGCAAGCTCATTGACGAAATGGATAAATTGATGGTCTGGTTCCACTCTTGATCGAGCTCTGAGGTTTAATTAGATCATGTTATCGTCGGATCGATCTTTTCTTAACTAGCTAGTATCGATTGATCCCCTCAATTCCTCATGAAGATTAATTCGATGTAAAATTAAATTAGCAATATTGTATTCAATTAATGTGTCCATTATTCAATCCCGTTAACTATATATATAGCAATACATTGATAATAGTCTTTAATTCACCTTGCAAAAGACAGACAGACAGACATACATATATACATACATGTCATACGTACGTACATGCACAGTGTACATATATACAGTAGAGTAGCTAGTAGTAGTAGTCTAGTAATGTACTACAATACATATATACTACATAATAATAAAAGGAAATGAAATGATTATGCGGGAGGGAAGGAATTTTTGTCCAAATGATGACACAACTGGAAAGCATAAACAGAATCCACAACAAGTGAAATAAGGACCAATCAAATTGCATGTATGAATGATTTGTTGTTACTCCACTTTGAAAAGCTAGCTAGCTACTCGATCGATCACTATATATATAGCTAGAAAATTAATGAAATCCCAATACATCGATCAATACCATCCATTCATTTATCAAATTTATTAGTTCATGAATCATGATCGATCGATCGATCCGTAGCTAGGTAGTATTATGATTCAAGAATATTCGGTCCATTGAATTAGGACAGGAACAAAAGTAAGTTCGTCATTAATTGTAATTAAATATTGACCTTCCCCCAATTTAAAGAATACCAGTGAAATAAAAGGTTTCATTTTACGTTTATTTATATATTACTTCGTATTGATAAAGGAATTACCATTTTTAGTAAGGCGACTTTTGGCCAAACAATTTCTCAAAGTTGAAGTTTTCCATTGTTTATAACTAACCACATTAATTAATTACGATAATAAACAGTAGTACTATGCTCATTGCCGACCCGTACGGATTCCATTGTTAAATACTTAACACGTTTTTCACTATAAAACTAGTATTTGTTTAAGTTATCAGTTTTTTTTTTCTTTTTTTTTTTTTTTTTGAAAAGTAGTTCATTTATGCAAGCACACAAAATATCATACATGACATGGTCCGGGAAAGTACTAACTGCCCTAGAAGTACCCACCCAACGTTCTTTATACAAACATGCCCTAAGCCACTCGGGGGTGGTAGACCAAACCCTAGTCATCATCAGGGGATTGGGGAACTACTTTTAGCCAAAAACAAGAACTAGCTATCATAGTCAGAAGGTCTGCTGCTAAGTTAGCCTCTCGATAGATCACTTGGAGATTGATGTTCTCAAAATTTGAAGCTAGTGTCTTAATGTCACTGACTAGGACCCCAGCCGTCCGTAGAGGTACTAAGTCCCTGCATAGACATCGAAACACATAAACAGAGTCAGTGCGAATTATAAGACGAGCTATATTAAAAGTTTTAGCAAACAGTAAGCAAGTATGAATGGCCCAGAGTTCAGCAGTATTATTATCCGTAAAAACGATATAGCTTGAGATCGCCTTAATGAGATCTCCTTGCGGGGTTCTAAAAAGGCACCCAAAATAAGTTATGAACTCCCAAAGTAGTTCGAACTGGTCTTCAAATTATAACTCCTTTTCCATACTTCGAGCGGACCCTACAATAGGTAGTTACTGCATCTCGCAAGACTTATGCACTTTTATTTTGTTTTTGAAACACTTTCTTAGAAGCTATTTAGTTGAGACTTGGTTAAAGATTTATTGAGGGTATAACACTTTTAACCGAGTTAAGTTAAATCACACAAAATAAGTTTATCAGTTCTACAGAAAGGAATTGAAAGTGCAAAATGATATCTTACTTCAATTATGTACATGCCCAAGTTTATTGATATAAATATTAAATAATTGAGGGAGCATGACTAGAATACGAGGAGTGGTTTGCGGTTCAATTATTAATTAGTTGTAATTCAACTTTTCGAAAATATAATATAGCTAGTGTGTGTATATATATATACACAGGAGGTCAGCATCTCCAAAGGGCCTGAACCTCTGTGATTGGGTGAAAACTGAAAAGCGTTTGAATGATGAGTCTAAATTATTTATTTATTGAATTATTGGATTGGTACTTGGTAGTAGACTATATGCCATTTCGTAACAAAAGTAAAATATCTCTTCCGTGTTACGTCCATAAGACTACTGCCCATGAATAATGAATATGTAAATTCAAATTCTTTTTTATACCGGTTGAGTAAATATAGAGAAAAATATATTCAAGATTTTATAGCATGTACTTCACACACACTAGCAATTTATACGAATTTTATCGCTCATATATATTTTACACTAGTATTAATTGCATATACTAGTACAAATTTGCTATTAGAAAGAGTGCAGTATCGATGCATCCATTCCATTCCATCCATCCATTATGTAAATCACAAGGGTTTAAATTTCACCAGATTGATTCAGTTATACGTGGAATTTTATGGAATTAGTTGTATTTTAGTCAGTATATATTTCACTGTTAATTTTGATATGTTGACTATATATATAGCTTTTATTAAATCTCATATAACTTTATCTGCAAAAATTCAAAAAATATTTTGAACATATATTTGAATTCGTCGTGACAAGACGAATCCATAGACACCAATCTTGAATACTATTATTAATTAAATAAATTTTTTTATTCATTAAAATTAAATATAAATTTATTAAATAAGATAAAATGAAATAATGGAATTTTAATCCATCCATCCATCCATATATTATGTAAATCACAATGGTCTAAACCTCACCAGATTCATTCAGTCTTACGTGGAATTTTGTGGAATTAGTTACATTTTAGTCAGTATATATTTCAATTTTATTTTTTGTATGTTGACTGCTTATATAATTTTTATTAAATCTCATATAACTTTATCTAAAAAAATTCGAAAAATATATGGAACATATATTTGAATTTGTCGTGATAAGACGAATCCATAGACACCAATCTTGAATATTATTATTAATTAAATAAATTATTTTATCTATTAAAATAAAATATAAATTTATTAAATAAGATAAAATGAAATACTGAAATTTTAAAAATAGATAATTTATTAAATTAATTCAATCCTACGTGGAATTAGTTGCATTTTCAACCGGTATATACATATTTCATAGTTTATTTTTTTGTATGTTGGCTGCATATATAATTTTTATTAAATCTCATATAACTTTATCTACAAAAATACGAAAAATATATTGAACATATATTTTTGAATTTCCCGTGACAAGGCGAATCCATAGACACCAATTTTGAATACTATTATTCATTAAATAAATTTTATTAGTTATTAAAATAAAATATAAATTTATTAAAAAAGATAAAATGAAATACTTCAATTTAAAAAATAGAGCATTTATTAAATTAATTCAATCTTGCGTGGAATTTTGTGGAATTAGTTGCATTTTCAGCCAGTATATATTTCACTATTTATTTTTTGTATGTTGGCTACATAAATAGTTTTTATTAAGTCTCATATAAATTTATTTACAAAACTTCGAAAAATATTTATGTTTATATTAATAGATATTCATATTTTCAATTAATATATAATAGATATTTAAAATTTCAATTATACATTTTGATTCTACGGTTGAGATTCTGAAGAGGGAGAGAGAATTTTGTTGCATAAAGTTTTGCCAGGTTAAACGTGAGAAACTAAGGCTAATGTTTTAGCGCTTAAATTATTAGTTGGATGTTCTTATATAATATAATAAAATATAATATAATATAATATAATATAATATAATATAATATAATATAATATAATATAATATAATATAATATAATATAATATAATATAATATAAAGTTGATGAGCTAAACACACTAGATTCATTCAAATTCCATCCATCCTATGTGAAATTTTCATTCCACTATATATATATATATATATATATATATATATATATATATATATATATATATATATATATATATATAATTTGTGCACCTTCGGTTATTTTGGGCACTTTCGTATATTTTTCTATTATATTCTAAAGTTAATGGTTTACTTTGAAGCACACATGATCTGCATGCGCATAAATGATATTTTGAGCGCTTTCTAATTACTTGGACATTTTCTAATACAAAATTAATGCAAAAATAAATTCATTTTAAGCTGTATTAACTCTCTACGTTTCTTTTTATTTTTGAATTTACAGGTTTTGACTTTTCTCTAAATACTTATGTATGAAAGATAATGAATAGTCGTAGGAGATCGTAAATAAAGTCGAAGAGATGAGAAGGTAAATAATAAATTAATCAATTAATTTTTAATTTTTAGGCATGTGAAGATGAGATCTATCCATATAGTATAAAGACCAGATTTTATTATCAATTCTAGCTATAGTACTTTGGCCTCAAGTCAATGTGAGAAATTCTTTCATTTTTTTAGATTAAAAAATTACAAAATAATTATAATCAGGGTAATTTTATTTTTGATGCCAAGTTAATGCGTATTTGGTTCTGTTACCTGTACAATTTTAATCTAATTTTGGTTATATAATTTTGCCAATGATATTCAACCTTTGTAACTATTTATAAATGTGATCAATCAAATCTTCTAAATCCCATAAGTTCATCAAAATCACCACCCACACACTAATTTTCTTAATGGGCATGAATCCAGATAGGAGGACCTTTGAATCTATGCTTGACATAGTCCCTTCAACTGATCTTCTAAAAATGTTCTATGAATCGTGTACTAGACGTGCTCTTATCAGTTCCAGAAGATAGAAGAGACACACGTGAGCTAATTGGTGGTGTGTTGATCTTTACAAGTCTATCAACAACATTTTACATGTGAAGACTTTCAATTTCCTTTTCTTTATGTATAAGATTAGATCGGTAGGATCAGGTATGAGGTTTCTCTTCTCTACGATCTATGGCTGGAAGGACTGGTTCTATCCAACCCAAATTTCAACCCCATTCGAAATAATGATGTTCAAGTCCGGTCTGGTATATACTCGAACCCGTTCCATACCTTTGTTACAAGACCCGACCGCAACATTTTAGGATTAAGTTAGTAAAAACTACATTTTTTCCAGCGGAGGGTGAGGGGGTCTGCATATACTCTCTAGGCGGAGAAACTCTCTTCGATCTTCTCTCTACTTTCTTAATACATAACGAGCCTGGAGGATCTGATACTCTCTAGGTGAGGAAACTCTCTTAGATCTTCTCTCTACTTTTCTGATCTCCATAATGAGCCGGGGGAGGGTGGGGATCAGCTGAGACTCTCTAGGCTGGGAAAATGTCTTCGATCTTCTTTGTACTTTCTTGATCTCCATGACGGGCCGGGAGGGGGGGGGGGTCACAATTACTTTCTAGGCGGGAAAACTCTCTTCTATATTCTCTTTACTTTCTTCATCCATAACGGGCCGAGAGGGGGGAGGGGGACAACTGTACCATGTAAAATTATGTTCGTAGAATAATAATTTTTGTGTCTTTGGTGGGGTGACGCATACCATCGCGGGGGTGCTGGGAACCGGTGGGTTGGAAAAAATAACCGTAACATGTGAAATTACGTTTGTATAATATTTGTGTGTGGTGGGGTGACCACATATCACCGCGGGATTGTTGGGAACAACTCTATTGATTGTGTTGTATACTTTTGTATTTTATTTTGGTTCCGTTTGAGGGATATATTTTTTTTGTAAAAAAACATGTACATGTTACTAATTAACAAGTCGGGTACGGTAGGACCCTATTTTTACATTTTCTATAGTTAACATAAATAAACACTCAATGATAATATTGGATGAAGAATGACTACCGACGACATCACGACTAACGTTGTCTACAAGGAATTTTGACTATCTTATTTTCTTGATCAATTTATTTAATTCTTACATTTCTATTTACTATTAAAAGTAAACTATATCGTGGCATCGTCACGGGTTATTACGATAATTCAAAATACATCTAGCTAATAGTTGTCGACTCTGATAAAACGATTGTAGATGTGCCACGCTGAACGTAACCAAAACAAAACAAATTAACTGAAGTTGCTAAATTAGAAACATATATAATCCTAGTTCAATAATTATTAGTAATATACCATTTTTCTCTAAATGGGAGAAGCAATAAATATAGTATGTACTTTTCGTCAACTTTTGAGGCTATAACAAACTTGCGATATTCGTCACTATGGTCCCCTTGAAAAGACCTGTTATATGCATGCCATTGGTATATTACTCCAGTAATTTGTTAATGATCTGCAGTTAGACTACCTGCAATAGTGGCGGCTCTCTCACAGGATTCATGACGAGATCTTCCTGCATTGGTGACACATCATCGTGCCGTCATGAAATTTCAAATTTTTTTAAAAACATATTTAACATATTATAAGAGTGTTTAGAAGTTGAAATTAATAAAATTGCATTTTTAGAACTCGTTTTATAATTTATTGAGCAACAATATATTACAATAAACTGCAAAGAATTTAAAAATCAAATGGAACAACAAACACACAACACACAAATGCATTAAACTAACAAACACACACTACACGATTGGGCAAGCTCCACAGTCAACGCATCATCCAAATATGTTCCATCAAGTCCCTTAATTTGGAGTTCTTCATACGTGCACCTACTGTGCATTTGTCGTGAAAAGTTCATGTATTCAGGGATATAATTTATTGTATATTGCGCTCGTCGGATACGAACTCCGTCAATCACATGGGGTACATTCTCACGGGTATCTTGTTCGAACTCTTCGATTTCCTTGTCATAGTTTAGGTATTTGTGGTGCTCATCCTCAACTATCATGTTCTGGAGTGTGATACAGCAATCCATAATATTTTTGAGTGTGGCCCTGTCGTGTGCAAGGATTTGATCAGATAATTGTAAATCGTGCTTGCGATTCAAAGCATCGTTCCACATCTTTCCCAAGACTCGGCGCCGAGAACTCGCTTCTTCAGGCGTTATCGGATTCGGGATGGCAGGAACAAATGTAGCCCAAGCTGGATATATGCCATCGGTTAGGTAGTAAGGCATGTTGTACTGATGGCCATTGACCTCAAAGTTGACCTGAGGTGTCGTTCCGTTCAGGAGACCGTCGAACACCGGTGAACGTTGCACGATCGACAAGTCATTGTATTTCCCAAAAATCCCGAAGAATGAATGCCATATCCAAGTAACTTGGGATGCTACTGCTTCTAAAACAAGGGTAAACTTTTTGCTGCTGCCTTGAAATTGACCGTGCCACGCCTTCGGACAGTTCTTCCATGTCCAGTGCATACAGTCAATACTCCCAAGCATGCCCACAAATCCTCTTGCAGCGTTGATTGCCATAATCCTTCGAACATCGGCTTCATTGGCCCTCTGCATGTATGTTGGACCAAACTCAGCCACCACAGCGTCACAAAAATGCAAAAGACACTAGAGAGCCGTGCTTTCACCAAGCCGGCAGTACTCGTCAACCGGGTCAGCACAAGCCCAATAAGCTAGCATGCGAATGGCTGCGGTACATTTTTGTAGTGTGGTTAACCCCGATCGGCCAAGAGCATCTGGCTTGCACACAAAGTAATCATCTTGACGCACCACACCAGCAATCACCCGTTCGAACAACGGCCCCTCCATTTTGAATATCCGTCAAAATTTATCTGCATATGGTGGGTTAACCCCGAAGTAGTCTTCCTCCAATTGTTTGCCACGCTTTTCTCGACTTCTGTTAATGTAAGCACGCTTATTCTTAGGCCGTCGTGGCTCGTCCGGTTGTTGCTGTTGTTGGAATTGTTGGATCATATTTGGTACGTTTTGTATTATCAGGCTTTGGATTTGTGCGAAAGGATTGGATGAAGAAGAACCAAGCAAGCACTACAAAAAAACTGGGCTGGGGCGACAGATAGATCCGTCGCTTTAGCCCAGCGATCCGTCGCCCCAGCCCTGACGACGGATAAAAAATCCGTCGCCCCGCTGGAGTTGGGCCGACGGATAGATAATCCGTCGTCCAATTCGCGACGGATTGGACGACGGATTATATGTTTGACCTTTTTTTTTTTAATCGAATATCGACGGATAGAATCTATCCGCTACCTTTATCCGTCAAGAATCGGCGACGGATAGAAACTATCCGTCGCTAAATGTAAACACGGATAGATTATATCCGCTGCCTAACATTTTATATGAATTAGTGACTAATCAAATTCGCTCACTAATTTCACATCGTGAATCCGCTCACTAATTCGTCACTATTAATCCGTCACTATTTATTTCATATTAATCCCTGTTTTTCGTAGTTCACCTATTTAATCAATATAATGTTCGATAATAAATGAATAATACGGAAAATATTTCAATAAATTTTGAATAAAAAAAGTAATATCCGGAGCTGGAGAAATTATACACACAAGTGTAAATATGAAAAAAATCCGAACATACAGATACATAACTAACTAACTAGCTATCAGACGAGGGTGGGTGATGGCGAAATTGGGACATGAATCGCCCATCTCAGAATCAAGGCTCGTTCTCCTCCCTTCGTTCTTGGCGTGTCGCCCATCGCGTCCCTTTGTTGCTCCATCTCTTGAGTTAGCCGAGCAACCTGTTTTGACTGCGATCGCACCATTTCCGAGACTGGTCACAGTGTAAACCGGACGTCCGACTGGGCTGGGATGATGATGAGGAGCACCCCGGACTAGCCAGATGCAAACCGAGGCTCCCGAGTCCATATATTCGTCCTTTCTTGTCCGGTTTGTTGACCTCTAGGAAGATGTTGTCAACTTGTTTAGTTGACAACACATCACCCGTCTCGTCCTCCCCGCCGCCACCGAGCATCAACCTCACCAAATCGTAAATAGCAGATATCATGATCAGTTACTGTTTTTAAAAAGTAACTTGTAATAGTGTACAAATATGAACTTTAAGCAACATAAACATACCGCAATAGACGAGGCCCGACAGTCGGTCCATACCCCGCCCTTCTGCTTGGCCTTCTTGAAGATGGCATACTTGGATGTCACCTCCCCCCGTGCCACCTGAATCAAACCAGATCTAGTCAACAATTTATCATCTACAAGTAATAGAGCAGCAGAGACTTCATACATACACGTAATGCTAGATTGCAAAAACACATATATACGCACCGATTGATAATAATCAGTGACAGTAGATCGCCTCCCAAGGTGGTGAACGGCCCTTCCTGCCAGACGATCGGGATGCCCGGCTTTGTTGGTGTAGGCAACGCCCCGACATCGATTCGGTGCCGAGGCATCCCAAAGGGCCCACTCCGCTGGATCAACCTGTGGAGGGATTTCGCCACCCCGATCCCGAATGGCCTTCCACGAACAGACCATATCCTCAGATAGCTTTGGATCCCATCCTCAGAACACGCCAGACTGTGGATCAACTTTCCGGGAATGAAGTACTCCTTCTACACTCCCAATTTCATACAACATCCAAAGTCAATACATGTATAACCTCACCATGTTACATCAATTTAACAAGATACAACAACATTATAACAGATATGGTGACTAACATATCACCCAAACAAAGTGGCTAACATACCACTCACATATAGTGGCTAACATACCACTCACATTGTCCTAAATTTTACTAACACAATGGTGACTAACATATCACCCAAACAAAGTGGCTAGCATACCACTCACATATAGTGGCTAACATACCACTCACATTGTCCTAAATTTTACTAACACAATGGTGACTAACATATCACCCAAATAAAGTGGCTAACATACAACTCACATACAGTGGCTAACATACCACTCATATTAAAACGATTATAATTACAAACGAAGGAATGCCATATTTTAACTTACCATAAGCTCATCGAAGTACTTGGCCCTCATGCGCTCCGAGATGTGGCTCCAACACTCACCACCCTGCCCCGGTGGCTCTCTCCTGCTCCGGAAGATGTCACCTAGTTTGTTGTGCACCTCCCGAGGCCATAAGCTGTTGTCAATGTATAAGATACACCAAACGAATATATATATATATATATATATATATATATATATATTACTTTAGTACAACAATTTATACTTGTCAACTATCATTATAAGTTATGTTTTACATATTTAAGAAGAATGTATAATACTTACTTGGCAGGACCAACAGGGAAAATCACTGGCAAGCCGTCCCACGTGACGTTGGGATGGTTTGGATCGAACACGAGGTAGGGACAATCGTCGTGGTCGTCCTCCAAAGATGTGTCTGTCGTTGGTAGAGCCACGGCCGCTCTCTCCGGGGGGTGTCTCAGAATCAGAACCTGCCGCTCGACCATCGAGCCTCCTCGTCCCCGACATCCCCAACCCACCACTACTATCCTGCGGCCGGCTGCGTGGTGGGGGACGATAGGTGGACGGCCTCTATCGCGGCATCTGCAAAAACATGTAATAAATACAATAAAATGTGTTAGTACGAGTTATAATACAAAACATATTACAATAAAATGAACTCGATAGGCGGCCCCAAACCCCGCCTCTCCCTCCATTGGAGGTATGCCATGGACGGTGCTTCCTCACCGTGATGAATCCATACATGATACTCAGGCATGAATCCGTAACGTCGCAAGTGCTCGAATATCAGAAGGCGTCATAAATTGCTTGTTTCTGCAGGTTTCCAATGCAAGGACACTTTATCAACCCCCAGTTGCACAAACCGAACGTCCCATGGCAAACGAGATGAAACATTTAACCCCTTCTACAAAATTCCTAGAAACTCTGCCATTTACCGCCGTACGATCGTACATCCATGAACGGTCGGAATTCATTGTATACTTTATTTTTAACCTGACACGTTTCAATTTATTAGATCGTATTTAATTTATTAGATCGATTCCAATTCGGATAAGAAGATTGTGGAGGTTAATTGTTAATTATTATATGTTCATTATAAATTAATTATTAATTAGGTGTTCGATATGTTACAAAATTGGGCATATATTTTAACCATTTCAACCTCTTAGTACATATATTATATACTTAACATACATATCAAATTAACTAATTACTCTATACATATCGAATTACTACATATATTCATATCAAATTACATACTTAACATACAAATTTATCAAATCAAAACTACATACTTCTATACTTAACAAACATATCAAATTAACTAAACTAACTATATATACTTTAACACACAAATCAAACTAACTACATACATTCATACATACCAAACTTAACATACTACATACATTCATATCATACTACATACCTAACATATATACATATCATTAACTAAACTAACTATCAAATTATATATATATATATATATATATATATATATATATATATATATATATATATATATATATATATATATATATATATATATATATATATATATATATATATCAAATTGAATAAATTACATATCAAATTACATATAATTAATCAAATTAACTAAACTAACTATATATACTTAACACACAAATCAAACTAACTACATGCATTCATATCATACTACATACCTAACATATATACATATCATTAACTAAACTAACTATCAAATTACATACATACATACATACATACATACATACATACATACATACATACATACATACATACATACATACATACATACATACATACATACATACATATATATATATATATATATATATATATATATATCAAATTGAACAAATTACATATCAAATTACATATAATTAATCAAATTAACTAAACTAACTACTACATACTTATCATATATACATATAATTGCTCAAATTAATCAAAATAAACAAAATCCCCAAATTTTTAAAAACTAGGGTTTTAGCCAAAATACCTTGATTAATCGGTAGAAATCTAAAATTGATCGAAGAATCAAACTCCTTGTCCCACGAGCTTCGATTAGGCACCAAGATTGACCGGAATAACGAAGAATTCACCGGAATCGAAGAGAGGAGAAGAAGAGAAAGAGGAAGAAAAATGAAGAACTGATTCCAGTTCTGCGTGCTCTGTCCGATAAAACCCTTCTGGGCCGACGGACACGTATCCGGCCCGTAAGGGCGATCCGTCATTAGTCGCGACGGATAGATATCCGTCGCTAAGTAGCGACGGATAATCTATCCGTCGCCATTTTTTTATTTTTTGTCGTTAATAATTTCATTTTTTTTTTAAAGTCAAACTTGGGCGACGGATAAGAATTATCCGTCGCCCAATTTAGCGACGGATAAGTTATCCGTCGCTACGTAGCGTCGTTTTTCCAGGAATTTCTTGTAGTGAAGCTTTCATCATCAGATGATGAATTGGACATGATTATCTTTGGAAAATTAAAGTAGATAGAGTGTTTTCTGTTTAGTTAAGATAATGGAAGAAGGGATGAATGCAAGTAGTTTGTTGTGTCTGAAAATGTGTTCTATGGTTGCATTATATAGACAAGTTGTGGGAGATGTGTGACTTATTTCTTAGTCATAGCTGAGTCACAATGCATTGGATGCCTCATTAATTGAAGATAAGATGTCTGAAAAATTGAAGACAAGATGTCTGACAAAGCAAAGATAAGATGCCTGACAAAGTAACGATAAATCACAAGACTTACTTTCTGTAATTCAAATAAATCGAAGGGAAAATTACACCAGGTCTCCCCACTAAACACCATATTAACAAGAACGTCCCCCGCATTTGAACAATAATGCCACAGGACAAGTTTCATAAATCAATTACGTTTTAGTCCAAAAGTCAACCTATCTCTCCTACGTGGATGATAATTAGTGACATGCATGGATTTTTCAGGAAATGATTTTCTTGATTTTGTAAATTACAAAGAACCCCTCTTACTTATTTAACATTCAATTCATAACCCTAAAGTTTATTATAAATTCAAACCAACATATTTATTTTATTCCATTCAATTTCAATTCAAAATAAATTGCAATAAGGTCTCCATTAATCCTTTTATTTCACAAACCTCTCAAATTAAAAAAAAAAAAAAACTCCATTAATGGAGATTCAAGCTCCATCCCTCGCTCATTGCATTCATTGAGGAGTTGCCAGAACTACCACCTCTAGCCATCTTCTTTGCCTTGTCGATCCATAGGCCGTTTGTTAGTCGTGACACTGTCCTCACTGTGGCGCTTGCTCCCACTACTAGCACCTGTTGATTCCATTGGTTGATCATCATCATCCGGAACCTCAACCCTCGGAGTTGTTGCGACCTTCTTGTATTATTCCTCCAAGTTTAGTCTCGTTTTCCACTATGGGTACTGTTTCATGGCATCCCATTGCTTGAACAATGCGAATCCGGCGTTACAACCTGACTTCTCTTTGTAGAATTTCTGGGCCGTTTCAGTTACGTTGGCTTCATTGTAGCCACTCCGATCGCCGACAACCCTAGTAGAACGATCCACACAAATCAACCACCAATTAATGTCATCTTTCATCCGCTTAAATCTGAGACGAAGTGAATCATGACTCCGCTTTTTTTCCAAACTGGACATCCTCCCATCCCTCCGCACATCCTCAAACTTCTCCTCGACTTTCTTGAACAAACTTGCGAACCTCTGATTCGTGCCAATGATCGGATTTGCGCTAACAACCATGTAACAAGAGATGAGAACCAAGTCCTCATTCGTGTTGTAGAGTGAGCTCCGTCCTTCCCCTTTATTTGGTCTTCCTTCCTTCCGTGTCTTTGGCTTTCCCTTTCCCACGCCTCCGGTTCGGTTGAATTTCCGGCTGCGTTTCAGGAACAACTTCCGGTGCTTGCGAAAATATTGGTGTTTGGGAGGTTGGAGAATGGTAATTTTGAGTGTAGGGGTCTTTGTACGAGCTTTGGAACAAAGGGCGAACGAAGCTCGGTTGGGGTTGTTGAGAAGTGTTTTCGTTGAGCCTTTGCATCAACTTTTGGTAGGATCCGAGTGTGTTTTCTTGCATCCACTCGAGAGTCTCCGGAGAAAATAAGTTTCCGTCCATGTCGTCGGAAAATCGAAGTGGATATGGTGTTTTGGAGTGAAGAGGGTGTTTTAAGTTTAGTTAAGAGAGAAAGATGAGTTGGAGATGTGATGATTCAAACATAGTCAAAACTGGTCTCATTTTATAGATCTCGAAAAAATAAAGCCGTTGGTGATTTTTATTTATTTTTTACATTTTTATGAAAGTTATAGCCGTTTAAAAATTAAATGGAATTTGAAAAAAAAAAACCAGTCACATTTTTGCTCTCCGTCACATAGACGGAGAGCCGACGCCAAGAGCGCGTTAGTTTAAGGTGACGAAATGCATATTGCCTTACGGTCATTATAACCTGGATAAACCCCATAATATATAAGTTGAGAAAACTCGTTGGAGCAACATCGGTGTAGATCCCTTACAAACGATCCCTTGTATAAAGCTCGTACGCGCCTCAATCGGACGGACTAGCTAGTCGAACGCGACGCCATCACCACCGCCTCCATAACCTTCTCCTCACATCCGCTCACACCCCAATACTTGCGTTTAGATCGATCACTGACATCGATCATACGAGATCATTAGTTACATCCTAGCTAATTAAGATATAAGTATAATTTACATCGATCCTGCATGTTGAAGATGCTAAAATCTCCATACATGTGTCTACCGAAAATCAGAGTGCATGATTGTTCTTAAATAATTCAGAAATGGCCAGGGTGCATTTATGTATAACTTCTTATATTGATGTGCGTGAGTTTAGGAGGAAGCAGTCAATAATGGAAAAAGCCTTTATAAAAAATACTAGTAATTATTCCGGGACACAATGTAGAATGAAGATAAAAATATACCAACAAACATTTAATTTATATTATATATAATTATTTACTTAAGAATATTATATAGTGTCTTTCTTAAATCGAAAACACATTTTATACCATAGACGTTTGAGTAAATCTTACTATGAGATATGATATCTAAATAACTTAATTAAATCCATATACAAGTTAAATACATTCTGGCAAGAACAAAGTAAAAATAAAGACATTTTGATTAATAATATAAATGACTTTCTTGATAATATAGCCATATAGGTCGGTGTTAAATAAGATATATAGAGATCGTATTTCAAAAGACTTTGTTGATTTTAAGATCAAAAACACATGTACCTTTCTTAAAAATATGGATCGGTATGTTTTTAAATTATACTACTATATAGAAAGAAAGGACGGGTGAATTACAAAAAGAAAATTACAATAATACTTGGTGCCATTGACTTTTTTGGAATTATTTCTCTCTCCACTTGCTTCACTTTGTTGGTTTTCATTTCCCTTTTTGTTTTTGAATAAAAATATTGGTCTCAACTCTCCTTATAAGCCCTTGAATTTGTTCTGAGTTCCAATCACTAGCTCATACATCTCCCTCTTTTTCCACTCATTCATCTCTCAGTTGTTGATGGCAAAACAACAAATTGGTTGCTAGGCTAGTCGATTCAAAAACTTGAACCACTCCTTAAATACCGCCCTCTTTTCAATCATCATCATCTCCGATTCGATTCCAAAATCCATCGATTACTGCAACTTTGCTTGATTCTTCATCGATTCTGCTAAGAGTCAGTCACTTGACTTGAGTTGTGGATCCGATCACGATTCTCTCCACCATTATTCCTTAACCACACTTTTATAAAAACCTTCACAGCATGTAAATTCCATTCCGCCATTTGTAATAAGCTTTAATTTGTTCTCCCCAAAAAATACCAAAAAAATATTCTCGATTCCGTCATTTGTGTTTTGTGGTTGATTAATCTGGATTTGTTCAAAATCCGTATTCCGTAACTCTACATTTATAAAAATCTGCACAGCATGTAACTTTAGCTCGATCTCCTGCATATATATCTCATCCTCCTTTATCAAAAAACACCAAAAAAAAGTAGATGATTAGATTCGTTATGGAATTCAAGTAGCTTTATCTCTAAGTTCTCGATCCATCCGATCGCTGCTATTTCAGCTACTTATCCAAAAAAATTGAAAAAAAAACAAAAAAATCTGGTGGTGTGGTGAGTGATATGGCGGATTATGATACCGGAACGGCTCCGGCGACGCCAGGTACTCCGACGCCTCTGATGTCGTCGGTGCGAATCGATTCGCAATCGTACGATAGGAAGTCAATGCCGAGGTGCACCTGCCTCCCTGTCCACGCGCCTAATAGTTGCCTCGCTGATTTCTCCGTCCCTGATATCTCGCTCACTCGCAAGGTACGTACTAATTATTTATTTCTCTCTTCCATTCATTATTCCTTGCACTTTTGATTTCGATTGCAAATTTGATTCATTGGGGGTATTCAATTCAATTTTTAATGTTTAGAATATTGTCACATAACAAACATTTCACCAGCTTTGGCAAATGCTCTACTGTAGTGTACTGTAGTCTGTACACGACGTTAGAGTTGACTAACTGCATTGTTTAATTTCGTGTATTTTTTATTAAGTCGTAATCCCTCTATTTCAAAGAAATTGTTACATTTTGACTTTGATCGGTCAACTGTCTTCGAGTTTGACCACAAATTACTTATAATTGATAATAGTAAATAATTTAATAAAATCATATAATAAAATTTTAATTACTAAATTTTCATCATATAATTTTAATAATTAATTAATTAATATTGTTTAAGAGTAAATTGAATTGCTACAAACTCAAACCATAATATCAAGAAATGTAACAATTTTTTTAAAATGGAGGGAGTAGTAAATAGTAATAGTATTGTTTTCAATGGCCGAGGGTCGTCGAATTAGTTCAGGATCGATCATGCTCACAGCATATTATTTATTGTCACTCATTTTAAGGAAAAAACAACTTGCTGCCTAGTTTATGTTTCTACTCCGTATATGGAACTTAGTTTAATACTACTACAAGTAATCTTTTAATACTACTATTATCATCACTTATTCTAACTTGTTTGATTAGCAAAAGAGTTTGTACCAAAAAAATCACCTTCTGTCCTATTGAATTATACTACTACAGACTACTACTATGCATCATCTTCCATTTTTATTTATAGGTGATAGATACCTCTAAATCAATTAAATACATAGACCATAATATTAGATATCTAAACAGAACCGATTTTAAGTAAAACTATTACTAAAATGAGTGATCAGTTACTAATTTCAAAGTTGACACCGATTTTATGTCAACTTCAGTAGGGCCCCTGTTATCATGTGTGTAAAATAACAACTCCCATTGATTTATTTTTATTTATAAGTCCTATAAGTAGTTTATTAATTTGATTATAGTATAACACTAGCTTGTGACTTCTGCGAGTAGTTTAGGATAATCAATATGTAATGTAAGCATACGTAATTGATGAAGACATTAGAAATCATATGATATTCACGTAATGTGACGTGTATTATTAACATTCGTTCATTTCATTAAACTATTTCCATCCAATTTCAACTTTACGCATCCCAATTTGGTACGTCCCGATTTCATTCCATTTCCTATTGTATCATCATATCTCCTACTTTATCTATCTATTAAAACTTGTACCCGGATCCGCAAGAAGTTGAACCTGGGACGGAGGGAATACTAATCTTCACTCATCTCTTTCGCCATGTAACTTTCGTAACATTGTCAATGAATTTTTCTTTGAACTTGTAGTATTATATTTACTCCATTTTATTTCATTTAGCTTTCATTAATTGACAAAATTGGAAATTCAATACCACCCACGGCTATTCAATAGCCATTGGACCATAACTTAAAATTAAATAAGACTACAGTTAGTTGTTACCCTTTGACTTACACAACTCAATTAGATAATGATGATTGATGACGACCCAACAGATCTCTTTTTACACATCAACGAAGCCCGAATGTAGGTCCTAGTTCATCCCAATCGTTCGAAATAACAAACGAGGGCCCAATTGAGAAATTGAGCTGTATCTAAATTAACCATAGGATATATAGCTCTTATTTAATTTGGCAATTATTTGCTATGACTTTTAGAAACCAAACTCCGATTGGCACTTTCCTAAAATCAATATACATTCGTAACAACTTGATTGTTCATGGCCTAACAGCGACAGACGTGGGAATTGATGCTTTTGTCCCAGACTCTTGTGGCTCGGTTTATGTTAGATAAGAAGGAATAATGTCATTTAAAGGATCCCCTAGCTTATTTGTATTCACTTCATTTGAATAATTTCTTAACGTTTAATTTTTCTAAATTTCTGTACTAATATCCAGAAAAGGAAACATAACAAAATAAGTGTCACGGATGCAAAAAGAAATAATCAAGAAATAAAAATCGAAACTGAGAAGTTTATCAAATGAAACGGTGGTATCACATGGCACAATTGCTTCTTGTCCCTGTTTATTGATTGGATACTGAATTAAATTCAGTAACAGCCTTCGAAAAGCATATTCTTTTTATGGTCTAACGTGAATTGCAATCGATCATTTCCCTTCTTTGTAATTGAATATTCAAATGTTAGTTGCGACGCATTTTAATTTATTTTGTCTGTTCTTAGCAACTTATTAGGGCAAGAATATACTTTAAAGTGTCATCTGTTTTGCATAAACTAGTTTATGGAGAGCATCATTGGTAGTACTGCTAAATTTGGCATGTGTATGATTATAGACAACTTGTCATGACCATGCAAGTTTTCCGCAAATTATTCTAACCAAGAGAACCCACCGGGTAGTGACTAGTGAGTAGACATTTTAGTTGAAAAAACAGAGAGGATAAGGAAAAGTTGGTTTCTCATACTAGTATTATTGACGGCTTATGTTATGTGGATTTTTTTTTTTTTTTTTTTTTTGAGAATAACTGGTGGTATATTATTAAATATGTTATGTGGATTGTTATATTTATAAATGTTATACTACATTCCATTTCTATATTTTTCAATAAAAATGTCATATTTCAATTTTTAACAAATTTGTCCTCACATGCAACACACTAACAAATTTGAAACCAACAAATCAATCTATACACATTAATACTTCATATCTTAATCTACAAGTGCTCTAAAACATTTGCACTCTTTAGTTGTTGACTAATTATTACTCCAACCTTACTCTGAAGAAACAATGATACCTTTACAATTTACCTACCTCTTGCTTTGAGTAGATTTGAAAATCGAGATTCCTATCTAGAAATTTAGTGGGTTACAAGATTTTGTAACTGGATTTAACTCGTATGAATTCATTACAAGGGGGAAATGAATTAACTGTTTGAGTTTCATCTGTCTATACTCAGTTGGGAGCAGAGTTTGTAGGAACATTCATACTGATATTTGCAGCAACTGCCGGGCCAATAGTGAACGAGAAGTATGGAGGAGTCGAGACACTGATGGGCAATGCCGCTTGCTCTGGGCTGGCCGTGATGATAGTGATCCTGTCCACCGGCCACATCTCTGGGGCGCATCTCAACCCCTCACTCACCTTAGCCTTTGCGGCTCTGCGCCACTTCCCTTGGGCCCAGGTTCCAGCATACATTGCTGCGCAGGTATCAGCTTCCATTTGTGCATCGTTTGCCCTGAAAGGCGTCTTCCACCCTTTCATGAGTGGAGGGGTTACAGTTCCTTCAGTCCCCATCGGGCAGGCCTTCGCCCTCGAGTTTCTCATTACTTTTAATCTGCTGTTCGTTGTGACTGCTGTCGCCACTGATACCCGAGCTGTGAGTACATGTTAATTTACTATTACATTCATGGCATACTCAATATAAACTTGAAAATACATGAATATTCCTATAGCTACTTATCAGCGTTCACCATTTATTTTTTGGTATTGTAGGTTGGAGAACTAGCTGGAATAGCTGTTGGAGCTACAGTAATACTGAATATCCTTGTGGCAGGGTGAGTGAGTTTAAGTTAGCAATCAAAATGAAAAAATAAAAAAGATCCCGCATGAGTGTGTTAACTAAACTATGTCATTGGCAGGCCCTCTAGTGGTGGGTCAATGAATCCAGTGCGAACTCTAGGACCAGCAGTTGCAGCAGGAAACTACAGGTCAATCTGGATATATCTGATAGCACCAACACTTGGAGCTCTAGCAGGTGCTGGTGTCTATACATTGGTCAAACTTGAGGACGAAGAGGGAGTCACTCCCCCACCACGCCCCAGGAGTTTCCGTCGTTAGTCATCTACCTGCTGTCTAATATGAAGTCTGGCTTCTTGTTAAAATAAAGGCCAAGGGCGATGGAGCTTTTATTTTGCCCTTGATGTGATTGTCATTTGAACAAATTCTGGTATTTGTTTTGTTGTTATGTCCTCATCAATAATCCTCCCTTAATCTACTTCTAAGGAAGGAAGGTTGAATCTGTGTGTAAGAGTGCGCAAAACACTTATGTCGTCAGTTATGTGCTCCTGGCACTCATATACTATGTTACTTTGTGTGGCTATGAGTTTTTATATTGAAACTTATCTGGGTAACATAATATGTCATACAGTTTTACATATTCTCTTCAGCTCTGCTATCTCTCATCCATTATAAAGAACAGCTATATTCCTATATGCATTATGATGTAGCCGGGTTAATGCAGGATATGAAAATGAAGAATGGCACACAGCTGGCATGAATTAATACATACTTTTATGTTTTGTGATAACTCCGTGAACCACTTGAGTCAAGTGAAAGATAAAGGAAAGGGGACGTACCTTTCTTCGCAGCAACAACCCTCTGCAACTCAATATTCAATAAGAACTGAAAGACCTTCATTCGCTTTATATTGCAAGAACAAAATAAAAAGTTAGTGGTGCATGCCAGTAACAGGCATATTATAACTGCAAAAGATTTGGGATAAAAATGGACTTCAGCAGAAACATACCATGACTCCATGGGTGATTGATTTGGAACCTTCCTGCATCAAGATATTATCTTCAAGTTTTGAAAAGCACATACTGCCCACAGATATTATATGAAAACATAACATGTCGAAGGTGAGATTGCAGCTCATTGCAAACTGCAAAAATACATTCATAGTGATGCTTGAAGCTTCGTATAACATATAGTATGTATGAAATCATATCTATCAATAAGATGAACCATAGACAAAGAACTGAGTGTAGCAATACAGCCTTGTTGAACTCAGTGGTGTAACATCTTTCCAATTATAGTCATAAACCTTAGGCATGGAAGGAAAAAAATATTCTGATTGGAACAATTATCAACACACTGGAATGAGTGAAAGGATAGTTGTAAAGAGAGCTATAAAATCTCACCACAGGAAGCAATATATGAAGGGAAAAAAAACCTAAGCAGAAGCTCCCTAAATATAGATATCCATCTACCAAACTAGGACGTGGTGCAACTGCCCCGCCTAAGCAGTTACATCTCCTAACTGGAAAGAATTGTGTAACCAACCTTATGCTGGGATTTCAATCATGTTAATAAAAAGGAACAGGTTGTGATAACATGTACTACTACAGTATAACAGTAAATAAAATTTGTCCAGGTAATATGAAAATTGGAGAATGTAGTTCTGCTCTTTTCACATCAATTTAGCTGAAATTTACTGTTTTGGCAGCTCTTGTATAAACGCAGAATCAACTTTATTCATGAATCAATGCTACAAATGGGTTATACAATCAGTCCATGCAACAGAGGAAGCACATGGCAGAAATATCAATTCTAGTAACAGAACTGAAACCATAATAAGTTGTCGTAATAAAAATTTTTCAGATCTCTACTTTGGAGTGAATTGCTATCTTCAAAACAGCTATAGTTTGCTGCTCCCTTCAGATACACCAAAAATACAACCTGGTATAAGATCCCAAAGAATTTCGCAACAGTGCTACCCCTCATTCAGTTTACTCTTTCAAGAGCAGAGAACATCCCTAACCCTCAACGGATCTGTTCATAGGATAAAACAATTTTATTGCTTCGGCCCTTCAGTACATATTGCACATAGAATAAGCACAAAGGTCGGTGGGATGGAGGTGGAAATCCAAGTAATGGCTGACATGATTAACATAAGGGTAGGAAGAAACTGAAATGTTCAATGTTCTGCTTTATCAAATTTAACAATAATACTAACTTGGGCCTGTCTGATACAAAGTTGTCGCCTAGAATCATAAGGGAGTGTAAATCTAAGTAGACAGTTTCTTTTTGGTCCTAACGTGTCAAATTGTTGGCATGTTTTTAAGAGCCTTAAAGAAACTGTTAGATGCTCAGACTATGGATGTATTATTGTATTATGTTGTTCCTATGAAATGATAAACAAGTACTCACAATCTTAATTCTTGAATCTTTCCTGCACTGGAAGTGTATCTGAGGCCCTCTTGATTGCAAAAGCTCTGTCAACACAAGTTAGAAATAAGTTGAAACATTGTCAAAAGTCATGTTACATCTCGAATTTTGCTACTCTGACTTGCCAGTTGCCACATTCTTCCACTATAACATATATTAGATTTGGTAGATAATCCAGGAGTGTAAAAGATAAATGATATTTACCTGCAAGCAAGATCAATAGATTCTCTATCTAAAAGGCCAACTGGCGTGCATCCTGGTCTCCCACGCTCTAAGATAACAGGAAGTTGACTTATCCCGTTTCTATTCATCAAAGTGAGAGCAGTAAAAAGACTCATACTTGGGGTCACTGTCCATGGCACAGAGCACCTCTCACCAGAATTGGAACACAATTCAGATACCCTAAGAGCCTGTAATTCACAGAGTCAGCAACTCGTTTCTAAATGGAGAATCTGCAAACAGGAAGGTTAATGTTGAAATATAGTAACTCAGAGGGATTAAACCTCCCCCACCCATCCCCACAAGTTAATGTGTCTGTTCTCCCTCATCTTTACCGCACTTGAAGCTCTATGGCAAGAGACGGATTAGGAAAAAAAATGGCTATCAAATTGGCCCCATGATACTAATTGTAAGATATACTTGAAGGCATAGGCCAAACATGGCCCCTTATATCATATCCCTTCCATGCTTTGTTCATCCAGATGAAATTAGACATGAAGAGCCATCATATTAGTCAAACAAAGGAAGTGGAAAGTTGATAAACTATAGCAATGTGGTCGACCTGATAGTTTCATTTCATTTGGTTTCTAAAGTTAATATAAAACCCAGGAGCTCCAAAAAATTTGAGATGTACCCACGTATATTGAGAAGACACAAATGAATCTGGCAGGTCTGCAAAAAAAGAGGCATTCTTTCGAGGGTAAGGTTTTGGAAGAAGTTTTGGAGTACTAAATGGGACTCTCAGGCTAATAAGCCGGCAATGCTGCATTGCACCAACCAGGTGAGCACGTGGATAGTTTATCTGAACTATGGCCGTCTTACACCAACATCTATTCAAGGTATGTCATGCTCCAATCTATCAGTTATCAATAAGCATAATTCTGACTACCTTAAAAGGAAATAATTACTTATAGTCATAAACTGTTGATAACTCGTACTCTTAGTTAAATACTCCCTCCGGTCTTGTAGAAGGTTTACATTTTGGTTTTGTGTGAATTTTAAGGAAATGGAATAAAATTATAAGTAGATGGTAAAAAGTATGAGAGAGTATATAGAAAAAAGTAAGAGAGATAATTGATAAAGTATGAAAGAGAGTGTTTAAAAAATTAATAAGTAGAGATAGTGGGTTTCCAAAAAAGGAAACGTTAAACTTTTAAAAAAAACTCTCAAAATGGCAAAATGTAAACCTTTAAAAAGAACGCATAGGGTACTTAAATTTAATAAAAAATTAAGAATTGCACAAGGTACCTGAAGATTCCTGCTTTTTTCCCTAAACGACTCAATGAATTGCTGAATGTCGCTGAGGGTAAGTTGACCAACTAGCTGAGCATCTCCATCAACTACTACAGCAAAAGACTGCTTCTCTTCCACCATGAGAGACACTGCGTCTGTAACGTAAGAGTTCATCAGCACAGTGACATACCGTGTTCTCATGGCCTGTGAAACTAGAATATCATTTGCCAGATAATTAAGATCTATATCTGAGTCCTCATTTAAACAGAGTGAACTCTCAAGTTCACAAATGCCACTTCCATTTGGTTCCTGAGAATCAGGAGAAGCAGGGGTAACACTTTTCAAGTTATAAGAATATCTTTCTTCCTGAGATGATCCCCTTGAGACTTTAAAATTTTTGGTACTACTACTGGCCTTTTTTCTTGTCTTTCCAGATGTGATCCATGATGATAGGCCCACAGCTCCCAGAAGTGGCAGAACAATTCGATAATCCTGTGTGAGTTCAAAGAGAAGCAAAACTGCAGTAAGGGGAACCTGGCATACCCCAGCAAGAGTAGCAGCCATGCCAACCTGCAACACAAACCCCAAAGGAATTACTCCAACTCTCCAAGTACATAATCTTATCAGCAGAAAGGACGAGTACAAATATTTGCGCTCCAGAAGAAATGCCAGCATGATAGAGGATTTCATTATCTTTTAGCTTTTAAAAGATTAGATAATATACTTTAATGGTTTCAGTCAAACGTTCAATATTTCCACCGGGTAATGGTAGTTTCTTGCTACTGGCAGTATATCTATGGATTCCATCAACACAACATGTCATGAGTGCATAGACAATAAGATACCCTGCACGGAGCACCCGCACAAAAACATAATATATGTAGTAAATGCCAATAGTAGAAGAGAAATGATCACATGAAAGGGAAAGTTTCTGAAACTAGTAATCTAGTGAAAGTTGTTCCTGCAGAGGGGCTGAGAGGTAAATATATGGAAACGGCAGGTCACTAACCAACAATATTAAGAACTAATCAAGCACAGAAATACTATGGACTATGGAGACCCCCCCTACAACACCTGTACCCCTACAAAAAGACACAGAGAGAGAGAAGTAAGGTGGATGAATAAATAACCAGAACCTAGGCGGATGAGACAAAATTTCTCATACTTCGAAGTCACAGAGTTTTTCATGTCAGGTAGCTTGTTTTAAATTTCCTGAAGAAAATGGAGGATGATCGAGAGAAAAGAGATCTAACGGGTATATGTACTTGGCAAATGTGAGAAATCATAACAAGAGAATCTCTAACATGCCCTCTCTAACACCATTCTTCCGGCCAGACAACATTAGTTGTAACCAAGCGACTAAGTGACTACTGATTTCACAACTAACACGTCAAACAATGATGTTTCTTGGAGTGGTTGATGCAAGGAAAACATAATAGACTCTTTTTGTTTTTGGTTTTAAAGTAAAGGGAGTTAATAAGTATGGAAGTGATGAAATTAAATAAGCATCATATCATCTTCAGTTATGAGCAAAATAAAGATGATAAGAGTCCAAATATCCTGGGAAACCATGTTTTACAGAAAAAGTGCGACCAACCAGTCCCTCTGCATGCTTTATTTCTGCAGTCTGGGAAAACAAATTCTTACCAGGCCATATGCTTGAGGTGAAGCAACTTCCAAGAATGATAGGTGGAAAATGGGGTCGGATATAGAAATTACATAAGTAACAATTTTCCCATACGCCATTCCTGTAGCAGCACCAATGAATAAAGATGGGGCATAGTAACCTCCCACTAGTCCTGAAGCTCTGCATAAAGAGGTTGCTATAATTTTTGCAGCAATAAGCTGAAGCAATAGATCTGCAGACAAGCTATTAACAAATGGACGAGATTCCAACACAGTGTCAACATTCTGAAATCCCCAGTAAAGAATCTCAGGATATGCCAGGGCTATTAGTCCAACAGCAAAGCCACCAAGTATAGGAAATACAACTTTTGGCATGCCAACAGCTCTTTGAGCACCATCAAATAGAACCATCATAAAAGACGTACACTTAGATAAGCCAACAGAAACCAAGCCACACAGGAGACCCAGCAACAGATACAGTGGCAATTCTGAACTGACAAGAACAGGGGAATATTAATTTTAAGCTTCAAAACAAAAAAAAAAATTATAAACTTTGCTAATTACATTAACCATGGTTGCATAATGATAATGTCAGAAAATGCAGATGTAAAAGTGGGAAAGGAATGAAATGGATGCAGTATGAGTTTGGATTGATTCCAGTCATGAATGAAACACGTAGGCACAAACACAGACATACAAGAGAAGAGGACAAGAGGCTAAGGTCACATAGTCTACTTTTAAAGGACTTGGAAAAGATGGACAGTGTATAAATAAAGATAGGTGGTTTCACATATAGAACCCCCCTCCCTCCCATTTTCAGTAGCAGATTGTCTGAACACAATTAAAAACTAAGTATAAAAGAGTCAATTGGCAGAAGTGCAGTAAGCAATTACCACTTGGAGAACGAAAGTCATAGAAAGGAACAGCAAAAGCCGGTTCAGATCCCAAACCAACTTCTGATATGACAGAAGCTGTTACAGCACTAAGAATGACCATTGAAGTTGTATATGTTAAGGATAAGGATGATTCTGTAGGTGATGGCCAGAGAACAGTCTCCACAGCAAAAAAGCAACCCGCAACAGCAGCATTGAATCCTGGTCAGATGCAATGTGGAATATTTTGCTCAAGAAAGCTTCATGGATTTATGGTATGCATTATTATGTGTAAGAGCTGAATGATGATGACGACCCTGGTACCAATGAAAGGAATGCTACATGAGTGAACTGAGATATTGAAAACAACCGATAATGCGTGCAGTACATTGAAGAAACATTTGTACTTCGTACCTATTGAGTCAGTGACCTTAACATATTTTCTGACTTCACAAATCAATCACGTTCTTTCAAAAAAGGCAATTCAGGTAAAAAAAGGAAATTCAAATAATTCTTTGACATGGTAAACTAATTTCCCACTGTGTATGGATAAAGAAGTATACACTTCAAAGCTAGATTTATTCTGTGCATAATTTTGTAGTAGTGTCTAATAGAAAAAATTTAAAGGAAACTGGTATTGCTGTGGAATAGCATAGATATAATTTGAAATTTAACCATATTATTAACAGATTTGAAGTTTATATTGGTAAACTCCTAACACTAGTTTTCACTTTTCAGTATATTCAGCAATCCTTTCCCAGAAATAGATAGCCAACATTTTAATTAAGATTACCTAGTTCGCAAAATGTTCCAAGAAAGAATTATGTACTCGTCTTGATAATAGTTGCCAACGTTTTCTGGTTTACTTAATAGATTATTGGTCAAGTTGGCATCCGCCTAAATTATCTTCTGACGGTGCATTAGGTCAGAAGGAATTCAACAAATTAGTATGTCGGAAATGAAATGCAGCTAAGAGAGTAATATTCAAATAGGAATAGTCATGAAATGCGGTACAATTTGAGTATGACAAACCAGAAGAGAGTCCAGCAGCTGACCCTGCAGCCCTGAGAGACAGCTTTCTTTTAGCGCCCTTATCCAGAAAAGCACCAACTCCTTTGGCAATGGAGACACCTATCTCCACGCTGGGACCTTCTGGACCCAATGAATTGCCGGTTCCTAGCGTGACACAAGCAGCCACAGCTTTCAGAATTGGTTTGAGTGAGGACCTGATCCTGGACAGGAAAGTTCCATCTTCTGCATCCTCTGTAGCAGTCCGCAATACATTCAACAAACTAACTAAGACACCTCCAAGGACAGGAACTAAGATAACTCGCTTCCATTTCGATTCAATCATCTCCTCTCGTAACCATGAGGCACCTTGGTCTGGGATTTCACCCCAACACAAATCTCGAATCTCTTGCACCTACTAATCATGATATTTCGTTAGCAATGTGACTTCCAATTAAAATCAACAAATCTTATGCAGTAATACTAACTATACTATAGGCTGGTGAACAGACTAATTTGTTTATACTAGGCTGTGGACTAACATAGATCTAATTAGAAGCCAGAAACCTGTCCACGGATTGTTTTCAACTAGTAATACTTGAGTTCGATCATATCAAAACATAAATTAATGCTCCATTCTCTAAATTAGCAGTACCTCTAATAGTTTAAGATAGCAGGCAGTTATGAGCTAAATGTCATATATATAACTAGTAATGCAAACAGATGGTACATGTCATACAACTAGTAGATGAGATTAATTACCCCGTAATTGAAGAGAACTACGGTGACTCCGGTGAAGAGGCCGACAAAGCAAGCGGAGAAGATGGCAGAGTTTCCAAACAAAGGTGATTGATCAGCATCGCCATCATCATCATCCTCATTTCCATCAGCAACAGCATCTTCCTCTTGTACAACAGCATGAGAGGGAGAAATACTACTCATCGGACTCAATTGACGCTCTCGATCAGCTTTATTTCCATCTCCATTAGGACTATTAGTACTGGAATCAGGAACAGCGGAGGAGCGACATCTGAGAAGAGGAACATGTGATCGGCTTCGCCGTAGCTCCGTGGAGCGATGAAACACCGCCGTAACAGGAGAATAAGTTGAATGCGATGATTCGTAGTAGTAATTATTGTGAGTGGTTGGTGTGAATACTGTGGCGATGGTGGATATAGGTCCAATTGCACAGTGCATTATATCTGTCGGTGGAGATGAAGTAGAAAATGACTGCAGAAATGTTTCCTGTACAGTATTCAAATAGCTCCGCCGTATCGGAATGAGAACAAATACTGTAGATTGTAGGAGAAAGGGAAGAAGAAGAAGAAGAAAAAGTATGTAGTGATTTCGTACGTGGCGATACTCCATCTTCAACTTCCAAGTGAAATCTCCACCACCCAACTCTCTTCCCGATTTGTTTCTCAATATTCACCCCTCGCAGTTTCAAGTGTAAGCTTTACCACCCCAATATATCTTATACGGTGTGAAATTAGCTTAAATTCATATTGATACAACAAGTATGTCATTCGTTTAAAGGAGGTGGATAGAATCTTAAATTCGCGGATTTTCGGTACTAAAACTATGGATGAGGTTGTGGTAGAGGAATATATAATGAGTGTTTCGTGGATGGGGATGTTTAGTCTTGCGTTTGAATTTTTTCCCATTTTATTTGATTACTGAAACGAATCAAAGCTTACGTCTCATGCCACGACTTTGAATGTTAGGATTGAGGATTGCCGAGCTTTTAATTATATTGATCTTCGATATTAAGATAATTGTCGTATATGTGTATAGTAGTGAAAAAAAAGATGAAAGTGCAGTAAATATTTGCTACTATTTTCTTAATTTGATAAGATGTGTTTGTAATGAGTGACCACAACTCTACATAGTAGCTCTAATCGTGATGTAGATTAAGATTTACATATACTCACTTGTAAATAGTATATGACATTATAATAATCTCCATATAAAACTCGGATAAAAGGTCATTGTTGATGGAATTTTCGGAAGATAATTTTAAGGATTATCCAAAACTAGGAGGGGTTTGCTTTTGCAAATGATTGGGGGATTGAAGTGGAGGGGTAATAAATATATGGAAATCAAAAATTTGAAAAGAGGATAGCGGGGGAATTAAGAAGAAAGATTTCAAAAACAATAGTACAAGACCGAATTTAATTTCATGCCAAATCAGACAAGACCAAAAACAGACACACAAATAATCCAACCCATACCGAATTTAATTCAAACTATCACTCATACTACATTTAAATTTCTGGATAGAGAAGAAGATCAGAAGAGACACCATTTTCTCTCTCACTCACTGTGTAATTTGATGTAATGTGTATTCATCTACTCAGATCTCGCCCTTTTTATTTCCCATGTGTTTCTGCTAATTAATTTTTTCTTCAGGTTTATCTGATTCGATTTCTTTCCCATTTTGAATTCCAAAAAAGTTTCCGTTATTGCTCGCAATTTCAAGAACCAAGATTTTGACTTCTTCTACTCTCATTCCAGCTCAACAACAATCCCACGCCATTTTTCTCGCTAACAAGGTATATTGCTCTTTCTTCTTTCCGTTAACGTTATTACTACTGTTTACTGAGCTTCATTTTTCTGGCTTTATGTCATGTTTGATAGCGCTTTGTTTTTTCAATTGGGAGTTACCATTTCTTGATTTTGACCTGCATTTTCAATTTTCTGTCATTTTCAAGACCCTTTTGTTTAAACACATGTATTCTTTAGGAGGATTAGAGAAAGAAATGTATGTTTTTTCTGTTTTCTTCCTTACCTGGTGTATGTTAAATTGTTAAGTCAGGATCTGATGTGTTAAGCATATGCCAAGAGGCGTTGATAACAAGAACAGATTCTTGCCGACTAGCTTTTGTGTATATTGTAGTATTGGAGAATTGTCTAAAGATTACATTTGTTTCCAGTTTTAAGTGTTAACTAGGCTCGATTTCAACGTCATTACCAAGTCTGATTCTAGTTATGTCTGAAGTTTGTGCTTTCACGTTTGATGTTTCAGATAATTGTAACATGGGAAGAATTTTAAGCCCGATAATTAGGACTGAGCTGGAGAATCTTGACAAGGGTTCTGATTGTAGAAAATCGGCTATGAAAACGTTGACTTCGTATGTGAAAGATTTGGATTCGAAGGCGATACCCATGTTTCTCGCTCAGGTTTCTGACACCAAACAAACTGGTCAATCGTCTGGTGAGCACGCGATTTCTCTTTATGAGGTTCTTGCAAGAGTTCATGGTCCGAAAATTGTTCCTCAGATAGATAACATCATGAGCATCATTGTCAAGACATTGTCATCAAGTGGTGGGGCTTTTGCTCTTCATCAGGCGTGCTCAAAGGTGGTTCCAGCTATAGCTAGGTATGCAATGGACCCAACAACAGCGAAGGACACAAAGAGATTTGTTATTCACTCTATTTGCAAGCCCCTTTCAGATTGTCTTTTGGGAAGTCAAGAGAACCTATCTTCTGGTGCTGCCCTGTGTTTACAAGCACTTGTTGAGTCTGACAATTGGAGGTTTGCTTCAAATGAAATGGTCAATGACGTATGCCAGAGGGTTGCAGGGGCTTTGGAAAAGCACACACAGACGAATGCTCACATGGCATTGGTTACTGCTTTGGCTAAACATAATAGCATGATTGTTGAAGCATATGCTAGACTTTTGATACAATCTGGGCTGAAAATTCTGGATGCTGGATATGCAGAGGCGAATTCTCAAAAACAATTGACATCCATACATATGCTGAGTTCTCTTATGAGATGTCTGGAACCAAAAAGTATAATGTCCGAACTGGAGATTGTAATTACAGAAATGGAGAAGTGCCAGTATGATCGGATGCCTTTTGTTACCGGGGCTGCTTTTGAGGCGTTACAGATTGCAAAAAGAATATCTGCGGAGAAAGGCTCAAAAGTCGAGAGGTATATTGGTTCAGCCACAGGTTCCAACTTTGACAAAAGAGAGAATGGTAGGAAAAAGAGTATGTCTTCTTCTGGAGATCAATCGCCTCTCACTGCATCGCCTGAATCACAAACTGTTGAATCTTCTTTTGGATATAATAACTTCAGTGATTCCCCTATGTCAACAAATCAGGTTTATCGAGGTATGGGTTATGATTGTAGGAGTGTGAACCGTAAACTTTGGCAGAGGTCTGAGAATGGAGGCGTAGATGTATCCCTTAAAGATGGGATATTCTCAGAGTTGACTCGAGGAAGTGACAGAGAGGGCTCTGACTATGGTGGGTTTTCGGATAACAATAGAGACCATCTTCAAGATTTTGCTGGTTTTGTACATGGACGAGTGAGAAACAGTTCAAGAAGTAATACTCCCAGTCCTCAGGTAAATTTGCATAACTTCTCATGATACTCTTTAAATCAGTTATCAAGGACTAGAGGAATGAAAATTTGTGTGTGACACGGAGATTCTGTGATGCATGTCCAACTTGCTCCAATTATAATTACTCATATATTTGTGCACATATAATTTCTGCTTGTCACATATGTAGCAGAATTTTAAACAATTACTTCATGAATTGTGAGTTATACGGGATTGTTGCTTGCTTTATCCGGTATTTGATTTTATTAGAGTGATGACATTTACAATCTTGTGACTAGCTAATCCGTACAGACTATTAATGTATTTATGGTATTTTGTGATTCAGCGATCGAATTCTCACATTAACGTTGAAGATTTGAGGATTTTCACTACTCCAAGAAAGCTCATCCACTCTCTTCAGGACTCAGATGAGTCTAACGGTAGCTTCTCTCCAGTCAGAAGGCTCCGAAGTCCAACACCGAGCAAATTCATGTTCACCCCTACATCAAAGAATGGTGTTTGTCAGAGTTCTAACTGCAACAGCGTTAGTGATATCAACTTCTCTTCTGGTGATGAACAGGTGCATGGTAGCTCAGAATCAGTATCCTCCAACAACGATGTTGTTGCTGATAAGGATTTGCAAGTTCGTTTAGAGGAGATTCCCAACAGATCTCAATGTACAAGCAGCAGTATTCGCAAAAACTCAACCACCAAAATAGTTTTTGGTCTTTTTGTTGTGCTGTTTGCGGTGTTGTTGTGCTTGATGTCAAATGGTGATCAAGATGCTCATGGCATGCTCGTGCCAACCTAGATTCAGTTTGATATTTTAGGTCTTTACATTACTTTCAGTTAGTAAAATCAGGATGGCATGTATGTACCAGTTGCAATTGGGCAACTGTTTGGACCACAAATATTGGAAGAACTCGATGTCTGTTGAATCATTTTAACATTTTGTTCTAAATCTAGCCTTGCTTTTTGTATCATTACCAAGTGTTTGCTATTGTCTGAACTTTCACTAATTTATCCATTGTACATCTCATCCCTCTAACTAATACTGTACTGCAAATACATTTCAAACTATCTCTTCTCTTGAATGACAAGTATGAAATATGCTGACTAATCCGCATCATTCTGTATGTTGCTCAGTTGGATAGAACATGAACTCCCTTCTTTGTGCTAGTAATTAGGATTCCATAAATTCAGTCCTCCTCTCCATTCACTTTGAGTGTTCAAGATTATTGGTTCAAGCAATGCAGCATGGCCAACACAGATATATGAATACTTGCCATAAAATTCATGACTTGATCCCGGACTGAACAAGTACAGTTCGTTAAATCCGTCTCTCATCACTGATACTGAATTTCTCCGTCCCTATGCAATAAAACATGTGATATTAGTGTTACATGACAAAGTGATGTTGTGTGCTTGGTACAAGAATTCAGCAGCTTCTATGTAAAAAGCATGAGTATATATAGGCTCACCCGATCCATGATGGTAAAAGTTCGAGGAGCACTGGTGTATATGATGCTCAGCTCTTCTTTTAAATGCTTGTAGTTATCGTCTTCTACGCCCTCTAAATCTTCCTGATTCTCCACGTTTTTGTCAGAACCGGTCTTCTGATTCCATTTGGAAAATAGTCTGTCTAATGACCAGGAATTCCCAGAATCTTGATCGGTAGAGTCAGGAATGACAATGGTGAAATCTCCCACGACAGGTGGCCTGACAAAGTAATCTGACCCTTCTAGTCCAATGGCATAGGTTGCATCTGGGGTGCTGATTGTGAGATGGCTTAGGACAGAGCCCATCAAACGGAAGGATGAAGTGCTCGCGTTAGAGACTATGATCTCTGAGGTTAGATGATCTTGTGCGAGAGTAATGATATGCTTTACTTCAACATTGGCTTCTTTGTTTCTGTTGATCAGTTCTACCTGCATATTATGATACATCAACTTCTGTTAACTTGTTAAGACCATTCCAAAAATGCCGTATAATCAAGATCATCAGGACGTTGCACAGTTCTACAAACATTAGCAATAAAAATAACATGGCAGAAAATCGTGTATATTTTTGTATAGGTAGTAAGTCAGGGAGTATCAGGCAAAAAACACAATGAAAGAACGTACCTGAATTGATTCTTGAGGATCTCCTTTAATTTGATATAGATCCCAACCATTTGGTGACCATGAAACTCCAGCATCATTCTCCAGGGCCAAGGCTAATGATAATCCTCCTTGAATGACTGTAGGATTCTCCTCTCGAGAGACGGAGGTATGAAGCAACTCCACTGTGCCACCGTGCCACATCTGAGCCCTGAATGAGGTGATCAAACCACTAGGCAGCATCAACTTGGCTGCATTTCCGTTTTCAAGCGCCATTTTCACCACACAATCGTTGCCTATATCTGTAAAGGTGACTCCTTGCTCCTTCAACTCATTTTCCGAATATCCCAGACCAGTATCCTGGATAGAAGTTGAAGCTGCAGATGCTGCTGACATAGAGAAATCCTTTTTGTTGCTCGAGCATAGAATCGAGCCGGAGAGATTACATGACAGTGACGAATGGTGGTTTGCAGTAAAAGGAATGGAGATTGGAGAGGGAAGCTTTGTGCAGAAAATGGACATCATATTTCTCCCTTGATAGCTACTGATGCATTGCAAATGCCAACTGAACCTTATCTTTATTGATGGCCTTGTGAATATGGAATACCATTACAAAGCTATATAGCCAAATTGATATGGATAATACTAATAGGACAGATATTTTACAACTCAACTGATATTTTTTTCAGATTTATTTTTCTTTTTTCTGTCCTTTGTCAATTAATCTTTGTTATCTTTGACAGTTTTGGTGATTTTCAAGGTTAAGTTTCTTTTTTGCCTTCTTTTTCCATTCTTGTCCTGTTCAAAAGAGTGCATCATACTTAATTTAGATTTGGCATTCCATTTTTTGATCAGATGAAAGTGCTGAGTACATCTGCTACTAAAGGCAACCATACATTTCCTCTTAGTGACAGTAGTATATACACCTATGTGACTATGTCCAGATTTTGATAAGCGGCATAATGCCGAAATTCTTGATTTTATGACAATTGATACATTTTTATACAACTGCGCGGAGAAACAAACAAGAATGGTGTTTGGGTGATACAATCACAAATTATCATGTTCTATGACTTGTGCCCCTTTCCATTCTTCTCCAGGGTTGATGGTTACTGGAACCAACATTGATGCAGGACCTGTGCATATGAAGTAATCCTTCCCATATTTCTGCGAATATGAACCTGGACTGGACAAGTATATATCTTCGAATCCCATTCTTATCACGCGAAAGCAGAGTAAACGCTCCTGAAAATCAAGAGCAGCAGAAGTATCATTTGTTAGTCGAATTAGGCCAAATATACTTTCTTTTTTGCTGGATCCATCTCAATAGAAAAGCCCATGGTTTACAATTTGTTCTGCAGTTACATTATCATTGACAATAGTATGAAATGTAGACTTGAACTATAATGAACTGTTACCTGAACCCGTTCTATGCAAATGCAACACAGACTTCGTAGTACAATTTATTCATTTACTTCTTGAATTGATGTATCTATATTTCAAGTAATTTGCAGAAGCACCATAGCCTCAGCATATGAACTTTAAAATTCAACTACGTACTTTGGTAAAATTACATCATAGTTTAGAATGTGCAATAGAGTATGAAAGATTGTTCACCTGATCGATGGTCTCAAATTTTGAAGGCGTACTCCTATAGAACTCTTTTGATCGTTCTTCTGGGGAGGCACCATAAACTCTGCTAAGCTTATGCCTCAATACTGTAATTGGCACTTCCTGCACAGCCCATTCACCTGGCTTTTTTTCAGGCTGCCAACCAAAAGAGAATAAACCAGGATCCTCGGTCTTGGTGGCTTCAAATGGCGACAAGATTTCAAAAGGCGAAGATAATGGAGGGCTGGTGCAGTAAGAACAGCCTCGCAGCCCTTGAACTCCTGTGCGACTCCTTATTGGGAACTTTAAATGGCTAAGTATAGCGTTCGTCAAAGTCACAGGCTTCCTGCCATTATTTTTCAATACAACTGCTGTGGCCAGGCTCAAATCATAGAGTGATACCACATAGGTAATATCCAAGCTCCCTTTAGTACAGCTCAATTCAACCTACACTAACATGAATCCATGTCATTCAAATTTCAATGACAATCTCAACTGTGCTTCTAGACTATCTTACGCAGCTAATTAAACCGTATGAATGGAGCCTTTTCTCTGGTAATATTCAAAGACATTAACTGCACAAGCTTCACAAAGTATCCATCACATGATTTTAATATGACTAAATTTCAGAACATACAAAAAATCATGTTATTACTGCATATAACAAAGCAGTAGCTACCTGAAGAGCATCGATGGAATCAGAATCGACATCTTTCACAGTCCATTCGGAAGCTGTGGCAGCAGCAGGTTGAAGAGGCTTGCCTCTGAGCTGGCCTTTCGGAATCGGGTCAGGAATTTCATTGATTACGAGGCCAATGCCGCCTTTGGAACCAGGCAGTGTATACAGAACCTCCTCATATCCATCATCTTTCCAGTAGACCTTAGGCTTGTAGGAAGTGACATGAACATTTGGTATATGTAGCTTCACTGAACTGCCATTCCTAGATGTCAGCTCAACAGTCGGGATATCACCGGGGTCGGAGAATTTGATACCTTTCCGGCCAAACTTCTGGTCAAGAGTGAGAGACTCAGAAGGAGCTGAGATGGTGGGGGTAGGTGTGGTGGGTGTGGAAACAGCTGATATTTTGGTTGTGGATGTTTTGAGGATAGACAAAGAGGATAGAAGAGAAGAAGCCATTGGAAGAGTGATTAAGCTATGGCTTTCAACATTTACTGGCTGATGTTCAACAGCCACTCTCTCACTTGTTTTGCTGATGCATGCTAACTTTTAAGTTCCTCTCATTCTGGATAGAAAATCATTTTATTATCTCTTCTTGTCAGCTATTCATTTTATTTCCTCTGCCATAAGTTTATTTCTCTCACCTCACCAATCTATTTGGTTTTGTTTGGTTTGACCCGACTCGAATTTATTTAAATGCTCATCAAAGAATAGCGTATGAAGTCTAAACAGTCGACTCACTTGCACAAATGTCATCAACTCGAACTTTGATGGGCTTGGTTAATGGTTATAGTAAAAAGAAAACCTCTGCACACTATTCAGAAGGCAAACATAAATAAATTAAGTTCTGTTTGTGTAAAAATCTTGCCCCATTGACGAATAGATTTTCAAACTGCAGTAACATTACACCGCAAGAATGATACTCCAGTTGTTGCGAATAGATAATACTGCATAACAATTCAAGGTACATTTCTACTTGATACATTAATTGCGTACATTCAAAAAGCTTCATCATTCACAGTTGTATCAAACTGGAAACTTTTAGAGGTTATGTACAACAGAACATGACTGGTGTTTAGTTTCCCTGTAATGGAATATATACAGATACAAGAAACTACAGTACTATCTTTCCATGGCAGCAACAAAGAAGAGCTTTACTTTAGATCAGTTTGCAGCTTGATTGACATGTACAAAAGAGTCAACAGAGCACCTTGAGGAAGAGGGCCATAACTTCTCAAACTTGAGCCAATACACATTGCCACAAATCCAAGAGCAACAACACTGCTACTTGTTTTACCGCAAACCCAACTTGCAAATGATAGCACCATGGTGAGCAAAATACCATCTCTTCCACCTAATATCCATGAACATAAATAGCCAAACTTGTATCCTCTGTCCAGTTTCTGATCGATCATAGCCATGAGGGTGCTAAACGTTAATGATAGTTGGATGCCCACTGTTAGCATCAGAAATACTGAGAGGAGAGCTGATTTAAGCACCTCAGTGAAGGGTTCTCTATCCCTGTCCAGATCTCTCTCAGACACTTCATCCATGTCATCATAAAAGGAAAACTCTCGTTCTTTATCATGATATTGCCCATAATATTTCTCACGCCGCTCTTTACGCCTCATGTAAGCCCATTTGTAATATCTTAACCTGTCCTCATACTCTTGATCGATGTCCCATTTACCTACGCCAGGCCTTCCAGGCCTCTTTTGACAGTCAAGGGTATGATCATACTCACTTCTTGTCACGTCATTAATCAATACCTGAATCAGAATAGCAAATAATTATGCTTTAAGTTGCAATAAACAGATCCCGAGGGATCAGATGCAATTCAATAAATCACCTTTGACCATCAAATCCTCAGAACAGTAGTTTTTAGTGTAAAACTCAAAAGGTTGTCAAAATTTAGCATGTAGTATAGTACTAAGTTATTGTCACGGCTTAATTCTCTAGAAAATAACGTGTCAGGCGCCAAAACTAACCTATCCCATACCTTGAATCTTTTGTTCCAAGTACATACTATATACTACATGGTACATATACTATGGGGATGATTACTTGCAAAGGAGGCAAACTTAGTAATGTCCTTTATGTGTGCAAGTGCAAGAGCATGGCGCTCATGCACTTCACAAAAAGATGAGCCACCGAACTCCACACTTTCAAAATTCAGTGGTAAGTGGTAAATATTTATCTTACGGACAATTTAATGTCCCTTCTTGTCTGACTGTTAGACCTTCTAACGCAGGTTCACATCCTTTGTATCCTGGAATATTAAAATTACAAGAATACAGTATGTGGTACCCGAATGCAGAGTAAATGTAATGACTAGTTCCCATTGAGCTGCAGTTAGTTATATCAACATGTGAGAGGGAAACATTATACAGCAAATGTAGGGTATGTACTCACATCATATGCCTGGCGGATGTTCTTGAAAGCCTCAGTAGCACCTACTCCCTTGTTAACATCAGGATGGTACTGCGATAAATCAGGTAGAAAAAATAAATTGAACAGTTGGTCACAGATTACTGAAGTACATAATTTTGCCTAATACTACAAAACAACTACAGGTATAGTACAGCTAATGAAAATTAGAAACATGTTAAAAAAATACAGTGAATGAAGAACCAGGTTCATTGCATATAACACATGTGGCAAACTGCTCAAATTTTGGTTCATCTATGAGGGTAATTGTGAGGAAAAAACCTTATTTTCATATACATTAGTAAAAACCACTTGACACTTGTGTAAATTGGGGGTAAGAAGCAAACAGTTGGGGTGGTATGGTTTTTCCTAATGTTTGGAGAAACTGGTATTTGTTACGAATTTGACAGTCCGAAACTCTAGGGAATCCAGTTGATACATAACTTTGAGGATAAATTTTATCGTAAAGATGGTCTCTGTGTTGTAAATCGTCCATTTGCAATAAACCAGTATGTGAACCATGGAATCAAACCAGAGCACTTGAAGAAATCTGTATGATAGAACCAAGAATTAGGTGGGTGCTCACTCAGACTTGATAGATAGATGAGCAAAAAAGTGATTGAAGCATGCTTGGTGAGATATAGTTTGTAGTTTTTTATTCTTCTGTATCAAGCAATTGACATGTCATAACATAAGGCAGTGAGACAGGTAAGATGAATGGTTGAGCTATTATAGAAATGCTAGTGTCTAGGTAGCAGATAATGTTTCTATGATGATAAAAAAAAAATCATAAGTACATATAGTAAGTACTTGGCAATATGAAAGTAGCAGTATCTTCCAAATTGCATCGACTAAGTTGAGAAAAGAGGAGCAAAACAAAGCAATTTGACATCATTAATAATAATTATTAACCTAATTAAAAAAAAAAAAAGGAGAAATGAAGGTACCTTGCGAGCAAGGAGACGGTAGGCTTTTTTAATGTCGGCAGATGAAGCGTTTGGGGCGACACCGAGCACGGCGTAGTGATTCCGGTGGGCATCGGCGGAGAAGACTCGGCGGGTTCGGGTCGACCAAGTGGCAATCGAGGCGGAGCTACAGCAGCTTCCTCCACCGTCGATTTGATTCGTCCCAAACGCTAGATATCCGAACGCTTGCATCCCTCTCTGGTTTTGCCACTGAGCTGGCTGATCGAGAGAGACGACTTGAGAAACAGTGAATGAATGAATGAATGAATGATTATCCACTTTGGGCCGCTAGCTAACCCATACACAAGACTCGACTCGCGTTTGCGTTTCACAACAGATTGAATAATCAAAATTGAAATGGGCAGGTGTGTTTTTGCAAATGATTTTAATGGTGCTTTTTTGTCTGATTTTCTTAAAAGTAATCAAAATTCATTAGTGTTTTATATATTATACACATAAAGTTGTAAAGTATAAGTTTTATTGTTTTAGTGTTTACAAAAATTAATTTAATTAGTTGATTTTAATTTGAAAAAAAATTACTATCTGCTAAAGTTAGCTAGAAGCACTATTAGATTCTTCAAACACGGTGGTTCGCTTTTTCTACAGAAGTTGTAATATAAAACACTAAAAAACTAATTTTGATTCTTCAAAAGCACAAAATCATTTTTTTTAAGCATTTGCAAACACAAGATAAGTGGACTACTAATTTATAATTGTGACAATGCCATGATTTACATCGATTAACAACATACTCCAGTATATAAGCAGACCACAAATATGATATTTGCCATGTGTGATTACGCACGATTTGGACTACTGGCTACACACGTCACGTTAATATGGTATTATTTATTCTGTGTCCAATGTACTTTTGGAATCATTTAAAAGGCCTCATATTATATGAGAGTGATGGTCTATTTATATACTTATATCCATAGTCTTAACTGATGTGGGATGCGTGATACTAAATTAACTAATGTGGGATACGAGTTATAACATTAACGATTCGACCACTAATCAATCGAGATCCAATCCTTTGGGCTAGCACGGTGACGCATGACTTGGATTATATATGTTACACTAGACTAGTATGATGTTGTCCAGTAGACATGCGGTTTTGAATCGCCTAAAAGTTTCGCCATGTGAGACGGCCTGAACTTATATACCATTCATCTCATACCTGCTCATTACCCCCCGGTTTTGGGTTCATAAAACTAGGAAAACAATTGGGCCAAGGCGATTGAGATCCAATACGAAGAAAACAGGACTACTTGGATATAGCTCGAAGCAAGATCGTTACAGCCCAGCTACCTGTTGACTTTATTCAACATAACAAACAATCCATACCAATATCCAATTTAAACTTTTCAATCGTAAGGGAAGGTCAATGAATTAACCCAATCAACAAGAAGAGAAAAACAAATTCATCTTCCCTGCAAACAACCAATTCCAACGCAGAATTACCTGTACAGATCGGAACGGAAATGGTGCTGAACAGCCGTGTCGTGGTAAAAGTAGCTAAGGTTTCTGCGGAAGCGTGCCAGTACATAGCCTGCAACCCTGAGAGGCTGAACAGCGATCAGGTCCTCAATCTCATCTTCTGCTTTCCCGTCCAGCAGCTTGGCCGCCTCGCCTTGTGCATCTGGACCTTCTTATGCTTCGTTCCGCCGGAGAATCCCTTTTTCTTCTCCTCCTCATCTTCTTCTTCCTCATCAGTTTCCGATGTTTATGATCTGCACCAGGACTTACACTCTGATTGATTCAATTTCAGTTATTCATTATATATATATATATATATATATAGCTACTCAAGCGACTGTGCTGTGTTGTGTTGTGTTTGTTAGTTTTTCTTTTTTACATTGAAGATTTGATTTTGGATCAAGCCTATTATTTTGATTCCTGGCTGTAAAATGTAAATTGTAATCCTCATCATCTAGCTTGTATTCTAAATTGAAGTCAAACTGTACATGTAAACTTGACTCTCAACTATCTGTGAGATTTGAGTACACCTTGTACCCTCTAATAATATGTGGGATGTCTTTCAGAAAGAAAAGGTTCAACGTTCCTTATTCCATGTTTGATTTTGATGTGATGATAGCTGCTGCCCTATGCTCATCTTTATTTTCTATTTTTTAAGTATACGGAGGGAGACTCCTTTATTCCATTGATTGTTTTCTTAGGGATGATACTATCAACTACAGAATCTTATGAATTTAACTTGCACTTTAATTGTATTTGATGTGCTGTTGGTTGATCTGCATCTCATACTCTAACCTTGCTTTGCTTGAATTCTGTTTAAGCTATTTGTGTGTGTTGATATGTGATTGCAATTCTGTTTTTAAGTCAATTCTCTCTATTGGATAGTGACTAGTGAATATGATGTGATGAATATTGGATTCTTGGTACTGGATATGATGTGATGAGCTGGGTCTCCCCGTATATTGCCATCAAAATATTACCTTTGTTATGCCCAAGTAAAATCCATTAACAAGCATATCATTCCCGTGAGTTCATTTCTGTGATGCTTAAAATTCTTTCCAGCGGTTTTACTCCTCTACCAGCATTTGGTAATCGGATTAAGATCCGTAATGCCTTAGCTTGTTTCAGGTGTGGTCTTTGGTCTTCACCTATTAGTTAACCGTAGCTTATACTGCGACTATGTTTGATTGCCTGGCAAGTGGCAAGTAGAAATGCACAACTAACTACGACATCCTTGTTTTGAGATCAAAATGCTTGTTTTATTGATATGAAACTATTTGGAATTGTTTCAAGTGTGGTCTTCTCTGTGTCTTGCTCTTTCTGATATTTTCCTTGCAGATTTACATTTATTCATCCATCACTAAAAGAGATTATTACTGTCTTGGGTTGTATTTGTAATGTTCACTGACCAATGGCGGCTCTATGCCTTTACCATTGCACTCTGCATTTGTTAGCAGAATAAGCAATCAGGCACACTGCTGCTAAATCTCTGGATGAGCAGCTTTAGAGCAACTTTTCACATGAAGAGGATGTTTGGCATCACATGTTTCATGCCGGATTGCTTGCTGTAAATAGGTATTATAAGCACGGAACGATAGTCAGTTTCTGATTGGTTTGAAGAGTACTAGAGCTTTAGGTTCATTCTGTTCTACTGTTGCATTGAAGGATGACGATCATATTTCATGCTGGAGTATGTAGAATAAACTCATTGAGCTGTCAGTTTCAACTTTTCAACTACTGCACCATTTAGGCCGCTTCACAGCCTTCACAAGTTTGCTGCTTTACTCTTCAGTTTTCATACACAACGAGAGCTGAAATGAATCATGTTTTGGTTGGATTCGGTTAATTATAGGTCTTCAAACTTATTAAGTCTCTGTTCTCTTCGTCTGAATGAAACTTAATTGAATTGTAGTATAAAAAACAACAAATAATGAAATCAACTAAACTAAAAAAAAAAAAAAAAAATGAAAAAGTTTTTGAAATAACTAAAATTTATATTGCAAACATCTTAGTCGTAGGTTCAGATGAACACTCTTACATGGATTTGTGCTCTACAATACAAAGAGAAGAGAAAAACCATGGATTTCTCCACTAATATAATTCAAATTTAATTTTCGAGACGGATTGAAATCAGTCAGGAGATAGCTCAATATAATTTATTTTTTAAATTATACTTAGTATAATATCACCCAAATATCCGTATTGATAAGGCATAAAATCACTTTAAACTCAATTACTATAAAATCATCGAAGATATTGTTTGAACGCCCTTTGTTGTGACTTTTTTATATGGAAGTTGGGTAGCCATAAATGCGAAAGTGATAGGTATTCAATGGAACATCTTGAGGACAATCATCGAAAATCCTTTTTACTTTTAGATGACGTGTCATTATGGAGGCTCAACCATGCCAGTTCGGTCCATGGCCGTAAGGGATATTTGACGATTGTAGGTGAACTATAAACTTTTTTTTTTTTTTTTTTTTGTAATTAAAGGTAATGCATTAAGCTTAGAAGCCATTGTCAGTGCCCAAAATGGGAATTACAGAAATTGGTGGAGTAGTCCAAAATTTTCCTTCTCCTATCCAATTGTACCCAAGTGTAGCTAAATGATCAGCACGCTTTTTTGCCTTTCTATCTATCTTCTTCAAGTCCATCTCCCATGGCATTCTCAAGAGAATTTTGCATCGATCAACAGTTGATCTGACTTGAATTGGTGGCTCTTCCTTCTCCGTCATCCTCCCAAAAATAGCTCTGTTTCTACTATTAGCTTAGGGATCCTTTGTTCCCAAGCCATTTCAAGTCCCTTGAATAAGCTTTGAAGCTCAGTGTCATTCACAGTTGGGTTATGGATCTGTGCGGCAAACCCACTGACCCTTCTCATCCCTCAACACGCCTCCAATGGAACCAAGATTCAGATGAGGCTTGCAGCTACCGTCCACATTCAGCTTCATATAGCACAAACAGCTCGTGACAGGCTCTTTGTAGTGATTACGTACTTATAGCACATATTTGGTTGAACTAGCAATAGCAAGGTGATGAACTACGACTAGGTAACCTTAATTGATCCTCTCGTATCAGCACACTTCATGAAAGGATTTATTCACTTCATTGTCTGTAGAATTGCATGATCTAGGTATTACCTTGTCTTGTGATTGTTAGATTTTATTCTAGGGTTAAAGTATCACAATCCACACTATCTGTTTACAACCAACACAAGCGAGTTTATTCTATAGAACTAGCTTAATCAATTCCTCAAGAGAACGACCCTGTGGTTCAAAGCCTTGTATGTCTATGACAATCGCTTTTTCTACTTGTGTTAATATAAATAGTAATTTCTGAGCACATCAACCACCAGTAAGTATAAGGTCCCGTTTTTCCTCCGAGACACCTTTGAGGCAGTAGCAACTGTGGCCAAGGTCGAGCATCTCCGCATCTCCATTCAGTCCCCACATGGTATCGAACTTCGTCACCAAGGTTGGATAGAACCATGGCTTACCCAATATCTTAATCAAAATTGCATCTTTCCATTGATTCTCCATATCGGATTGAAAATTAGCATCAACTATCAATTCTCCAGATCGGATTGAAAATTGCATCTTTCCAGCGTACGTTCTTTGTCAAACCGTACATCCTTGAGCTTTGGATCCGCCATAGAGGCATAAGATCTATGATCCTCTTGTGTATCCTGAAATTCCAATGGAGTATTGGCCTCCATTGAAGCAAATTCGTTATAGTCCTGTCGAGAGAGAGAGAGGGGGTTACATTTAGAGAGAAAAGTATCAAATGTGTATAACATTAAAGTATAACTACCAATCTATTTCATTGGAGGAGGACTAGTACATCTACTGACACGTCTTTGACCATGGGAGTAATTGGATATTCGGGAGGTGCCTTGGCATAATTAAGCTATAATCCTGATATCAGGGAGTGATTCTTTTTCGAACTATAGCGATATCATATAGGGCTAAAATTTCATTATATGAAATAGATGAACATTTTACATTTGCGGTTTAAGATTAATTTCGCAATTATACAATTGAAACAATATTTTTCACAATGATTTATCGATTTTAATGTGAGTAGTCGTGATAGCAATTAGCAATATAACCTGAATGAACAATTGAGATACTACCCTTGTCCAAATTGATGAGATAATTAACTCCAACATCATGAAATTCAAATATAATAATAATAAGCATCCTACGATAATGAGAAGCAAAAGCACAAGGGTCAATTATAAGCTGACGAATAATATCTCACAGAGACCCCAGAAAATCCCCAAAAAACCCACCGACCACGACAACACAACCGCAGAACATGCCGAAAAGCAAGGGCAAACCCGTCCACACAAAAATACAGAGGTTCTCCAGCAAAATCGGTTCGGACATCCCATCACGAAGGGTCCCCACAGGACCGTTGGCGACAGCTGTATCCTACTCCAGAAAATAAGAGCAAAGCAAAATAATTAAATTAAATTAAATTAAATTAAATACACAACCTGTAAAATCGTCGGTCTGTCCGGGCAGCCGTTATTCAAAATGCGAAAAAATCAAAACCAGTAGAGCCCTCCACGTTGCACACAGATTAACGGTCACTTCGGGCAGCTCCACACTATATATGACCCACCTCCCTTCTCCCCTAACCCTCACAGCAGCAATAATTTCCTTCCAATCGAAAAGAAAAACACAAAACAAAAAAAAAAAACTCAGCTTAAACAAACAGAAATGGAGTCAATGAAGAAGATGATCGTTGTCGCCGCCGTTGTTGTGGCTATCTCCGCCGTGAATGTGGCAGCTCAGGAGGCTCCGGCACCAGCTCCCGTCTCTGACGCCGTCGCTTTTGTCCCGGCTCTCTTCGCCTCTGCTGGAGCTCTTGCATTCGGAATGCTCTTCTGAATAATGGATGGTGGACCATGGATGCTGCTTTTCTTTTGAGTAGTTAATTAGATTTTGTGCAGAGGTGTTTTTGTTTATTTGATTGGGATTATTGGATCTAGGCTCTGTTGTGTTGTCTGCAGCAGGACAACGAGCTAGGGATTTGCTTTATTGATTGTTCTCTCATGTTACATTTCATTTCTATTATTACTATACTAGTATATTCTTTCATGTTACTACTATATCATATCATATCTTATCATATGGATGGATTATCATGTAGTAGTATCTACCGTTTGTTTGTTTTAGGGTGGTTTTATATGCTATTATTACTCTTGTGATTCTTTCTTAATTTTCGCTCTCTCATTTCCACTGTTGATTATGTTTTTTTCTCATATATAGAGCAAATTGTATCTTTCGTTAAATGATTATAAATAAGCTAATGTTGAATCTAAAGGCACATTGTTATGGTTTAATTCAAATATCATGATGGTTAATAAGCTAATGTGGAACCTGCAGAAATTCTCAATTTAGTGTTTCTTCACATTTTGGCCTCTGGAATTGATCCAAGAAGATGAATTAATCAGACAAAACTTTAGCACATGGAGAAAATGGACAAGGGTTTTTAAGGATGATGATGACTGGAGTGGTGGTGGTAGCTCAGTATCACATGGGAGGGCTCCAAAAAACACACAACAATCATTTCTTGGTATAAATTCTGACGTTAACGTTATACCAAGAACCAATGGTGGACGTTTCCCACGAGTATTCCAGTTCATATTTACTTCTAAAATTTAGGCTATGTTATTTTCAACTGAAAACTCATTCAGTTCAGTTCAGCTCGTTTTCAGTTCAGCTCGTCTTCAGTTCAGCTCAGTTCATTAAATTCATATTATTATTGTTGTTGTTGTTGTTAATAATAATAATATTATTATTAATATTATTTTATCATTTATTTACACACCCGATCTTTTGTACGAGGAAAATAAGAAAATTTATCCAATTGAATTATTTTCAACTTTTTTCTTTCTTTCTTTTTAATACGACTTTTAGTAGATCAATGAAATAAAAGATAGCATAATTGAACTAACAAAAATCTACGTGTTCAAAAACTCCTAAACAAGTTAAACCAAACCAAAAGTTTCGACCAAACTTTATAAAAATAATATTATATATCACAAATATTGAAAATGGATTTATTACTCTATATTATCTTCCTGACTCTATATTATCTTTCTCGCTTCTATATTACCCTAATAGCAATAAATTCTTAACGCCATCTCCTCACAACCCTCGCTCATCGCTTTCTTTCCTCGGGTTCAATAAATCATTATCCACCTTGACATCGATATCACGTCAGAAAACCCAGATTTCAAGTTTTACACACGCATAAAATTATGAAGAGTGAAGGTAGCAACAATCACGTATATTTGATATGTGTTTCCATTCGAAATATCGTAAAAGGACCTTCCACGTTGGTTTTAAAGTTTGTTATACAATAATAAATAAAAAGTAGCGAGAAAAAGAGAGGAAGAATGTGAAAAGATTTAAAAAATAATATTTTTTTTAATTGTGATTATATATATCATCATATAATTGTTATTATTATTACACAATAATTTCTTGATTCGATTCGATTCGATTAGTTTCTCAGATCAGATTCGATTCGATTCGAAGAATTTCAAAAAAGAGAGCCTTACTCACTTTGTAACATGCAGCAAGTTTTCAAATTTCATTTTTAACACGTAAATAAGGACATTAGTCTTATATCACGAAACAATATTCTCTCCGTCCCGAAAAACTTCATACATTTATCATTTTTACCCGTCTCATAGAACTTCATACATTACCAAAAATGGAAACTACCCCACACTAAACAGATAATAAACAATTTCAAATTTTCACTCAAATTACACATTTTGTCACTAAAAGTATACTTTTTCCCACATTTTATATATTCTATAATTACTTTAAATTTTCGTATGAAACTGCGCGCTAACCCTAATAACCCTAATGAGCGGCCCAGATAGGGCTAAAAAACCGGACCTAAGACGCTGCCCCCAAAACCAGCAAACTCGGCCCAAAACCGGGTTGGGCCGACTTTGTTTTTTTTTAAGCCCCGTCACGTGCGAACTTAGGAAAAAAAGTATTAAATAAAATATATTTAATTTATATAGTCCAAGAATAAAAAATACAGGCACAAAGAAAAAAGAAGGTCATCTTTTTTTTTTTCTTCTAGTCGAGTCGTTAGGGTCTGGGGCGTTTTTTTTTAATTAAAGGCTGCTGTTGCAAAAAAACCTTAAAATCCCTTCCATTGAGAGGTACTAGTTAATTGTTATTTACATTTTGAGTTTTCCATTGGGTTTATACTTTATAATGCAAATCAAACATAAAATTCATGTTTGTTCTATTTACTAGTTATTCATTTTGTTTGTCATTATATAATTTATATATTTTGTATTTAGGAAATGCGGAAAATGTTGCAACAAATGAGAACGATGATGTTGAACTCTCGTATTATTGTTGAGTTTGATCTTTGGGACTCTCTTATCTCATGAATTGTTTGTAGCCTTTTATGATTGTAACGTGGATGAATTGATGCCATTTTTATGATGATTTGAAGCTGTGACTCTTTATGTTTATGTCATTGGACTCATTTCTATGATTTTATGATCTATTTATGTTTGAAACTTTTAATTTAATATCAATAATTTAAGGTGTATGTATGTGTGTGTATTAAAATGATGTCATACCGGCTCTATCCAGGTGAACTGATCCGACCCGATTGAACCTTTTTTTGAGGGTGGCCGGCTCAACATCCGATTCCGACTTTTAAAACATAGATTTGTGGTGGCTTAGACCGGCACCCGAGTTCTATAGCTAGCTGGCAGAGCACGCTTTGTCTGAAGCGCTCACATCATTTTTATTTTGCTTTGGTTTCGGGATTACTAAAGTTAGGAGATTTTTTTTGTCGTGCAATTTTTTTATAATCTCTATGACATATATAGAAGGCATTGTTTGTTTTTGAGGGGCATCAAACTTTTCTTACATGTTTGTTTTTTTTTTTTTTTTTTTTTTTTTTGAAGTGTAAGACAGTCATTCCTTGGTCCAAACGGCTTTCTCTCTCTAAAATAATGAGTTGATCAACTATGATATGTCCCACCAAACCATCAGTCGTCTTGGTCCATCGAGTTTTCTAGTTCTACAAACGTGTATGTTAATGTTGATGAACATTGAGTTTTTCATTACATCAATTTTACAGTTAGAATTTTGAAATTTATATTATGTAATTCCCCTCCCGGGAATAATTTCTCATTTTGTCATTTTGAGTGTCCTAAACAAAACTTTTCATTTCTTTTTTTTGGTAACCACTCACCCAACTTTAACATTGAATATACTCAAGAGTAAACACACTAACTTTATTTTATTAAACTTTTAACTTAAAAAATCAATTTGAGAGACTCACTAGTACTATTTTATCCAAAAGTTATACTTCCTCTGTCCCATTTTCATTTACCCGTTTGACTTTTTCTGGTCAACGCTTACAAACTTCGACGTTGAATTACTCATAAATAATGTTGTTAAAAAAATTTATAAATTCATATTAATAATTATTACATTTTAAATTTTCATTATATATTTTTTAAAAATCCATTAAAAGTATCATATGTGAGTAAATCAAGTTCAAAGTTGAACGGTGTTGGCCAGAAAAAAATCAAACATGTAAATGAAACTGGAACGGAGGGAGTATATACCATATTTTGTCCACCAAAAAAGTAAATGGGAAGCTATTCTCGATACGGAGGAAGTACTATTCAATACTAAAAACGATAAAATTTGTTCCATGACATTAGCTCTTTTCTCCTTTTATGTGAAACTATCAATCTTCCTACCACTCGTCCACTCTGAGTACTATCATGCCTGTTAATTAAAAAAAAAAAAAAAACTCATATGTTTTGATTTTTTATTTATAATCACCCGATATAAGCCTTTATGGGAAAAAAAAATCATATACGGGGTGAAATTATATAAGACCCAATAATATTGGACTAGGGCCCGTTTAAAAGTAGCTCTCTTATTGTAATCTATTTTATAATACTACCCCTCAATGCTAATTAAGTACAACATTGATTAGTTATGAAGCTTTCTCTTCTGTCACACCCTAAAATCAAACACTCTCGCGTGATCAGCCATCAATCGTACGATGGACTCACACCAAAACAAAACCTACTTTTAACCTAAAAAAAATACTCCATATATTAATTCCAGAGCATATAAAATCATCAATTCAATGAATATATTTATAATAACCTCAAAATTACAATTTGTCAGAGTAACAACACTAAATCATCAAAAATACAAATAATCATAGCGTAAGGCTCTGTTCTCTTCGTCTGAACAGAACATAACTTAACTTAAATTAATGAAATTGAACTGCTGAAATTAATGAGTTTTCAGATAAAATTTCATTAAAATTCTAACCCGCTACTCCAACTTAAATTTTGTGCAATGAAAAAAATAGATTAAGTGGGTTTTGGACTTAACAAGAAGTTATGATGGGCCCAACCCAGTAACAGCCACCATCTTTCCCAAAAGAAAATGATGAGCTCCCGTGTGAAACCAAAATTGCTCAACACATACCCGGCCGACACATGAGGCCCAAAGCTATTCTCCTTCCAAAACCCTAACCATCTTCCTCCTCTTATAACAAGCTCTATGCTTCCTCTCAGGATCATATCATTTTCCCGTTTATTTCAGGCGGCTAGATGTTACATACTACTGCATACACCGTTTATTTTTTGTTGTGCTCTAAGTTTGCTTGTCTGTTTGGTGATATACTATACTGATTGATATTCATTGTGCCTCTTTGAGTAGCCCTACGAGTGAATTTTTATTCTCTAATCTCGTAGCAGGCTTAGTTACGAGGCCAAAATTAAGATTTCAGCTCGTCATGATCTGAAATTTAAGGTTTTTGAGTGGACTGATTGTTTTCTTCCCCACAACTGTCCTTCAAGCACCCTTGTACATTTCACATTTTAGCATTTCCATTTCACCCCTTAAATCTTCTTCTGCGCTAGTAATCCATATATTTGCCCCTTGAATAATCGATTGCTGTTTTCCAGTCAACATTCGGTTCAGACAGAGGCGTAAACTATTGATGAATACATCTCTCTGAAACAAGGGATGGTTTATTTTCCTGTCCCTTTTCACAGTTATATTCACACATTTGATTATCTAAGCTTTTTCTGTTTTGTTGGACTCTATTTTTATGGGCAAATGATGAGATAGTCAACATTTTTGTGCTGATCAAACCGTGAGGCTACAAAATTCGAGCTTTTTAAAACTGATGCCCTTGCACTTCTATTTATGTCATGTGCCTGCTTGTTTGGTAATTTAGCTTATTGATTTGCCCCTGATTTAGTTGAAATCTTTAGGTCAGCTTTTAGCTCATCACTCTCTAATTTCCAACTGATTTAACTTCAAGCATGCCTGTTTCCATGTACAAGTCTTCTAGAACTATGGAGGAGTACATATTAATTCCTTCCCGTCTAATTTTAGCGATTTGATGAGCAAAATAAATGACATGGAGTTGGCCATTTTGTGTCAATATTTCTGGTATTGATGTTTACGGGCAAATGATGATTTAGTCAACATTTTTGTGCTGATCAAACCATGAGGCTACAAAATTCGAGCTTTTTAAAACTGATGCCCTTTCATTTCAAATGTACGTAGTTTCTTTAGTTAAATGTCCAGTATTATTACTGTACAATTGCAAGTTGATGGCTTGCCTAGATTTTTTATGGATTTGGATATTTAGTTAAACTGAATTGAGTAGTAACTAGTGACAAGGAACTGTAAGCTTGTTTAGTTACATTTCTCTATTTTGTGTGATCTTGTTCTTACATGGACTCTGTTTACACTTCACACAATTACACCATATAATTTTCAACTAATCTCTTAACTATTAGGTAGATGCGAGCCACCATCTTACCCAAAACAAAATGATGGGCTCCCGTGTGAAACTGAAATTGCTCAACACATACCCGACACATGAGTTACTCACATCAGTATGAAGGAATGTTCACAACATGGGTAGTAAAATGACATAGTAACAACTGACACGTTACATAATAGTCAATCTTCATATTTGAAGATGATATAAAAAGGTGCCATACAATAATTTAACCATGTTGTGAACGTTCCTTCATACTGATGTCGATCACCTTGTGGCTGTTGATACCCCTTGTAAAGTGACTCTTCTTTTCTTTAAGCTTACAGAATGCAGGTTCACCCTTGATCACCCGGGGTTGGAAACAGGGTAATTAGTATGTGTAGGAAAATCGCAGCTTGACTAGTTTCTGGTTTGCGGTGATTTGTAAATTGTAAATGTAATGACTTACGTTTTTTCTTTCGCCTAATTTGTTTTGCTTTAATTTTTCAATCTTACTGCCAGGTTTTGAGCTGGCTTAAGACATTGTATTCTGAACTCTGTTATGTTGAATGATACTTTTCCTGTCTAAAAATAAATGAATTGGAAAATACACTTGCTTTGCCATTCCTGCGAATAAAGTTTTCTATTGTCCTGGTAATTCATTGATTTTGCTTGTCAATAGCGCTTAGGTTTGTCATATACATTCAAGAGCAGCAGATCCATAGTTATTACTTTGGGTTTCTGACAGTGAGGACCATTAAATTTGCCAAGAAACATCATACTCGCTGTATATATTCATGGTAGAATACCACTGTGATATGCATATGCAATCTTATGCCATTGCTACTCTGGTCTCCAACGAATGAACCATTTACAATTACTAATTCTATATTATATACACAGTACATTTCTATATACCAACTCTGAAACAAAACCTTCTAACAAGCAGGACCATTATTTACTTATATGCTCTTGATCCTGGTAGAATACAATACCCCATCATTCTACTGGGATCCACTGTATTGACCTCCAACCGCGATTCGAGCTGGCCTGGCAGCCGCAACTCCTCTGACTGCTGAAATCGCTTCGTGTATCATATTTGTGTGATGAAATGCTTTCTTGATCCTCTACACCAACCAAAAAGCTCTTGCCAAGTTAACTCATAAGCTCAAACTAAACCTGTATATAGAAACAGAATATATATCTGAACTATATGCTTGTTCTAACCTTGTCATTGGTGTACATCTGGAACTGAAGCTTGTGTTTGTTCTGTTGATGACTGCCACTGAGAACGATCACGCAAACGGTAGCTGCAGCCATCCCGAACGAGCAGATCGCACCGATTCCTTTCCATATGTTCAATCCACCATCACCACCTTCTCCCAATTTCATGGTCTTGATCGCCATATCGGAATCACCTGTCCCAGGTTCTCCCTCAAACTGGAAAGCTCCTTCAACCTGTGGTGGCATGATCCCCCTGTTAGACCTTGGGGACTCCAGTTTCATGTCGGCAATGAATTCAGTTTCGTTCAATTTCTTGAAGAAAACTTGTGAAACTGGATCCTGATCGGCTCCCGTATCCAACGATTTGATCTTGATGTCCTGATCTTGTGAAACAGGAACTGTGATCGGAATCGGAGCTGGTCGTTGATCAGGATGATGGGTGGTAGTATCAGTTGTTTCGACGAATTGGTTGATAGATTCGGGATCATAGTTGAAGTGGTTCCTCTGGATCACACACTTGGAAGATCCACCAGAGTACTTCCTTGAGTATATCTGTTTACCTCCATCATATTGGATTTCAAGAAATCCCTCTTCTGGGATCAGTTCCCATCCTTCATCAAGTTCCATTTTTCACTCTAGTTTGATTTGATTCTTTGAGTATGATATGAGAGTTTGTATTTGGGATCTCGTATTTGGAGTATCTTTTATACTTGGACTAACAGATTGGAAGATTCATAGCAAGTTGGCTTCTTTCATGGAGCTTAGTGGGGAATTTGATTCAGATTAGGCCACACTATGGAATTGGAATTGACTGCTACAATGGAGGATTATACTTTGTAATAAGGAGGTGTGACAAAATGGAGAATGGCCCATCAGGGTCCCTATCAGAATACAATCTTTTTCTTGATTGGGCTACTAGATATTTCTTTTGATTTTGTAATTCTCTGATAATTGAAGCCTGTTTATGAAATTTGAAATAATACTAGCTTCGGATAAGCCTCAACTTTGATCTATTTTCCTGTTATTATTATTGTAGTCTATAGTCCATTGATGATGATAATAATTAGACATGTGACCTGGTATAAAATGACGCATTAACCACTGCATAGTACCCCAGTCCTGCTAGAAGTATAATAATAACTTAAAAAACCTTGTCTTGAGTTGCTCCCTAAGCTTGTAAAACAATCACCAAATAAAATGGTAAAAGAGTTTGCATTTTTTCAATTGTCATTTCATTACATTGATATTTAGTGGTTACGTTTCAAAACCATCTTGATCAATCCGAGTTGATATGGTTAAATCTGTACATGCTAGTTCATCTTAGGTGAAAGTCAATTGACCCGCTATTTGTCAGGCTTAACCGAAAAACATTAGTACTTCATAATGTTACTCGTTCAACCTTGATCCAATCATGTAACTAGGTCTAGGGTCTACCTTCGGGTTTTAAACAGGTCAGAAAGCGCCTGCGCATTTCATTCAAATTTGGCAATTTTAAATTTGAGGTTATATATCTGTTTTCATGTAATAATGAAATATTAAAATCTATTTCTCCAAGTGGTAAAGTCGATATCTAACTTACAAAAGGTCTCGTGTTCAATGTATGATGGTGTAAATTTTTTTATTTTATATCTTGAATATTTTTTCTTCTATTATAATCAATATTTTTTATTAATAGGGGCCCAAATTTAAATTTTTGCACAGGGCCCCTTAAATCTGTAGTCTGGCCCTGGTTTTAAAATATAATTTGGTGTACTGTAGTTGCTTGGTTGAATTGGCTAAGGATGAGGATGACATTGACAGAGGAGGGACAGGGAGCAAAAAGATCCAAGACGATAATAATCCACGCATATGTCCATTGTTTGGTATCTCGTCCAAACCAAACAGCTGCCCAATTTGTAGAATTCAATTTTATCTACTCTCTCAAATACTTGGATTTTCGTAGAAAGAAAAGGATAAGCAAGACACTGAATCTTGAAGTAAATACAAAAACCAAAATGCAAAATTTCCAATCAAATCGCGTGCTGTTTAGAATAGAGGTCCACGTTCACGTGGGAAGACGTGGTGATCCATGACCCAAGTTTAACTCATGCTTGCTTGCTTGATCAATCACGAGTTGGAAGATACTTAAGCTTTTGAAATTTCAAGTTCCAGCTACTATTCCTACCTACTTCACAATTTACAAGTGTACGCATATAAACCATAATCGTTCGTATTCGTTTTCATATGTCAAAGTACACCAAGTATCACATGTTTCGACAATTGATTCAGCAGTTTTGTTGAAGTCATCATCATCACTACTCAAGTTTAAAATTCTTCCCTGAATATAATTGCACACTCCAATTCGACTAAGATATAAAAGACTGACCTCGGTTTAATATAATATTCTTTCTACCATATTCGCTCGAGCATACACACCTTAGCGGTCTAGCTGGGACGAGTCATAACGTGGCAACCTACCCACTACCTTTATACTGTATTCTCAAACAAAGATGAACGTTGTACATAATGACACATAAATACCTAAAAGAATATTATCGGTTATTGTTTATAACTTTTGTCAATCTTACAATTTGGTAAATAACAATCTAAATGTTTTTTTTCCATGTTAGACCCTCCATATAACACACAAAAAAACATTTTGTTCCTTAAAAAATTCGGATGTAAACAAGGAAAACTTAATTTCAGAATTAATCAAAAAAATCTATTTCTCACTGATGCGAATCGAATCGAATCGAGAATTGAGGCTGGGCTTAGTCTTACTTGGTTTTGGGCCTTGAGTAGGTTGGAGTTGAAGCGACCCGGGCCTTAGAAATTGGGCCGATTTGAAACAGAAAAATGGACCAGTGCAGTGATGTTCCCTATCATCATCAGAAGGTGAGCCAGCCAGTTGAGGGCGTAGTTGAAGAATCTATTTGAAGGGAAAAAAGAAAAGGTTGCAGGTTTTCAAAACTCTACAGGAAAACGAAGAAGAAGAAGAAGGAGGAGGAGGCAAATGGAATTGGCTGCAGAGAGGAAAGATCAGGAAATCAACAACACCACCAACGCTTCTCAGCTCGACGACTTGGAACGAATCTCGCTCGATCTCAAGGCCGGTTTTCACCCGCTCAAAGTTCGTATTCAATCCTAATCTGTTTCTTTCGTTTTTTCTTCATTTTCTACAATGATTACGATGATTATTGGTTTATCTACTGTTACGACAAGTTTCTTTTCATTCACCTGGATTTTCGAATTTTTCTAGGTCAATCGATTGCATTAGGCCTTTTTTCATTTTCTCTGCTTCATTAACATGTATCGATGTTCAGTCCTCTATTTCTAATTTTTAGCACTAGTATTCATTTTACAGCATTTGTCACAACTACTTCAAGTATCAAATTCGATTTTGGGAAATTTAATCTTCTTTTCGGAACTTATGACTAGATAAGACTTTGCTAGGTTTAATAGTTTAAGCAGAATTGTTCACAATTGAGCATATTTAGCATTTTTATTTGAATCTTTTTACCTTCCCTGTCTGGTGGTGTAGCAACTTTATGTTGAAATAAATATTAACTTTGGATAGATAACCGATAGGATATCATTTCAAATTTTCAATCAGGGCTGTGATCGTTGCATTTTCCAAGTATAGTCTCGCCAATCTGATAGTAATTTATCATGTTATCATCAGCACAAGTTTGTCTTTTGGTACACTCGTCGAACTCCGGGAGTCAGAAATCCAACTTCGTACGAGGACAATATCAAGAAAATCGTGGACTTCAGCACTGTATGTTATTTAATGTCTTGCGTGGCTTCACACTTCACTTCCACTTTTGCTCTCGTTCTCCTGTTGTGTTACTTACTGTTGCCTGGACACAGGTTGAAGCCTTTTGGGTTTGCTACTGCCACTTAGCTCGCCCATCAGCATTGCCAACCCCTACTGATTTACATCTCTTCAAGGAGGGTATTCGTCCGCTGTGGGAGGTACGTACACTTTGGGTTGAGCTAGTATGCCGTCATGTCCATTTAGTGTTGAATGAACCAATTTCTGAAGGATTATAATATCCTTGCATCAGGATTCTGCTAACTGCGCTGGTGGGAAATGGATTATTAGGTTTAAAAAGGCTGTCTCAGGCCGGTTTTGGGAGGACCTGGTATGTTTATATTTACTAGGTGATGTTAATTTTTCATATCAACTGATCTACTGAGACCTTCTGTATTTGTGTGCATCACTTGATCTAGTCTCCCCGTTCCCTTACTGCCGCTTGTTTTAAGTCTGATCCGGTGCTGGTACATATTATGCACTGTTCCAGCACTTCAAATGCACAAGCGTGTAGCTAATTATGGATTTCTATTTCTGTTTCTTCATGAATATTGCAATTCTTCTAGGAGTTGTTCTTCTTTCACACTTGAAATTAAAGGCTGGTTTGCTACTGGTTGATAGCGTGCTACAAGGTTTCAGGACTTGATCCTTATAATTTTATTAATATTGTTTAACTAATTAATAATAAAAATCGTAGTGTATACCGGTTTCAATATCACTGATTCATCATTTTCACACATGCTTTCTGAACTACAAAATTCTATTTCTCCAATAAGGGTTCTTTGGTTTGAGGGAAAATAGGGGAAAAGGAAAAGTAGGGGAAAATCAAGATTTTACAGTGGAAGCATAGTACCTGAGGTTGCATTAATCGAGGATACACGACAGAAGGGATTGTTCAATTTCAGAACTTAACCTTCAACAAGCAGAAAAATGTTTTAGTGACAATGAAATTTCCTTATTTGTGTAGAGATTTACAGTATGATTTAGATTTCTCAATATTTTCCTTAATTTCCTAAGTAGTATCAAATGGTGGAAAATAATATTTTCCCCTCAAAACGAAGGAAGCCTAGATTATAATTCTTTTTTTTTTTTCCTCTTTTCTCCATCTTGAATATCTTCTTGCAGGTTTTAGCATTGATTGGAGATCAACTTGACTATGGTGAAAACATTTGTGGAGCAGTATTAAGCATCCGTTTTAACGAGGACATATTGAGTGTGTGGAACCGTAATGCAGCTGATAAACAGGTTAGCATTTTCCTTAATATGTCTAAAGACTTCTGTTTGAGATAATATTATGAGCTGTAATAACCTTTTCCACATGCTGTTTCTGGAAGGCTGTGATGGCTCTGAGGGATTCAATCAAGCGGCATCTGAAGCTTCCGCATGGCTATGTAATGGAGTACAAGCCTCATGATGCTTCACTGAAAGACAATTCATCATATCGCAACACATGGTTGAGGGGATAAGCCACGCAGGAACACAGAACTTCAGTGGGGCTTATTGCTTTGTTGCATCCAAGCACTTCATACAACAGACATGATCACAACCACTTGGTCTTAGTTTTTAAATCTTAAATGTGGAAAAGCTGATGTTTGACAAACTTCATGATCTACATTTTCTGTATTACTGTATTCTCATTTCTATTATCAGTTTATCACTGATGTCTACTCCATTTTCAGTTTCATTTCTCTGTTTGTTTCTACTAGACTGTATCTGTTATACATGGTTGTGAGCTTGTTCCAGAGGTGAAACATACATATCCAATGCAGTAGGGTATGAACCGTGATCTTCATCTATTTTTGTTAAAAGAACTTGAAGACACAATAAACTTGAAACATAGTGAAATTGCTTTAGAGACGTAATAATGTGGATTCAGGAGGCTTAATTATCACCGAAGGATCAAGAGACAGGTAACCATTTGTATATAAGTTGAGAATAAACTCAGAATCTGTTTTTACACTTGAAGTCTTAAAGTTTGGATTATGGAGTCTGAACTATGTTGGTTGCGACTACTGGTTGCTTCAAACAATCACCTCTACACTGATGACTGAAGTCCGATGATGCCTGCCAAACATGAAAGTAAAAGATGATATAGTAGTACAACATATGGTCAGTCGGTTCAGTCTTGACTTTGCGGAGCCGGACTAATGCAAGAGAAGGGAAGATTGAATCAAAGTTGAATATCAAACATCAAGAAGTGCACATTAAACTGAGCTCATGAAAACGACAAACATAAGAATTGCACTGTTCGGGAAAGGTGGTACTAATGCAATGCAAGTCTCAAAAAGGGATTTTGGTAAATTGGGTAAAATTGGTATGTTTTCTCTCTGGTATTAACACTTTTCTATTAAATCTATGAAGGGAGCTAATACACCAAAGCTAATAGATGAGGAGCCAAACCAGAGTCATTAAAAACATTTGCTAGAATTTAACTCAGAAGACGAATATCGAAGGGAATTTCACTACATTCTATGTCACACTCATTGAGCATCTCTTAATAAACAGTAGAAACAATATACTCTAGGCCAGGACAAGAAATTACCACATCCAACTCTTGCACCTGCATTGCCAGTAGTCTTGCTGAGTTCGTGTCCACCTATTTCAGCAGAATGAGTTTAAATAAATGGAGCAAAAATACATAATTCATTGGAAGTAAAGACATGAAAGAATGCTGTTTCAGGTGTGTGCATTTAACATACCTCTTCCAAGGTCATCAGGATCAGCATGGACCACTACAGCTCTTCCCAAAATAGAATGCGGACCAGTTAGCGGTATCTGCATAAAACAAATGATGCAGCTGTTAGCAGGACTGAACTTGATCTAATGCTGTTAGCAATTCTACATTATCTAATGTAAATACCAATTGACTAAACTGATATTTTCCAAAAAAAAAAAAAAGAACATCTGGACAGCATATATAGTCTGCCTTCCCATGAGACTCAGACTAGCTGAAAGGAAAGTTAGCCAGAAAGTGAAAGATGCTTCAGAACTACATTTACAGCTTGAGTTTTAAAAACCTTCATTTATTAGAAGTGGCAGATCATCTTTCTATGCACTTCATATTGTCAGGTTACTTGCCAAACGATGAATTACACATTGCTGGCCCCAAGAGAGGGAATGGAGAAGAGCCGGGATTACTATCAAATTTTTTGCAAGTTAACTGAAATCCATGCTAATTAAGCATAATGCTTCTCTTTATACTTTTGCATCCCTGTTTCTTCACAGCACAATGTGACACAAAAGATAAAGTAATCCAAAACAATTCCACTCTCAACATTTTAACGGTTAGAGCGATTCCACATCTTTTTTGACGAGGACAAACCAAATTTATGGACTGCAAGTCCGTAACACATTAGTTAGTCTTAGTAGCAATATTTCACAGCAACTATTACTTACAAGTGTGTTTTTTTGCTTCTAAACAGCAACTATAATACATAAACACAACTTTCACATAGATATACCTGCTTGTCTGCGATAGAGATTTCAGCAATACCTGCAATGATAAAAGTTGACTCATGATTAATTGACAATCCAATCTGTAACTAAATCATCAAAGTAAAATAGTCACAGACCATCAGAACCGGCCACAATGTTACCCAGATCACCAGCATGGCGCACTTCATCTATTGGAGAGCCATGATCTTTCTTCAATGGATTGAAATGAGGCCCTGAAAGTTGTTGAAGTATAATTCACGCAGAGTACTTCTCTAGAAACAGCACACTATCACAATTCACAAGTAAATTGGGCCAAATTGAACAAACTGTTGTAAAATATTGATTTAACTTATATACAACAATATTTTGAAGGAGTCTATACTCCCATCAACTTGACAAGCACATCATTTCATTCGCTAAGTTTTTTAATTACAGTGCATTCCCCCATAGACACAGCCCATCTTGCTTCTGAACCTATTGTGTGGCACCATTTGTTTAGTGGCACTGCCAAAGCTACAATCTCCAGACCACCATAATTACAGTGTATATGTTATGCCTTTTCCATGTTTGAAAACTTAACGCGTGTTCATAGTTGGTGATTCCAGAACTTGGAGTAATAACAAGAAGGAAACTAATATATGATCAAATTGTATCTCTCAATAATAACGCCTAAAACTACCTCTATACTAGCTGGATATCCTCAGCTTCCAATCTTGGACAATTGAGAATTGAGATGACTAGCTGAGCTTCAAAGTAGGCTTAATTAAAGGGAAAATAGCGGAAAAACAATCACAATCCACAAAAGGTAGAATCTTTTTCGAAGTTTTTGAGCATTCCAAAGTTAAGATCATGTAAACCTAATACTATCAATATAACAGGAGTAAGAAGAAATGAAACATAGTAACTATTATGTAGGCAGCAGTTGAAATATTATGAAAGAATTAAAGTGAAAATTGAAGAAAATAATACTGTAAGAGAGAAAAAGGGAAAGATAGAAGACAGACAGACCAGTGGAAATGCAACCATTGGTGGTGTCACCAAGAGCATGGATATGAAAGCCATGGAGACCAGGAGTGAGCCCAGTAATTGTACCTTTGACATGAGTCCCTGTATGTATGTATTGTTCGCAAATCAGTCATCGGAATTTGATCGATTAATTAATTTCTCATTTGTGTCTGGGTATATTATTATGTATGTATAATATTTGTGAGAGAAATTGAAAGAAGAAAACAAGTGCTAACCAGCTCTGTCTTGGAAGAAGTGGATGAAGCCTTTAACGTCGCCGGAGATAACTGCCACTGCCTTCACCGAGCTCATCTTCTTTCTTCTTCTTCTTCTCTATCTATCGTTTTCTTTCGACCTGCTTCACCTCAATGGATGCCACCTGTCTTATGATTTATCCTTTTTTTTTTTTTTTTATCAAATTCAAACTAGCAGCGGCAATAGCAGGCTGTGGTTTCACTATGAAATAAATGCCATCGGTTTATGAGGGGTGAGATCACTGTATCAGCGGTGATATCAATAAACACTAAGAGTTAGTGCAACATACGGTAGGGAAGAGGAAACCGCTATCAATAGTCAAATTCAAGATTAAACCGAACACGTGTAATTTCACTATTTACCTAACGAGAAGCTTCTCCATATACGCGGACGCACTTATTTTGAATTCATCTCACTATAGCAATCAATAGTCAAACTAAGTTCACTTATTTTGAAGTTGACAATAAAGTGAATGACTTAATGACAAGTTTCTTGTCGTGATATACGACTCATATACAATTACAACGTGTGTTGGTCAATAGGGTCAGAAGATCAGCCATGGTCAAGACTCAGATCTATTAGCATGAAACTGGCTTTTCTCTGCGTATTCTGCAGGGTCTTTAAAGGTTGTCTGTGGTTGTATCTATACGTTAAATATTGTATGACAATGGCAGGGAGGTAGTCTGACGTATAGAAAAAACTAAACTGGCCCTAGGCTAGCTGATTAGAAGAGTTGTTCCGTAATTGTATGATGGTATTTATGATATTTTGTTCAGTATTGAGAAAGTGACTGACGAATTCAGTTAAAATAGATAGATACTACTAGTTATAATGATAATGATTCGTAAAATTCATTGAATTATGTGATTTCCTCCTTATCAGGTAAGATAAGTATGAGGAAACATTTTCTTCATATTTGGAACTGAACTTGATTGATCCTTCATCTCTTGCTCTAAAATTCTCATTGGATCCACATATACTGACCATATGAGTAAATTAAGAAGCAGCAGAAACAGAGAAAGAAAACATTCACGAGTCTTATTTATTTAGCTCAATAGAGCACATAGAGGGGGAAGATCCCACAAAGCTTCTGTTGGATCATATACAGTCTCCATATACTCTTGCAGGCCATTTATGGCGTAAAGTGAAGCCGATATCTGTCTCTCCACTTTCATCCGGTCGAACTCTGTTAGCTCCATCTCTGAATTCCCACTCGCCGTTACATTCCTAGGCAAGTCCAGCATTTCTTGGGTGAACGAAAATCGATTAGGCCCATCATCAAGACTCCATGACACACCCGATTGAGCAGGGTTGAAATCGTCGATGCAGTTGCTCAAGTCCGGTCTATAGACGTTATCCTCGTCGTATACTTGCATTTCATCTGATGAAATTAATGACTCAGCACTGTTGTTTGTATCAGCAGCTGTTGTGATTATGGTACTGGAATCATCACTGCTAGTGATACTCCTAGTCCTGCCAGTTTCTTGACTTGTGGCAGGACTATGACTAGGACTAACTTCTTGTTTCTTCACTTTTGTTGGATTTGCATTTCCATTCTTCTTGTTGTTGAGGAGATTTCTGATCCGGGATGCGAGCGGGGAGTTGGGAGACAAATGCGTCACGAAGTTCGTACGCGTGTTAGACCCGCGCAGAAGGCAGGCAGCCTCATCGTAGGCACGGGCAGCTTCTTCGGCCGTCTCGAACGTTCCAAGCCACATCCTGATCTTTTGTGTGGTGTCTTTGATCTCTGCTACCCATCTGCCAGAAGGCCTTTGCCTCACACCAACGAACTTGGTAGTGTTGATACTCTTGTTTCTTGCTTTCATTTTGCTTGTTTTTGTCAATGGGATCTTTAGGTTTTGCTTCTGTTGTTGGAAGTGAATTTCCATTGTGGTTAATTAAGACTTAAGAAAGAAGAAGTGAGTGCTTAATTAGGTTGTCAAGAAGTGATTAGAAGAGGGCCGGGTTTAAGTTGTCAAGGTCATGTCTTTGTTTTTCTTGATGAGGCTGTATTTATATGCAGTTTGGGTTTGGAATATTTGCTCCTCTTTGTTGTTTATTTATTTGTTTGACAAGGAAGTTACATCATCTTTGTTTAAACTAATCAAATATGTTGGGGGGTTAAACTAATAGTGAAAGTGATTGGTATGAAAGGCACTTTCTATTTCAATTTGAAATGATCAATTCAAAAAAGTTGAGGAATATATGCAATTTGATACACAAGAATCAACTTGTATGTGGCGGTCCTTTTCAAATAGGACATAGAATTAGATGAAATTAAGGAATGCATTTTGGTTTAAAAGTGGCCAGAACGGACAGACCCTTCCCTTTTAACAGCTTCTATTTGGACAGATCCATTTTTATTCCCTTAAGAATTTGGTTCTCTTTCTCTAAATTATATGTTAGGTGATACTACAATGCAAAAGTGTGAGTGAAACATGGATATAACGACATAGGTTTTCAGAAGGAAATTCTCGTCTCAACAAAATTATAGTGCCGTTTTCAAAAAAAAATTCTCATGATCAAAACTCCACAGTTAAAACTAACGTGTTGTAGTTATCGTTCGAACGGATCAGTCATCACGAATCCCAAACGGACGTGTATGGTCCTAAGTATTCGAACGGTACCATTTTAGTTTCATCCCACATTATTTGAGAATATTTTAATCTCTATATGGTATCAGTCTATCAGAGTCATGAACTGTTCAAACTTGACGTACATACCCTCCTTATGGGTAATTGAGCCCTTTCTACAAATATGCCAGGAACACTATTTTTAACACCATCAATATGACCATATGGGTACTAGACAAATTGCCAGTTCTATTCTACCAAGCTCAATCCAAAATTTAACTCCACCACTAAACAATGAATCAATGATAATAAGTTGATAACTGTTCTTAGCGTTTAAGTTGGCGTGACTCTTTCGTCCTGTTCTTGTTGTTGTAGTTGTAATTAAGAAAAGTCGTCAAGTCACCAAAGGCTGCCAGTTGGAGGCAAATTACGAGTCTTGTTAAGATGCTCCCAAGAACTAATTGCGCCTCTTAATCTTCCAAATTCCAAATTAATAAATCAATCAAGTTTATTGATAATGACCTCCATTAACTTACTAAAACAAAACAACATCTTAATAATATCTTACCGTGACGTGCACGCCGCTTTTAATCTGCCCTAGCTAGCCTCACTTGTTGCATCACTCACATTAACTAAAACAACTTGCTCATTCGATTTTTCAACTACTGTCTTCAACATTTGCTAATTCACCATGAATTACAAACATTCTATAAAACAGTTACAACTAAATCTCTCAATGCCTTGTATACATTGACCATTGTATTGTTAAACATGCGTGTAAATTAGCCGAGTTCTACATAACTCAATTGAATTCCTGATTGAAATTACAATTGACTCGACTTGACTCGTTAAAAAAATAAGCTTATAGTCGAATTTTAGTGACTTGCAACAATATCAAACTTGCACTCGATGTCAGATATACAATAGTATATTATAAATAGAATAAGTGATATGGCTTAACGTGTTTTACTGAGTCGAGCTTAATTCAATTTGTAGCGAACGCAAACCGTAATCGTTAGATCACCACTCACACATCACCATTCACGCTACTTATAGAAATGAGATTGTTGATGTGTTTTTTGTATCTTTATCTGTTGGAATCTTTTGTATAAAACTGGGAAAAAATCTGGGCTTGCTAATTAGTTGAGAATTAGGTAGATATTCCATGATGAGCGGATGAGAGGAGGTGAAATGTCATTCTCAAATGACAATTATAAGATGAATAATATTGTCTAATACACTACTACAATTAAAAATGAGGGGGGTCTAATAAAAGGCGTATTTTGGCACTATCCATGAGGTTGAAGTTGAACCAACCTTATATTGGACTTTCTACTAAGCAACTTCTATAATGCAATAATAGTACTTCCTATAAAATAAAATTGGCGTGACGACGTTGTGATTATTAATCTGTAGAACCGAACTGCTCATTTGGAAGCATGCTCCTTTTGTTGTCTTATACTTTCTCAGTTTGGTAAAGACGAATAAAATGACAAAATGAAAAGTTTGATCCGGAACAGAAGAAGTACGGACTACTCCATTCAAAAGAAACTACCTCATCATTTTATATCAACGTTGACTTTCCATGTTGTAGAAAATCATTGCGACGCATAAACTAAGGTTGCTAAATGCTACTCATAAATAAACTTCACAACAATGGCATGCTTGATTTGGCAATCTATTTTGCTGAAGAATAAGTAATTCAATAGATCAATCAATGGCCCAGGAAGATTAGGTTACTGCAGGTTTTAAACACATAGTAGGAAAGCTACATAAGAAAGAATTATTCATATGTTGAGTTGCCATGACTTGTACATAGGTCGAAACACACCTCTACTTGTGCTATAGATATAGTCAGGGGCACAGCTTGATGAACTACACGTTCATTGCGTCGTAGTCATCTAATTTGTCATTGTAAGCCAAGACCTTTCTCCTAATCTTAGATGTATCCACCCATGTAATCAAGTCCTCCATATTCCTTGTCACAAGGAATGCCGGATCAGTAACAGTTTCCGGCCCAACACGAATGTGCCCCTGCTCAATATATGTAGTTGCTTCTTTCAAGTGTTCTGCAAACTTCAGCCGGACCAGGACAGTCGCAAGCCTACGCCTGAAGTAAATGAAAGCAACCAAGGAAAGCCATGTCAGACGGGGTAATTTGCCTAGTGTCAGTAAAAACCTGTACATGCAAATTCATGCATGAAATATTCATCATGACACCATACATACCGACAGAAGGATGATACGGATAAGCGCTCAATCAACTTCAAACTTTTGCGGGATGGTATTACACCCATGTTGTACCTAAAAGGGTAGACAGTCACTGGTCAGCTAACTTGAAATACTATCCAATAAGACCAATCAGAGCTTTACTTTCACAAGCAGTCATCTTTATCAGAACCAGATTTAGTTCAGCAGATTAAAAAAAAAAAAAAAAAAACTCTCTTGAAACTTAGTAGAATAATAGTAGTAGGACATAGTTGACAGGAAGAGCCCGAAAGGGAAAAAACACTTGTAACAAATAAGAGATTCCTACACATAAGTTCAGGTTGATGAAACGGCCTTATGGTGACTCCTTTTAGTACTTGACCTCTCTAGAGGTTCAAACTATTATGAATATGTAGAACTTGACAACTAGCACAAACAAATAGTGCATGATTAACATTGCCCAACGGAAGCAACTCTTGTGAAGGTGTTTGGCAGCTAAGTTTCTGTTCCCTGAGATCCACATCTTCATTTTTAATTCATATCACGCCATATATATGTTGTATAAGATAGCCACTCACAAAGCATCATACATACACGTACATCTCCTCTAAATCTCTAAGAGGTAAAGGTAAAAGTTCCAGAATAATCCTGGAAAACACAGTGCAAGAAAGTTCCTACCAACAACTTAACTTCAATCCGATCAAGAATCAGAAGATATGGAACAAAAATATGTATAGACAATTAGACATCCAACTATAAACAAATTAGCACTGCAAGAAACTGATACAACAAACCATTTTCTGAATATAATCGAAGAAACAATTTGCAATATTGTATAGCACAGGAATTTACCAAAAGCCTATATCACTCCAAACTTGACCTCTTAGACATTATACTTGAGGAAACAGAAACACCCCAGGCATTGACGGAACTCCCATATCTGTTATACCATCTATGCCACCAACACCAACCTCAGCTAGAATACCAATCTCGGTACTACTATATTGCAGTTTCGAAATATATTGCCAGTCCTAATGTATATTGAACTGAAATCACAAAAATGCTAACACTATGACTCGCTAACTTACACTCTAAAAACAGCTTATAAAGGTCACATTATCAATGATTCGGCCATCTACACAAGCATACTAGCAGAAGAGATTTAAACGACAAGAAAGAAGACATTTTGCAGAAGCTCACATCTCCAAATTTACTTCATAGTGCATATTAAGCTGAAAATCACAGAAATGCGAAGACTGTAACCACCAACTTACACAGCTATAAATTGGTCATAAGAGTCATCAAAGATGACCGAATAACAATGTGCAACAATATGAATGAGTAACATCCATAAAAGCTAAAAAATAACAAGAAAGAAGAAATTTTGAAAAAGCTTACATCTTTTCAAGAAGGGCATCTGTCATCTGAATCCTATAAGGGTCTCTGGCATCCATCTGTTTGAGTGTGTTCACTAGCTTCTGCGCCATCCTACACAAGCTCGAATACCTGACAATGCAACACCAAAAATTGGGAAAATCAGGCCAAGAAAAAAAAAAAAAAGAATTGGGTAATGAGAATTACTTCTTGTAATCGTCTCTGCCAGTGACGTGATAACGATGCATCACGAAAATCTCCCTATGATTTCCTTCTCTCTTCCAGTCCACGAGGTTAACTTTCTTCAGTAATTTCTTCTCGTGAAACTTGAGCGGCCTCATCTTGCAATGAAAATTCAATTATCGGATCGGCTCGAAGAAACAGAGATCACTTGAGCTTTAGAAACAACTGCCGGAGAATATGTAACAGGTTAGGGTTCTATACAAGCATAGTACTAGCTCATGTTAAAAGGGAAAATAAAATAGAAGTAGTGAAGTAATTCATAAAATTAAAGTATTCCATTTCACTTTTTAAATCAATGTTTTTTAACTTTTATTCTGAATAAATTTTAAACGGTAAATGTAAAATGTTCAATTAAATTATATTATGATACTTTAAGGACTAAAGTTTCATAATATAATTTAATTGAACATTTTACATTTGCGGTTTAAGATTAATTTGTAGTCAAAGTTGGACATTGTTGACTGGAAAAAGTCAAAGTGGGTAATATGGGACGGGACGGAGGAAGTAAAAAATTAAAAGTAGATTTTGTAAAATTTAGTATATTTTTAGTGCATTATTTTATTTATTTGTAACCATAGCTAGCCAAAATGGTTGAATCTCGGTTACTTGTTGGGTCAATATCATACCAGGTTACTTTTGTGGTCTATATCATTAGTAACCGCATCGGTACAATATGTCAAACTACGCATCGTGTAAAAACGAGGTGATAAGGGATATGTATGAAGATGTAATGATACAAGCCTGGGTGATTTCAAAATCAATCTGTGCTGGCCAAAATATACAAAATCATACTATCCAACATTACATGTGCCACACCGATCAAGAGGTTAGTTATTTCATCTATTACATACCCAGAATGGGTACTTCTATATTGTGGCACCATGAGCATCAGAACATGTCCAATTGTCCATGTAATGTGTGTGGATTTTTCCTTCCTTCCAAAAGATAAAAACACAAGATTATTGTGGAGTTACACGTTTTCATAATGTTGAGCCAATCTAATTTAAAATCTCCTACAGGTACGTACACCACTCCAGACTCTACAATCTATATACATGCATACATCTTTCCTCGCCAAGCAGAATCAGTGTGATGTAGTCTGCTGTTCGAATATTGGGCAAGGTAATGAATATTGAAGAAACTAACAGATGCCATATATATAACATCTCTGAAACACATTATACAGAACCAAGTGGGCTTCTTTTTCGACTTGTCCTGCTAGGAGCAGGACCCGAAAAACTACCTGGCCTAGAGCTTCGTCTTGGAGTTGAGTGGGAACTTCTAGGCGTCAAACACACATCCTCTAGCCCACGCATCTGAAGCTCCAAAGGATAGTCCCTCACACATCCTATTCTTGGACCCGCGCCTGTAGTCCATTTGCACGACAGTTGGTTAGCCAACTGATACGATTTCATCTCTTTATGCGAGGTTATTCTCAACATGATTTTTTCTTTTGGGATGGGTTCCTCGTACTCATCCTCTTCATCCATGTCAAATAAGTTCTGCTTCGAGACTGATATTTCCGAGTCTGATAGATCTTCCAAATCTGACAGATCCTCCTCTGCTGTCTCGTATCCGTCCACTGGACTTTCCGGGGGGCCTAGTTTTGGCGTGTCGAAAAGCTCATCCATGTCCTCTCTTTTAGGGATTTTAATTAAAGCGATTTTAGAGCGTAGTTTCCTGGACCATATTGATATTCGCTTATCTGTATCTCCAGCGTCACTGTGGTATTTCTTGCTAGAGTGTTCCTTCTTCCCTCCCTCCTTCAAGTTGTTATTAGCTTGCTTGAGATTTGGCACTGATACGCTATGGCGAAGAGGAAAGCTGACTTCCTCTTCTTTGTTCGCTGCTTTTCTCTGCACAATATAAGTCGATAACGTGAGTTGATGATTGATAACTCTTGGCCGGAGATGAACATAGGAAAATCCATGAACGAACCACTAGTGTTATATACCAAACAAACCTTCCAAATCTGGAAAGAAACAGTTCATGGTGCAAAGTTTCTGAAAACACAGTGTGTTCAACTGTTTATGCTATCATGCCACAACAAATAAGGACCACCAACTAACCTGAACAAAACTCAAGTCAACATTGTGTCTCACAAGAAAATACATGAACTCTTGAAAATTTTCTTCCGTTGGCAGATAATGACCACTGTAAGGCCAAACAGCCTAAAATTCCAAAAGATAGACATTTCATTAGTTTAGATCAAATTAGTGTCTTAGGTGAAAAGTAATTTATTAAAAAAGGAAATGGTTGGTTCTTGTGAGTTGTACCTTTAAAACACCATCTTCTACTGATAATCTTCCGGCAGATAATGTTGTACCGCCTGCCAAGAAACTTGAATGTTGAAATGTTCCCTTCCTTTTAAGTCCTGCATACATGATCTTCGACACACTAAGTACAAAGATCCATTTGGTATCTTCTGGCCCCTCCCGTGTATCAAGAGGCTTTCCACTTTGCTTGTATAATAGCTTTCCATCCGTTATATGAACCTCATAAGCTTCTCTCTCCGCCTGTTAAACCATAGGTTCGTTAATTTTCAGATTCAGTACACTTCAAGAATCTTTTTCTGTTGGTGTACTTACCGGGCCAAGATACTTGATACACTGTTGCTGGAGTTTTACTCTAGAACATTTCTCAAGATTTGCTGATTTACCCTCTCCTATATCTAGCCTGTAATTCAAAGTTTAAGCATGATCAACTCTCTTCATAGATGATATGAGAAAGGAGAAAATGGTGTGACACTGGAGTAAACTTATGATTACCAGTAGAAGAAAGGCTGCTTACTGTCGCATTGCAGCCATTTGGTATAATAAAAATGCAGGTTGTGACCATATCGGTGTCTGGGATCAATCTGCAGGAGAAATGTTAAATTGCTTCTGTATCAGCATCTCAGTATACTCATATCCTATGTAATCAGTTACAAGTCCAGAATGGAGATCCCTAGTTGGAATTTTCTCCAAGTGTAAGAAACTCACAGCCTCCAGCCAATGTTGCAAAGCAAGTTTACACGCCCTTTCGTCCTTGGATAGACCTTTGCCGACCTAAAATATAAAGCCTCGAGTACTTTAATCTCCAAGAAAAATTGACATCAGTATATATTAGCATGGCTTTACGTGATGAAGTACCTTAGCAGCCTTAGTTCTTGCCCTCGACCATCGTGACACAGCGGATTCGGGTTTCCCAATGTCAAAGAATGATACAGAAGTACGCTTGAGCTCAGCAAAATCCAAGAGTTTCCACCTGAATAATACAAATATATAAGAATGGCATAAAATTAAGATAGAAATAGTGTCTTTTTATTTTCTGTCAAAAGGATGATGAATGGAGTACTAGTTTTTTGACACACACCATCTTTGCTCGACCAGAACTGCACAATCTGCTAGTTGTCTTCTGGTTCTAAAACTTTTGTATGTCTTCTGCAACCTTATGGCAGCTAGATGTCTACTCACGGCTGGGAAATCAATCTCAGACATATTTTTACCGTGCATATCGTTCTCGGGAATTTATCAGCACCTTTCTGTTTCCAAAGCTGCAATTAAAGGATGCTCTTAACAATGAAAACAAAATGGAGAATGAGATCTTACACACTGTTTTAAGTTACCCTGACACAATCGTACCTCAATTGAAGGAACGAATACTGGACACAGATGCCAGATACGACCTCAAAAGAACGATGGGAACAGCCCCTGCATTGGATCCTTCGAAGAACGATTCCGTTCCCCAGGATAAACAGAAATGCAGAATGTACCTTGGATTTATATTTGATTTCTCTCTCTATCCCGGTCTTTAAATATTCTGTCGAAAGGAAATAAAATAATTAATACACCTTAAATCTTTTCAAAAACAATACTATGCTATGTATAGTAAATAATGGATCTGGTAAAAAAAATGAAATGAGAGAAATGCACGATTTTTCCTATTTTCCAACCGTGTATTGCTCTGCTTCACCAATATAAAGAAGGACATCCTAATGTTACATGATAAATATGATACGGCAAACTATATAACAACAAATAGAACTGCAGAATATGCCAATCAGGCTGCCAAATTATTCAGCAAAGTATATGGACCAAAGATGTAGGTTTTCTTTATTCGCCTCTTGTTCCACATAGCTAAGAGACTACAATTGTAGAGCATAAACTCCCGTAGCATTTGGACATCCAACTTCAGTATACTTGTTGATTAACAATATACTGCTAGTCCAATGGCATTAGGTGTGACTCAATTGCTGAAATGAAAGGCAAACAGCATATTACAAAAACTTCTGCCAACTTTGTTGGACAAACGTTAAACTGCATAACATGAAACTACCCTCTTACCTTGCCCGTCAAACTCTAATAAGCGATTGAACTTTTTACCTCCTATGAGTCTATGACAGATGAAGCAGAGATATGGTCTTGCATAATCTTACAATAATAATTCCCCAAAAATCATACAGTGTGTGAGGTGTGTGATTACTGCTTTCTCCATCAAAGGCAACACATGATGAACATAATATTGGGCACTAAACAGATGGCATTGAATTCCACGAATGCCATCATAAAGAAAGGCCCCTCGGACAAAAAAATTCTTAAGAATGGGACCAAGATCAAGTTCACAGGAACAGTGGGAAAAAAAAACTAAGAAAGAAAGATTAGTTTGAAAGAGTTTTCATTGATTGATTGCACAGAAAGTTATTACAAGGGCTTCGAATATAAAAGTAAGAGACCTATATGATAGACCTTCGGTCAATGTTAAGCAGCACAACAAATGGTTACCCGGTACAGAGAATCAGAAAATAAATTGAGTTAAAATAAATAGGCTTATTTAGGGAGTTCAGCTCATCTTGTGTAATGTTAACAAAATTCCTCTGAGCACCTGTTGCTCTCAAAACTGCATTTTGAAGAATATATGTCCTTCACTGGAGGGAGACTCCATGTGGCTAATCATCTAGTTGCACGTGTTCCTTACGGGGAGAGGATTCAGGTGATGATTCAGACGATTCAGCATGTTCCCTCTCATGAGTTCGTGCTGTTTGCTCTCTTTGTTTGACTGGTGATGTTGAATCTTCACCAGCGCTGTCAATTACTTCTTCATCGGATGATTCCTCCACCTGCACTTCAAGTTTTACAGGTGAACGTGGGCTGTCATGAGTTTCTTCTGTTTGCTCTTTTTGTTTCATAGGTGATGTTGAATGTTCTGCAGTGCCGTCAATTACTTCTTCATCAGACGACGACTCCATCTGCACTTCAAGTTTTACAGGTGAGCGTTGTCTTTCATGAGTTTGTTCTGTTTGCTCGTTTTGTTTGATAGGTGATGTTGAATGTTCTTCAGCGCCCTCAATTACTTCTTCATCAGATGACTCCTCCATCTGCACTTCAAGTTTTACTGGCGAGTGTTGACTGTCTTCTCTTTCAGGGGGTGGTGACTCTTTCAAGCTGCGGTCCATATTAATTGATGCAGCCATCTTTTCCTGATCAGAATGTGCATCCAATTTGCTTGGTGAGTCCACCAAATCTTCCTTTCCATGGGAAGAATTTTCATGATCACTGCCTTTGGAGGGTGAGTTAACTGCACTCTCTTCCTTTTTCCTTGGAGAATCATCAGATGCGACTGACTTAACTGGCGAGCTAATGCTCTCATTTTCATTGACGGAATCCACCACCTCATCTTGGGGCTTTGAATCTCTTTGTTTCGGAATAATGGGCCCAAGTTTGGAGTCAAGGTCCCTAACAAAATTCGTCAGAGATCTCGCATCACAAGCTGATTCTAGTTTTCCAGGAAATGCCAACTGTCATAAGAATGAAAAAATAGTTTACATGCCAGTCGCGTACAAGTTAAACAGAATTCCATGCTCATTTCATATAAAAATAAAAAATTAAACACAAAATGTTGAGTGTATCCAATTGGGCTAATAGCACATCTATAAAACTTTAAGGTTATTACCAATTGAACTACAAAGCATATATGTTTTTTCCATATAAACAATATTACTGATCATTAAAGTGGACAATACAAGATATAAAGGGGTGTAAGAGACGCCTCGGCAAGAGAGTTGCTAAAATTATAGACAAATCAAGAGAAGAACGGCATGTGACCAACAAGGAATGAAGGAGACCATTACTATCGTGATCTCTGTGCTCAATGCAAACATGGTATCCTTATTCTTTTTATACTCCACTGGTGGAATCCTAGAATCGTCTTCATACAACAAACATGATCATCATAATTTACTGCATACCATAGTGGCATAGTTGCAAAAGTGCATAGGTGCATACATCACCACCACAAAAAAAACTCAAATGTATACTGACATAACTAGCAAGCTAAGAAGTTCCAGAGAAATGATGTTTGTGGAACATCTTAGTAAGTGAAGATCTGAGTTATTTTTTGGTTACAGTAATTATAGAATCATGACCCCCACCCATCCACACACACACAACAACAACAACAACAACAACAACAAAAGATCCAGTATGATTTTCCTGTTCAGTATAATGTATCAGCAGTTAAAGTACTTGGCACAATTCTAAGATAATTTATATGCAAACTAGATTATGTGATAGTTAAAATACAAGTCACCTCAAAATGTTTCTGGCCTAAGCATGTAATCGGGATGGTTTCATGTAAATCCTAGTGGCAAAATAGGCGAAATTTTACTTTCCTATAATTGCTATATAGCAGTGGCAGACTGGCAGTGTATTATAGAAACAAAAAAATATGCAACGCTTTTCTGTAGCTCACCTTGTGAATTTCTACTGCTCTTTCTTTCAGATCTTCTGCTGAAGCTTTCCTGTGAAACCCTTGCAGGATGTTGGACAAGTGCGACTGGAGATTCTCTGACCGGTGATCTACAATTGTATGCTGAGGAACAAGGGACTGACAACCGACTGAGTAAAAGGGGCATTTTACAAGCTTCATTGGACAAACAGTTATACAATGTCTGTCCATATCTCGCCTCATAATATTATCCGGGCATTTCTGTTCACATGGAAGTATTTTGAAAGGACAGACAGAATCGTGATAGTCCATCTGACCTGCACTAAACGAAGAATTGCAGCCCTCGTTATCACAAGACATTGCCCTAAAACTGCAATTCAACTTGTGCTCTTGTACATCTTCCCGGGACTTAAATTTACTGTTGCAGTAAAATAAATTCTTGAAATCGACATTCTTCAAGAGAGTTTGCGCAACCAAAACTCTCCTGTTTAACAACCAAAAACCATTTATTTCCATTTCTTGCACAAAATCCTCTATCCAGTCTTCCCGTCTGTCACTCATCAACCACCCTGAAACCCGGCTAAAAAAATTCCTCTTGGAACTCACAAAATCATCAACAAAGTCAGCAATAATATCATAGGGGTTATCGGAGACTTCCATGCCCGGATTACCTTCTAGGACCACAGCCTCAGCCACAAAATGTTCACTCCGTTGGATAAGGTAGTCCACCATTTCTCTACGGATGTCAACTGCCACAGAAACCGGGCTCTTCAAGATACCACCAGTAGTGTTGTCAATGCAGGCAGAAGCCAATCCGGGAAGAAATGCCTGCGCGATTTTATGAACTATGTCGGTATCGCAGAGATGACAGTGAAAGAAAGGCCCACTCTCATTTTCTACTTCAACTTTCTCCGGGTTGAGGTCAATATCCTCCATAGGTGGATTCACATTGATACTGTGAAAAACACAGTCAATCACAGAGTAATCATCATCAGAAATTACAATACACCTAAATGACATCCATCCACATAATCGAATAATATGCATAGATATTATACGGTGGCACATGAATAATGAGTATATGAAACTAATAAATACCCAGGGATCACAAGAAACAGAAGTTGAATAATCTTCTAGCAAAAGCCACAACTCTAATACCTTGAGAAAAGCTCCTCTTGATGCTTTTTTTAACCAATACATAACAAAATCACATCGAGGAAGTGGCAGTTGAAATCAATCAAATAGTAAGGTGAGAAGTATTAATAACAAAATAATCCGACTGAATAATGCTGCATCACATCCATCACAATTGAAACAAAAACAAACAGTGAGCTCATCATATCATATCATATAATAAACCTAGATCGATAATTAACAAAAAATAACGAGAGTTGTGGATCTAGAAATCCTCGTATAAGATTGAGCTCCGACTGAATTGAGAAATAAAAATGAAATAGAATACCGCGTCGGAAATCATGCCTTATCTCTCCTGATGAATCCATTTGCTCTCAGAACTGACCGAGTCAGACAGAAGAACACCACAAATTTATTTGTTTTACAAGTCTAGAAATGAAAATATTCATTATAATTTGACAATCAGAAATCAACAAATACGAAAATGCACGAGAGAGAAACAACCATCGGCATCAATATCTTTTTGTTTCAGATGAAAATTCAAGCAATTACAGATGACAAAGCAAGCTATTAACTCCAAAGTCCAGAAATCGCGGATCGGATCGTTCTAAGCATGTGTAAATTTGCATTCGTCAATGAATTGGAGCAGTGAAAACGGTTGATCAATTCATGACAAAATACGAGAAAGTTTGGGCGATCGTAAATGAATATTAATTACCTGGAAATCATTTCAGCTGAATTCAACAAGTTTTCTGGTTTTGATGATGGGATTAGTGATTTGATTAGATGTGAGTCAAGTCTATTTAAGTTTCTAACCGTCGATTAGATTGAAAATTCGCCGCCAGAGTGCGATTTACTTTTGTGAGGGAGAATGGGGATCGTAAAGAAATTACAGAAACCAGTGCTTCATTTTTTGGAAAATCTCATTAGTTTTGAATAAATTATGATTACATTTTGCACTTTATTTAGCACTGATACAACTCCAGTGCTCGGCGGGATGAGTCGCATGGAACGGATGCCACTAAGAAATAAATATATATATTATTCAGGTCAGTTCAGTTCATCTACCAGTTATATTATCAGCTGGTCTTGCTCGATATAACAACACATTCTTAGTGAAAACAACTAATGCATTTAGCTACAACCACGGTCTCTTTTTAATCGCTTTATAAAAACTATACTGCATCCTGCATAAAACTCACTCACTCCTCTAAAATCTTTATTTGAACTCCGAATCCACTTATGTTATGACCGTTCAACTCTGTTTTCTTGAGATTTTGAAACTTTCATGCTTCAATTAATGCATCAATATGCATTTATTTTAGACTCATTCTTTACGGATTAAACATAAACCTAGATAATACAACAAAACACGAAAACGTGAAAATATCCTAACAAAATAAACAAAAACTAAACTTAACAACTACAAAAACATCAAAACCTTCATTCGATTCGATTACGATTAGTTATATTTTTATCTACATTCGATTCAATAAACTTCAGTTGAAAATAACAGAGCCTTAATACTAATATAAAATATAACTAAGCGATAATATTACTACCTACCCTACCAGTATGCGGGGCTGATTTGCAATACATGATTCGTTTTGTACCTATCACTCTTTATTTCTGTTGTACCTCCTCCATTGCAAAACGGGTTTTAATTTCTTCTGAAACTAGCAAGCAGAATATAGAAAAAACTCTCCTCCCATCTAGTTAATTCTAATGGCGAAAACAATGCTGAGAAGCAGAGTATAGAATGCCCATTGTTCGTTTGGTTCTCCTCCAATCCACAAAGGATAGCTGCTAATACCTTTTCAATTGAGGACACTAATTCCATTTCCTTAGCTAAAGCCCTAATCTTCCTCAACTCCAATCCACAAAGGATGGCTGTTTCAGAAGAGGAATCTTCATCCTCTTCCTCATCACGCCCAAACCTTCATAACACCAACACCAATTGGCGATCACCTCCCAAGAACAGCGATGCTTTCTACCTCGCTAAGACTGTCATGAGAGGTAGCATCGCTCGTCAAGCTGTTCGTGCTCGCTTCCGTACTCCATCTTCTTACGATGTAGTTTTTGGGAAGGTTTGTTTTGCCACTGTTTCTACTTTTTTCGAGTTAGCTGTTTGTTTCGTGTTGTGCTTGTTTGCGGCAAATTGTTAATTGCAGCGTGATTCTGATCTAATTAGCAACGACCAATTGTATTCATACTGCTACTTCAGTATCTCTTGTCTGCTTGTGCATTGGATCAATCTTATTGTTGTCAGTCTATCATCAACCTTGCTTAGTTACATGACAAAAAACAAAGTGAGCTGCTCAACAATGGTTCTAATAATTATCATGGTGCTGCTGCTGCTAAAACATTTATTGTCTACTCTGCTTGCTTGTTGTGCAGGACATAATCTTATTGTTCATCTTCAGTCTATGCTCAACCTTAGTTAAGTATATGAGAAATGCAAAGATTAGTTCTAACAATCTTAATGGTTGTTTGATTAGCTCGATTATACATCAAGCTGGTATATTATATTATACTCTTTCCATCCCCGTGATTAGTTTACCTTTGATTTTTGAGTGCGAGTTTGAAGGGTCATTCAGTTATTGTTACATGTATGTGGTGGTGGTGGTTGGGTACATAATACAGTTCCTAAAAAGGAAATGTAAACTATTGATTGGGATGGACAAGAAAGGAAAACAAATTATCAGTTGGGACGTCAGGAGTACTCTCTAAAGGAGCGCATCATCGTTAATTGTGTATTGTGGTGAACAGATAAAGAATTATGTTTTTGGGTTCTAAAATACTTGCTACTAGTTAAAAATTGGTGCTGTTGCTATAGCAGATACAAAATTTAATTTTGTGATCACGAAATCTATTTCCAGGAAACATCAATAGAGCTGGTGATAGTTGACGAGGATGGGATTTTGCAATCTATTACCGAGCAACCTATTTTTGGTACAATAAAAGATCTTGCGGTCCTTCCTTGGAATGAGAGGTTTCATGTGCAGAGTCCAAAAGTATGTATCTTCTTCTTTTTTTTTTTCCTTTTCGTTTTCATAACATATATATGAAGTTAGTGTGGGAATTTTACTGGAGTTTGAAGGCAACCTGCTCAATTGCCTTGTAGACAGTGGCAAAGGACATGCTGATCGTCATCTCTGATTCAGGAAAGCTGTCATTTCTCGCTTTCAGCAATGAAGTACACAGGTTTTGTGCTAAATATGTATCAAAGTTGAATATGTATCAACATTTATTTTGTGATTTTTTTTGTTTTTGGCTTGTGCCCTTCCATCTGATTTCAACCAAAAACTTTGATGATCTGTTAATTGCTTGCATCTTTGCCCAGATTTCTCCCATTGACACATATTCAACTCTCTGCGCCTGGAAACTCAAGGGATCAAGTTGGGAGGATGCTGGTTGTTGATTCTACGTGAGTTAATAGGGCCTGTGCAGATTTGTTAATGCTAAATGTTTTACATAAATGCAAATGCCGCCCAGAAAATGCAGAATGGCTATTCATGCATCTTTTTTTTTTTCTAATTATTCTGTACAGTGGCTGTTTCGTTGCTGTTAGTGCATATGAGGACCAATTGGCTATTTTCTCGCTATCAATGTCCGCAACCGGTGATATCACTGATACGGTTGATTCCACGCTGATACTTCATCCATTATTGCAATCTCCTTAAAAGCCACTTTGGATAACATTTCAGAGTCATTTTCAATTTCCAAGTGTTTTCTAATATGTTCTTTCATGTGCTCCTTCAGAGAATATTCTGTCCTACTGAAAAGGATGGCCGCTTGAAAACTTCTCGAGGTTCTACAGATATCTCTGGGACTATATGGAGCATGTGCTTCATCTCGGAAGATCCCTATGTGGCTAGCAAGGGTTGTGGGCCTCTATTGGCTATTCTTCTGAACAGGTCATATTTCTTGAGAATTAGAGCTGCTATCCTTTTATTTACGCTTCTAGCTTTCTATAATAAATCAGTTATGTATATCTTTAGCAACTCAGTACTCTCTTTTTATGGAAGTTTTGGGTTGCAGGAGGGGATTTTTGTGCCGTAATGAACTTCTGTTACTGCGATGGAATATTGAGGAGCAAGATGTCCATGTACTATATCAGTTTGCGGAAGCTGGACCTTTTGCACATCACATAGTTGAAGTCCCCAACTCTCATGGATTTGCTTTTCTTTTTAGGGCCGGTGATATCTGCCTAATGGATTTCCGGAATCACCAAAGTCCTTCTTGTGTCTATCGGACTAGCTTAAACTTCAGTCCTGAGGAACTGAAATTTGAACATGCTATCAGTCCACCAGATATCATGGATGATTATAGTGTTGCTGCTTCTGCTCTACTGGAGCTCAGTGACATAAATAAAAGTGATGATCCAATGAATATTGATGATTTTAGTAACATTATACCTGGTCGCAATTATGTCTGCTCGTGGAGTTGGGAACCTGGCCCGACAAATACTCCTAGGATAGTTTTCAGTGCTGACTCTGGAGATATTTATGCAATTGAAATACTTTTTGAGGCTGAGGGTCTCAGAGTAAATTTGTCTGATTGTCTCTACAAGGGTCTGCCATCTGATGTTCTACTATGGCTTGATAGTGGTTTGCTTGCAGCTATTGTTGGAATGGCTGATGGAATGGTCTTAAAATTTGACGGGGGTTCACTGCAATACAAAAGCCCGATTCAAAACATTGCACCAATCTTAGATATGTGTATTGTTGATTATTCTGATGAGGAACACAATCAAATTTTTGCCTGCTCTGGAATGGCTCCTGAGGGATCCTTGCGGATCATAAGAAGTGGTATCAGTGTGGAGAAATTGTTGAAGACTGCTCCTATCTACCAAGGTGTAACAGGCACTTGGACTGTCAAAATGAGAGTTTCTGATGCCTTTCATTCTTTTCTTGTTCTATCATTTGTTGAAGAGACCAGGGTGCTTTCGGTCGGTGTCAACTTTTCAGATGTGACTGACTCAGTTGGTTATCTGCCTGATGTATGTACTTTGGCTTGTGGTCTCGTGGCTGATGGTGTACTTGTCCAGATATACCAACACGGAGTAAGGTTATGTTTGCCTGTCAGAGATGTGCATCCTGATGGTATACCACTGTCATCTCCAGTTTGTTCATCGTGGTTTCCTGATAACATGACTATTAGTCTTGGATCTGTTGGGCATGCTATGATTGTTGTAGCAACTTCGAATCCATGCTTCTTACTTATTCTTGGTATTAGGTCCCACTCACCTTATCATTATGAAGTGCATCAGATGCGGAGTGTAAAGCTGCAGAATGAGTTATCTTGTATTTCCATACCTCAGAAATGCCTCAGGCAGAACAAATCGTTGATGGATTATGCAGATAGCAACTCTAGAATAGCTCTTCCATCGGGAATTCATGCTGACGGTGTGTTTGTTATTGGTACTCATAAACCTTCTGTGGAAGTTGTATCCTTTTCACGGGAGACTGGACTAAAGGTCCTAGCCATGGGGAATATTTCATTACTGAACACTGTGGGTACCAGCATTAGTGGATGCATTCCTCAAGATGTAAGACTTGTCTTAGTTGATCGTCTATACGTCCTTTCCGGACTGAGGAATGGAATGCTGCTTAGGTTTGAGTGGCCAATTGCCACTAAAGCATCCTCCATAGGGTTAGCTGGTCAACAAGCTGCTGTCCGTTCCTGTAGTCTCAACTCACATGTTTCATTGAATGCCATGCCTCCCAACCATGAAGTTCCACCGGCATTTATGTCGGATGCATCAGGGAAGACTAGAGGAGAATCCCCGATAAACCTTCAGCTGATTGCTGTGCGGCGCATTGGTATTGCACCTGTTTTCTTGGTCTCGTTGAGTGATTCCCTTGATGCTGATATAATTGCTCTCAGTGATAGGCCTTGGTTATTGCAGACTGCAAGGCATAGCCTCTCATATACGTCCATTTCCTTTCAACCTTCTACTCATGTAACTCCTGTGTGTTCAGTTGAATGTCCCAGAGGAATTTTATTTGTTGCAGAGAACAGTCTTCATTTGGTAATAAAACTCTTTCTTGTATATTTAGTGGTATGGAAGTGTCATCCTTTTATCCTTGCTTGATACTTTCTATGTGGACATTTTTAATTCGGGTGTGGGGTGGTCTGCTAAGGCTACGGAGGGGAGGCATTATTTTTTATTTTTTTTGTGATTGGGAGCTTGCATATATGCACAATGTGGAATTCAAGGGTATTACATTTGGTGTATGTAACTTTCTAGGTATTACAAGGACTCGGATAGTTTCACATACCTAACTTTACTCTCTCATTCTTCTTCCTCTTATTCTTCTTCCTGTTTTTTCCCTGCTGTTGTTGTTCATACGTTTGCACTAGAATATTTGCTGGCCCGCAGATTTTTGTAAACATGGCATGGGGTCAGATATTTATATTGTTATGTGATTTTCTGTATCTGTATTGGCTGCTTCTGGTTTAGAGAATAATTGGATTAATTGGAAGTTGTAATAACTAATTGGTTCCAGTTTCTGTCAACTAATTTTGTACTGTCATAAGCTTTGCATTTGTTTGTGGTTTCTGTATTTTAAATTGGCTGCTTAGCAGATTCTTGTTCAGAGTATTATTGCAAACCTAAAAACGTCCTGATTCGAATTTGTGAATACCAATTTTGTACTGCTTAAACCTTTGATATGATGTGTGACTGGTAAACGTTATACCATCGCCCTTTGATATTCTTATGGTGTCTTATTCTGTCCTAGGTGGAAATGGTGCCAAGTAAGAGGCTTAATGTGCAGAAATTTCATCTTGGCGGAACCCCGAGGAAAGTTCTCTATCATAGTGATAGCAGGTTGCTGATTGTCATGAGAACGGACTTAGATAATGAGTCACGCTCGTCTGACGTTTGTTGTGTGGATCCCTTAAGCGGAGCTGTTTTATCATCTTTTAAGTTTGATCCTGGGGAGACATGTAAATGCATGGAGTTAGTAAATGTTGGAAATGAGCAAGTATTGGTCGTTGGAACTAGCTTATCCGCGGGTCCAGCCATCATGCCAAGTGGTGAAGCTGAAGCGTATGTTACCAGTGGACTTTCTCCATTCTAGATTTCACTTTATTGTTGTTGTTGTCGTCGTTACTTCTGTATGTGTACGTTACTAGTTTTCTTATGTTGTGGACAGTACAAAAGGCCGTTTGGTAGTTCTTTGCATCGAACATATGCAAAATTCAGATAGTGGTTCCGCAACACAATGTCCAAAGATTGGCTCTTCTTCCCAGCGGTCATTGCCATCAAGTGATGTTGGGGGCTATGCAGCAGAACGGCTGTCTAACAGTAGTCTCTGCAGCAGCCCAGATGATAGCTATGATGGTATCAAACTTGAAGAAACCGAAGTGTGGCACTTGCGATTAGCCTTTTCATCCCTAATGAATGGGATGGTCCTTGCGGTCTGTCCTTATCTAAATCGTTATTTCCTAGCTTCCTCTGGTCATTCTGTAAGTCATGAACATTTCAGTTCTGCCTATACCAAGTCTCATTGAAATAAATGTGTTCTTATTTTGAGTAGGTTCATTCTATTAATTGGGTTTTGAATTTGTCAGTTCCACGTTTGTGGTTTTCCAAGCGACAGCCCCCAAAGGGCGAAAAAATATGCTACGGCAAGAACTCGTTTTACTATTGTGTCTCTGACAACAGAGCTCACCAGGATAGCTGTTGGTGATTGCCGTGATGGCATTCTTTTCTATTGGTATCATGAGGTCAGTACCTAACCTAGTCTTGTCTTGTGATGATATACGAGCTTAGTTAGTCCATTATAAAACATACAAACTTACCAGAGAGTAGTCATGAAGAAAAGAAATCAAGATTGTTGCTGGATTTGTTACAGACTACTACTTTCACTCTTTTCTGGCAGGATGCAAAAAAGCTGGAGCAAATTTATTGTGATCCTGTGCAAAGGCTAGTTGCTGATTGTGTTCTTATGGATGACGACACTGCAGTCGTGTCAGACCGGAAGGGAGGTATTGCTGTTTTGTCATGTGCAGATCACAACTTAGAAGGTATTTGTCTGAAGCTTGCGTTGCTTCTCCATAGATATAACCCCCCCTCCCCCCTAACCAAAATGCCAAAGCATGAACATATGTATGGGAGTACAGTTTTGGAAGAAAGTAATACTGATGTTTATGGTACAGGAGTATTTTCCTAGTTCTTGAATGAATATTACACTGTTTATACATAGAGGCTTAGCGAATATAATCCAATTAGTCAAAGGGAAATGGTAAGTTTTATAAATTGGACTTTAAATGTGACATATAAATGTATGTTATATGGCAAACTTGTCACGATTCTGTGTGATCTTTTGCCATGTCGCTGAAGTTTCCAATACTCATCCTCGTCATTTTGACTTCTTATAACATGTAACGGTTGTGTGTGCCTTGCTGTCTTTTTTAATGTAATTATCTTCACTTGCATTGTGGGCTGATGAAACTTCATGGTACAGATGATGTAAGTCCAGAACGCAACTTGACCCAGAGTTGTTCATATTATATGGGTGAGATCGCCATGAGCATTCAGAAGGTAATGTATGCATCTTTATTTTTCTGCTTAATGCTACAGTATTACAACGTACTGCTGCAAAAAGATAAGCGTATGAATATAAATCCGTGTCCGTGGATTTACTAACTTGTTATTCTGTTTTCACTGAAGTTTTCTCCATATCCCGTCTTTAGGAAAGGCAGCTTCAGTTTCTTAAGCTTAATGTAATAGGCTAGATTCATGATCTTCAAGAGAGCATTATGTGGAGCTTGGGCTTTAGGCTTGATGACTTAGATCCTGAAATAGTATTACTCTTTGAGAGTTTGTGTGTGTGCTTATAAAAACTTGGTCCATGAGGTATTGTATGAGCTTAAGACTGAGTCTTGGTAATAAGAAATGTGATTGTGACTTGATATACAGATTATCTGAGAACGTACTCGCATGAGTTAGTAAGAGCTGTCGTAAGTTATCATCATTTTCGCTTATCTCTTCTTTCAAGCCACTCTTCGCCTGCCAAATTAGGCTAAGGTTGGTTGCAGACCGCATTAATTATCAAGAATAACACACACAGGTTGTGTTGCCAAAAGCAGAGCTCCATGCAGTGACTTAAGCATCGTGTATATGCCTAGAAATTAGAATAAATATTTTATTTGATAAATGAACGGTCTATATAGCTATAGACCAATACAAGTCTTTTTAGGGGTGACACTTTAATAGAGGAATTCCTAGTTTGACCTATGTACAACTCTTTATTTGAAGAAATTAACATAACATCATATAATATTCACCCATATTAGAACTCAGTCCCTGAAGAAAGAAGCATGTGAGGTTGAAGCAATCTGGTAATCGAGCGGGTGAATATTATATGATGTGTTTAGCGTAGGCAAAAAACATGCGTCTCAACAATGTCAAAGGATGTAGCGGAGGTTTCTGGAAAGGAGCCAAAGCATCCTGATCCTTCTAAGGATCGCGAATTGCAGAATACGTAGACCTGTGCCGTAAGTGTTTGGTCTAAGGGCGGATAAAGGCCTATATAGTAGTTTGGGCTACACTTGGTGACTTTTAGCAGTAATAGTTTCCTTTTGGACTTCCAGTTCTTCAATACCTAGTTTACTTCAAGTCATTTATAGCATTTAGTCTAGAAGGAGAATCTCTTTTAGGTTAGATATCTATTGCTTCCATTTGACACTGAACAGAATGATTATGAGAGAAGTAACACTGAAGGCTGATCATTCCAACTTCCAACTGTAGGTCCAGCTGCTACGTAGGATTTTTAGCAGCCTCAATCCACACGCGTTGGGCTAGGTTGTATGCACTTCATAATCTGTGACCCACAATCACATTTATTAAGCTTTGAAATCGGCTGTGGGTTGGTTTACCAGCAACCTCAGCTACTTACTCTACAAGCATCATTCAGGCTTATCCCGGACCACTGGATTGTTTTCTGTTGCTGCTGCATTCACAGTTAGAATAGAACTCATATTATTCTTTATATATGTAATAAGAAATTTGGGTATTGCATCCTGTGGTGTTTGATTTTTTCAAATAAATAGCTGAGGTATACACAAAGTTGTAAGATTGAGTACGGCAACCATGCGACCGAGCCACAAGCCCGCGAGAACTGCAGTCTATTGGACAATCAAGCATTTCTAAAGAACCTGTAATATTGTTCTGCCTTCAGAGTTCCATAGGAAGATTAATATTGATAGAAACACACATGCATTTGTAATGTTTTGATTTTCATCTTGTCCATAAATTTTCTGCTCATCTTGCAACAGGGATCATTTTCATACAAACTTCCCGCGGATGATATGTTCAAGGAGTGTGGTGCTCCTAGTAATAGCATTAACTTAACTCAAAACTGTATCATGGCATCGACACTGTTAGGGAACATAATGATCTTCATCCCAATGACTAGGTATGTATTTCTATTCATTACATTCTTTTCTTCTTTTTCTTCTCCAGCATTTCTTCATCTGAACAAATAGAAATCCGTAATTGTCTTTGTTAGGGTAGACTTGGTAGAGCTTTGAGTATGATCGTTTTAATTCTGTTGTTTGAAGTTAGTCTTTATATTAACAGAAGCATCTTGAAATATGAAAAGGGGTGTATTTTCAGGCATGTTTCCAGATGAAAAACTGTCCTCTGTATTCTTGTGGGCATGCGATCTCCCTTTGCTTTGGCAAAAAAATGGGGATCCCCTTAAAAGTAAACTTTCATTGGTTACTATGGTTTGCATTGAAGTTGAAAAATGTGAATGAAAGTGTTTTCTATTCACTGATTGGCTTTTGTCCTTGAGGTTGTGTCGTCAGTGTTGCCTTTTATTGATGAGAGCATCTTTTTTGCAGGGAAGAGTATGAGTTGTTAGAAGATGTTCAAGCTAGGCTGGTGGTTCACCCATTAACACTTCCTATTCTAGGAAATGATCATAACGAATATAGAAGCCGTGAAAGTCTGGTGAGCATCATTGAATGAATTGTGAAGATATCTTCTTGTTTCAAGTATCTCTTTAGTTTAAATTACTAGAAATTTTTCCTCAGTTTTTTATACATATTATTTGAGGCGGATTTAGAGTTGATGTTCCCTTTTCTGTTTTGCAATATGTTCTGCAGGCTGGAATACCTAAAATACTTGACGGTGACATATTGGCTCAATTCTTGGACCTTACTAGTGTGGAACAGGAGGCCGTGTTGTCGTTACCACTTGGGTCAGCAAACACAATCAAGTTAAATGAGAAACCATGTATGCCAGTTATGGTTAACCAGGTTGTTCGTTTGCTTGAACGAGTACATTATGCCCTGAGCTAAGTTATGTGGCCTTTCCTTGGGATTCCGCCTTCTGTGCCTCAGGCTCCTGTTTGCTTGAGTGAGCAGTGTTAAATCAATGGATTGCTGAATCCTGTACAGGTGTGTAGGACATAGGTCTTGTTCGATTAGTCGTCCAACAAGTATCCTTCACTAGCTCCTGCTTTTATCCTCAGCTCCGCACCAACTACTAGCATGCAGAGTGAAACAAGTGAGCTGATGAAATCCTCTCACCTTTGTTGTATAAATATGTGCCTGGAATTTGATTTTACTCCACAGCAATCGGGGCGCCAGTCTAAACTGGTAGTGTTATTTGTAAACAAGTTTTATAGATATATGTGATCTGAATTACTGAGTGCAAGTTTCCTGTGAAGTGTAAATATGAAGACCCGTAAAATATGTGGCTATAGACTATAGTGAACAGTGTTTAATTGGGTTCCCCAAAATATTTACTGAGGTGTTTATCAGTTTATGATATGTGCATGGATCAAAATTTTGGTTTGGGAACATATATTGTTTGCATTATTTGTATAGACTCAATGATTCACAAGTTCAATTGTAGAGCATTATCTGCAGACTCAATGATTGAAAACACATAGTTCACTTCTTCCATATATAAACTAAATAAATGATTCAAAACACGTAAAAGTTGAACCCGAAAACCGTACATAAACTCGGTGTATACAAAATTGATCCAAACAAAAACTCGATGATGTACAAAATAGTCTGGAAATGTACATACATACATAACATAATAATGTCACCGAAACAAATATGTACAGAACATTAGTGACTGACAATGTCATCAAATTTCAACACAACAGGCAGACTGAACAAATCCAGTAAACTCCTCAGGAACATCAATCTTATTCAATTTCCCTTTCTGCCCCTTCTTATCCACTAAGAAGAACCCATGTGGCGCACCTTGGTAAGTCGACCCGGTAACCAACGTCCATTTCCCTAGGTCCACCCCACATGCCCCTACCTTCACACCCGGGTCCAACTCCGCCCAGCAGACCAGTGACTGCCCCGACCCGCCCACCCCGACACACGACCTCGGGCATCGACTCGCACCCCACGCGTCCTCCACCCGTCTCCACTCACCCGACCCGACATCATAAACATCCGCACTACTCTTAAAAACCCCTTGCGTCTCGGTCCCGTACCCGCTCACGACCCAAAACTCCGACCCGATAACCACACCCTCGCACTCGTCTCGCTCCTCACTCATCCGAGTCAACTCGGTCCACTCGTTCTTTTCGACGTCGAAAGCCCACGTGGAGCTCAACGCATTTTTACTCTCGTCGTGGCCCCCGGCGACCAAAACTCGCCCTCCGACTGCCCCGACAGCGAAAAAGGACCGAGTCGAGGGCAAGTCAGCACACTGAGTCCACCTCTGAGTCGTGAACTCGTACACGAACACGTCTTTCACCGGTTCCCAACTCGTTGGGTCCCACCCACCCATGATCACCAGCTTACCTTCTGTGCTGGCTATTTGGCAGAACATTGGCAACCCGTCCGGGTACTTGGGAACCGGCTCCAACCGGTCCCAGATACCCGTAACCGGGTCGAACAACGATATGCCGTATCTTACCGGTCCGACAGGCTTGGACTCGGATTGGACCGGGATTGCTTGAATTAAGCAAGCGGGTTTATAAGTAAACCCGGTTTTCTTCCTGTGGTAGTAGAAATCTTTGCTAAGGAGAAGATGACGCCATCGACGGCAAACTCGGGATGTGACTCGGTGAGTCGAGTAGTGTAACCGAGTTAAGCACTCAAGAGCGAGTTCTTCAGGAAGATAAGGGATTAGCTCAGTGAAGAGTTCTTGATCAGCTTCCATCAATACTGTTTTTGTTTTTGTTATAAAATAAACAGAAGAAGAGATTGCAACTTTTTGAACTTGAAATGTACACAGCTAGTATTTTGATAGTATTTGAATTGGATATGTATGAAGATGAGGGCATTGGTTCTGAGAATTTATTTATATATAGTGACCTGAACCTGAAGTAAGGAAGAAAATCATGGGGGACACGTGGCGACTTTTGGATTTCAGCACAATTAATAAATGATTTTCTTGAAAGCTACAACTTTTTAAGAATTTTTATTGGGGGAATGGAAGGGACATGACCATGTGGGTTGTCACTTTGAAGGATAGAATAGCCCATTTGGGATTTTGCCAAATCAATGAATTTTAATTTTAAGTATTAATTAGAATTGGCTTCCATCTTCATATGGAAAACTCCATGCTATCAAGCATGTGAATGGTGATGAGATCAAGTAAAGTTGACATGGAAAATTAATTTGGAACTTTAGTATGGAGTTCTTATTGCCTACTATTCAATGAGAATCGGATATGTTGCTTTTTTTCAATTTTTTTCCCTTTTTACATTGCAAATTAAATGTTACTATACTAAGAACTGAGAAGATGATCTCTCTTCTAATTTGGAATCTACTTGGACTCAAACAAGGATTGTCACGTATTCTAATTAAAAAGTTCAGAATCCAACTTTGACATGTTTGATTTTGGTACAAAATTATGTTCCTTTTTACAAAACACAACTCTAAATCCGCTCAAGGTATTTGAATATTTGATATATTAAACAAGTCTCCCATGAAAAGATGATACCAATTGCACAAGTTGTTTTTGGAGCTAGGTCAACCAAGTTGTGTTAATTAGTTGATGAATCAAGTGGGCTTGTGTATATGTGTATCCTCTATCCTGTTTAGGCTTGAACACTTAAAGTGATTAGATTAGAGTTGGCAACACCTATAGTACAATTGACAATTTGAAGATACATTAGAACAATATAGGATCCGGAAAAAACTAAAAGAAACTATTATTGTAAAGAGTTTCTTCATAAATATAGTTATTTACTGAAAGAGTTTATATATACAAGTTGGGCCATGAACTTTTATAACTATGGTAAATTTATTAAGAGTATTAGGCTCTGTTCTTTTCATCTGAAAATTCATTAATTTCAATTCAGTTATGTTCAGATGAGGAGAAAAGTGATGTTCTCTTCGTCTAAACAGAATTGAACAGATCTAAACTAAACTGAATTGTAGTATAAAAAACAACTGAGCAGAATTGAACTAAATTGAACTGAATGAATTTGAACTGAACTAAAATTAATAAATTTTCGGATAAAAACACATAGTTTAACTTAACTTTAGAGTGAGGGAGAGATATTACTCTGTGTAACTGTGTGTCATTAATCATGCAGCCAGAATGCAAGATAGAAGACAGACAGAAATACTAGGGGCATTAATTAATTTATCTCTTCCAAACAGTTGAAGTTGTTCTTTTTATTCCACTTTTCTTCTTCTCGTAGGATAAGATCAATATCAAACTCGACCAGGTCCATGACTCACTCGTCCTCTATTTTCTTGATAATACTATATTCCATATTCCTTTTCAATCTCTTTAAAACTATTTGTCTCCATACTCTTATTCTTAATTTTCAAAAAATTATATACTCCATTATATATTCAAAGTAATGATATAACCCAATAGAAGTCAAGTGGGAAAATCAATTTTATCTCTCATTTTTACTCAATTTCGCCAAAAACAGTACAAATCACACTAAAATGAAAAGAAAAGCCCAGACTCACATATGGGCGCGTGAAGAAACATTCTAGCGATAGACTTCCGAGATCATTATCTTCTCTTTCCATTTTTTTCTCAATTAATTAGATCTGGTGATTCACCCCATTCCCTTTTCCGTCTTATACCTAAACGCCTAAAAGTGAGATTCAGTGCAAGAATCGGATCGATACGGTCAAGAAGAAGTATAAGGTCGACTCTAACGGTGGATCGAGTAGAGGGCGGTTTTCGACTAAATCGATGAATTGATCGGCCGTTTGCGAAATAAGTTGGAGCCAGACTGGAGGTAAGCTAGCAATGGAGGTTTCAATAGGGTTAGATATGGTTCGTACAGTATTGATGCAGCTCCTTCCTTCTCCGAGCCCTCGGCTTCAGCTGAGTGGTAGCAGTAAGGAGACTGGAGTGGTGGAGGCATGGATGAGTGGGCTTAATTTAGATACAGGCTCTCTTCATTTTCACTCAGCTGCCTATAGCCTTGTGGACCGATCTGTTTGAAATTGAAAATCAGGCTAAAGATTCCTGTTGCGAAAATTCTGAGAGGTGCGTTCTTTTTTTCATGCTTCTTTTTTTAATCGACTGCTCGGTGCTGGTTTTTGTGCGAATATAGGTGTTCTTAGATCTGCAATTTGGTGAGTGATTCACTATGATTTGGTGAATTGGTGTGATACAGGGAAAATTGGGGTTATTGGGATTGGAGATTACGGACTTTTTATTTGTAGTTGAGTTGATAAGATCTTCTTTCTTGGTAGTTTAAGATTATAGTTTTTATGATTGAGTGGATGCATCTTTCGATTGTGTGAAATAAGTACCCATTAGTTCTAATTTTCCATTTGAAGCTAAGTCAAGAAACTAATTATGCCTGGTATGTAATTGAAGGATAATACAAGTGTTGGGTAGAAATTGTTATTAGAGTATTTTATATTATAAACGTTGATCCATGGATGGGAACATGACAACCCATCAACCCATAATGAAAGTAAACTGCTTGCCGCAAATTTTATTGATCAGTCTACTTCAATCTTGGGATATGGAGTTGGTAAATGCTTTCTTTTGGGTAGAAGATGTTGAACTTATTTTACAGACCCCATTGGCATTGTTTGGTAGAAGATGTTGAACTTAGGATACATGGTAGCAGTAGTAGCGTTGAGGTCAGGAACTAGGATTTTGTTTGGAGCCTAAATATTCCAAATAAGATCAATGTTTTTGCTTGATGACTTCTCCGAAATGCCCTCCCAGTTTCCTAAAATTTTGTGTATAGATATCCCCGAGTCTTATTGTCCTGTTTGCAGTGCAACGGCTAAAACTACTATTCATTAGTTTACCAAATGCCATTACATATTTGTGTATTTTTGTTACTCATACTAATGCTGAATCAATTTGGGATTGGTATAAACAGGTACAACCTAAGCTATCACGGGATGATTTTGGCTGTTTTGTTACTTACTGTTTCAGCCTTTGGTCGAATATAAATCGTACTGAACATGGTGATTCTTTGTTTGCTCCTGCAGATTCTATAAAATATGATCAAGACCTGCTCATCAGATACATAGAAGCACGGAAGCATTTTTCCGCCCCTCGTCAATCTGATTCTGAAAACTCATGGGTTCCTCCAGTTCCTGGGCAAATAAGATCAATGTTGACGCCTTAATTTCCCGTAATTGTCTGCAGGTATGTGGAAAATTGCTAGATATGATGCTTGATTGGTTTTGGCATGTAAGAGAGTACAAATCCCATTACAGAACATCCTTCCTGGCGTAACTGTCCAATGCTGATTCATTGGAAATGGGGCAAGGTACATACTTCAGTTGTCTTCACTTCTCGAGGAGATTATCGACTGGTTGCTGCTGCTCTTTGGCGCAAGTCCGCAATTACCTCATCGTCTGCATGTAAGAAGACCAAGGGTCATGGCTTTAGTGATGAAGTATCTGCTGAAGCTGAGCGCAATGCACGAATGTCTGGTCGATTCGATTCCCTCGACTCTGATGGTGATGGACCTGGCCCCGAAATATGTTTGTATAAACCTTAAACCTCAACTTCAATTTTATATATTCTTAAACACTATGTTTTATGAGTGGAGTTACTATGTTTTTATAGTGATGTGATGTCATGTTACCTCAGTGATATTAGATGCAGTCTCACTCAATTGAACAACTTAATGTATTAAGGATCTGTGTCTACTACTATTTTTATGGTCTGAGCTGAATAAGCATTTGTCTTGGTGAATAGAAGAGGTATTGGACTATGAGAGTATGCCTTGTGATATTGTTTTCCAACACACTACACTACTTCAATTACGCAGGCTTCCTGTTTTGCGCTTTTCCAGTGTTAACGTGGCTGAAGATTCTCCCTTCACAATGTAAAGTTGGGAGTTTTATTTGGCTAAATGTGTTGTAGAATTGCACAAAGTCTCATGGGAGACGGTCTCTTGATAACTTATGTAGAGACGGTTTATGTTATAAATAAAAACATCCATTGTATTAATCAAAACGTCTATGCAATTAGTGAAATAAGTATTGTTGTAATATGAAAAAGCGTTAAAATATAGGTGTTTTGATTAATAACATCGATGATTTTCTTGACATTATAAACCCGTTTCTAGATAAATTATCTACAGACTGTCTCTTATGAGACTTACTCGCAGAATTGACGTGGCAAGAATTTGCCTCCTCTCACTTTAAGTTAAATAATTGACTGTTGTCATTTCTATGAAACTTAGAGTGACGAAGACATACATATATACAGTCTGAGTCTGAGCAGCTTGGTGCCATAGCCTGACACTTCCAAGTTCCACCTACCAGCCCTTCTTATGTATTAGTGACCCCAATTCAAGTATTAGGTCAAACGACGGGTTGAAGTAACATGAACTGTTAGTCATATTCACCTCAGTTTTAATAGGGGAGTAAGCTTTATGCATAAACTGTATAAATTCAAGGCTTTGAATTGTTGCCCAATCTTTACTACTCTAGTCTCCAGTAGTACTATAGGGTGTCTCCAGTAGTACTATAGGGTGAACTAAGACTTCATTAACTTTACATGCATGACTATTGTTACTGAACCTGATTACTATATAGTAAAATATTGTTTTATAGTACTTCTATAAGGTTAAAGTTTCATAAGCATGACCAACTATCCTTCCGAGTTCCGACTATGTTAAACTTTTATGTAAAGTTTGAAAATAAAAAATGTTGGATAAAGCAAGAAAACGTTTAAATATAACACGGTTATAACACGCGTAGCGTGTTATGCGATTTCTAGTATATATATAAATGGACAACTATTGTAGTTGTGCAATTGAATACTTAATTTAAGTTAAATTGTACTCAATCGTAATATATATGTAAATTAGACTCTAATTATAAAAAATCAACATGTATTCTTTAATTAAATCACGTGCCCTAATTCCTCCCTGACAAAATCATTCATCATTAAAAATACTCAACTTATCTTCTCCAATTAAATTCCAAGACCTAATTCAACCACAACAGAATCAATTCATCATTTAAAAGACAAAGACCATCAATCTTCTTCTCCATGTTCTCCAATTAAATTAAACAAGAACAATTTGCACTAACTCAAACCCTAATTCCACTCAAAAAAGGTCATCAATTATCAGAAGCAACAATATTACTCACATTCATATATGCATTACATTATTTGTAACCAGGTGACACAATAACACGCGTAGCATACTAAACATCATTCTAAGTTATAATAGCATAAAATGATTACAAAAATGAAATAAAATGATATTTCAGATATAATCTCGCCTTTTTACAAATGTTTCTTTCACCATAATATATAAAATATTCATAACTTTCAAAAAAATATTTTTATTTGAACAAAGAGCATACTTTTTTTATTTACAAATAATATCAAAGCAGAGTCGTTCCATCAGAGTTCAGATTATACAAATACAAACATCATTATAAGTTATAAATCACAGCAATCATCACTAGCCTAATAGTAATACTTTTAGCAAACTATTAGCATTAGTAACTTCCAATATAGTGCAACCACTACACAATTTATTAAATTATTTACTATTATCATTAGTAATTAAATTTTTATTATATGATTTTATTAAATTATTTACTATTATCGTTTATGAGTAATTTGTAGTCAAACTCGAAAACAGTTGACCGGTCAAAGTGAAAATGTAACAATTTCTCTGAAATGGAGTGAGTACTAAATTGAGAGATGGAGAAATCGGAAAAAGGAGAAGCTTATCCGAAACGCTAGTTAAAATAGTTGTTATCCGGCAAAGAAGCCATGTGCAGTTTGCCAGTTTCGCTAATGAAAAGAAGTTGATTATTTACACCGACGTAGTATAGTTAATAGTTATAGTAGTAGTACGTTGATTTTCATAATCTGGGATTCATTCCACCACTTAACGCTACCTGAATTCAAGAATCTATATATATTTATTCATTTTAGCTGCTGGTGCTGCTAATACTTAATTATTATAATTTCATAATTGCTTCCAAGTTACTATTATAATAATAATAATATAATAATAATAATAATGATCCAATGTATATACAGATTGAATAACGGGGGTATAGTATATATGTGACGGTGCATCTTATCTTATCAACAGGTTATTTCATCCCAAACAATCACGCTTGATTGGAATTCATTGGGCCCATTTTTATCCAATGCGCCGCAGTTTCCTATTTAAATTTTATTTTTAAAATAATAATTAAACAGAAAATAAATAAAAATGGCCCCCAAGTTGTGAAAAGACTAAGAAAAGGAAATATCAGTAGCCGCCCTTACTTTACATCACTCAAGGTCCAGCCACAATCCATGCCATATACTGTACTATATATCTCAACTAAGACAAGAAGAAATAAATATCTTCCTTGTTCGATTTTCCCAAGTGACCTACTCAATGGTACTGAGACAAGATTTACAACCATTTTACACCCAACTATATATATCTCTCTCTCAAATCAACTCATATTTTGGTGATCATCACCTAGCTAGCTAGCTTCAAAATCAAACTCAACTAGCATATCTACTTTATCCTATTAATATCATTAAACACTTCAACCAGCATTTATTTGGTCCCAGTGGAATTCCTGTTGATCACCAAAATATTAATACCTACTCATGTGTTGTTTTATTCAATTTCAATTAAGCGTACGTTAATCCTTTTATTTTTAAACTCTATAATTGCAATAATTTTTCATCTAGGAGAAGTATTCCATTATTTTACTACAGAAAGTCAAACTTGGTTAAAGTTGTGGTTGATTTATTGTAATAGTACTGACGTTCATTTTAATCGATCGACCAATCATATGTTGCAGAGTTGAGTTGGATGAGATGAGATGAGATGGATAATTAATATATATAATAGGGAGACAAGACAACATACATTAACGGAATTCCCAACAAAATTATGATTGATTGTTACTCTTGCAAAATTAAATTATTAACTTACTTTATTATTTTATTATATAAATATGGCGTTACTTTAGCAATACAGCATTCTACACGCACATGTCCCATCATAGGTCTCCAATTTTGATTTTTCGGGATGAATGACTTTCATACTATATACTGTACTCCTCTAGTTTCTTCCGGAACCCTACCACCCAAGTCCTTTTGCTTCTTTTTTCTTGCAAAAGAAAATATATATATTTTTAAATTTAATTAATAAAAACAGATTAATATTAGAGGATCGGGAATTATTTCATAGTTATGTTAACATGTTCGTCATATATATTTAAAGCAAAGGCTAACGAGAGGGAGGGAGTTGTTGTGGTACATACTATGTCCAATGAAGCGTGATCAAGTTGGAAACACGATATAAAAAAGATTAAAAAATATAAAAATATTAGGAAAACCGAAGGAAAAAACCTTGGTGGTAACATGAGTTACAAAGTTGAAAACTCAAGACATGATGCACAACGGATAAGGCAATAGTTGCATGGAAGATTATAATACCATTAAGCTCTAATAATATATACTAGAATAAGCAAAAACAAATACTGCAAACATCAATTTTGGGGCGGGGCGTACGTAATTTTGAATAACTATTGATTGACCACAATTCATATTTTCAAATTGATAGTACCAGTCACTAGTCACTACCTATGTGGACTCATTAGGCCTGTTTAGATTAACAACTTGGGCCGAAAATATTGTGTATATAAAGACAGAAGCCCATGTCCATCTTTTTGGATCCAGTTGGCAACTATGTCCCTGTTAGCCCGTCACTGTCGCTGGGCTTCCCGATTGAAAAATGTCCACACTAAAACGTCACCGTCCCGACCACCGATTCACGTCGGACTCACCGAGTCTGCCGGTCGAGGCGTGTTTGCTTCAAGGAGAATCGGAGCCGGAGAAGTCATCCACACAGCTCAACCTGTTGTCTCCCATCCTTCACTCACTTGTCTCTCTAGTGTCTGCTATTTCTGCCTCAAAAGACTAGGAAGAAGCTCAGAAGCAGGTGCGTCGTTTTGCAGCGAACAATGTGAAGATCGATCTAAGGTACAGATCGTTTACATTTGCTACTAATTAGTCAGATCGTTTCTTGCGTTAGAATCACTTCAATTATGCTCAATTCTCTGTAAGCCATGGATTGATTACTGTGGGAAATTTGCGAGCTTATGAATTACTACTTTTCCTTGCTACTAATTTGTGTATCTTCTAATTGCTATGTATTTCGCTTCAGTAATTTCACCTGCAATGTTCCCTAACTGCAATCTTTACAAGTTTATATATGCAATCATGTAGAGTTTCAAAAGTGTTGAGGAGAAGGCAGATTGGTCTAGATTTGATGACTACTGTCGGTAAGGAGATTTCCAATGACCTTTTTATTGCATTGATTCTTATCACATTTGATTTTTCAATATTCTTTCTAAAGAATGCAGGGTCTAAAATATCCTCTGCTTGTGAAGCGGTTGGCTTGTCAGGCTATATCTGGAACTGTCTCTCCTGATGTTCTTGACATACTTCAACCAGAGATTTCATCGGCTGAAAATATTTCACAGGTATCCGTCTACACTTCAACTAGTAGTACTCTTTTTTGTGACTGAGGTTGTCTTCTTTCTCCCCGCACTTACCTTCTCTTCTTTGAGTCATTCATGGGATCTCTAGAACTAAAATCATTTCTCTAGGTAGATTTGTTAGGATATACAAGTGTGTGAGTTTGCTTTTTCCCTTTTCCAGTCTGCTGAGGGAAGTGTGCAAGTATTATAAGACCTATAATCTATGCCACTTACAGGATCTTTTGCCTAGCATAGAGTTGCTCACTTCGTTCATCTCTCTAATTTTCAGATGAAAAACGAAGTTGCATTACTAAGGGGTACTCTCGAAGAGACAGATGTTGAAATCGAGAAGATGGCATGTATCCTTGGTGCAGTAGAAGTTCATAACATTTTACTTTGACGAGCGTCTTTTTCTATGTTATGTTTGCCATGAACAGCTGATTCGTTAGTTCAGTAAATGATTGTCTGTGAGTGAAAGATGTGTCCTTGACTTGTTAGTTTTGACTGAAGAATGGTATGCTGCTGTTTTGGCTAGGATTCGTATTAATGCTTTTCGTATTGAATTGGCTGGAGGATCATATGAAGATATGCTTGCCTCAGCAGCGGCATTAGTTGAGGCAGAAGCTGCTGTTGGAAATGCTGTTTATTTGCTTCCATCCTTATACAACCATGACTGTGGTAAAGTTTCTCATATCCAAGCAGCAGGATGCTTACGTTTTACTTTATGAACCATATAGAAAAGCATTTGGTCCTTGCATTTACATACATTGAGTATCAATTGGGTTCAATCAGTTTTAGCTTCATCATACTTGTTAGTTGGCTATTATTGTTAATAAGGAACACTTGCATCAAAGCAGTTAAAGTGCTGTTTCAAGGTGTGGGCATGGCCCATGTTTACATATACTGTGGCTCATGAAATTTACCTACATGCCTATTGCAGACCCTAATGTTAATATTGTGTGGATTGAAAATGTGGATGCTAAAGTGAATGCTCTCCGTGACATTGAAGCAGGTCCCTTCTTTTGACTTTAGCCATTTATACTTTAATAGTATTACACCTTCATCATTGACTGGGTTTTGGTAGAATGTGGGTTGAGAACTGGTGATTTATGTACTTCCTGAAATCTAGGTTACGGTACCGTAAGACGGAGGTTTCATCTGTTCAAAGCTATATATTGTTCTCTTATATGCAGTCGTAAGCTTTATACAATCTCAGTGTCTTGGGGTTGCACCTTTACAAATACACTCCCTAACCTGAACTAAAATACGTGATTTTCTTTTTCACCATTAAAATAAAGTGACACCAGCAACACACAAACACCTGAAAAAATCCCACCGTCTGTTTCTTCCACACCGTACTTTAAGGGCATATTTCGGCATGCATGTGCATGGAACCGTTTAGAAAAGTTAAAAATATTTTTTCCCGTGGTATGGAGCATTTATTTGTGAAAGACTTGGTGAGTTAGCACTTAGTGAGTTATGCCCTAACGTCATGAAACATGGCTGCTTTTCTTTCAAATACATTTGAACATTTAAATGTTGAAGCTGGTTGATTTTGTATTTACTTCTAAAAGTTGAACTTGTGTGGAGAACTGTATTTCTTTCAGAGTTCATTCGAGAACTTCTGCATCGATGTTTAACAAATTGTGTGGTATTTGCAGGGGAAGAACTCCGAATATGCTACATTGATGCAAGCATGGAATATGAGGCTCGCCAGAGTTTTCTGTATCATGGATTTGGTTTCCAGTGCAAATGTTCTAGATGTGCATCTAAAGACTAACGGTCTTTTTGGATCAATTATTATTGTGTCTTATTCAAACTATATCTTTACTTCCTCCTTGCTGTTCTATTTGAGCTTGATCAAGTTCTTGCTCAACTTGCCAAGCGGTGTTCCTCAGGTAGTTTTGAACTGGTCAACTGAATTTATTTCTCAGGCCTATAGACAAATTAAAGCATTCACAATTCCTGCTTATTGTTCTCTTTTGATGAATGTTTCAATATGCTTAATGGAGCATTTAGTGCATATATGCTATGTTTTCCGAAATTAGATAATAAGCTAATTGACTGCTTATAAGCTAGCCGACATTAATAGTCTGATAAGCTAAAGATGATTTTGATGGAGTTGTTGTAGTAGTTGATAAAGTAGTGGAATTGAATCATTGATAAATTATAGTACTAGTATATAAAATTGATACTTTATGTGCATAACTTGGAGTTTAAAGTTAAACCTACATTCTCTTCATAGCCACCCAAGTCCAAACGCAAATCCAAGCTCATGGCATCCTTGCCTTCTTCATTAGAACCTATCAGAATTGGTTAATGAAAAACATCAAAACTTTCGAATTATTTTCACCACTAATATAGAACCTATCAGAATTGGTTAATGAAAAACCAGACCGGAGACTAACTGCAAAAATCACTGGTCCAATAAGTCAAAACATTGGTTGTACAGGTATGCATACCTTTTTCCATGAGCCATTCATGTTGTCACACTTGCAATTTACTATTTTTGAGGTTGCATTCTGATAGAGGACTTGGGTGCTGCTGCCTCCAGCTCCAGGGATTCAGCATGCTCACTTGCATTTCACTAAGATATGCACACTTTCTGTAGCCAATTGGTTCCATAGCCATTCATGCTGCCACACTCACAATTTACTATTTTTGAGGTTGCACTCTGATCGAGGACCTGGTTTTGCTATCTCCAGCTCCAGGAGATTCAACATGATTTCACTAAGATGTGCACGCTTTCTATAGTCAATTGGATCGTGCTCCGTCTCCTCTAATTGCTCACCTTGGTGGGAGGATTCACCCCCAACGCCTTGCATTGCAAGCAGATATGCACGCTCTCTATAGCCAATTGGATCCCTCACAAAGTGCCTCTACTTCTCTAAGTTCTCATTTTGGTGGGCATGTTGGTGCCCCCCATGGATTGAGCAGTTGCAATTTTTTTGAAGCAACAGTGCAAGTCACATGCCTTGAAACCCTTTGTGAGCTTCATCAGCTCTTCTTGTACCAGAAATTTGGTCTGTGTTATTGTCAATGATAGAGTGGCTAATATGACTGCCTGACTTCAGTTTGCACACCATTTTTCTGACAGTTTGGGTTGTTTTTCCTTCTATCTCATCTTAGTTTGCACAAGTATATGAAAGACACTGACAAATGAAACAAGCAAACATAGAGGGGGCTGTCCGGTTGAGAAGCAGGCACCTGAAGGGGTTTTATTCCCTTTATAGCTAAATTTCTTCCCTTCACAACAATGTTTTTTGCTTTTATTGGTGAAAAATTAAGATAAAGACAAGCAAACGGAACCTTTTCCCCCCCTTAGACATGACATTTCATGAATGACATGAGATTCTAAGAAATCTATGTGGACAACAGGTTGTCTCCTTCATATGTTACACTATTAAGCTTGTGTAACATATAACCTAGATCATAACATCAGGCTAAACGTAGTCTACGTCCCTAGGACTAGGATAGATGCAACTATTCGTGAGGGATAAACTCTTGTGCTCCTTCATGCCCAACTGTCTGACTCACTGCAGGCGTGAGAATTGTGATCGGTCATCCCCAAGGCAGAGAAACGGTTCAAGAGCAAAAGGACCAATATCCAGACATAGTGGTTTCAGATTTACCCAAGAAAATGCTTTTACAAAGCGTTCCAGCTAAACATTAATTTGAACTGGTTGAGTTCATAGATGAACCTGGATTTTCATTTCTGGTTTGAGATTTAACATTGATTGAAGAAATATAAGTAAGATGTTTCATGCATCCATTGTGTATTGAATTGGTGTGAGATATAGTTTATAGAATTCCTGTCGCTTGATGGCTTCTGTGCAATAGGGACCAGGATTACATATTTATTTGCAATGGCATGTGCCATTGACTTAACAGAAAAATGAGATTGTATATAACACCAAACATGTTGACATGATGCATTTATTCAGAAACCAAGCAGCAACTTGGTTATGTAACATGCCATGTTAAAATTTACACATCTCTCTCTAAAACTAGCTCTCTATGTACTTACTATCTCCACAGTCCACATCAATCTTCATGAGAAATAACTTCACAGTTACGAATTTTTAATATTCACCTCAATATATGCACCAAGATACATGCTTACATACCCGACATCATATTTGACTTTAAATTATGATGTGTCAGAGGCAATGCCAATGTGACGGTATAAAACGAAGTCATTTTGACATGCACACTGACGTCATGCCTACCTTCCACGTCGACCATCATGCATATATTAATTAATGATGGTCAAATCATTTTTACATATACATATATGTTTCTCTAAATAGCACTCTTGCAATTGTTATATAGTGATCAATCGCAATTGTTATATAGTGATCAATCGCATATATATTAGGAAAGATTGAAATGATCAATAATAAAACCTAAGTGACTGACCTAAAAATTAGATTGTGGGCGAAACACACACACTCGAGGTGTGATTGTTCTGCTGCTCCGATATGGTACAGAAGCGGCGTGGTAGGCCGCCAGAATTCTCAATTCCTCGTCTGATTTCCCCGATTACAACACCGGTTAGTGGTATTCGGCCTATAGGTGGTTGTGTATCTTCCCCAATGAGCAATTCGAGTCCGATTCCACTGGTAAGTGACGCGATGGAGCCACTTGCACCGGCTACGGTTTCTCCGGCCGCTGCAACTCTGTCGAGTGGTGTTCCTTCTCCTGCAATAGCTCTTCTTCCGGTAGGGGATGGTGATGTCACTTTTGATGTTAGCCAATCTGAGATTCAATCAAGCACTGCGCGCCGATTAGATTGGCAAAGGTTTGGGGTTTTGCCTCCTATTGTAGAAGATGAGTCTCTTGAGGTTGAGGTTGGGCTTGAGAAGGATGCTTCTCCTTTAGTGGATGTGATTGAAGGTGGTAATCGGCTGGCTACTAATGGGGTCAGCTTGGATTATTCTGTTCCTGAAATTAACTCTGATGGCTTATGTGTTTGCTTCTCTGATGAAGATGTGGAAGACGAGGTTGCTAAATGGAAGAATGCATTGGTTCTATACGTTGTTGGAGTGGAACATACATTTAGTTATATGGAGCACTTTGTGTATAACATGTGGGGTGAGTTTTCAGAGCCAACATTGCATCAACATGATTCTGGTTTTTTCATTGTTAGATTTGATTGTGCTGTTGATTGTGACAAAGTTTTAGTTGGGGGACTGTATACTATAAAATATCATCCAGTTATACTTCGCAAATGGACTTCAGATTTTGTGTTTGCTAAGGAGAACTTCACTGTATGCCTATTTGGTTAACTTTGACTGGGCTTCCTCTACAATACTGGGGGAAGAATAGCTTGGAAAGGCTAGCCAGTGTAGCTGGTAAACCTCTCCGTACTAATGAATGCACTGTGAATCAATCGAGGGTGGCTTTTGCTAGGATTTTGGTTGAAGTTGACATCAGTCGGCCTCTTGTTACTTCTGTTCGAATTAAGAATTCCTCTGGGAAGGTTCTTCAACAGCCAATAGTTTATGAATGGGTTCCCGTGTTCTGTTCTAAATGTCAAAGACCAGGACATAATTGTGCTGTAGTTGTTTCACGGAAGGACCAACATGTGCCTATTGATCAAGGTAGAAGGAAAGATCCTCCTCAACCTGGCCAATGGGTGGTTGTTGGAGATAGAAGAACTGGGAGACAAGAGATTCATAAGGACCAGCGGCCTGGTAAGTAGGTGCTTGATACTGCTCCTGCATCTGCAGTTTCTCATCGCAACCAATTTGATGCATTACAGTATGTTATTCCAGACACTGAAGAGTTGGTACCACATGATATACCTTTTGGGTCTTTTGAAAGACTAGATAGGACTCAAGCAGGTCCTTCTTCTACCCCTATGATCATTTCCAGCTGGAATGTTAGGGGCTTAAATAAGTCGTTACGACAGGTAGAATTAGGTAGGTTCTTGAGAACTCATAATGTTAGTTTAATTGGTGTTTTGGAAACAAGAGTAGAACAACATAATTCTCTGCGAATTCAGAAATCTTTTGGCCCTAACTAGGAGTTTGTTGACAACTATATTGCTGCTACTAATGGTAGAATCTGGGTGATGTGGGACTCGTCTCAAGTGCAGTTCCAGTTCATCTCGTGTTCTGATCTACTAGTACATGGTTATGTGGAATATGTTTCAGGAGATTTTTGTTCTTTTGTTACTTTTGTTTATGGTGCTAATACTCTTGAAGGGTGATCCTCAACCTGGGAGGAAATGCGAAGACTTTCTGTTGGAATTCTGGAGCCTTGGTTGGTCTTAGGGGATTTCAACAACGTCTTATATTCAGGAGACAGGTTGGGGGGCTCCGTCGTCATGGATGGTGAATGTTCCGACTTCAGAGATAATCTAGCTATTTCCCAATTACAAGAATTAAACTACATTGGGTGGCCCTTCACTTGGTGTAATAAGCAGAGCACTAACCTCATTTACACCAAGATAGATAGGTGTTTTGGGAATTCTCAATGGAATCAGAAGTTTAGTAATGTTATAGTGGAAGTGCTTAATTCGGGAGGGTATGATCACTGCCCTCTTTTGGTGAAGTGTGGGCTTCCTATCCAGCATCCCAGGAGGCAATTTAAATAACTCAACTACCTTGTTGAACATGATGAGTTTCTTTCTACTGTGTCATCAGTTTGGAGTGTGCAGATTGCAGGTGTTAAAATATTTCGCATATGGTCTAAGCTTAAACTGCTTAAGAGTCCTCTGAAAGGCCTAATGCAGTACTATTCATATGTGGATATTAAAGTTGCGGCTACTAGAGCTCAGGTTGACCCTCTTCAATCTTCCTTGAGAGATGATCCGCTTAATGTCACTTTGTTTTCTGACTTTACTCTGGCACAAAGAGAATATGAAAAATGGTGTTTGATTGAAGAGAAAATCTTGAAGCAAAAGACTAAAATCCACTAGCTCAAGTGAGATGGTAACATTAAATTTTTTCATGCCAGCTTGACCTCTAGGAAAAGGGGTAGTATCTCTGTTCTTTTTTATGTCAATGGCAAGAAGCTGACTGAGGAAGCTGACATTAAAACTGAAGTCCTATCCTTCTATCAAGCTTTTATGTCAATGGCTTGCTGTTGTAACTAGAGCAATTAATTCTAACATAGTTCGGAGGGGCAATGTTCTTACTTTGGCGCAACGATCTACTTTAGTTCAACCTGGTACTGCGAGGGAAGTTTATATGGCTTTACAGACCATTGGTGATGATAAAGCTCCTGGCGTCGATGGTTATTCTTCTAAGTTATTTTAAAGGGGCATGGGGAATTATTGGTTCAGGTGTCACTGCTGCTGTACAGGATTTCTTTAGAACTGGCAAGATGCTTAAGAGCATTAATGTTACTCTAATCTCTCTTTTGCCCAAGCATCGCAATGCCTCTCTCATTAAGGACTACAGACCCATTGCTTGTTGTACTGTCCTATACAAACTCATTTCTAAGATTCTTACTTCTAGAATGAGTGTAATAATGGATTATTTGGTCAGTGAGGAAGCAGGCTGCCTTTGTCTTAGGTCGATTCATTCATGACAATACTATTCTAGCACAGGAACTCATTCGAGGATATGGAAGGAAAAATCTGTCTGCTAGGTGTATGGTGAAAATGGATCTTCAGAAGGCTTATGACTCCATTCTGAAAGTTCACTGTTTTTTTAGTGTTACATCAATAGTTAACTTAATAACTCTTTTGGTTTGTTGCAGGGTATTCTTGTAATATTGCCTTCTTCACTAATTCTTAACCTAGTCCGATTAGTTGTGGTTTCTTGTGTTAACAGGCTGTATATTTCGGAGATTTGGAAGAAATAAAGAAGTCCTACTTAACTTGGTGTATTTAAGGAAAAAGATCAAAGATTGGATTCTTTAAAGACAATATCTTGGACTGGATGCTTGAAGATTTGATAAGCATGGAAAGAAGAATATGGAAGATCTTGGACTGGCTGAAGAATGATGTTATATATACAAGGTCAAGAACGGATTCAAAGTAACAAGACTAGAGTGATCACTTACGCTGTATACTATCAAACAGTCGTGTTACTTTTACTAGACGTACTTTGCGGTTGACTTTTAATAGGGATAGGTTTCTCGATTATCTAGAGTTGGTCTAGATCTGTCAACCTTAGAATAGTATTCTGAATTATCTAATTTTTGTAGTTCAAGGTTTCAATTTGTGAAATCTTGAATCTTATTTTCATAAATCCACTTAATCAATATAGTGGATATTTGCTCGACTGGTATTTTTATATACCAGTTAAGTTTGTAGAAAAACATCTTTGTGTTTTTTGTTTTATTTCCGCTGTATTTTGTTTTTCTGTTTGAATCACTGTTACATTAATTGTTATATCAACATTGGTATAAACAGTGGTGTGATTACAGTACAGTACAAAGTCCGGGTCCTTATATTCTTTCACATTCATTGGGGGTTTATGGAACAACTCTTACGAGCTTTTGGGTTTCCTGACCAATTTGTTGGATGGTTGGTGACTGGATTCACAACGGTCACTTATCGGATTTGCTTGAATGGACAGGTAACATCGCCATTTGCTGGTAAGAAAGGTCTCAGGCAAGGTGACCATGTCTCACCTTATTTGTTTGTACTTGCAATGGAGTATCTAAGCAGAAGTTTGAAATAGTTGAAAGAGAATGCTTGCTTCAATTATCATCCTAAATGAAAAGTGCTGGGAATCACCCATATTACATTTGCTGATGACCTTCTATTTTTTTGCAAAAGGCAATATGGATTATATTCGTACCTTGTTGGATTCTTTTGACATGTTTACCAAAACATCCTGGTTGATTGCTAATAAGAGCAAGAGTGAAATTTATTTTGTTGGGGTTTCTTTAGAGAGGAAAATGGCTATCTGTCAAGCAGTTCAGCTACATGAGGGTACCCTCCCCTTCAGATATCTGGGGGTCCCTTTGAATGCTAAAAGATTGTCCATAGTTCAATACCAACCCTTATTGAAAAAAATGGTTTGCAAGATTAGGCATTGAACTTCCAAGTTGTTGAGCTATGGAGGTCGAGTGTTCTTATGCTATACAAAATTTCTGGAGCCAACTCTTTCCTTTTCCAAAGAAAGTTGTCAAAGTTGTAGAAACTATTTGTCGACAGTTTCTATGGTCTGGAGATGTTGGTGATTGCAGGAAAGCTCTCGTATCTTGGGAGAATATTTGTAGACCATGAGTGAAGGGGGTCTAAATCTGGTTCACATGGCTAGCTGGAACAAAGCTTGCATACTGAAACTTCTATGGGCTTTACATCTCAAAGCAGACAAGTTGTGGATTCGTTGGATGCACGCCTATTATATGAAAGGGCGTTCGGTTTTGGACATGAAGGTCCCGATTGATTCTTCTTACTTATTTAAGAGAATTTTGAAGTACAGAGTTGGCGTGATTGAGGCAGATGCATGGCGTCACCAACTTACCTTGCATCACTATCACATGATGTCCATTTATTCACTTTTGCGACCAGCTCTAGATAAAGTATCTTGGAGATAACTTGTGCTCAACAACATTGGTACTCCCCGCGCCAAATTCATACTTTGGTTGGTACTTTGGGGGCGTCTTGCAACAAAGGACAAATTGCAACAGTTTAATGTTCAGGTTGATCCGTTGTGTGTTTTTTGCAAACAGTCTCTGGAGACTATGGAACATCTATTTTGCCTTTGCCCAGTTGTCCAACCTGCGTGGAAGGCTTTATTGATATGGTCAGGACATAGTTGCATCATAGGTGGCTGGACTGTTGTTAAGGATTGTTTGATTCGGGCAGTTAAGGGGAAACATCCAGCACGACGTGTGCTTAAGGTGCTATCTACTGAATTTATTTATGCAATTTGGCTGGAACGGAATCGACGTATATTTCAAGACACTGCCATGGATTTTACCACTCTGTTGTGCAAGTTGTTGTTTGCAGATCTATGGTACACAAAGAGTTGTATCTTTATTGCTCTACCCGCTTAGGATATCCAGTTTATTAATATTTGGCTTTGTGTAATATTTTGCTCTTTGTCATGAGATGTTGTACTCGTTTGCCTACTTGGAATTGCATTGTTCCAAAAAAAAAAAAAAGATCAATAATCAATATTTGCTAATATAAATACGATTAATCTCTATATAACAAATGTTGCAATCGATTTAACACGGCCCTTCTCTGAACTATGATATATGCACGTGGACCATCATGTGTGACAATAACAAATGTGGTTAATGCAGTAAACCCCCATAAAAGAATACTTTATATATGAGGTCTTATAAAAGTACTACTCACTTGTGAGAGTCCAAAAAGTACATATAATTTCACATAAAAATTGTCTATATTTTATATTTGTCCATTTTAATATTTTTTGCGGATCTGGATTGAATGTGGATTTTTAAAGAATTGGATCCGAAAACGATTTTAGTATAAGAGTCAATTTTTTAGGGTTTTCTTTCACTTTCTTCATTTACTTCCTCATGTTTATCTCTCTATCTTCCATTCTCTTTCTCTCTCTCTAAAACCACCACCCAGCCACCACTAAATCCGTCGTAACTCCGCCGTCCGACCACCAATACTAAATCCGATTGCATATTTGAGTAGCTCATGAGCCGATCTACCTTTCTATCGGTTTCGTTTTTCCGTTTTGTCGACTTTCAAAATTGTTGACCGGACTTCGAAACTTTCCGGTTGTCTTCTCCTGCGAATCCCCGACTACTCAACACACATAAGTCATTACCTTGTAGTATTCTCGATTTTCAGGTCACTTATGTTTTTTCCGATTTCGTTTAGTTTTTTGTATAAATGGTTTACATTTTAGTCGAAATTATCTAGTTTGTTCAGTGTTAGTTTAAATGTATATATGATGTTTCGAATGAGTATCCATGCGTTTTATATGCTTTAATTTAGTAATTTTCTACATTTTGGTAAAAATTGTCCAGTTTTTTGTATAAATGCCCTATGTTTTAGTAGAAATTGTCTATGTTGTTCTTTGTTGTTGGCTTATTGTGAAAAGATAGATGTGTTGTATATTGTCTAGGTTTTTGTATAAATGGTCTATGTTTTATTAAAAATTGTCTATGTTTTTCGTTGTTGCTGGTTTAGTTTTTTTGTATAAATTGTCTAGTTTTTTTTTGTATAAATGGTCTATGTTTTAGTAGAAATTGTCTATTTTGTTCGTTGTTGCTGGTTTAATTTTTTGTATAAATTATATATGTGTTAGTATAAATTGTCTAGTTTTTTGTATAAATGGTTTATGTTTTTGTAGAAATTAATTGTGTATGTTTTAGAAGAAAATGTCTATGTTGTTCGTTGTTGCTGGTTTAGTTTTTTGTATAAATTGTCTATGTTTTACTATAAATTGTCTAGTTTATTTTGTATAAATGGTCTATGTTTTAGTAGAAATTATCTATGTTGTTCATTGTTGCTAGTTTAGTTTTTTTGTATAAATTGTCTATGTTTTACTATAAATTGTCTAGTTTTTTTTGTATAAATAGTCTATGTTTTAGTATAAATTGTCAATGTTGTTCGTCGTTGCTGGTTTAGTTTTTTGTATAAATTGTCTATGTTTTACTATAAATTGTCTAATTTATTTTTGTATAAATGATTTATATTTTAGTAGAAATTGTCTATGCTGTTCGTTGTTGCTGGTTTAGTTTTTTGTATAAATTGTCTATGTTTTACTATACATTGTCTAGTTTTTTTTGTATAAATGGTCTATGTTTATGTATAAATTGTATATGTTTTTTGATGTTTTTGTTGTATGTATTAGGTTTTCGTAAAAAGGGTGGTCGAACAAAGAAATTGATTGGTCAAAAAAATTGAGACGTTGTGGAAGAAGGGGTCGACGAACAAGTGAAGAGTGTGAAGAAATCTATTTTGTAGATGTATTAAATGTTTTTGAAAATACATATATTTTTATTAGTTGTAAATTTTTGATTTTTTAATTATTTTGTGTATTGAAATTTATTGGTTGACAAATGAAATTGAAGTTCATGTTATTTTTTAAATATTATGTTTTGATTGGATAAATATGTTGTTACTAATGTCTGCATGCTAAACATAGACAATTTTACAATAAACATAGATAATTTGGTGATAAACCTGGACAATTTGATGTAAAAATCAACATATGTGGATTTAGATGAACATTGATGAGCTGAGTAAGTTTTTTTTTTAAAAAAAATTGCGGGTCGACCCGCGAAAAATCAAATTGTCTAATTTCTAGGGTAAATTGTCTATGTTTGTCTGTTACAGTCTTACAGAGGACTTTCGAGACTCTTCAATATGTAGGGGTCTCTCGCAAGACGTACTCTACTCTATAAATGAATAAACTCTCTATAATAATAAAAATTTACGGTTCCAACTTATATATAAATTCTTTAAAAATAAACTTTATATAATAATATTTTTTTGTCAGTCTCAACGATATTACTGTATGGAGTTTTTACACTATAGAGAGGGAGAAGGGAGAAGAATAAGGAGAAATTAGAAATAAACAGTCGTTTATTAAACGTACAATGGAGAATCACTGGTTCTTCTTCTTCTTCTTCTTCAATGGCGCCAAACAACATAGTCGGTATCTCAATCTCCACTGCAAATCGATCTTATTTTTCACAGCGAGTTAATTAGTGATGGTCGAATCGAAGCAGAAGGCCCAATTTGCCTCCATTTCACTGGTAAGCATGATTTTTTTCCTTTGCTTTTTATTGTACTATTCTTTAAACCAATCAATCGCAATTGTTTCTTATATCTATGCTTATTTAATATGATGAATCGTTTGATCTCGTATGTAATTTATCTGGTTTTAGTTCACAGTAGTACGTACTCTTTGAAGAGTTTAATCCAAAGGAGAATTGGTCTTTTGCTTTTGGGTATATCTACTCATAGAGTAAATAGTGATATGCGGGTTTGTTGGGCTAAATGTCTCTAACTTGTGAGCTAATTATTTTTTGTGCCAAGTTTTTTAGTTGTAACATATTTTTGACATTTTTGAGCTTGACTTGTCTGTATGTAGCTTTGATTTTTCTTGTCTGATTGCTTTTTTTCTTTCTTCTTTGTACATGTGTGCCATCTTTGGAGTTGTTCAATTGCAGCGATGATCTTGCGGTGACGAGGATAATTGAAGTAAGAAATGATGATCTCTCTAAATGTGCATTCAGTTTCTTCTTCTGTTAAGGTTTAAATCTTCTCTGATGATGTTATAACTGTTAGTTTTAGGTTGCGCATCCTCTGATTCATTATTTAGATTCGAGTGATTTCTTAAATTATTAGTTGAACACAGAGTTTAGTTATGTGCAATTGGGCATAGTTAACGGCACCCAACAAGGGATTCATGTATGCAATAGTTTTCTTAGGCCTGATGCGCATATAATTATCCAAGTGAAATGCTTAGATAGTAGTACTTCTTATTCCCTCAAAGAAGTAATTCTTCAAATCTGGTTGCCCCGAGCAAATAATGCTTAAGTTTTTCTTTTGCATACGGAGAAATTGGTTTTGGATTATCACTGTCGATTGTGTGGATATCTTTTTAGGCCTAAGCACAAGATGAGATGCATGTAGGCTACAACTTGATTGGATTAACTTGAAATTGATTAGTTAATGAGTTTGAATGAGAAATGTGTTTATTGGTTAGTTCTTTTGCAAGATATCTGTTGTTGTAAGCAATGTTTAATTTATAAACAGATTTGTAGATTTTATTTCACATACAATAGTCCTGGAGTTCGAACCGAGGATATTTATTCTATAAGACTAAGTAATACTCATAAAGGAAAAAACCTCAATCACTTTTTAAAATCTAACAGAATGATATGGTACATTTTATATCCAAGGTAGAGGGCCTCTATCAGCTCATCGATATTTTAGGAAAAACACCTATATTACAATGATATTTAAGATTATGTATACAACTGATGGTATAAAAATTGAGGTTATATATTTGATTGCATCAAATCTAGAAGAAATGATTGTATGTTATACCAAAAATAAAAGGCCCCTATAAATTTATCAATACTTTCATAAGAATGTGCATATAATTCAAAAAGTTAAAGGCCTCTATCAATTCAGCAATACTTTCAGAGGATTACATGTATGAGTGAAGTTGAAGCATGTACTGACTGGAAAGTTTCAAAGACTCACGAGATTTAATCTGTTCAATCCACACGTTTTCTCACACATATCATCAACAACAAAGCAAAGTGTAAATAACATACCAATAATCTTCAGCTTCATTAGACTTTAATTACTAAGTTTATTTTGACATAGAGAGTTGACTTTATCAAACATATTACATTTGCAAGAAAATCTGTATGCTTAGAATAGTTTACTATCAATGAACCAAAAGTGTGTGACGTAGTTGAAAGTGAGTGAATGCAAACCTACCAAGTGTATGTGACAGGAAAAAGCTTAGCCTTTCGGCCAATTCTCAACATATGTGTCCCATGCATAGAACTTGTTGTCCATGCAGATGTCTTAGAATCTCATGTCATTCATGAAATCTCAAAGAAGTTTCTTCTATCTTGTCAGTCTTTGAGTTTTTGCTTTTTTTCCTCGACAAATGGGGGAAAAAGTTCTATTTGCTTGTCTCTGTATCTTAACTTTTCACCAGTAAAAGCAAAAAACATTAGTTGTGATGGGAAGAAACTTAGCTATAAAACCCCCTTCACCTGCCTGCTTCTCAACTGGACAACCCCCACTTTGTTTGCATCTTTCATTGTTAGTGGCTTTCATTCATGTCTGCAAACTGAGAGGGGGCAGAAGGAAAAACAAAACCCAACTCTCAGAATTCAGAAGAATGGAGCAGAAACAAAAGTTAGGTAGTCATCTTAGCCTTTCTATCCTTGAAAACAACACAACCTCTGTTTTAGAGCAAGATGAGCTGATGAAGCTAACAAAGGTTTCCAAGGAATGGGACTTTACTTGCACTTTTTGCTTCAAAAAATTTGCAACTGCACAAGCCATGGGAGGGCATCAAAATGCCCACCGAAACGAGCGCTTAGAGGAGAAGAGGCTCTATGTGAGGGATCCAATTGGATATAGAAAGCGTGCATATCTGCGTGCAATGCAAGGGGTTGATGGTGAATCCTCCCACCAAGGCGAGGGCTCAGGGGAGAAAGAGTTGGATCCAACTGCCTATAAAAAACGTGCATATCTTAGTGAAATGCAAGCCAAGGATGTTGAATCCCCTAGAGTTGGAGATAGCAACAGCGAGGTCATCGAGGATGCACACTCAAAAATGGTAAATCGCAAGTTTGGCAGCATGAATACTCCACCAAAAACCTTGTAAAGCCGATGTCCTTTCTTGGTGATTTGGTGGGGTATTGTTGTTATTAAAATGGGAAAAAAGGGAAAAAATAATTATACCAGTATCTGAAAAAATTGATTGTATCGCGGCTATATGAGCAGTTAAAACAGGTATCTTAGCATTGACTATTCTAACATCTAAGCAAATCAACCGGTACAACCAGTTTTTTTCGACTTAATGGGCAAGTGCTTTTTGCGGTTCAGTTTGGTCTGGTTTTTCATAAATTGATTCCCGTAGGTTTTATATTTATGATGGTTATTAATATTTTTTGTTGCCTTTTTAGGAACTGGCTCTTGTAGGAAAAGTGGGTGCTGGTGCTGCTAATGAAGAAGGCAATGATCCCATGGACGTGGATTTGCGTTTAAACTTGGGTTGCTATGGCGAGAACCTAGATTTAACTCTAAAGCTCTAATTTATTTATATAATTAAAGTTCCATAAAAAAGTTCTTTGACATCACAAAAAGATTGTAATGAACATTACATGATTGTATGCTGTTATATAATCAGTTTGTGAATAAATTTTAATTATCAACTAATTTTGTTAAACGCAGAGTTTCTTAGGCATCTGCAGTTGTTGTGAGGTATGCAAGCGAGTTGAGATTCTCACATTTGTGAAAATGTCAAATGTGTAATGCTAGCAATATTTATTACTAGCATATCTGGAAATTAATTGAAGCAATGGTTAGTCCATACTGAAGTCTTTTTTTCTTTGCTTTTTATCTTCTTTAATATTTCATACTTTTTTGTCATTTTCCTCCTTTCTTATATCTTGTGCACGTAAAAAAGAGAATGGCCTTCTTTGGAAAATGGAGTACAAGATTATTGAAAATTTCAAAGTTATTCTGAAAAAAGGAAAAGAAATTAAGCCTTGCTTGGTTTGTTAAAGTAACTTCAGAAAGGAGGGGAAGAAAAATAGTAACATTGAAGAAGCTTTTTAAATATTCTGGGGATATTTACGCACATGTTACATACTAGAAGTACATGTATTTTCATTTGCATCCACTTACAGTTTATATCCTTTATGAAATGGCAATAAAATCTTAACTCTAAAGCTCTACGTTATGTAATTAGAGTTCCAGGAATAAAGTTCAGCAATATAACAGGAAGATTGTACTGAACATTACATGATTGTATGCTGTTATATAACTGGTTTGTGAATAAATTTTAATGATCAACTAATTTTGCTAAAGGCAGAGTTTCAAAGGATTTTGCAGTTGTGATTAGTGAGGTATGCAAGCGAGTAGAGATTCTCACATTTGTGAAAATGTCAAATGTGTAACGCTAGTGATATTTATTACTGGCATATCTGGAAATTTGTAAAAGCAACAGTTACATGAGTTAACTGAATCCAGACTGAAGTGTTTTTTTTCCATTGCTCTTTATCTTCTTTAATATTTCATTCTTTTCCAGTTTCCTGTCATTTTCCTCTTTTTATTTTAGGGTGGTGTTGAATCGAGAGTAACATTCGTTATTTAGAGATCAATAGTGTTTATATTAGGAAAGGGTGTTTATTAATTTTTCCAATCCTTCCTAATTTTAACGTAATTGATCTCAATCTAACAAATGTTGCTCTCGATTTTTCCATTCCATTTGTTGTATGTTCGATTTTATCATTTCTCAACCTTTAGGTAGGGAGGTGTGTTTCTTGATTGTTTTTATAATGGCTTATTGCACCCGGTTTTTTTCACTAATGCTTCCACTGGGAGGAGAGGAAGCTTTAATTTACTTTCCAAGTCTTTTTGTGTCTCAACTTCTGCTTCGCTCCTGATTATCAGTCTGATGATAGCATTGTTAAGATTGTTGATTCAGGTAGTTATGCTCAGCTGCAGAACAGAATGCAGATGCAGGCTAAGTTAGGTATCCTTGAATCCTTGATAAAGTACTTGAAACCTTGATTCTCATGAAGGATTTTTTGGGCAAACCGACAGTTCTCGATTATAATGCTATGATTCGTTGCTATTTGAAGTCCCCGAATGTGTCAGAGATTATTGGATGCAATGATATGGCCCCTTGCTGAACGCAAAAACATTTGTCATTACTGTGGATGGGCTAATGTCCATTGGCTCTTTGGAAGATGGGATTCAGTTTACAGAAAAGATGATAGCTAGTACTTACGTTCCTTCCTATATGGTTTTATCTTTAGTGTGCAAGAAACTGGTGAAAGCTGGAAGCTTGGAGGGTTCTGGTGTGGTGCTTACGCTTATTTTGAATCTTGGCTACACTCCAACCAGTTTTGATGTAGGTGCCTTTATTCGAGGTCTTTGTAAAGCTGATCTGGTTAAGGTGGCGTTTGAGGTGCTCTCTACAGTCTCACAGAATGGGAACTTCACTCAAGGATTTGTGTTCAATCCTATACTGAGGTCTTTCTGTAAGTATAGTAAAATGAATACCGCGCTCTCCTTTTTAGGTTGGTTGAATAAAAAGGGCTTTATCCTTTTTAGGTTGGTTGCCTTTATATCGGCTCATGGTTTTAGCAATAAAAAGAGTATCAATGACGAAGATTATCAGCTGGTCAAAGAGTTCTTGTAAGTATGTTACTATATGATTTGGACCTACATATTGGATTCTTGTTGAGGGTATCTGGATATGTTGATAATACTACATTATATTCCTCGAGTGCAAATGGGATTATAAAATTTCTTCATCAGCCTTGGTACCTGGAGAATCATGTGATAATTTGGCGAAGATTGCAGTGGTTTTATCTGGTTCAGGAGCTCCTGGAGGGCACAATGTTGTAGTCTGGGACTTATGGTTAGCCTGCTGGAGCTTGAGTTTTTTCATCAACACACTGAAATTTCTTGTAGTTTATTAAGTCATCTATGCGTCTTTGTAGATAACTTACAAGATCTTGATGCAAAGGTAGCACGGGATATGGATACAGTGGTGGCCTGCTGAAATAATGAAGTGCAGATATTTGGTATATTGATATCAAAGTGTATACTTCCTTACTGAATTCAGCTAAGGTTGTTTTTAAGCTCATGACCATATTATTTTCAACTGTTGTTCAAATAGAATCTGTCAGGGCATTTCGAATCGACTCCTGTGCATTTCGAGTATTTCTAGAATAAGATGTTTGAAAAGAAACTGGTCATTATTATAATTATCTGTTGATTTGTGATAAAATCCAGTGGTTTCAGCCAAGTTGTTTGAACCACTACTTCATCCTGATCTGTATACCACTAGCTTTTCAGCTTCATGAGCTTTTTTTTTACCATTGACTAATAAAAAGCTCAGTTAGTTTTTTTTAAAAAGAAGCTCCTCCTTATCTTTTTCATTCCGAAAATATCCTTGACCTAAATTAGAAAGAAAAAAACAAGAAGGAAAAACTACCCGTTTTTATTATTTATTATTCTCGACTTATATTTTATATTGTTGGATCATTTGTTATACATTTTGTGTACTTGTTTGCAACTAGCATAAGGATTAATGCATCCACATCTCTTTAAAATGCATACATGTAGTACACATCAATTACTGATTTTTTTCATTACTAAGTTAAAATGCTCAACCAATATTTTTTTCAATATCTGATAATTTTAATGATGTTATTAAAGTGGCGATGTAAAGTACATTGAATATATATTAGAATAATTGGACAAAATGTGATGTACTATTATTTAAAAAACTATAGACTAATAATACGATGAGAAATGTTAAAGAAAATAAAAATAAGAATAATGCTCTTTTATATCATTTTACAAAATACCAGCTAGCTTATCAGCTAATTTGCTAAAACCTACATTTAAAATCAACTAGCTTCTCATCTAGTTAATCACCCCCATAATCAGCTAGCTTACCAGCTAACTAACCAGCTACCAGTTAGCTTTTCAGTTAATTTTGCTAAACAGAGCCTAACAGATGTTGGATAATTGGATGCTCAATGTCATTTGTTTTGAATTCCTTATAATCCATTTTCATTTTGGTTCGTTTTACTCATGTCAGTAGAGCTCAAATACTTACCTCAATATTGTTCACAGCTCAGGATCCCTTTTTCTCCCTGTCTTTTAATTAAAGACTTGCAGAAGCTCTCAAATGCATTTTAGATTGAGCAAGCTTAAGAAACTGCAATTAAGCTTGATCTTCATTTTACAAATGTGTTTTCGTTGTAAAAAATAAGAAAATGCACTCATGAAATATGTAATCAAATATTTCAGAAACATTAAGCAAGAATTTATGAAGTTTTCATAGATTAAAAGAGCCATAAAATTTCCTACATTTACAGTTTTGATGGTCTGAGAATTGAGCTACTGTAAATTTCCAAAGTTTTTCGTTAGATGATCATAGATACAACGTGATGAACAGTTCAGATTAATTAGGATAGATGGACGTGTTTCTAATAAGTAATTTGGAATGTTTGCTCTCATGAGATCATAATATGGTCATCTGCTCTTTAGATTAGGAGTGAATCCAAAGAAAGGAACTTGTGCCCATGGTAAAGAAGCTGTGAAGTGTCCTATAAGAGTGTGCTTTTATTTCTTTTTGCTAATGCTTTACTTGTTGGTGCTGGTCATGACACTCAACTTTCAACTCATAATTTCAGGATGAACAAGATTTTATCTGCTGCCATTTTCCTCTTCTTCTTCCTTACCGCTTCAGGTTCGTTTACTTACACCTATGTTTTTAGACATCTATCTCAACCTAGAATATCATAAAACTAAAACATGACAGTTTTTAAACCATGTTGATGGATTTAGAATGTTGTTGCAGCATCAGAGATGAATGAGGCACGCTCGATTTGGATACCGGAGCACAGGTGCCACGAGAAATCTAGTTCGGCTGGAAAATGCTACTGGCATGAATGCATGAAGAAGTGCTTAGTAAAGCCACTGGGGCATGGACTTTGCAGAGGAAGCTATTGCATCTGCACATATTACTGTCATCAACCTCCAACATAAACTTAAATTACAAGCTAATTAATACAATGCTTTTGGAATTTGTAATTTGCTTGAACTTGGTAATCATTTCTTGTGATATTTATGGAGATAATGTAATGGATTTCTCAGAGTTATCAAACTGTTACACATTTCGGCTTCACTTGTGCGTTTTTAGTATGGATTGATTTATTGCTTCTTTTGTTTTTAAGTTAGGAATGCGTTTTAAAGTTTGTCATGCATTTAACAATTATTATGTGTGTCAATTTATGGAACAATTTTAAGTTTTTAACTCATGTATGTCTTGAAGTAGTACTAATAAAAGTTGCAACCATTCTGTAGTACTAGTTCGAAGGGAAATGGAAGACAAGTTTGAAAGATATGAAATTGATTCCTGGCAAAAAAATCGAAGGATTATCTAATTTAATTATTTTATTATGAAGGTACTTACTCACACATTGAACTCACCATCACCATGCTTAATTGTTCGGTGAGGACTTGACAATTGAGCCACATTTTAAATTTTGAAATTTAGAAAGAAAGTAAGACTCTGTTCTTTTCGTCTACAAACTCATTCAGTTCAGTTCAGATCAGATCCATTCAGTTCAGTTCAGTTTAATTATATTTTACACTACAGTTCAGTTCCGTGAAAAGAACCGAGCCTAAATTTGTGTTGTGGATTTGTTATGAAAGGTTATGAATGATTATTCATGTTGTTAAGTTAGGTAAGCAAGGTTATCATGGACTATTGTAATATGTTAATGCTAAAAATCTTATTACATATGTTTGTGAATTTATAATATATTAACAAGTTGTAATTTATGGAGTAGTAAGTTACAGTATTATTTTGTTTTTACACAATTAACTCTTACATTTCTTTTCACCTAAAAAATATATATTTTCAATATAAATACGACCTATTTGTCAATATTATGTCGATATTCAACTTTTTACTAATTTACGTAAAAAGAATGAGACTCGACTTTGGAATATTATTGTTATTCTCTCAGGAAAAAAATCACTTTTGATTAATAATACCATACGTATTAGTTTGTAGTCTTGATAAGTTATTTTTAGTTGAGCTTAGTGATATAAAACAAGTCGAGTTGAGCATGTAATATGTAAGTTGACTCCAATCCTTACTTGGGTTGAAACTCGTCATGACTCGTGAAAGAAATGAGCCTAAAATCAATTTAAGGTAACTTTTAATGACATTTGAACTCAGTCTACAAAATGGAAAATAATACGCACACACTCCAAATAATACTTTGTGAATCAAATAAATTATATGATGAGATGTAAATACAATTTGGAATGGGCATGTATCATTAAATATGATAAGATTATTTTGATGAGTTAGTGATAAAGTTGGTAGTCTATAATGAAATTTTTTATTTGTAATTATCCTATGGTAATTTTTTTAATAATTGATAATCATTACTACCTTATCTGCATTGAATAATTTATGGTAAATTATATTTCTTTATAACTTACTTGTCTCCTTTTTGAAAAATATAGTAGTAGTATTTTGCAGACAGAAATATTCAAATTTATTTTCCTCTCATCATTTTCATTTTTCATCATCATCATCATCATTCTGTAAAACCCTAACTCTCAAATCCAATCGATCCCAACAGTGTTCTTTTCTCTCCCTCTCTACATTTCACCTGCAAACCACTCAATCCAGCAATTGCCTGTGAGCTCACCCATTTCCCTCAATTCAATCGATGTTGAATTTCCATAGTGACCTGTAATTTGAAGGCTGGCGATTGACGCTGGTGATGTCGGATCCGCCACAATTCCGCCGAGACTTGCTTTTTGAATCTTCGATTTCGCAGAATTTGCTACAAAAAGAAAAGGGTTGTTTCAAGTCGATAGAGGTTTGGAGAAAATGCTGATCGTGCATCGCGTGCATCTTCCGTCCGATATTCCGATTGTGGGTTGTGAGCTGACGCCCTATTTGGTGATCAAACGTGCTGCTGATAAAGCTCTCATTACCGAAGATGTTACTGAACTTAATCCCGTTGATGGCTGTTTCTTGAGATATAGATGGTCAGTTACTCAACACCTAAATAAATTAAGTTTTACTCTATTGCATTTCTCTTCTTGTGGAGTTTTCATTTCTCGGTTCTGTGTGTTCCTTTTCTTTTCTTTCCTTTGCGCGCGCGTGTGTATTATGGTTTCTTTACCCAGTTAAAAGCATTGTGTATCATGTTGGAGGAGCACTTTCAAATCGCTTTGTGGTGATTTGACGGTTTAGTAAAAAGTTCAAAGAGCTTTGCGTTATAAAAGACATTCCCTTAGCAGAAGAAAGAATTTAGACTGACATTTAAAATCTCTGCTGTCTGTGCAAGTGTTGGAAGCTAGTCATATTCTTGATTTTGCCTGCTTTTACATTATTATTCTCGTATTATTTCTTTATTTATTTTATTTTTTGTCATTGACATATGGATATAAACTTGGATATCCAAATATTTGTCTTGTTATTTTATGCCAATTACTCAATAATTCTACAGTGAAGGTTGAAGTGTGCGTCTGTGAAACGTAGTAGCATGTTTTATTCGACTGGTATACTAGTACTGTCCTGACTAATTTTCATAAGAAACTTATCCGTATATATCAAGGTCAGCTACAGTTGCTGAAATTGAGTAATATACGCCACTGTGAATAACCTTACTGAGTTATTCAGTCAATCAGGACTTGTTGGAAAAAACTTAAAATAGTGCTGGAATTATTTTTCCTCCCCAAAAAATTCTGTTTCTTGTTTCCAGGTATTTGGTATAAGTGTCTTTTGTAGAATTAGAATTCTCCATAGTGCGTGGTCGTTTGGTTGCTCTAATACCATATCACTTTGTTTTTTAGGCAACTTAACCATGAATAGATCAGCTTTTTTGTTTCTGTTGTAGGTAGGAGGATTACAACGAGAGTTTGCATGTGCATATAGTAATACCATGCTGATTGTCTGTGCTTTTTTTTTTTTTTTTTTTTACAAATTCTTGGTTCTTGGTGAAGGTTTCGTATACAAAGTGATAAGACGGTTGCAGTGTGTAGCGTTCATCCTACCGAGCAAGCTTCGTTACAATGCTTGGGATGTGTGAAGTCCAAAGTTCCTGTGACCAAGAGTTACCATTGTTCTCCCAAGTGCTTTTCTGATGCCTGGCAACATCATCGTGTTTTGCATGATCGTGCCATCAGTGCTGCGAATGAGAATGGAAATGAGGAGGAAGAACTTTTCGGGCGACTGAATACTGCTAGTAGCACAGGATCTGGATCAATTAACATGAGTACATCTCATTCAAATCCTAGCCTGTCGAACGGAACAACTTTATACCCTCCTGCAGTTGCACAGAGGAGTGGTGGTGAAACATGGTTTGAAGTTGGCCGCTTTAAGACATACACACCAACAGCTGATGACATTGGTCATGTCCTCAAGTTTGAATGTGTAGTTTCAGACGCTGAAACAAAATCACCTGTTGGAGCTTCCAATACCTTGTTAACTTCCCGTGTGATTCCAGCTCCTTCTCCAAGTCCGCGACGCTTGATTCCTGTCAGTGGCATTGATGTACCGCATCTAGACATTTCATCTACTGGGACATTTACAGTGCTATCATATAACATATTATCTGAGGCATATGCTTCGAATGAACTCTATGGTTATTGCCCCTCTTGGGCACTCTCGTGGACTTACCGGCGACAGAACCTGTTACGAGAAATAGTTGGTTACCGTGCAGATATTCTCTGTCTTCAAGAGGTACAAGTACAACTACTCGGGAAATAACCTTTTTTACTTTTTAAAGCTTCGGTAGTTAATTTATGATTCAAATATTTATAGTTAGACTTGGTAGTAGAATCTGATAACTATTCTGACTTTGTAATGGTGGATTTAATGAACATAATCTTCTGTAGATTTTCTACTTTGATCTTTAGAGAAACTGAATAGGAGTTTATAACAGCTTTTCCTTGAAGTTAACCCTTTTCTTACTAAATATCGACCTGACATTCAATTCAAGTCGGTAAGCTTTCACAATGTTAACTTTGCTTGCAAACCATGCATTTCTAAGTGGATGTACCTTAATGACTGAAACGCTCCACGACTTATTCATTTTTCTTCTCCCAGGTTCAAAGTGATCATTTTGAAGAATTCTTTTTACCTGAGCTAGATAAACATGGATATCAAGCTCTTTTTAAAAGAAGAACAACAGAGGTAGGTCGAACCATCTGTTTGAATGTGGATGAGATTGTTAGGCATTACTGAAGTGCATTGATCTTCTGACATGCAGGTTTTTGGTACAAGCATCAGTAACATTGATGGATGTGCAACTTTCTTTCGTCGCGATAGATTCTCACATGTAAAAAAATATGAGGTGAGCAAGGTGCATCGGTGCATGTAGCATCCTCTGGGTTCCTCTTTTATGGTATTAAATCATCTTAATCACTGCCGGCAACCATTGTAGGTTGAGTTTAACAAAGCTGCACAATCTTTAACTGATGCCGTAGTTCCCAGTGGTCAGAGGAAACTTGCCTTGAATCGATTGATGAAGGTACTATACCTATAAATTTAGACGTTTTGCTTTTTAACCTAGTCTATGATTCTTTAATCAATGCTTTACAGGCAAAATATTTTTTTTGATATGCTATTATTCCATACAGGATAATGTTGCACTTATTGTAGTTCTAGAAGCCAAGTTCACTAATCCAGGGATTGAAAATGGTGGGAAGCGCCAACTTGTATGTGTGGTAAGATTCAGATTTCAGAATATGTTTGCCTTTTGGACATGATTTTATTGTTCTCTTGCTTTGGATCAAACATGAGTATTCCCGTCCTTATGGAATAGCTCAAGTGAAATTCTTAGGAAAAAACATTTTTTTTTAAACATTAGGAAAAACCACCCCACTACCACTCAAATGTTTGGCACATTCCGCTAATTTACACGAGTGTAAGTGGTCATTCTTAATGTGTAGGAAAAACTGACTTTTTATGACACTTCTTTTGTATTTTTGTTTATTTACTTACCAAACATGCCTCTTTTGTAGATGTATTTTGATCAGTCTCTCGTTTACCTGTCACAGGCTAATACACATGTTAATGTTCCTCAAGAACTAAAGGATGTCAAGATTTGGCAGGTTCTTGTTTCTGTCCTTTTCTTTTGACATGCTAACTTTGTTCCATTTATCTCCGTGTTTGACAAATGGATTTATCTTTTTTTATTTTATTTTTTATTTGGGTCAATATCAGGTCCACACATTGTTGAAAGGGCTGGAAAAAATTGCTAAGAGTGCAGACATTCCAATGTTGGTCTGTGGGGATTTCAATTCAGTTCCTGGAAGGTGATGTCACCTTTATTCTATATGTCCATGTAGTTCACAGTTCACACATCTTAGGCATCTAGAGTCCTGGATAATTCTCTGTCTCACTTTTCCTTTTGTGAATTACAGTGCTCCTCATGCGCTGCTTGCTATGGGGAAGATTGATGCGCATCATCCTGATTTAACTGTTGACCCTATTAGTATTCTTCGCCCTTATACCAAATATACCCACCAGCTACCATTGGTATGACCTACTGTAACTTGTTCAAGTACTTGACACTTGTTTATTGCATGTAAAAGTTATCAATATATGTGGCTTATTCTTTCCAGGTTAGTGCATATTCATCCTTTGTGAGAGCTGGGGCTGGTCCTGCTCTAGAGCACAGGAGAAAAATGGACCCTGCTACAAATGAACCTTTATTCACGAACTGCACTAGGGATTTCATCTGTACTCATGATTACATATTCTATTCAGGTACACCAGAGCTCTTAAGTTTGTGTCTAACTGCACATTGGTCTTGGTACTTTTGACCATTGCTTCCATGCTATCATGCGAGGCTAGATATCTGATTTTACATTCCATGTGCATTTACATGTTTAATTTTGCTTTATTAGCCGACCGCTTAACCGTGGAATCCCTATTGGAGCTGGTGGATGAAGATAGCTTGCGGAAAGATACGGCTTTGCCTTCTCCAGAATGGTCTTCAGATCACATAGCCCTGTTAGCTGAATTTCGCTGTAAACCCAAGATTGGACGTGGAGGACAATAGGTATGTGCCCCTGTCACTGGTGATTCGTATTGTTTCATGTATCATATCCCTGTTTCGAAATATGTCTAGAATTAAAACAAGCTTGCTTGTGTATTTTCAACTTAGAAAGGTTGGTTTGTTCTCTGCAGGTTTGGTCTAACGAAGAATTGGAACAGTAGCTGGAGCTTAAGAACATAGAAAAGTGAATGTACCAATAGATTTCATTTTCTAGGTTTCTCCCCAATAATGGGGTGAAATTTTATAAGCTCCTTTTGTATCATGCCTGCCACCTTTATTCTACAGAAAAAGAAATGAAATAATTTTTCATGAATTATATATAGAGCCATATTTTCTTTTCGAGCAAATCTGATGAGATACCGCCTATTATCTTCTCATGAGAGACGGTCTAGTCTATTAACAAGATAAAAAAGGATGGACAAATAGTATAGTTATTATGAAAACATTAAATATGACATTTGTCGTGAAACGGAGGGGTTAAAAACAGGGAGTACTCTTTAAGATAATTATCTTGTATACACATCAAACAGTGAGTATGCTTGAACGAGAAGATTTATCGTACATGGTTTTCGTTTTTGTTAAGAATTGCAAGCTATCTGACAAAACGTAGCAGGTGTTGGGTAAGTGTCAGTTTCAAAATAGCTTCAAGAACTTGAACAACAAAAGATCTAGTGATGACTGATGAGTAGTTAGAGAAGAACAACTGGCTTTTGCTCATGCAATGCAACTTTGAATTACTCAACTCCTAATAAGTTCGTAACTTGTTAAATTTATTAACTTGTCAAAATTATTTATCATTTAAATACTATGACCAATTAGAAGAGAAACTGGAAATTTCCTGCAATCTGCTTCACGAAAGAAATGACCAGAAAAACAAACACCTATATATATGATCAAACTGGGAATTAAGCAATGCAACCATCTATTTCACCAGCATGGACAGAAGAACTGTACTATCAGTCTTGATGCTCTCTATGATGGTTTGTCTTTCAAGTTCGAACTTCGCGGAAGACCAAAAACAGTGCAAGAACCAGCTACTCTCACTATCTCCATGCATAGCATTTGTAAGTGGAGATGCAAAAGCTCCACCACCAAGTTGTTGTGCCGAATTGAGCAAAAACACAGACAAGTCCAAGCTTTGTCTGTGTATCCTCATTAAGGATCGGAACGAGCCAGGTCTAGGGTTTAAGCTCAATGCGACTCTTGCTCTGAGCCTTCCGTCCATCTGCCACGTACCGGAAATTGCTGCACAATGCCCTGGTATGTATCACAGATGATAAAGTATTATGAATACTGCTTTACATTGATTTGAATTTTATTTTTGGTGATATTTTTTTAATCATCTGTGAGTAGAACTTCTGAAACTAGCTCCTAACTCAACGGAAGCTCAGATTTTCGAGGAATTTGACAGCGCACAATCTTTTGGCAACAGCACTACAACTTCTGCAGGTACTTTTTTTGGTTCTAAATTCATCTTCTGTACAAGTTTCTGCATTTTTTTCTTCTTATTTTGAAGCTTTTATCTTGTATTTTGTTTATGATTTTAGACAACATACCAAGCTCTAGCAGTAAGTTCGGGGTTAAAGGAATTCGACATGCAGCTGTTCTTGGAGTTTTCGTGTGGATTCTATTCGCTGTTTGTATAGGCAAGATGTAGGAAAAGCTACATACTTGTACATCTTTCTTGTGATTAATAAAGTACAGAAGTTACATTTCAATGAGAAAGAGACAACATGGTAGAATCCATTTCCAAATTACAAATTGGATTCTAAACTTAACAAAAAACCAAACAAACAACAAAAAACAACTACTTTTACATAACAATTCAGCGTCATATACTGCGGAAAAAAAACAATCTATGTTTCCAATCCATTTGTTGCTGAACTTCTGTTTCAATTTACACCATACTCATCTACAGATAAGATTTTCGAATAACACTAAAGGAACAACACTGCTAGCATTAAACGTTGTATAAAGCTGCATTGCATGTGACCTCAAGCATTAGACTCGGGGCCAGCCGGTTTGGAGTTGAGAAGTGGCTGTAAAGCCTTGACGACAATTGTCATGTTTGGCCTAAAGTCTGCTTCGTACTGCACGCAGAGAGCTGCAACTGCAGCCATCTGAGAACCAAGCGTATGATCCAGAATGTTAGTCTGTTTTTAGCAATCATGATGCAAGAATTGCGTATTAGTACTCAGAACAGATTAGAGAAAGTTCTACCTTTGCAATAGCTTTAGGAGGGTAGTCATTATTTAGCTTGGGATCTACACATTGCTTCACTTTATCTTCACTTAATCTTGGAGTTGCCTGGAGAAATACGAAACGGATGTTCTTAGCAGATAAAGCACAGCACTGAACCAATACAGAAGAGAGATGAGTTAGTAATACAGCTTACCCAGGTGACAAGACTCTGTTGGCCTTTAGGCATTGTGTGATCTACTGGTTTTCTGCCTGTCAAAAGCTCTAAAAGAACAACTCCGAAACTGTAAACATCACTTTTCTGAGTAATCTGTCCTGTCATGGCGTACCTATTCAGTTGAGTAAAAACAATCAGTACATCCTGTTAATATTGCAAAGTTTAATTTCCTGTAACAATATATATCGGCTCACTCTGGGGCATGGTAGCCGAATGTTCCAAGGACTCTGGTCGAATGCAAGCGAGCTGCTGTATCCGAAGACTGGTTTGTCAAGCTGAAATCTGCAATTTTGGCAAGAAAATCATCGAACAGCAGTACATTGCTGGACCTGACATCACGGTGGACAATAGATGGCTGACATTTCTCGTGCAGATACTCGAGTCCTCTTGCCGCGCCATAAGCAATCTTCACTCTTTGACTCCATGCAAGAGCTGGACCTGGTTCTGCCCCTTGCACCCCTTTCCTACCTGTATAATAACACCACACAAGTAAGCACACAAGCGAACCGATTTGTGTTTCTACAATCTAGAATGGTTCGCGAATTTGACATACCGTGCAAGACATCGTGTAAAGAACCCATAGTGGCATACTCATACACCAAGATTCTGTTGTTTGCTTCCAGGCAATATCCGAGCAATCCCACAAAATGCTCATTCTTAAGCCTTGAAACCGTGGATAGCTGAATTTGACCACATTTTCATCAGCAAAACAGAGTATTCTGTTGTAAATTTTCTTGAACATGCTTAATTCATTCACCTGAGCTGTAAAGTCTGAGTCATCTTGTTCTGGTGAACCTGTGTCTAGCCTCTTGATTGCAGCTTCCTGACCGCTGTTCAGCTTTGCGAAAAACACGCGTCCATAAGAGCCTTCTCCAATTAAAGCTTTTGTTCCGAAATTACCAGTTACTCTATTTAGCTCGTCTAACGACAGGGATGGAAGTTCAATAGGCAACACTTTCTTCGCGCCTCCACCTCTAGCCGCTGAAGTCCTTGGTGGCTCTCTTTCACTGCCTGAAATATCGAACCAACCATAGCTGAAATGTCTATCTTACGCTTTATAACACGAATACAAAGCTATTTGCATTAAATTTCAAAGTCCATTACGAGCTAAAACACAACATTCTATCAGACACATTTTAAAGGATCCATTCTGATCTTCTGGAAATGGTTGGTTCCTAAAAACAACTAATCACTCTTTTGCTACAAATAAGCTATAATCAGCTGTACAAGAAGTTGGGAGCTAAAGGCAGGATTTTGCTGTTGATGATCTATGATGAAAGCAGAAGAGGGTAGATATGATGATATACCTCCACCAGTGCCACCAGCGTATGGATTACCGGCCTTAGGCGGGGCGGAGTTATATTGGTTAGCCGGAGGATTGTAAGTCTCCTCTTCCGCCCCTCCACAGCACATCATTGTTCAATCTAAAAGGTAGGTCGGTCGGTCGGTCGGTCGGAAAGAGGCAGCAACTGAAGCTGATTAATAATCACATACAACCAACAAAAACTCGCAAATTTTGTCCTCAAAGACAATTAATGCCTACAAACAAGAAGACATTGGAACATTAATTTATCATGATCAGATCAGATGTAACATGCATAATCAGAAAAACATGAGGAAATGTAATAAAAACCCAAAATCCCAGAAATGAAACATGAATTTATTACCTGGTATGAGGACAAAATAACTGGCAAAATAGATGGAGAAGATGAATTTCTCTGTTTGTTTTATTTTTCTTTGTTGTTTGGAAGAAAGGTATATACGTAGTAATTTGGTTTGTTTAATTTGTTCCCTTGAGATTTGATTCGCGGGAAAGTCGGATGTGTGTGACACTTATGAACCATTAAAGCTAGACATCACTATATATATATAATACTACTACATATATAAAATCAGGCAGTGTTATTTCAAGGCAGGCTTCATCGATGTTGCATTGCACGTCTTACTTTCTTCTTCACCTAATTATTATTCCATTTCATCCCATCAAATTCAAGCTCAATAATTTTCCTGGACGCCTGCCTGCATCATGGGAAATCAAGTAATTGACTTTACCTTTCGTAACGAGGTCCACAATACAATACAAACAAACATCTCTTCGAGACGAGATCCCTTCCTCTTGGCAGGAGGAGATTAAGTTCTCGAGTGTCAATCTTTTTCATTTTCAATCTCCATCTCACATATTTTTGAGGCCACTAAATATTTTGTCGAGAGTTTAGTTCCTCATACGCTCGGAAGATTACATATTGCATATCCCTTCTTTCATCTTTTGATTTTTTTGCAATCTTTCTCCATTAAGCTCATATGATGTTCGATCTTGTCCCTCTTTAAGAATAATTCGTTGTAAAAAAGAAAATAGTAATTCAGAGAGGCCGTTCACTCGAATGTTGCCTTTAACTTTTGGGCCGAATTGAAGAATGGTTGGAGTAAGGTTTGGGCCAGAATGGGAGAATGGTTGGACTAAAGGTAGTGATATCATTTCATTTATAAAAATCCATAAGTATGATTTGGGCCTCATGTGAGATAGACTGAGACGTAGGTTAGGAATTTGATCAAGAGAATCCGGCTAGAGCTTCAAAAAGTTTTACTATTCATTTGAAGATAATATGCTAGTACAATACTTAAAACAATTGTGTCACGGCAGGCTTCACTTTCAAGTTCATTTAAACAGCAAAATTCCGTTTTGTTTCATCTTCACAAGTTATGTCAAAGTTTTAATAGTGTGTTCAAATACTTCCGACATTATCCAAGCCTGTTAAAGTTCAAACATGAATAAAAAAACTTATTTCATTAAGGCTCTGTTCTTTTCGTCTGAACAAAACAGAATTGAACTGAACGGAACTGAACTGAATGAATCTGAACTGAATTGAAATTAATGAGTTTTCAGATGAAAAGAACAAAGCCTAACTTTTGATATGTCTTCTATGCAATGCCGACCGTTTAATAACCGCAGAGAGTTTTAATGAGTTTGAATGGGGAGGTATGGTAAATCGGTAATACAAAATTGAGTGTACATTATGGAATTTGATATATATATATATATATGAGAAATAAGGAGGGAACGGTTTATTTTATGTTAGGGTAAAATCAATACACACTAGACATTAAGACTCTGTTATTTTCAATTGAAAACTCATTCAGTTCAGTTCAGTTCAGTTCTGCTTAGTTATATTTTATACTACAATTCAGTTCAGTTGAAAAGAACAGAGCTTAACATGTGAGATCTACAGTTGAGGTTCGTATAAATCCAACATTTATGTGTATAGTTCTCTAAAATTTACATGTCGTAATCAATTAATAAATCGGATTTTAAGTTGCGGAACAGCTTTGAAAAGCCGGAGATAATATCACAACTCATTCTGTCACTTTCCAAGTAACATTGTATACATTCAGTCATCTTTTATTTCAAGTCCTCATATTTTCGGAATTACACATTCAGGCTAGTCGGTGGAGACTGGAGAGGAGATCATTATGTGGTTCTGATTTATTTTTCCATTTGAATAAATGAAACATGTTTCATTTTCTTAAGTCCAATTATTTCCTAAATAAAGTAAATAACAGATATCTATGATGATAAAACGAACATGTACATTGTTTTCTTTTCTTGGAATTGTACTAATTGGTTTTAGAAAATCTTTATTATGAGAGTCCGAGTCTAATCAAATATCTCAATTTTCGAGCTTAACTGAAACTGTAATCGAGTTCAAATTCGACTGGGCTCCTTAACAAAATGAGATGCTTTTTGAGCTCGCGTCACAATAATAAAGAGTGAGCTCGATCATTTAATTCAAACTTTAATCGACTTCGTTACGGGTAAATATTGAAAAAGTATATATTTAATCGAATTTAAACGTGCGAGGCGAGGCGAGTCAACTTATACTAGTAATAATCAAAGGCGTGTATACGTGGCAGTGGTTTGTCTCCCAAATGATTCCGACGGTGGTGGCAATCTTGCTATTTTCTCCATCTCAAGTGTCATTTAAACTATTAAGCGCTATTAATAATTCAAATTCAAATAAATAACTAAATTAAGTACTCCCGCACATGGTGCAAGAGTTCAAAGAATGAGTTAGAACTCAAACCAGCTGATAAATTCTTTGTTTACTTAAAAGTGAAATTGCATCTAACTACATCAATCCGAAAACGTATAAACGTGATATCTTTAAATTATTTTCAAGCTCAATTTGGACCACAGATTACTCTAAAATTATATTGAAAAACAAATTAATAAAACTATATTAAGAAAATTCAGGAATTAATAATTCTGCAAAATAATATTTAAAATATTTTTCTGATATATTTTAAAAGTTGAACACAACATTTATTGTGGTGTACTACTGGTGTAGATGGTTGAGCGGGATATTGTTAATGTAAAATAAAATTTACATCCCAGACAGATTAGTGTAGGCTTGTAGCTTTGTAGTTTACTGTGAATTTTTTATTTTGGTAGTTGCTACTTAGGCAGATTACCATTATAAGAAATTTACATTAAAATAATTGTGCAACCAATTGTCGCGACCACTAAGATGATCTAACTAGATGTCCAAGTTACGCGTAACAACTTCACTAAACAAGTGCGTGCAACTTCATCCAAATTTACATCACCCCACTCCATACATACACTATTTCAAGTTAGAAAAGTCTCTCACCCATAAACGAACAAACTAAGGTCTGCAATGGAGTATTATTACCGAATTTTGAGATTTTCACGGTGATATTTTTTAACCGCTCGATGACACACACTTCCACGGAACATGTATTTCGTTCATACTATTATTTCATACTAACTTTAACATAATTACAATTACAATTTACAATAAGTATGGAGGTTCTACAAAGCTGTAACGATTAAACACTGCAATTCAATCAATCTAACTCCGATCGACGATGAACACGAAACCAAACAATATGCACAATAATCAACAATCAAACAATTAACACACCGATTTACGTGGTTCGGTTTTCACCTATATCTACGGAGATTGCCCAGATTCCACTATCACAAGAATGAAACAGATTACAAGGAGAAATCCACAAGAGTTACAAGCTTTCTAGCTACTCTGCTTCGCCTAACTGCTTCTACAGAAAAATAGAGAACAATTGCTCTACAGGAAACGAAATACAATTATGATGAATGAATCTCTCTCAAAGCTAAACAGTTACAACATGCTTTTATACTCTAATTTGATAAGAAACCGCTTCCAATTTGAACAAGGAATCGAGCTCTGTTAATTAGTTAAGCAACTAAATAACTCTCCCTCCAAGTCACCAGAGCCAATCAGATTATAACACGTCAGCATACCTGTGTCATCACTTATTGTGTCATCCGTGTCTCCTCCAGTGTATCCGCAACACCAAGCACAACACATTAAGCATCCTGATAACACCAGTCTTTATAACACCAATGCTCCATTCAATAGATATCAAGCTAATTCAACTCACAAATGCAATATGATCCTAACAATAATTACTTACTAAACATAACTAGAGTTTTAATGAAAATAGAATTATTGAGATTCTATCTTACCAATAAAGTAATTCAAAGATGATTAAATATCTAAATTAAAAGATGGTAAAGATATGTAGCATATTTGATGAATATCCATGCAATCTTCAAGATAATTCATATCCAAACGAATCCATCGTCTTGTCATCGCGTAATTCGTGAATTCAATCCTTGTGATGAAACTTGGTTCCATGATAGCACCAACAAACCATACATCAAAATGTTAACAATCATCGTATTTTGCATGTAGTGACCCGAGCAAAGTCTTCATCATACTCAATTCGGCCGAGACCAATAAAGTTTGAACTTGACTCATTCATGAAAGTGTTTGAGTTGAGTCCGTACCTTATTTTGAACTCGTATTCTTTTTCGAATCAGGTAAAGTTCGACTTGGTTCAATAAATATAGTATTTTACATTACTATATAATATGGGTGACGAGTTTGAACTCGATAAAGTTCGAATAAACTTAAGAGCTTGAGCTTAGTTACTAATATAAAAGATTAGTTTGTTTTATTAACAAGTAGAGCCGAACTCGACTCAATTACACTTGAAATTGCGTTCAATTAGTGAAATACTTGACTCCGTTCGTGAAACAACACAAAACGAAGCAACACAGTGAAGTTGTTATAGTATGTTCGTAATTGTACAGTATATATTCGTTGGGGCAAAAAGTCACATGATATGAATAGAGTTCTCTTCTCCATTTATCAATCAGTCCTGTCCTGTCCCCACGGAGAGACAAACAACACTGGTCTTCTTTTCTCTTCTCGCACTCTCATCTCCTCAACAAGATTCCCTTTCCTTTCCACAACTGGAAGTTTAGAGTTTTCTCTCTCTAAAACCAAACAACCTCTTTATTTTCTTTCACTCTCTGTTATATTTCCGAGAAATTCTCATCCACAACTGTTACAAACAAGCACAAGTAACTACACGGAAAAGAAAAAGAAAAAAAGGTGAAACCTTGGCAACAATGGCAGCAGGGATAACAAAGTATGCACCCATCAATGGCATGTCCGACATGAAACCACACTTGTCCTTTCTCAGAACCAAAAAAACTGCTGCTTTTGCTTACTCCTTTCTCTTCGTCTTCATTGCTTGCACTATTTTCATTGCATTTACCCCTTCTTCCAACTCTTCTTCCCCTTGGTTCACCAACATTTTTTCTGTCGGTTCTTCTAACACTGCTGTTACCGACGCTTCTTACAGATCTCACTTCTCTTCTTCTGTTTACAATTATTTATTCCCCAACTCTTCCTCAACTTCTAGATCTCCTACCCTTTTGCCTTTTCTAAACCAAACTGTCGGCAATTCCACTACCCAAATAGAAAAACCCTCTCCGGAAGACCCAGTGAAGAACCAAACTCAGTACGATTTGCTGGATGGTAAAGGTGGAGTCTTGGAGCAAAATCAGACTGCCACAAATTCGACAGTTTCTGCAAATAACACTGTGAATTCATCACCACTGCCGACAGTTGCTACTAATGACGATAAAGTTGGAGTCTTGAAGCAAAATCAGACTACAATTGATGCCAAAAATTCGACTGTCTCTGCAAATAACACAGTGAATTCATCGCCAGAGCCAGTAGTTGCGGCTAATGATGATAAAGCTGGAGTCTTGAAGCAAAATCTGACTACAATTGGCGTTGCAAATTCTACAGTGAATTCATCACCAAAGCCGATAGTTGCGCAAAAAGGTGAGGAGGTTAAGAATTTAACTTCTTCTCTGATGAAAAAACAGAACGGCGATGGGACTAATACTGAAAAGGGAAAACAAGGTATTGATGATCTGGTAAAGTCCTTGATGAACTGTGATTTCTTTGATGGAAATTGGGTGACAGATAAGTCTTATCCGCTGTACAAGCCTGGTTCTTGCTCTTTGATTGATGAGCAGTTCAATTGCTTTCTCAATGGTAGACCTGATAATGGCTATCATCAGCTTAAATGGAAGCCAAAGGGATGCACTCTTCCTAGGTATGTATTCAATTCTTCTGCTTTTCTTTTGTTTATTTGAAGAACTTCTATTTCTAGCTATTGTTTAAGAATTTCAAGTGTATGATTAAGCAATTAGTTAGTCACTGGTTGTGCTTGGTGTTTTCGAATGTCGAAATTCAGGTTGGATGGGAGTCATATGCTGGAAATGTTGAGAGGGAAGAGACTAGTATTCGTTGGTGATTCACTCAATAGAAATATGTGGGAATCTCTAATTTGCATCCTTAGAAACTCTGTTAAAGACCAGAAGAAAGTGTATGAACAGTCTGGCAGGCACCATTTTCGATCCGAAGCTTCTTATTCCTTTATTTTTGAAGTAAGTTATGATGTATCAATCATTGTCCTTTTTCATTTACATGTAATGTAGTAACATGGGCTTCATTTTAGTTTTATCTTACAAATTTTGTTATAAAAAATCTCTATAGGACTACAAGTTCACGGTGGAGTTTTTCGTATCGCCATTCTTGGTTCAAGAATGGGAAGCTGCGGATAGAAATGGGAAGAAGAAGGAAACGCTTCGACTGGATTTAATGGGTAGCTATGCTCATAAATATAAGACTGCTGATGTTATCGTGTTCAACACTGGACATTGGTGGACTCATGAGAAGACTTCCAAAGGGTAAGACTTGTTTTAACTAAGAACATGTAGGATAGGATATATGGCGTGGGTCAATCGTGCTAAAGATTAACTTAAAATGTTGCAGGAAGGACTATTACCAGGAAGGTAGTCATGTGTATAGTGATTTGAATGTGCAAGAGGCATTTCGGAAAGCTTTAACAACATGGGGAAGATGGGTGGATGCCAATGTAAATCCCATGAAGTCATTAGTCTTCTTTAGGGGTTATTCTGCATCTCATTTCAGGTACTCTTCGTGTGCATTGCTACAATTGTCTAATGTGATTGATTTATTTATAGTTCCAAATCGTTCTTATAAGATCATGGTAATGACATCTATGTTGAAGATGCTAGGTAGTCTCGTCTTACAAACACACTGTTCGAACTTTTAGCCCCTTTTTGTCTGCTTAGTCTACTCTAACCATTATGGCAATTTGTTACCCTGAGTAGACTTTGATCTCAATGTCATAATATAAGGCCTGAACCGTTTGTGTTTTATGAACCCCAGTTGTTAACTTCACCTTAATTTGGGTGCAGTGGTGGGCAGTGGAATTCTGGAGGGCAATGTGACCATGAAACGGAGCCAATAAAGAACGAAACATATCTCACCAATTACCCACCAAAGATGACCGTGTTGGAGAAAGTGTTGAAAGGAATGAAGACCAGTGTAACATATCTCAACATCACACGAATGACAGATTACCGTAAGGATGGCCATCCATCAATATACCGGAAACAACATTTGACTGAACAGGAGAGACGATCGCCTTTTAGTTTCCAAGATTGCAGCCACTGGTGTCTACCAGGGGTACCCGACTCATGGAATGAAATTCTCTATGCTGAACTCTTGGTTAAATTCAGCCGAAATCACTAGGTGAATTATCTGTGACCCGTACGAGCTGGTGTAGCCCGATTGCTCTTGCAACTTGGCTTCGAATCAAGAAAACTCAGTACATATACCGCCCACGACGCACATGTGTGAATTGTGATCTATTAGATTACATAATATTGTGTGGCACATGAAAACAATGCCAGGCTCATATCACATGAAGGTGAGTCTAAAGAAATGTTCATTACACTATTTTTTGTTCATGATAAGTTATAGAGAGATACTTGTATGTTTAGGAATTGTTCAAATTTGCTACCGCTATTCAAAGTGGCAAAAAAATGACACGGGAAAATGTACATTTTCAATCATTTTGTTAGAATATACTGTACTATTAGTTTATGAATATCTTAACTTTTGTTTAAAACTGGTGTAACTTTTCTGATCCCGATTAATACGCTATCATTAAGGGGTCAAACTAAGTGTTTATTAATTTATCTAATAAATTAAACAATAAACAATTGGGTTAGTACGGCCTATTTGTTCTGTTCTCGATGTTTCGTCGTGCTCACATATATTCCATTTTTTGTGTTTTTTAATGATTAATTGTTATTATCAAAGGTGTTAGATCGAATTAGTATCGGTAATAGAATTGTGACATTCGTACAATTTTATAGTAGTTGGGTGATGATTAAATAAAAGACTATGGTTTGACGCTTTAGTCATATATAGTATAGTTCACATGGGAGGAATTATGATTTATGACTTTAAAGTGTTGGCATTAACTATGTCTAACTAGTCGGCTTTGGTTTAGGTTGCCATTTGCCGCCTGTAGGGCAATTATGTACCAGTCCCTTTCCCAACTATTCTGACCTTTTTGAATGTGTTTTACCACCTGGTCCGAGTTAGAAATGAAATTTTGAAGGTGTAATAATATCGTAGCGTGAAACTTTAATGGACACACCATTGAAATTGCGGAACTTTAAAGATGAAATGTGCAAATTTTAAAAATCTAAGAAGAGTGGTGAGATTGTCTCGGAAAATACTTACCTAAAACAGGTCTACAATTAATTATGTAAACCATGTGTTTAGAAATGATCTACAATGTCAAACAAGTGTGGGATACACATAAAGATTGTGTAATGTGGACAATTCTTGACCATATGATCTATGAAAAAGTTATAGATCCGGTCTAGGTAATAATTTTTCGATCGCCTCCGTCCGCATCCCCTATCTCTGCGGTGTTTGCTTTCAACTGCGATGTGCGTGATTAAAGAGCATAAGACAGTGTTAGTCCTAGTCTTAGTGATTCATATGGTCACATGGGGATGTTTTGACCAGTAATCATGTTTAAATTGTCGGCTTTAGGCAACAAATATTATTTATCTTCAGGTCGCTTAAATGTTAAGTAACATGGCAATTGATGCTCAGTGTTATGTATGTACTATATGCCTGCCTCCTGACCAACAGGGCAACACCTCATCATTCTCCATTATTTTGCACCACATCACACAATAAGTTAAGTTTTACCAAGTAAAAATACGGGTGTAAATGATGACGATGAATAGCCCGTTTCATGCAATTCGAGCTTCATCGTAGTTACATTACTCAAACGTAACTTGTACCTGACATATTAGTTGAAGGGGGAGTATCTCATCAACTGATCATTCATCCAACTTACTCGAATCAGAAAAGTTACACGCCTAGCGTTACAAAATACGATTGTTATAAACACCTGCCCGTGCATGGAAACACATGATGCTTGAGATACCATTTAAAGCTGCCAATGCTTGCTTAAGCAAGCATTGGTGATTGAACTATATAAGCCACCATGTGCGCATCACCCATGTTAAATGACCAATCATTTTGCTTCGGTTCCACATCATCCTGCGAATTTTGGCCAGACATATACTCCTTCCGTCCGGCTTTCCTGAAGTTTCACTGTATAATTTAATCGAACATTTCATATTTTACGTTTAAGATAAGTTCGCAGTTAGAGTTGAAGACGGTTGATCGAAAAAAGATCAAAAGTGGCCCAGATTAACGGGTGGAGGGAGTATGTTGGCCCAATAATGGCAGCCATTTACATTCTTTGGGCTGGGTTCAAACTGCTATAGAGGTTTAACTTGGGGTTTATCAAGTACCCAATTGGAGTACTAGATTTGAGCCCAAGTAAATCCATGATTCGGTCGGGTCATATATCCCTTTCCATAGCCTTAAATTTTGTATAGGGAATTTTAAAGAAATGGATGGGTAATGAATTTCCAAGTTGGCAAAAGAGATATGATTCCCGGTAGCCGGTCACATAAAAATTGGTTGTAATTTGTCCACCAGCAGCACAGATGACTTGACCTGGCAATGGCATGGCTGGCCTGGCTTACTCAACACCATTTGTTTGCTTGTGGCGTGGGTAACCAATAACATTTCTTAAACCAACTCATAATCGTTTTACATGTAAACCCCTAGCTCCTAAACATTTTTACCCCTCTCTAATCTTTTCCATTTACGTTCGTCCATTCGATTCCATACGTTTTACTAATTTATTTAAACAACAGTTTACACACTAGCTAGTATACTATATTAAACCAATTAACACATATCATATTTTTTAAATCAGACAAGATTTTATAAAGTTAAACTACAACATTATACGTACTATATGATATGATATATACTGCTAACCGTTTTTAGCCTATGAATAATATGAGGGAACCGGACTATTACTCATGATTTGTCTGGGGCAATCAAGCAAATGACTTGATGCTCGTCTAAAGTTTAAGCTCGAAATCATCTATTGCAGTATGATAATACAATCAGTCAAATGGCTCAAAGGTGGTTCAAGGTTTCAAAGCCTCAAAGCAATCACCTATCGCAAGGAGGTGATAAATTTGTACCTCATTGACCCCGAGTATAATAGCGATACCTAGGTATCTCATCGGTTGTGATGATGTGGAGGGATGAAGTATTTCCTCTGAAGTCAGTTACGTGCCTGAGCAGGCCTGCGAGTAGAACGTTGCCCTCGAGTAGTCTTCATAGGGAATACGGAAAATGGTGTACATCTCCTCGAGTTGGGACCTCGAGCATGTCTCTGGGCTCAACTCTCATGGATTACTTGTAGATTCGTGGATGTGCCTGTATTGATTTGAAGCTAGACAGATTCCGACGTATCAGTGAAAAATGAGTTTGGCAGAATTAACATCAAATAATATGTACACCCCATATGTTTGATAAGATCAATTAATTCATGCATGTCTATAAGCAATCAAGCTTAATAGCATAGCTCACAGTCAATTAACTTGAGCAATCAATTTTCAATGCATAAAATAACAAAATGTATGAATCATATATTTATCTTCGCTAACTACATTTTTGACATTCAAATTTGGCCGAGCAAGCTGTTCAATGATCTAGCTTTGACAATTTTAGTCCTCTTCTTTGTAACACCCAGCGGCAGCAACTTCCTGTCCTCTGATCCAAATGATGTCTTTGTGATTTCAACACGACGTGCAGTTGCATTGCTTCGGAGCCTCCCTTTACCAAGGTGATGCTCGCACAAAGAGTAGCCTACCAATGTGGGCTGGCAGCACCGCCACCCTCTCCCATTCACACGACTGCACCGCGAACCCTCCATGATCACATTCCCCCTCTTGATCTTCTTCCCACCACTAGTCGTGGATTCGCTAACCTCAAATTGGATTATATCATCACATTTGATACTTGTCGTCCCATGCAATGTTCCCTCATTTCCGTTGGAGTTTTCCTTTTTTCTCTTCAAGGGATCTACAAGTTCATTATCTCCTTCATCCCAGCTCCCTTTACAAAAATATCAGAATTAGTGTACGTGTTTTAGTATATAGTAGTATGTGCAAGTTCGGACTTTTAGAAGAAGTGCAGTTCTTTCATCAAGAAATAGAATTTCAATATGTAGCTTACAAATTAATACCTTGAGCAGCAGAAGAAGAAGATGGCTCATGTATTACAATTCTGTTATTGTTAATCACTGCTGGATCAGTTAATGATGAAACTGTAATTGCACTCCTGAAACAATATACTATTAATTAGCAATGGATTAACCAAACAATTAATTAGTCTCAAATTTATAATTAATGAGTGCAATTATCCTGGAGATGAAAATATGGAAATGGAATGAAGTGATTTATGATCGATCGATGGATATGAATTAGTGTTGTTGATGGGGGACCAGGCTTATTATATATCCCCATCCATGCTAACATGCACCACACCACATGGGCTATATATATTTTCTTTTCTTCATTATAAATACACCAGCAATTCTCAAACTAACAAATCCACCAACATTAAAATTCCATGTAAAATACAAAATTTACTACTACTACTACTACTACAAATTAAGTTATCATAGTAGTATATCATGAGATTCAAACAATTAACATCGGATCAACAGTTGTTCCACTTGTGTAATTGTACAACTTCTTTCTTATCTAATCTAATCTAATCTTTTTCAATGGATCTTTTTCTTGGGTGCAAATTAAAGGATTTAAAAATACCACAAAAAGAAAAGAAAAGAAATGGAAAGGAAAGAAATAAAGATAGTAATATTTAGTATATGATTGATTCATTTTTCCTTTTTATAAATGGATTATTATAATATCTATCCATTGATCCATGGATCCATCCTTATTCGTTACCTAATAGTATTATGAGTGATAGTCGTCTTGTTTTCATCATCCACCTTGAATGTCTTATCATCATCATCATCAGCAATTACCAATTTCTGCAAACAAAAACATAAATATATCATTAATAGAATTTAAAACCATAGCTATTATCTAGAGAGCCTTAATTAATATAATAGTAATTAATAATAATGATGTTGAAGCAAAGCAATGAATATTTGGGGTGCAATTTAAAAGTAGAGAGTTGTATTATGGTGCTGCTACATTTTTTTTGAAAAAGTCATACATATACTTTATGGGTGTAACAACTTTTGTTAAAATTCAACAAACACAGAAACTAGAACGTTTAATTAAATTAGTTTATAGTATATACCTTGTCTTGTGGAAAGAGTAGCCGCCATGTCTTGATTATGGTGCGAATCGCCATGATATGATCGAAAGGTGGATCAGAAGCTCGCCTGAGCTGGGGATCTGAACGGTGAGAAGATGTTGATGATGATGATTCTACAAGGAAACGCTTTCTTATCCTCATGCTTTTTTTTCTTTTTCTTTCTTCTTTCTAAAAGTGGAGAAAATTAATTGAAGCAACTATGTATGTGGACTACTGTGGTGCAATGAATGAAAATGGTGCAATAATAATAATAATAATAATAATAATAAGGAAATTGTATATGGGAGGAAGATTGGTCACGATGAATACATGTTTGTGTTGTGTGTATATATGTGTGAGTTTTGTTTGTTAGCCTGCCTGCCTGTGTAGAGAAGAGAGAAAGTATTCTGATTTGTTGCACCAGAGAAGAGAAGAGAAGAACTAGAGACACAAGCAGTTTCAACACGCACAATGTGTGTGAGTATATGTTAATTTGTTTTAAGAGAGAGAGAGAGAGAGAGAGTTGCAAGATAAAGAGAGAAACTAATTAAAACAAGACTAGTAGTGTTGTGTAACAAAACAAAACAGAACAAAATTAAGGTGGATGAGTTCTTGAGGAATTAATTGAAGGATACTGGCACGTGTGAAGCCCATTGAGGCACGTACGAGTGTGGGTCAGCTTGGGTGACCGGTTACCTGGGTTTAAAACCTACGGACTGTGACAGACAGGGTGGATCCATGGAGCACCAACCACCTTTGCTAGCTAGCTACCCATTTGCTTTGCTGCTGCACTTGCTATTGTGTCATTTGAAGTCGACTCCCATCCCAGATATATAAACTCAACCTGCTCTATGTACCTCCTTTAGAAACTGCACGGCCCCATTTTAAATCAAACATATACAATTAAATGAGACAGTGAAGGCAATCCAAACCACGTTAGAACTTGGAACCAACATCGTAATAAGAGTGGAGATGTTTTCAATTTTTATCGTGAAACATACGAGTTACTATCAATAACACCGACAATAATACTACATAATTTGATTAGCAGATATATACTACAATAATACTACTATATATATATATATATATATATATATATATATATATATATATATATATATATATATATATATTAAATGACTCTAATTTTATTACAGATTTAATGTATTTCAAGGACCACCATGGTATTAGCAATCAGTCACCTGACTATTATTCTCTAGGACACTTAGATCCTAGCACACGTATTTGAGGTGACGACCTTCTCTATTGTCTTTAGGGAGAGTAATGCACCGATTGCCTGACTGATCGAAATGAAAAGTGCGAAGTTTGTGGTTGATGAGGGATGCACTACTCCACTTTTTTCTACGTGATCTAGTCTGCGAAACATTTTTTTATTGTACTCTACTTTGTCCTTCTGAAATTATTCTCTTTTTATCTCCGCATTGAAAATGATGATTTAATGTGATTTCATTATGACTTGGGAGTAAGAATGTAGCTAACAATCCAAAGAATGACAAGTTGAAGCATTAGACTATATATTTTGAAGAAGAAAAATTTGAAACTTCATTTATAAAAAACTGGTTCAAGAGAGAGTATTGTGTAATATGACTCGTACAAGTAATTCAAGTAATTGAAGTGGCGTTGTCGTCCAAGGAGTTGGTCAACCTTTTGATCCTACAATAGTTTAATTTGAAGAATGGTTGGCGGGACAAAGGTAGCTTCGCCATATTACACAATACAATAATGTAGAGTGTCTAAGGCTCTGTTAATTTCAACTGAAATTTACTGAATTGAACTAAATTGTAGTATAAAATATAATTAAGCAGAACTGAACTGAACTGAATGAGTTTTAAGTTGGAAAAAACAGAGCCTAGCTTAATTGTGCTATTAATATTCCATATATTTTCACCATTAATTGGTTTTCCTTCTCTTTTGAGCCCGATTGGATTCCGATGGCGAGAGTTCGAGTTTCGTTGAAAGATTTCGGATTATGCAAGAGTAGAGCATATTTATTTGGGTTCTTAGAAGTTTGTCGTCCCTTTAGGATCGGATCATATCGTTAGAGTTTTAGAATTGTACTTTATGGTTATATGTGATCGATGCATGTTGCATTTCATGTGCACACATGTCGGAAAATTCTTCTATATATAGACCGGGTCTATTAGACCTTGTGGTTGAGAATAATCCACATAACTTGGAATAAGCATTACAAATTTTATTTAAACTAATTTCCCACGTAATGGAATTTGGTTATTCACTAAACGTATACAACTTAATCATAGACCCGATCCATGAAATAATCTCACGTTAAAGAGGTATATTCCTAATAGAGCGACACGTGTCTTTAGCTATTACAACAAAAAGCCACGCACGATAAATGTCCCAAATAAAATGAAATCGTAAATTACTAGCCGTAATACAAAAGAGATTCGTAGGTTGAGTGTTTTCAAAAGATAAAATATAGTACGGTTAATCAACTCAAGCATCAAGATCTACCTTAAAACAGTAATTTACCAAGTTTTCCAAAATCAAATCCTACTACAACGTAATCATATAACCATCGTGTCTATTAGACCCGGTCTATACAAAAAAAAATTCCCTCATAAATTTGGATAGTGAAGTCATCTATTTCAAAAAAATATACATACTATTATGTAAAAGAACATGCAGTAGTATACCATTTGCTTACAATCTGGTGAAATACAGTGTTAGTTGAAAGCAGAGACAGTCCATCTATTTTCATATCAGAAGCAACAATGATGATAACATGTATGGACTAATACATTTTACATAAACTTGAAGCAGACATCATAAGATTTCTTACCAAAAAGAATCATCTTTTGAGTCATCCTTTAAACAAATTTCTGTTAAATGTCTAAATCATACTGTATCATTTCATGTGGCACATAAAATTTCATTTTTGTTTTATACTTTCATCCTGGATGCTTGTAGTACTTGTAGATCTTCCAACATCTTATGAGCACATAAGAAGCTTAGACCAAAATGGACGCTTCAAATTCACCTGCAAACTCCAAGAGATTAGTAATTCCTGTCTATGTTCATCAACATGCCATCAACTTGAATATATAAATTAAAAAGAATCGAATTAATAACTTACATCTTTCGTTATGGTCTGATCTTTCAGCTTGGCATTGTTGTTTGTTCCAATGTACTTCCGACTCTTGTTGTCTTGGGCTAATTCTGACCAAACATTCGAACCAATACCTGTTGCAGGTGCCAGGCTCAGCTCTCTTGTGAAATTTCTGTTGCCAGTAACTTGTGATTTTTGCACTGTTTGCTTAGTATCAGCCACATACTGGTGCCTCTCTGCATGTACAGATCCTGTAAAGATCGGTTGATGATGATCAGAATGGTGCCGGTTTGCCTGATTTCTGTTTTCCTTAACTGGAGTAGAGTTTGCAATGTCAAGCGAAAAGCAGGCATCACTAAATTGGCAACTTGGGAGAGTAAAGGCTTCAGAAATCAGAGTTGAGTGATCTCCTGAATGAAGCCCCTCGAAACTAAAATCTTTCTCATATTTTCGCCCCTTTTTTCCCTCCATCGTCTTACTGAAGTTGGTTGCGTACACTTGGCTTGGAGAAAAGCTCCAAGTTCTTGATATGCAACCAAAAGAATAGGCATGTAAATGTCATATTTGAAAGATCTTGTGATCCTGGGACAATCATGTCTCTTTCAAATACAAAGCAATCCATTTGTCAAGAATTATGTAGCCGGCCAACAGTTTATGCATTGTAAATGTTGTAGCAAGTAGAAACATTCTATACCAAACTGCAAGATCCCTTTCAGTGTCATTTTGCATCTGTTCTTTGTTTCTAGCTATACCTTCATACGGAACTCTTTTAGCTAGCAACATATTTTATAACTTGCCTCTTCTTGGCAATCTCACTGCACTACTTACTCTCAGGTAGCTGCAAAATGTCCTCTAATTCAGGGTCATGAGTCCACAGGGATAAGTTCTGAAGCATATTTCCAAGTTGAATCGCTGATAATTTATTCACTCTTATAGATCACACGTACGGATAATTTATAAAATCAGTTCCTTAAACATTACATCTATATCACCACCAGAACAGAGTACTCTAATAATCTTGTATTAGTCTACTTGGAAAATTGACCGTCTGCATCAAACTTCTGCTTCAGTTATTTAAGCGTCAACGAGAAAACAGAGAAGTAAGCAAAGAGACTTTAGAAAAGAACTTGAAGGCATATTCACTCTATCTAGAGATATGTTTTTGTGCTTGGCGAGAATAGACCTTTGGAGGCTGCAGCTTCTACTATTTGATAACCCGAATACAGGAGTTCTAAAAGGCCTAATCAGGAAAGCTCAGTTGTAAAGAAGGCCTAATAGCAGTCGCATAAGTTTAACTGAAAAGGATGAAAATGGAAACTCGACAAGGATGCAGAGTTAGTTTTAGTTTTAATTACAATGCTCAGATAACTACTCATACTAATGCTAGCTTGTTGGCTACACCAACACACTGATCAAGCTAACATTGGCAGCAAGAACTGCAGTCAGCTACGTACAGCCACAAAGATTGACTTGACGCCTAGGTAAATCATTCAAAATTAGCATAAATCAAGCGATGAACGTGATGAATGGAAGCTAATAGTACTGGATTAAATTTTTTATAGTAAACTTCCTGCCAGTTGTTCATTAATTAGGTATATAGTTAGTCAAATCTGTCCTGTTTATGATTAAACTTTTGTCACTTGCAAAATGATTAGGCCAAGTAACCATGTGGAAGGAGCTAACACGGTATGCTCATTTGGTTATCTAAGTTATAGCCAAGAGAAAGCAGTCCAAGGAAACCAACACAGTTAACACGTAGAAATATGGAGTACAAGCATTTCAGCCACCAACACCCCTTGACCCTCTACAAAGTCCAACCTGAAGATCAGAACTTCAAATGTCACGGCTGTAACTCACAGTGCCGTGACTCGATCCTTGCATGCTGGAGCTGCAACTTTTTCCTCCATGAGCACTGTGGAAATGCCAATCGCTATGTCAAGCATCCGTCCCACTCTTTGCATCCTTTAGTCCTCCTGCCAACCCCCACCTATTGCAGTGGCTTGTTTTATTGCGACTGTTGTGGTGAGCAAGGATCCAAATTCTCTTACTGCTGTCCACTCTGCGAAGTTGATCTCCACATGGATTGCGCGTATTTACCTCCAAAAGTCAAGCACGATAGCCATCAGCACGATGTGTACCTCAGCTTTGGCCAAATTGAGAAACGGGACTTGTCTGAGATCTGCAATATTTGCACCAAAGAACTCACCTCTAGGCACTGGTCCTATTTTTGTGAGAAACCTGAGTGTGACTATCGGATACATACATTTTGTGCCACTAGTGAAGTCAAGCCAGGGCTGTATCAGGATGATGAACCAGAGGAAGTAGTTCAAGTCTCGGAGGGTTCAACGGTTCAGGATATAGGCCTTTCTGAGAGGTTTCAACTTCAAATGCAGATTCAGATGGCTCAGCAAATGAACAGTTTCTTTCAGAGTTCCGGTACTGGAGTCAAATATTGACATGAATACGTTACATTTGCAACCTTTCTTCTTACTTTTCGTTCTACCAGCCTAGTGAGCAAATAAACTACTTGTGTCAGCTGTCGTACACAAGATGTTACATGAGTTTGTAACAAGTTGCTGGCTTGTTGCGTTTTGAGAGGAGACGTTTGCATTATCTGATTTAAAAGTTTGCCATGGTTGATATTTGATCTGTGCTAGTTTGTGTTTGTTTCCAGTATATAGTTTGCAGCTTTGTGATGTTCTATACAAGTGAATTGGACAATTAATGAAATTATTATTTCTATCAGCCTAACACTTGAAACAACTTCAATTCTAAAAGTGAAATCTCTCGTAGAATGCAGACATAATATGACTGAGCAATGCTTATATATTAAGGTGAATTTGATAACAAGAAACTGCTCTGAATATCTTGTTAGCCTAAATATATCGCCAAGGTATACATCAGTCGATAAATTTGTATGGAATAATATACATAGATAGATTGTATTAACACACTCCATCAGGCTTAAACTTTTCAACCATGGTGTTGGCAGCATGAACCTGATTACATATTACCAAGAAGCTGCAAGCCAACGACAAAGATGGTTGACTTCGGTTTTATAGTTTAGTCGATGTACGGTGTGGATTATATTGCATATTTTTGTCTGAATTTTCTTTGAAGTGAATCTTTAGCTAGTTGCATATGAAATACATGGTCAAATAAACCTGTTATGTGTACTTGTCAACCTTCCCACTTGCAAAAAGTTTAGACCAAGTACCATGTGCATTCACTGATTGAGCCAAATTAAGTCTCCTCATCTGGTTATATACACATGTCTGATCTAGATCAAACCAACTCTCAACTTATCCAAGAGAAAGAAAGAAAAGTAGAATAGAATCACATAACAGATTAATGGAGTACAAGCATTTCAGCCACCAGCACTCCCTGACCCTCTACAAAGTCCGACCCCATGATCAGAACTTCCAATGTCATGGCTGTCAGTTACCGTGTCGTGACTCAATCTTCGTGTGCTGGAACTGCAATTTCTTCCTCCACGAGCACTGCGGCAATGCAAACAGGTACGTCGAGCATCCGTTCCACTCACCGCATCCTTTAGTCCTCCTGCCGACTCCCACCTACTGCAGTGGCTCGTTCCTGTGCAATGGGTGCGGTGCACCAGGATCGACATTTTCATACAGCTGCCCTCTCTGTGAAATCGATCTACATGTGCAATGTGCATATCTACCTCAGAAAGTTCAACACAGTAGCCATCAGCATGATTTGTGGCTCAAGGTTGTGCAAACTGACTCATCATCCAGAATCTGCAAAATTTGCACCAAGGAGCTGAGTTGTAGGCATTGGTCCTATTGTTGTGATGTATCCGGTTGTGATTTTCATGTTCATACATTTTGTGCGACTAGTGAAGTGAGGCCAGGGCTGTATTAGGATGATGAATCGGAGGAAGAGGTTTGTATCCGGGCGGGTTGCGTTTCAACATAGTGTAGTTTATACTTATTCCAGATCTCAGCAGTGGTGGCATTAGCAACAACATATTGACTTTGTAAACTTTACATTGGCATTTCTTTTTTACTTGTAATTCTACCTTCTGTCTAGAGGTCAGAGGAATCAAATAGTAGTACCTGATTCGGCCAGCCATTTCGAACAAGATGTTACAAGAGTTCAAAATGAACAACTATGCTTACAGATTTAGAAATACAGTATGTTACAGTATAAACTTGGAAGAATGTAAGCATCTAAAAACCAAGAACTATTTACAGTTACGATTTCGGACTAGCTAGCTAGCTAAGAGAATGAACATCTGACCTAACAAATGAACGTTTCAACCCTATGGAAAGTCTAACTGCACATCAACTCTCAGGTGTGGGCGAATATTTACTTGATTTGGACCCAAATGCCTTGACTAGGAACTTCCTGGTAAACCACGAACAGAAGATAGAATCCAGGTGGAGCAAGAGTGCATGAACCTGGTGCCAAGACTCGAACTTGATAATTTGATCTTCCAAGGGATGTCACATTAGCGCTAGCCCTGTTTAGAACCTGTTAGTAATCGAAGATAAAAGAATAATATAAACAAACCGCCTTTCGATTATAACAAGTCCGAGGCCTGTGCTTGCACAGTTTCCTTAAAAAACAAATACGTCCCCTCACCTACGGTGCTTGGAGGAACGATGGACGTTTGTTTCCCAGGATACAACGGAGGAACCCAACAATTAGCTGCACTACTAGTTGTTCCGGCGAACTTATGCAATGCCTGGATTATACGTGAAAGGGTATGGAAGAAGAAAACTGCAAGAGAAGAAGAGATGGCGTTTCTGCTGTGTCTTTTCCCTTCAACCTTGTGACCTATTTATAGGTGAGGAACGAATCAATTCAGATGTGTAACAGCTGAATAATTATCATTCATTACACAAAGTAATGGGCTGCAAACTTGAATTTCGTAACTCCCTATTCATGGTGTAATATTCAGTCATTATTCACAACAGTTACGAAAAATTCAAGTAAAGTTCTGGAAGGATTCGAGCAGACCAATTAGCAAAACGTTGGCTCACGCGGGCTAGCCGCTTGTGCCTATTTCGGTCCGGCATTCGTGTACGCAGGTCGCACGCGCCTGCTCGCACCCAAGTCCCACTAGTTTCAGTACAAATCTGACCAAGATTTGCACCCCCTGCGCGCCCGCGTAGAGAGTTTACCATAACATTACATCGCACTTGAACAAGTAGTACGGTGTAATTGGTTATATACTAGGAAAGACTTCCATGTGCTAGCAATGTGGGATAAACCCACTTAACCTTCCAACTTTGAGCTCTTATTCCTCACTAACCCAAGGTCCGTTTTGGGCATGCAATATATCGATTCGAAGCTCTTACATATTAGCTTACGAATATATATTTTGTTTACTTGATTAACAAATAATTAAGAAGTGGTCTCCTAGAAAACATACCCCACAAGGTATTAAGTTTACTACAATTTTCTTTACAATTCCAACAATCCCCCACATGAAGAAAACTTCATGTTATACAATCCTGCGATTGAACACCTGCATATGATAGGTAGGTGTTACCACCCTTGAACCCTCCCTCGTAAGAATGCACCTTCTTTACTGGCTGACCAGTAGACGTGATGTCCTTGAACTGTTCTATCGTTTATGTAAACGACGATGTATTCCACACAGATTTCTCTCTGGCATAGATTTGTTCTCATGGTTGTGTTTGTTAAGGCCATGAACACATTTCCTGGTTGTGCAAGAGCATACAAGAATTTGGGATGTAATTCTTGTTGAAGCGGCCTACACTTCACTCTTACATAGGTGATTCATCTGAATCATTAAAAACCACTTGTTTATCCTCTTGACACCTTTTCACTGTAAAGGTAACCCCCACAGTGAATTCACATTGACACAATTAAGTTGTCCCTTTGAACCTAGATCTTGGGATCTCCAGTCAACTAGGTTGGATTTTCCTTCGCATCAACCTTGAGTCAAAGTCTTCAATCCCATTCCTTCTGAAGACTTTGCTATCATCTCACGACTTAACCCTTTGGTTAATGGATCCGCTAAATTATATTTAGACTTAACGTAGTCTATAGATATAACACCAGTTGTGAGAAGTTGTATAATGGACTTGTGTCTACGACGTATATGTCTAGACTTACCATTATACATATTACTTTGTGCCCTGCCAATTGCAGATTGGCTATCACAATGCACACGTATAGCTGGCACAGGTTTGGGCCATCTCGTAAGACTTTCTAAGAAAATACGTAGCCATTCGACTTCCTCTCCACATGAGTCCAACGCAATAAACTCAGCTTCCATCATGGATTTCGCTATGATAGTCTGTTTAGAAGACTTCCATGATATTGCTGCTCCTCCGAAGATAAAGAAATATCCACTTGTGAATTTAGCATTCTTAAAATCAGAGATCCAGTTGGCATCCGCATATCCTTCCAGCACTGCAGGATATCTAGCATACTGTAGTCCAAAATCACGAGTAAATCTCAAATATTTTAATACTCTCATTATCACATTCCAATGATTTACTCCTGAATTCTTCGTGTAACGACTCAGTTTGCTTACTGCATAAGCAAGGTCTGGCCTTGTGCAGTTCATCAAGTACATTAGGCTTCCGATTATCCTAGAGTAGTACTCAACTTGAGACACTTCCAAGCCATTGTTCTTCGCAAGATGAACACTTGGGTCCAGTCTCGTTCTAGCTGTTTCAACACCATCTTTGATGAATTTATCAAGAATCTTGTCGACATAGTGAGACTGATTCAACATCAAACCATTCGGTGTTCTAACAATTTGAATCCCAAGGATTACATCAGCTAGGCCCATGTCTTTCATAAACTTATAGTTGTCACGAGAAAGAATACTGAAAGAGCCCCAAATGTCTATATGAATAAGCTCAAAAGGAGCAGTAGTAGTAGTAATGCTGGTAGGAAAACTCAAGCGCTTTTGTTTAGAAAAATGACATATATCGCAAATGTGATGTTCATTACATTGAATCTTATGAGGTAAACAAAGAGTAGAAAGTTTGGCATAGGGTATATCGCCTAAACGAGCATGCCAAACATCAGGAGAAATATTGTTTATAGCAGAAAGTACATGAGTAGAAGTAGAAAAAATATGACTATTGAGATGATACAAGCCATGCTTCACTTCAGCTAAGATAGTCTCCTTCATGTGGAGTAAATCCTGAAGAAAACATTTGGAGCGTGAGAAGCGTAGATCAAACTTGTCATCTCTAGTTAGAGTAGAGACTGAAAGCAAATTGAAATCAAACTTAGGTGCAAAAAGAAAATGATGCAGAATAAGTTTAGGAGAAAGTTTAACACTACCAATATGAGAAGCATAGGTAGTATCACCTGTAGGTAGTTTAATAATAACATGAGTTTGAACAGGAGGGGTAAAAAATAAGTTCATATCACATATCATGTGATCAGAGGCCCCTGTATCTAAAATCCAAGAAGAAGAAGATTGCTTTTGAATGGTGACAAAAAGACAAGTAGCTATGCCTATGTTGTTTGAGAGAGGAAGGTTAATACTAGTGGTAGCACAAGCTACATGATGCTCAGAAGATTGATTAGCAGAGTGATGAGCCTGGTATTTCTGAAACTCCAGGAACTGGTGTTAAGAATCATGATTGAAACCAGTGGAGTAGTCAATTGAATCATGTTGAACAATAGCAGCTGCAGCAGTAGATTTGGCATTGTTCTAAAAACGTGTATTATTCACATTGGATCTGGGAGCAGCATTCCTAGGTTTCCAGCCTGGTGGGTACCCATGGAGCACAAAACAACTCTCTTTAGTAGTGTGTCCAAATTGCTCACAGTGAGTGCAGAAAGGGCGCTTGTGAGCAAGTTTGTTGAATTTTTGTGCAGGTGCAAACTTGTGTGCAGATGTGCCTGTAGAAGCGCCAAAATTCATGGCCATATGCTCACCATGATCTTGTTGCAGAGCCCTTTGACCTTCTTCTTGAAGTAATAGAGAGTACACTTTGGACAATGAAGGCAAGGGGGTAACATGTAACAACTGACTTCTAATGGGAGCATATGAATCATGCAGACCAACAAGAAATTTGACCACACTGTCAAAGTGTTGAGTGTTGACAAGGAGAGTATGAATGTCACAGGTACACTAAACACCACAAGAACACTTAGGGATAGGTCTAAATCCAACAAATTCATCCCAAATACTCTTGAAGGCATTGTAATACATAGTAATAGACTGAGAACCTTGTTTGATCGAGCCTAAAGACTACTCTAAGTGAAAAATGTGAGGGCCATCACTACGTCCATAGCGTAAATGTAACTCATCCCAAACTTCTTTAGCAATCACAAAATCTAACAAACTGCTACGAATATCAGGAGAAACAGAATTGACTAGCCAAGATTGGACGAGGCTATTGGCTCGATGCCAAGAAGAGAAATGCAATGGGTGTGTCTCAGGATTAGGAATAGGGAGTGAGCCATCCAAGAAACCAACCTTGTCCTTGACCTTCAAATTCATCACAAAAGTCTTGCTCCAGATCAGATAATTTTCGCCATTAAAGACATCACCAGTGAGGCGTACAACAACATTGGTAGGATGGAGATAGTAAGGCGACGTTGAATCATCACTAGTATTGTAAGGAGAGGACTGTCGAGCAGTGGTGCCAGAACCAGATGGTGTAGAATTGGGAGAACCTTCAGCCATTGATTGAATCGAAGAAAACGGTTACGAATTAAGCGAGGAGAAATCGACGGGAAACAGTCGAACAAGAATGATCGAATAGCGGAATCAGGATCGATTGGCGATTGATACCATGTGAAGAAATAACAGAAAGATGAATTGAACAATACTGTATATTTCAATATGGAAAGTGTTTACAAATCAAGCTCCATTGATGAGCTGATGAAGAAGAATTACAGATGAAAAGTGAATGAATTGAACAGGAGAGAAGGACTAGCTAGCTTAAATAGAGGAAAAGCTATAACTAACTTTCTAAATGCTCACTGTACAAGTCTAAGAGACGCATAAGTCTTCACAATATAAAACATAATCTGACAAACACGCTTATATGACAAAATTTGTTATCCTGGCGATTTGTTCTTATGTGCTTGTAATGTCTCTTGACAATAATCTTCTTCATCTATAATCTTTGATCCTTGACACGATTATAATCGGCAAAACCTGGTTAAAAATACTTATTTTAATATGAATTTTCTGATTTTAATCGCTAGCCAATTGTTTAACTGTAAAGTATATGAAGGGATAATTTTGTAATTAGACACTTAATGTCGTATGAGCTATACTATTAATTTTTTTGGATAGTTGAGATCGAATTCTATTGATAATAATTGATGTAATTGTTGGAATTTTAAACCATTTGAATGAAGTTGAATGTTTTAAATTAATATGAGAGGTGTGGATTTTTAATTGGATGATTAGAACAGGTTACTAATATTAATATTAATTAAGGCGATTTATATCTAGCCACCTTTTTAGATGCCCTATAAACGATTAGGTCCCTAACGTTTCAAATATGATGAAGAAGGACAAACTTAGAACTGAATTAAAACATTATTTACAGCGAATGACAAAAGTCAAACTAGGTGATGATATCATAGGAGAGAGTGGAAATGCATTTTCTTTTCCCTTTTCTTTGAAATTTCATATTTCATTTTATTACAATTAACCCCCTAAAACTTTCAAGTTATAATAAAGAAGTCTTAATGTGTTAAATAAATTTTCATATTTCATCTATATTCTTCTTCAAATTATTTTTAAAAAAATGAAAAATGGAGCTTCCATGAGTTTCCATGGAAGCTCCAAAACTGGAGCTTGGAAGCTCCCCTTTTTCAATTTTTTTTTTTAAATTTTTTTCTATGAAGAAGAAGATGGATAAAATTATAAAAAGTTAAAACCTTGGGGTTTAATTTAAAAGTTTTAGAAATTTATTGAAATATTATGTCTATATTGTAAAACGCAAAATATTTGAGACAAATGTGTAATAAGATAAAACTTGTATTTTAAAAGAAATACTTAAATAGAGGGGTAAACTAGACTTTTTGTCAAAAGTCAAACTATATGCTCTGATTGAACTTCATTGTAAATTTTGAATCGTTAGGGACCTAATCGTTCACATGGCATTTAAAAAGGTGGCTTGGTCTAAAATTCCCATATTAATTATACAGTGATTATAAAAATAAAAAAAAAATTGGGAACAAAGTATATACACAACGGGAATTGAAGAATTTATATATTTACAGAAAGTTGCTTTCGTAATATATGAATAATTTGAATATTTTCCTTAACAAAAATCATGAAAAGGATCGCTTGAGGACCATTATTTTATATAAATAAAATGTGGACGATCCAATATTTAGTTGATTTGGACCCAGATACCTTGACTAGGAACTTCCTGATGAACCACAAACAGAAGATAGTATCCAGGTGGAGCAAGAGTAACTGAACCTGGTGCCAAGACTTGAACTTGATAATTTGATCTTCCAAGTGTTGTCACATTAGCGCTAGCCCTGTTTAGAACCAACAGTCTTTGATTCATCGAGAACGAATGTGTCGCGAATGAAGGTGCGACCATCGTAACTGCTATGGAACCTGTCCTCATTCTTCCATTAACAACAAAATTGATCGTCAGAACTTGTCCGTACCTAATTCTTGATTGTGAAGTAGGAGAAACAATCCGAGGGCGTAAACTTGATGATCCGGTATCCAAATAGTCCGGTGAAAATGCTTCCAATGTTAAATCCGTAGGGAACAGTGCACCTGAGGTGAAATTGTCGAAAGCATGGGGATTGCTACCACTGACAAGAACGCGGCCATCACGAAGCAGAAGTGCTGTGGAGTGGTACATCCTAGGCCTAGAGGCTGATTTCTGGACTTCAAACCTTGACCTCACTGGATTGTCAGGTCGATATACGACAGGTGTCAGGTTTGGATTCCGAGCTATTTCCCAGCCGGCTGTACCTGAAGATGCTCCGTTAATGATAAGGACATTGCCATTCGGCAATAACACCATGTCACCCATGACTCTGGCTGATGGCATCGTCTCCATGAGCCATTGCGGATTCGAATCAGTTATACGTAGCCTACCACAAGTGTTAAGAGCCTGTACAAAATTCCCATTATTTGCACTTGTAAAAGATCCCCTGGGTGCACCACCGCATACCAAAACTTCAGCTGACATCGTAGCTCCGCGTAAGTTCCTTAACGGAAGCAGCACGGCCGAACCTGAGCTCGGGTAGTTCCTCGGATCCCCTCCTGGAATAGTAGGGTAGTTTCTTACAACCACCCCTTGCAAATAATTGAATAAAATAGCTCGATTATTAGCAAAAATGAATAAGTTCCCATCCACGTTCAAGAAAACGAATGGGTACAGATTATTCTCAATTGTAGGATCATTAGTCTGTGACAAAAACGACAAATTGAACGTTCCCTCAGTTACTGATCTCTTCGGATAGAACTCGTAGTTAAACTGCCTTCGACCACCAACGATGATTAACCTGCCGTCAGGCAAAATATGATTTGTGGCATACCATCTCCTCACTCTAAGGGCATTGTTAAGTTCTTGCCAGTCACAAGAAGTGTCACTGCATGGCTCATACGTTCTTACATTCCGATCACCAGTATTGAACCCTCCGGTATGCACTAAACTTCCATCTGGCATGACAGAGCCCGAGGAGCACCACGTGTTGGTTAGGACGGTTAGGGGGCGAATGGAGTTGGAGGCGACATTGTACTCCACTGAGTGAGCAGTGCAGTCAACGTTGGTCGTGGTGCAATTGTTTGGGAGAGAAATGTTGGTGGGGCTAAACTCGGTGCGGTCAATGATGACTACCCGGTCGGTTCTCAGGAGCTGCATATGCATTGCAGGGACGCCGATGTTTGAGAGGAGGATGTCCCATTTGCCACCACCGGGAGCAGCAAATGTGAGAGTATTTTGTTGATGTGGCAGGAGGGGGAGGAACACGAGTACACGAAGGAAAAGAGACGAAATAACAAAAGCTCTAATCGTCTCCATCACCATGATATAGTTCTTCAAATTTAATGATTGTTCTTTAATTTTGAGTGTTTGAGGTAGATGAAGCTTTCTAGACAGGGTTTATAATATATAGTTCTCAAACGAATTAGGTAGCTGGAGAACATATATAAATTAAGATTATTGTAGTGTAGTTTTTTTTTTTTTTTTTTGAGCAATATATATATATATAAATCATATTTAATTGGTTCCTATATATTTTTGTTATAATTGCATTTGGTGAATACTATAATTTATAATTTGTAAGACTTAGATAGAGATGATTGAAATGTTTGACTTGTATATTTGAACGACTAAATCCTCTAACGCGTATATTAGCTAGTACATATATTAATTTGGTACATACGTTATATTAATTTCTTAAATATACTCTATGTTATCTCATAATTACGACGTGGGTGCAAATTAATTTCCAGCTAGCATGACAGATCAAAATTAGAATTGCTAACAATCTATAACATTAATTAAAATGTGTGAATTTAGAAATGCAAGAGTTTGGGTTACTTGGACTCATAAGGTCAGAAGTTGGCTTTGAGTGAATTAGATGGTAAACCTCTCCCTAAAAGAATGTTTAAAAATGAATTTCGTAGTTATATTAGACCGGTGCGGATCCTCTACCCCATAATATACCCCATTAATATTATTGGTCCATTTGGCACCTTTAACCCAAATAACTAAGACAAAAGCTTAACCGCAGTCAATCTACTAAATACTAAGATCCAGTTCTACAAAATATCCAGAAGATAATTTCATTCACTGAAACATTTATTTACTAAATGTAGACTACTAAATATAGACTTTTTTAATTCAACCTGTTCGAAGGTAGAAACATGTAGCTGGCGATCTCAATAGCAAATGTGTTGTGGATATTACTTTTTTCCAATAGTAAAGTTGTTACATGGCAGAGCATTACAGAATACATAAGAAGAGAATGTTATAACTCACTAATATTATCCATAGAAGCATACTTTGTGAAATGACAATATCTAGTTGGTGCTAAATTGATAATCTATGATTTATCTTTCATTCAAAAGTTGTTACATTTGATTCCATCTCGAACTGATGTTGGGCAAATTGAATTTTTGTTTAATCTTCCTCTCCCCCCATTATATATTGTCATCAGTCATCACCATCTTATAATCTGATTTCCATCAATTATTCTTATTTATCCTACCTCTGTGACTAATATTATTGAAGGCAGAAAAAAAAGAAGCAGCCTAGACTATGTATATACTTGATGAACGATATGTCAAACATGTAATCGAACAATAAAGAGTACAAAATAATTACATGATGAAACTGGACGAACTGAAGGAGGCTGAAAATAATCCATAATTGTTTGGGTAAACATGAGTTTCCGGGAAACAAGAATCAAAGAGTCATGTTGTTATGGCCGGTCTGTGTTATGATAGATACTTTGTGGAGGTGGAGTCTATATTTAGTAAATTGAATAAACTAAAAGATTGACCATGGTTAAGTTTTTGTTTTATCTATTTGGTTAAATGGTGCCACATGGACTAATAATATTAATAGGATATTTTGTGAGATATTTTAAGGGTAGAGGATCCGCACCGATATTATACCACGAGTAACCGAAATCTCCCCATGTGCACACATCGTTACTTAATTAATTTTAGCTAGGATTATGCATACCTACAAAATCTTAATCATTTTTCTCTCGGGTTATAATAACAATTTGGAATAATTTGGGTACGAAGGAAAACATCTGAGTAGTGATCAGAACAACTTATATAACGAGACTAATTAACAATTTCGTTTGTTTGTGATAGAAGTCCACCCGCACTCGTTGCCGGTTCAACTTCCTTGAAAGGTTATTCGAGTGAAAATTCAATATGATGAGAAGATTGTCTCCGTCAAGATTCAAATATAAATGGATGTGCATGAGCCAGAGTATTGGATACCAAGATAGAATTTATCACATCTAAAAGTTCAAATTTATAGAGAGGTCATGAATATTAATCCGCGTTATACGCTACAAAAATATATTTAAGTATGTCACAAATGTCATTTGCATTTTAAAATAGGACGTGTTTTGCCGAAACTTGAATATCAATCATGTACAGAATTAGTTATCAAATAAAATGCAAACGTTTATAGTAGTCCGTCTTTAGTAGGTTAAGCATCACAAATTTAATAATTAAAGTAGAAACGTACTGTTTAATGTGCATAAATTACCAAACATGTAATGGTTAACATGCATGTAATGTTAAAACTTGAATCTCATCCGATATCATGAAATAAGCTGATGCATTTTTTTTTTTCATATTATACAAATCACTCTGAAGTCTTTTCTGCTTATACCAAATCAACTTATTGCAAATATTATCAATATTTATATGCTAATACTTTATTCAGATGGGCGCAATATATGTGTTTCAGCTGAAATGTACAAAAGTAAATTAGCAAACAAAACAAAGTCATATATGAATCCAAATTGAGTGATGTACATATAAGATGAAAAAATTTAAAAGAATACAATGGCACTGTATGTGAAATTGATCATCACTACTTGATCAGAACCCAAATGCCCGAGCTTGGAACTTCCCGGTAAACAACGAATAGAAGATAGTAACCCGGTGGAGCAATAGTACTCGAACCTGGTGTCAACACCTGCACCTGATAATTTGATCTTCCAAGTGATGTCACATTTGTGCTAACCCTGTTCTCGTTAGTTAAAACCAATAGCCTTTGATTCATCGAGAATGCAGGGGTAGTAAATGGAGGCGCGACCATTGTAACTGCCATGAGATCTCTGTTTATTCTACCTTGAGCGGTAAAATTGATAGCAAGTTGTTGTCCGTACCCTATTTGAGTGTGTGATGCAGGTGATACTATTGTTGGGCGTACTTTCACCAGCCTTGGATCCAAGTAGTCTGGAGAGTAAGTTTCCATTGTCAGATCGGTAGGGTAGGGCGTTCCGGTGAAAGTGTCATACGCATGAGGATTGCTACCACTCACAAGTATACGCCCATCACGAAGTAAAATTGTGGTGGAGTGGTACATTCTTGGTGTGAAGGTCGAGTTCTCAACTTCAAATCTAAGCCCGATTGGATTCTTGGGTCTATTGATGATAGGCGTTAAAGCAAGATTACGAGCAATGTTCCAACCAGCAGTTCTGCCCCATTAATGATCAAGACGTTTCCATTGGGCATTAACACCATATCGCCCATAACTCTTGCTAAAGGCATGGTCTCCATGACCCATTGTGGGTTTGGGTCAGTTATTTGCATTCTAGCACAAGTGTTGAGTGCAGGGACATACTCTCCGTTATTTGCCCTTGTAAATGATCCCTTTGGTGCACCACCACACACCAATACTTCAGCTGAAATGCTTACTCCTTGCAAGTTCCTCGGGGGAAGCAGTACAGCAGAACCGGAACTTGGATAACTCCTCGGATCCCCACCAGGAATTGCAGGGTAGTTTTTCACCACCACTCTGTTTACATAGTCAAACAATATAGCTCGATTGATGGCGAAAATGAATAATTAAGTTCCCATCCACATTCAAGAAACAAAAATATAAGTTGTTCTCAATTATGGGATCATTAGTTTGTGAAAGGAACGGCAAGTTGTATGACATGTCCGCCCCAACTTTCTTTGGATAGAACTCATAACTGAATTGAGCACGCCCTCCAATGATAATTTGTCTACCATCTGGCAGAATATGATTCGTGGAATACCACCTTGCTTGTGTGAGGGCACTATTCAGTTCTTGCCAATCACAAGTTTCGTCATTACATGGCCTGTAAACTCTAACATTGCATTCGCCATCATTGAATCCTCTAGTTTCTATTAGGCTTCCGTCAGGCATGACCGCACTTGATGAGCACCACGTGTTGGTCAGGATAGTTAAAGGGTGAACTGAATTTGATGCAACATCGTACTCGACAGAATGTGCAGTGCAATCATTTGTCAAGGCTAGGTCGTTGGGATCATTACGGCAATTGTTGTTAGGGAGGGAAATATTTGATGCACCAAAATCAGTACGGTCAAATATCATGACACGATCGTTGTTCAAGAGTTGCATGTGCAATGCGGGGACACCGGTGTTGGGGAGAAGGAGGTTCCTCTTGCCACCACCAGGGGCAGCAAATGTGAGCATGCTTTTCATATTCGACATTAGGAAGGGGAGGAAGAGGCGGTAGAAAAGGGAGGAGGCAAAAGGAATTTGATTAGTCGCTATTGAAAAGAAATTAGCTTTTAATTGTTTTTGGGCTTTATTTTTGTTGAAGATGTTTTGTTGGAAGTGTGGCTTGGATGAGGTTTATATAGTTTAGAGTTAAGAGGAAGGTAATAAGTTGTGATCAAATTTTATACAGCCAGGGAGGGGGGTTCAGCAAGGGGATCCTCTTTCTCCTTATTTATTTCTCTTCTGTGCTGAGGCTTTTTCTGCCATGTTATCTTATGCGGATGAGAGGGGGTTTTGAAGGGGGTGGTTGTATCTCCTTCGGCACCTCGTATTTCTCATTTACTTTTTGCTAATGATACTTTGTTGTTCTATGATGCTACTGTTAGTACTGCTACTGAGATTAATGATATTCTTCATCGTTATAGTTTGGCATCGGCGGGTCAGGAAATTAATCTGGATAAGTCTACTGTGTTGTTTAGTAGGAATACTTTGAGGGAGAGGGTGGAGGAGGTGAGGGGTTGTCTTACTGTTCGTGTGGTTGATAAGCATGAGAAGTACTTGGGTTTACCAACTGAAATGGGTAGGTCTAAGCGTGAAGTGAGGGAGAGGGTTTGGTGTAAGACACAAGGTTTTGGGGGAGAAGTTTCTATCTAAAGGGGGTAAGGAGGTGCTTATTAAGTTGGTGCTTCAAGCTATTCCCACATATGTTACGAGTTGTTTTAAACTCCCGGACTATTTGCTTAATAAAATTGAGCCTATTATTTCCAAATTTTGGTGGGGAGATGGGAATAAAGATAAAATTCATTGGGTTAAGTGGGACTCTTTGTGTGAGAGTAAAAGAGATGGGGGTTTGGGTTTTCGTGATCTTCGTTCCTTTAATCTTGCTATGTTAGGGAAGCAGATTTGGCGAATTATTCATTATCTGGATTCCTTACTTAGTCGAGTTCTTAAAGCTAAGTATTTTCCTAGTTGTGATGTGCTTGATGTTGTAGTGAAGTCTAATTCTTCTTATACTTGAAAGAGTCTCTGTGGGTAGTTGGAGTTACTTCGGCATGGTATTCGTTGGCGGGTGGGGAATGGAGAGTCTATTGATATGTGGTCTGATAATTGGTTACCTAGAGATAATTTGTTGCGGGTTATTACTCCTGATATTCATAAGTGGGGGCCAATTGCTGTTAGTTGTCTGATTCATAGAGATACTAATACTTGGGATGAAAATATTTTACAGTGGTTGTTATGGGAAGATGATGCTAGTGCTGTTTTACAGATTCCTCTTGGTAGTAGAGACACGCCTGATTGTCGAGTTTGGCATTATAGTAGGAATGGCTTTTATTCGGTTCGTTCGGCTTACCATGTAGCTCGAACAATTAGGCAGCAGAGAAGTGAAATTGCGGCTAGCAGTAGGAGTCGAAATGCTGGAGATAATTGGGAGTTTATTTGGCATATTAATTTACCTCCGAAACCTTCTTCAGTAATTCCGCACCGCAATCGGTGCGTTGGTCTTTTCGGCCAATTGAAATTCCTGGGGTTAAAATTTTTGCGTGGTGACTTTTAAAACAAGCACTTCCAGTTCTGACTATTTTGAGAAGACGCAATATTGTTCGTGATGTGCTTTGTCCTGTTTGCAGTTGTGATGAAGAATCTATCCTTCATATCTTTAGAGACTGCCACTTTGCTAGAGTAACTTGGGCTATTTCTCCTATTGCTAATTCTATGCTGGATTGGTTTTGGGAGGTCAAGACTCGTACCACGTTCGAAGATTTTGAGTTATTCTTGTGTACTTGCTGGAGTATTTGGAGAAACCGCAATCTTGTGGTTCATGAAAATAAACGCAAGGATCCAGATCAGTCGATTGATTTTGTGGCCAAGTTTGTTCGTAGTTATAAGGATGCACGGAATACACATGGTGAAATAATTGCGTGGAAGAGGAGCAGGAAGCAGTACATCCAGAGTCCAGAGTTGGCGGAAGCTGTGGTGGCTCATGAAGCTGTCCTTTTGGCGAAATCACTCCAGGTTAGGCGGGTCATTTTGGAAGGAGATTGCAAAAGTGTGATACAGATGTTGCAGGATTCTTCACCTTGCCTTTCGGCTGCTGGAGTTTATGTTGATCAGATTCGTAATTCCATTTCTGATTTTGATTGTATTCGTTTTTGTTTTGTTCCTAGACTTGGTAATACTTTAGCTCACCTACTTGCGCACAATTTTAGTATGGATGCTGAGGGTGGATCTGTTTTACCACCAGACGTTGTGTAACTGATTTTTCTGAAGTGATAATATATGATTGGCTTTGATCAATTTTTTTTTTTTTTATTCTTTTGGTTGTGTTGTTGGGAGTGTGAGGAATTCTCCGAAGAAGTCTTTTCGGTTTATGTATAAGTTTTTGGTTCATGTTAATTTGTTTAATTAATTATTTTATGCTGTTGTGAGAGCTATTATGTAACTAAATATATTAAATTAGTTCTCCTCATCATTAACCAGATAAGTCAAACTACATTCGCATAACTGGTGGAATAAATTAATGAACATTGTTGACTAATTATGCAATACAGAGCTTTTACCGACATAAAGGTTACGTAAAACTTATTTTAGTGACACTTTCTGAGTTTTGTCATTTCCTTTTTCGGGGCACTTCTGCAGAATTCATAGTGTCGCCTTTTGTACGTTCACGGATGAAATTCTAAAAGTTAAAACTTTGTACTTATGAACTTAATTGACATAATCTAAAGTACCAACGACCGTCCTACATAACTATATCACGGCACCTGCACATTATTTCCCTGTCATTTTTATTTATTTATTTACTTCTATATTTAATTTCACTTTGTTGTTTGAATTGGTGTCATAAATAAAATTAGTGACATGTAGTGAAGTGTGGATCTCTAAAATAGTGTTTTAGATCAACATATTGCCTCGAAGTCAAGACCCTCGAGACGTGAGACTTCATGCCCACTCCAAGGACCCCATACGTGGGTCATTATCAGTGACATCTATATCATCCTAATATCTTAGCTGGAAAAGGGCTTCCACAGTCTTCAAGGCTTAGAGGTTGCAAATGACGGAAGTGCATGCCTTGTGAACCTCCCACCCTCGCACCCTTAGGGGACAATCCGACAAGATCCCTAACACCATGGGATCTTGTGCAATTACTATACTTCCATCTGGATCATATTTTACTTACGCATTCAATACCCAACTACTTATATCCGAGCTCTTCTAATGCACCTCCCACGATAGTTGCATTGATTCATATATAACCCGACTTGTCCAAGGGAAGTTGTTCAAAAGATCTAATCCCCTCTCCTTCGTCGCATATACATTAGCCAAGACCCTTGACAGGAGTTTAGGGACTACTTTGGAACTCGATCTGTATTAATTGAAAAACTCCTTGTTAGTAATTTGGTTGAAGAAATCAAATAACAGTTTTTTTTAGATATTATCTTTTAATGTTGGATATTATATTCCTCTATGGGACAATATGGTTGCAACCTTAACTACTATTTACCAGGCAAAATGAATGTATAATCATGATGATAAAGGTGGCCATACTAATGAGAAACTTGGCTTGGTTATATGTATGCGAGCGCACATCGTGGTGACTTAATTATAGGATTGTACATGCCTACAAAATCTTAATCATTCTTATGTCGGATTATAATTAATAACAATTTGGAATAATTTGGGTAGGCAAACATATATGAGATGTGAGAAGTTAACGACATTAATTAACAATGTCGTTTGTTTGTTTGTTACACCTAAATTCATTTGGTCATTAACAGGACCAATGCCACTCATCTTTTAATTTTTGTGAGATCAAAATTAGACATTATCCGCTTCATATATTATTACAAAAATATGCCACAATGTCAAACGGACGTTATAAGTGCATTTTAAAATAGGACGTGTTTTGCTTAAACTTGGATACTAAGCATCAGAATTAAATAGGCGGCTGCCAAAACTCAGACTATATGTTGTGTGGTGTGGTAGTGAAATTAATACTGTTTAATTACTAGTAAATTTATATAGTAATCCCTCCGTCGCATAAAACTTCATACACTTGTCATTTTTAATCGTTCAATATAACTTCATACATTACCTAAAAAGAAAGTTACCCACACTCAACAAATAATAAACAATCACAACTTTACACTCAAATTACACATTTTGCCATTAAAAGTACACTATTTTTCACATTTTATATATTCTATTATTATTTTAACTTTTCACATAAAACTACACGTTAACCTTAATGTATGAAGTTCTCCGGGACGGAGTAAGTATGTACTTCGGAGATCCTGATGATCAGTCATTATCATCAAGTCAACCAAAACATAAATAAGATCTTCAACGATATATATATATATATATATATATATATATATATATATATATATATATATATATATATATATATATATATATATATATATATATATATATATATAAAGTCAAACATTGTGAAAATACGATGTTTGTGAATTTTGAGACTCCGTATTGCATATGAAGAGATATGATAATTAAGCGTTAAATATCTGCAACGTAGAAATGTATACTAATTAATAACAATTTGTTTACATTATAACCTTTATAAATTAATACTCGATAAAATAATAACCTCAATAAAATTAATAATTTGTCCAGTCCTAACTTGGGACCAATACAAATTTGGACCCCAATTAAAAAAATAATAAGATAATAATTTTTTTGAAATTCCAGTGTATATATATTGGTCCCAACGAAACTATAAATTAATAATTACTAAAAAATTCCATATATATATTTATTATATATGCGGTGTGTGCACTTCAAAATTCTAAGAGAATCTATAGTCACTTTTTTTATTTGTTGAACTTCAAATCTATATTGAGTTCATCTATAAATCTCCCACATTGCACTGACGAGTTGGGGCGTTGTCTCTCGTATTGTGAAGAGTTGTTAATTGCCGCCTGCAATACTTCTTTTCGAGTGACCGGTTCCAAAGCTATTGAATCATCCTCAGCTTCATCATCGACCGGATTTTGAATGTTATCCACCACAACTTCTTCAATGCTTTGAACTTCGTAACATTCATTATTTTCACCAGGATAATCTAGCAAGTGATTCACATACATTTTGTGCCGATAATGCATACCCGTAATCAAGTTCTCAACCTCACGAATGTCTTCTCCAGAATTTGCATCGTTTAAATCACTTGACCAAGTTTGATTCGCCGAACGAATCTTGCAGTGTCGAAAGCAATTTGCTATGGACTCTTGTTGCACATTTACTTTCCAAGCTGAGACGGACAAATTGATAGCATTTAAAACATTAATCTTTTCCGGAGAAGAAATGTCAAACTCATAACCTTCCAAAATCTTACGGCAAAACTTTTTGCGGTAGTAAATTTTAAAGGCTCTAATTATCCCAGCTCACATGGACTTGGAAATTTAAAGGTCATACGTGAAACCTCTTTAAATTATTAATTTATCGATATAATAATATCTCGCTAAATTAATAAAATATTCTAGTCCCAACATTATTAATTTATAGAGGTTTTACTGTAATAATATACATGCATTTTTAAACATATGAATATAAATATTTAAAAGTGCAATGTTGAACCTATCTTACAGAACTTGATATCTACTATAAAACAATATTCTAGAACAATCCCACAATAATACGAATAAGTTTCGGGGAGACCGTTTTTATAGAGTGGTTACGAGGGACCAGGGGCGAACGCAGAAAAATTGGTCAAGGGTATCAAGTTTTAAAATAAATAAAAATGCAAAATGTCTTACAAGTAAACTATCAAATTTCTTATTCAGAATAATATTGCGACCTATTTACGGATGTAAGGTGGATAAGCAGTTATTGGAGGTCGTTTTCCTGGATCAAATGAAAGTATTGAAAAACCAGAGTCATCAGTTTCTACCGTAGGTAATTCAACTCGTACAACTCGATCCAAAGTCGGATAAGTTTCTACCATAGTTAATTCAACTTGTACAATTCGACTTTGAAAAATCACATTAGTCAAATGCGGATTTTTATCAACTTTTTTGAAATATATACTTCTACATATCTCTAGAATTAAAAAATTATTAAAATTAAAAATTACTCAAAAATGTAACCCAATTAATATTAATATATTATGACTCTTGACAGTACTAATATTACAAATAAATTACGGAGTTAAATAAAAGGGAATAAAAACAAAATAGAGCATTGAGATTAAACAATAGTAATTGATTATTAAAAACTACACACTTTTCCATACCACACACCGGCACACATCACCAATTCAATATGCAGAGAACGTACGTTTCCAACGATGTGCAGACACTTTATTAGGCTAGGCAATATACATGCATCTTTTTAGCTAAACTGTGCATTATAATTAATTTCCAAACAAAACAAACTCATCTAATTGAGTGATGTACATATAAGATGAAGCATTTCAAAAGAAAACAATATAATTGTATGTGAAATTGATCATCACTACTTGATCCGAACCCAAATGCCCCGGCTTGGAACTTCCCGGTAAACCACGAATAGAATATAGTAACCGGGTGGAGCCATAGTACTCGAACTTGGTGTCAACACCTGCACCTGATAATTTGATCTTCCAAGTGATGTCACATTTGCGCTAACCCTGTTGTCGTTAGTTAAAACCAATAGCCTTTGATTCATCGAGAATGCACGGGTAGTAAATCGAGGCGCGACCATTGTAACTGATATGAGATCTCTGTTTATTCTACCTTGAGCAGTAAAATTGATAGTAAGTTGTTGCCCGTACCCTATTTCAGTGTGTGATGCAGGTGATACTATTGTTGGGCGTACTTTCACCAGCCTTCGATCCAAGTAGTCTGGGGAATAAGTTTCCATCGTCAGATCTGTAGGGTAGGGCGTTCCTGTGAAAGTGTCATATGCATGAGGATTGCTACCACTCACAAGTATACACCCATCACGAAGTAAAATTGCGGTGCAATGGTACATTCTTGGTGTGAAGGTCGAGTTCTCAGCTTCAAATCTAAGCCCGATTGGATTCATAGGTCTATAGATGACGGGCGTTAAAGCAGGATTACGAGCAATGTTCCAACCAGCAATACCAGTGGATGCCCCATTAATGATCAGGACGTTTCCATTGGGCATTAACACCATATCACCCATAACACGTGCTAAAGGCATGGTCTCCATGACCCAATGTGGGTTTGGATCTGTTATTTGCATTCTAGCACAAGTGTTGAGTGCAGGGACATACTATATGTTATTTGCCCTTGTAAATGATCCCTTTGGTGCACCACCACACACTAATACTTCAGATGAAGTGCTAACTCCTTGCAAGTTCCTCAAGGGAAGTAGTACAGCGTAAACCGGAACTTGGGTAACTCCTCGAATCCCCACCAGGAATCGCAGGGTAACTTTTCACCACCACTCCATTTACATAATCGAACAATATAGCTCGATTGTTGGCGAAAATGAATAAGTTCCCATCCACATTCAAGAAAACAAAAGGATATAAGTTGTTCTCAATTGTGGGATCATTAGTTTGTGAAAGGAACGACAAGTTGTATGATGTCTGCCCCTGCTTTCTTTGTATAGAACTCATAACTGAATTGAGCACGCCCTCCAACGATCATCTGTCTACCATCTGGTAGAATATGATTCGTCGAATACCACCTTGCTTGTGGAAGGGCACTATTCGGTTCTTGCCAATCACAGCTGTTGACATTACATGGCTTATAAAATCTAACATTGCGTTCGCCATCATTGAATCCTCCAGTTTGTATTATGCTTCCATCAGGCATGACCGCACTCAATGAGCACCACGTGTTCGTCAAGATAGTTAAGGGGCGAACTGAACAGAATGTGCAGTGCAATCGATTGTTAATGCTAGGTCGTTGGGATCGTTGCGGCAAATGTTGTTGGGAAGGGAAATATTTGATGCACCAAAATCAGTACGGTCAAATATCATGACACGGTCGTTGTTCAAGAGTTGCATGTACATTGCGGGAACACCAGTGTTGGGGATGAGGAGGTTTGTACCTGTCATAGAACACATTAACTCATCCATGATGGATTGTTAGTAGAACCATAGACAATATCATCTTCGCATATTTGAGCAGTGGAGACATCTTTGTTTTGTCTCAAAATACAGAGTGTATGGTTACCCTCTCCCCGTGTAAAATCGAACCCCAAAATGAACTTCATTAATCTAACATACCAAGCTTGAGGAGCTTGTTTCGATCCATACAAAGCTTTGTGTAGCTTAAATACATAATCAAGGTGAAAAAGAACAAGAAAACCTTTTGGTTGTTCCACAAAAGCCTCTCTATCTATGTATCCATTCAGAAAAGCATTTTTGGATTAAGTAGATGAGATATAACAAGATACTTGTACCTCTGAGCATGTGGTAGACACACACACACACAATCTTACCATATGTCGATAGTCGACCTTAGCTTTGCGCCTTGTGTGATCACCTTCACTTAAGATCTCCGATCACCTGAGTGACAGGGTGATTCCTTCAACAATTCCTACATGTTCTTCTTCAGATTCAGTTCTGACTGTTCAGGTGTATGAGGAACATCATCTGGTGTAAGGAGAACACCTGTAGCTTCTGCTTCATTATTCTCAGGTGTGTGTGTGTGTGTGTGGGTGTTACACTGTTGGGGGAATTGGACTCTCTACCTTCCAACACTTGTGGAATTTTACGTTCATTCTACTAAATTTTTATATTATCCACCATTTTTTAACGATCGTTGATATCATATGTTAACTCTACCACTAATTAGTTTGAAAAGATTGTCAAATAGTGCTTGAAATTTCGGGAGGGAAGCGGATGGGGGCTCGCGGTGCATCCCGATCGTGTAAGGAACGGTAAGTACCCATAATTACAAAAAAGTCAGGTGAAATGTTCGACTTGGAAGGCCGTACGTAGTGGAGAAAGTGTCCAATCGCACAAGATACTACATTTTCTCACTCTATTCATGTCGGTATGATTTGAATTGATTTCACCGGATCAAGTGATATGCTAGTGGACAAAAAGGATTACCATTAATTGTTGCACATCTTTAGGGTGTGTATACATATACTCCTACTTTCATTAGGTGAAATATTTTATATTCCTCGTCATGTTGTATAAAACTGTATAAGTCCATATAGTCCGGGTATTAACCTTGAGTGAAAGACCTTGAGCCGGGGACTTTTAAGCCCTTGCCAAGGAACTTGAAAGTAGAAGGGAAAGGGCTAGGCCTTTTTTGCCATATTGTCCGATTTTTGTTGGACAAACGGAATTAGACTTCATGTATTAAGTAGGTTGATCAAGATCAGACTTGGGCTCTCAATTATAAGTGTAGTGAGATAATTTTTGCAAGTAGTGTATTACTCAAGACGAAGTAAATCACCTCTTGTTTATAGGCAAAGGTCCGAGGGATAAAACTCGGGTTGATCAGAAACTTGTCGATGCAATAAGATTCTCACACGTGTGCGGCGGATTAGGATTGCGCTTATAGATCACTCACTTGAACTTGCTTACGTGAGATGGGGACCCATGCCAAGTACAATGGCAAAACTATTCTGGGTTGGATCCACTGAGGTCAAACCTTGTTATTGGATGTGGTAATATTATCCTCATATACCAGTGTTTTTAGATAAGAAGTGATTTGCTTATCTAACAAGAGGAGGGTTGTTATGTGGAAGTAAACCAAAACATTGACTTGTCTCTAAGGCATTCCCCTGTTAATCATGCACTAGATTGAAGGAGAAATCTTACATCTCACAGTATAGCTACTTCGTAATGACAAAATTCCAAGACAGATAAAGAAGACAAGTAAGAATCAGATTGACCCTGTAAGAGGGCAAATCTTTTCAATTCATTCAGTATAAAAGTTGATCAAGTATATCAAAATCACTATATATATCAAAATCAACACTATAAGGTTTTAAATTAAGTTATCAGGATATATACTACTTTTTGAGCAAGAATATAATGTAAAAGTTGATTATTGTCTTTCTGAAAATAAAAAGGTTAGGAGAATATAAATATATATTCATGGATGTAGATGTAGTAGAATGATTCTTAGGCACGCAATGATCTGTACAGTCAGTCATCCAGAAATTTAATCTAAGAATCTATCCAACACTAATTAATCTTGCTGGAACAAGTATCTGTTCCTCATGTGGTCGTGGAACAGACAGATTACTATCTGAAAGTGGAAAGTAACATTTTGCAGGATTCAATTAGATGCTAGTAGCATTTATTGATATAGACAGCTAACAAAACCCCATCATAGGGTTTTCCATTGCGTGAGATGAGATGCTAAGTTGCTAACATTCTCATGATCATATCCTTCCCTAAACTCCATATATAAACCACCACTCCTCAACCACTTCACCACCATAATCAAGTCAAATCCAAACAAACAATGTCTACTCAAGCTCATCACCTCCTATCCTCCATTCTCCTCCTCCTCTTCTCCACCGTCCTCACGCATGCCACCGATGGCAAGTGGGACTTAATTCAACCCAACATAGGCATCTCTGCCATGCACATGCAGCTCCTATCCACTGACCGTGTCGTAATCTACGATCGTACAGACTTCGGCCCCTCAAACATCACCTTACCCAATGGCCAATGCCGTGAAGATCCCCGTGACAACACCTTAACTAAAGACTGCACTGCACACTCTGTCGAATACGATGTCATATCCAACTCTGTTCGGCCCCTCACGGTGCAAACCGATGTCTGGTGCTCATCTGGCTCTGTCATGCCTGACGGAACACTGATCCAGACGGGCGGGTTTAATGATGGTGACAATGTTGTCAGGGTGTATAAACCGTGTACCGATGGATCTTGCAATTGGCACGAGATTGTTGCAGGGTTGACGGAGCGGAGGTGGTACGCAACAAATCATATCTTGCCGGATGGGAGGGGGATTATTATTGGAGGACGCGGGCAATTTAACTACGAGTTCTTCCCGAAAATGTCCTCTGCGGATAACACGTATAACTTGCCGTTCCTCGTGGAGACTAATGATCCCAATGTGGAAAATAACTTGTACCCCTTTGTGTTCTTGAACGGGGATGGTAACTTATTTGTTTTCGCAAACAATCGCGCTATATTATTGAACTACGATAATGGTGTGGTGGTACGAAGGTATCCGGAGATACCAGGTGGGGATCCAAGGAGCTACCCCAGTACAGGGTCCGCAGTTCTACTTCCGGTGAAGGATCATGTTGGATTCGAAGTTTTGGTGTGTGGTGGCGCACCGAAAGGATCTTTTGAGAATGCGGGTCAGGGTAAGTTCGATTGCGCGCTTAACACGTGTGCGAGGATCCGAATAAACGACTGGAATCCCCAGTGGGTCATGGAGACAATGCCATTTGCTAGGGTCATGGGGGACATGGTTTTATTACCAGATGGAAATGTTCTGATCGTTAACGGAGTGGGTTCCGGTACGGCTGGATGGGAACTTGGTAGAGACCCGGTTTTGTCACCGGTTCTTTACCGCCCCCAGAACCCTATCGGGTCAAGGTTTGAAGTCCAAAACCCAAGTTCTCGACCAAGAGTGTACCACTCCACCGCTATACTACTTCGCGATGGAAGAGTTCTCGTTGGCGGTAGCAGCACTCACGCATACTACAACTTCACCAATGTGCTTTTCCCTACAGATTTATCCCTCGAGACATTCTCTCCAGCTTACTTGGACCCAAAATTCTCATACTTACGCCCAAAGATTGTGAAACCGGCGTCGCAAACTAAAATTCGACACGGACAAAAGCTGCCGATCCACTTTACATTTCCACCAGGCAAGTTTGATCATACTGCAGTAAAGGTAACAATGCTTGCACCATCATTTAACACACACTCATTTTCGATGAACCAAAGGCTATTGGTTCTGAATGGTGAGGATGTGAAAGCAGTTGGGAAGTCCACGTATCAGATTCGGGTTGCAACACCAGATTCCGGTAATCTTGCTCCAGCCGGATACTATATGATCTTCGTGGTTTACAAAGATATTCCGAGTGAGGGCATATGGGTGCAAATTAAGTGAATGGTGTGATCTTTGATTCTTTTGTAGGTGTCACATGATTCTTTACTTTTGTTGAATTGCTTGGCATTGATTTGATTTGAGTGTTGTGAATAAGGCTTTTATCAGTCGTCTCCCTGTGGTTTCAGGGGAGATGTAACGATTCTTTCCCCCAATTGAGAACGAATTTATTGATTTCATTATTGATTGGAATGAACTTTCTGAAATTCAGTATGATATTTATCATCTTTAGTTGTTCATTTGAGAGACCAAAATGCCATATTCCGGCTACATTTTTAATCAAGGTTGACTTCTTTGGAAAGACAGACAGCTGAGGAAGTGCAAATTGATCAACTACTTCATCTATGTTGCTAGGATCATATTCATGCTGAAAAACAATTGCCTTCATTGGAAGGAGAAACAGAGTCTCTAAGTTTGCTCCGCTCAAGGTAAAATTTTGCTATGGTTAACAATGGGCAGGATTCATTTCTTGGAAATTGATGGTAGATGTTTCAGCTTAATTTAACCTATTGGACCACCCAAAATAAAACGCAGGTAGGAGTAGATCATGATTAATCGAATTGCAAGAAACTTGGGCAACTAAACATCCATGTCAAAATGATTATAATGTGCTGGGGGATCACATAACAGATTATTAATTGCCATAGTCGGGCAAAATGAAACAAGCAGAAAGATAGAGAATTCTGTTGAAAACATGTAACAGTGTAATGTTTTGCCATTCTAAGGGACGAAAAAGAAAGCAGCAAAGACGAGATACACAATTCTATTGGAAACACATGTAACAAACACAGAATTCTATTGACAACACACGTACCAGTGCTTCGTTTTGCCTTTGCAAGGGGCAAAAGTAAAGAAGCAAAGATCACTTACAAAATTTTATTGGAAACACATGTACCAGGGTACAGAATTCTATTGAAAACACATGTAACAGTGCAAAATTTTATTGTGTTTTGCCATAGTAAGAGGCGAAAGACACAAAAAAAGAACAGATGCACCAAGTAAAAAAGCATGTTGCTTTGCAATACACATAGCAAGGGGCGAAAAGAAATAAGCAAATATAAGTCAAAGAGTGCAAGAGATAAATGGAAGAAGAGCAATGTAATTCAATCCAATTAAGCAGAGTTATAATGGCCGATTTACATTCACAAAATAACGAATACTAAGTATAATGTCTTCCAAACGATAACCTACAGATATGGCAAGATGACATACCCAGACACAGAAACCCAAAAACAACAATATCACCGACTAAACTATACTGAATCTAAAACAGACGACACTCCACCAGCTTAAGCACGTTCTCCACGGATACGCCTTGCCAACTGAATGTCCTTGGGCATGATTGTAACCCTCTTGGCATGAATTGCGCACAAGTTAGTGTCCTCGAAAAGACCAACAAGGTACGCCTCAGCAGCCTCTTGAAGAGCAAGCACAGCGTGACTCTGGAACCTCAAATCAGTCTTGAAGTCCTGTGCAATCTCACGAACCAGACGCTGGAATGGCAGCTTGCGGATCAACAGCTCGGTACTCTTCTGGTACTTGCGGATTTCACTGATTCATAGCAAATTAAACAATCAGCACATAACACAAATTGAAACCAAATCCCTAATTCAATTCAACGACACCCTAACTCACCGAAGAGCGACGGTTCCTGGCCTGTAACGATGGGGCTTCTTCACTCCTCCGGTGGTGGGAGCCGATTTCCTTGCAGCCTGAAAATTTCATCGAAAGAAAAAGGTAAATCGAAGGCTATTCATCGATTAATAAGAAGAAAAAGGTAAAACGAAACCCTAGATTTCAAGTACTAGAATTGACATGAGGCCTGAAATATACCTTGGTGGCGAGCTGCTTCCTTGGAGCCTTGCCACCGGTGGACTTACGAGCGGTTTGCTTGGTACGAGCCATCGGATCTCAAATTCAAACAGAGAAAAGCTGTAGAGAGAGAAAGTGTGGAGAGAGATTCAGAGCAATGAAGAAAAGTGGTGAAGAAGAGAGAGATAAAGGGTTTATATAACGAGTAGGTGGGAGATGGGCCAGGATGATTGAGACGTGGACTTATCGACTTCTAGCCCACAACGGATATGTCGGACGACACTATTTGGTGATCCGTGTGTTTGTTTTTAACGCTTCTGATTGGATGGATTGTTTTCGTAGACGGCTCTGATTGGTTGGATTGTATTCACGCGGATCGCGAACGAGTTTGTGTTTCTTTTGTCTCTGTGAACTTGAGATTAATTTTGTTGAATCGGATCGTCCGAGTTGACTCGGACTAACGAAGTTTCAAATTGGCTATTCCGTTCCTTTCCAGTTTCGTCCCCCCAAAGCTTGAATATTTGAAGGAGCCCCCTAATTTTCACTAATATGAAAAGGTACCCAGATTAGTCCATGTTCAAAATTAAAGTTAGAAGATACGAGTACGGAGTATATAGTACTCCCTCCATTTCAGAGAAAGTGTTACATTTTGACTTTGACCGGTCAACTGTCTTCGAGTTTGACCACAATTTACTCGTAAACAATATTAATAAATAAATTATTAAAATTATATAATGAAAATTTAGTAACCGCAGAATAGTAAAATGTAACACTATTTTATCTGGAATGGAGGGAGTATTCAAGGATCTCTTTAACACTATTTTATCATCAACTATAGTCTCAATGAGCATATTTTAGTAATGAGCATTTCACGTGAACACCTAACTGATTAATTTACCAAACACCTTTATACATTAACTATTTAATCAGTTGTCAGTTACCTTATCAATTAGGCTCTGTTCTCTTTAACTGAAAACTCATTCAGTTCAGTTCCATTCAGTTCAGTTCTGTTTAGTTATATTTTATACTACAGTTCAGTTCAGTTCAGTAAATTTCAGTTGAAAATAACAGAGCCTTAGTAGTTTTTTTACACCGAGCCTAAATGTGTACATGGTCACAATGTTTTACTACCAAATAATGACTCATGGGTAAAACTAGTAATGCAAACGAGAAGGGTTTATCTAAAACATCACTCTCTTTACCATATATATATTATTAAAAATGAACTTTTACAATACACATTTCTTTAAAATATGAGATCGTTGTAAGAAAACTGAAGTGCATCGAATAAAATGGAGCACAGGGAGATACAAGAATGAAAGGCGTTCGTTCTCGTATAAATAAACGCAGGCTTTAGTCATTACTATGTTTTACTGTTAAGTCAGTTAAAGCACGACTTGAACTCTTAGATGTTTAACTTGTACATTCGACAGTTTAGTCAGTTAGAGTTGTTGTCTAGATAAATATATCTATGTGCATTGTATTTTTTATTCAATCAATAGGAATTCATTAGTCTGATTGTAATGCTTTCTCTCTTTGAGTTTGAATGGCACGCACAATCAACATGACATATTCAGTTACAAATATTAACACTCATATTAATTGCGGGACATACTACTGTATGTTTATCTTGTTTCCACCGTTGTAGTTTAGTTTTATTTTTTGAGTTGCCCTTGGAATGTAAACTTGACATGCAATAGTAGACACTATGCATCACACTGGGCATGTGTGGTCAATGATCGGGCCCTTATTCAAGTCTAACACGTCATCATTTGCAAAACTATCTTCTCTATATATCGACTTACGTTTTCAGTCATTGGCATGTTTCAAAACATCATTTTTTGAAAGGTGAAACCAACAATTGAACAATGCATTTGAGAATCATGATAAACATATCATATAAACTAAACGACCTTAAGCTCTGGATGCCGGATGAATGTGAATCCGCTCAAAATGGTGCACTTGGACACCTTTTTCCTACTTAATGCAGTAGAAATCAGACTAGAGTACTGGTTAATCACACATTTCAAGTTTCACTTGATGCCTTTGGGCCATGGTCCATTTAAGGTGGGGGGAACTAAGAGATCCAGCTTTTAAGATGTCGGATGGTTTAATTTGGGCCCAGTGTCTAATTTCTTGAAACCAAAACTTGAGCTAGCGGGTCTATACTGTGGCCTAGATTCCTTTCTTCGATTTTTTGGGCCTGGACCCAAGTAAATTTTCACCATAGTCCTCATGTCATGCCTGAAAAAAAGGTTGAAGATTTCAGTATTCAGTGAAGTCATGATAACTCTGAGCAAGTGTTTTGGATGTTCAACACTCTGATTTCAGTGAACTTGCGTAAAGAAGCAGGCTTACCTCAAAGCCATCATTAAAGCTTTTTCCATGTGACCAAGGTTCCACCCTACCTGTTCACTTTTAAAAAGTTCAAGTGTCGAGTCAATACATGAATCATAGTCAATACTTATGATTTATATTTTATAGTACCAATCCATTTACACTTTGTGACAAATAACTGCTTTAGTACTCAACAATTTCCCTTCTCAACAATTATATGATGTAAAGGTCAATGTCAGCAATATCATAATTTGGTGCACCTAAAATACTCGATCTGAGTTGATTGCTAATTAAACAAACTTGTACCTGCCAGTAATCACTAGATTATGACACTTTGCCCTTTCATTACATCTTATCTAGCTGCGCAGAGACTATTAGGATAAAAGGTGGATATATAACAACAAAGTATTAACTTTCTTAAGAATATCGTCGAAGATAAATGACACTAGATTAGCGGGGCAGAGGGAGTATAGAAGTAATTGGACCTAACTAGGCTGTCCAATATTTTATTGAAGTGAACGGTTGAGTTGCTGGACAAATTTTTGTTTTTTGCTCATTAGTCAATTGAATGTGCACAACTCCTTACAGATTAATATTTCCATCTTATTGTATGAAATAATCATATCGGAGTGTCGGACAAATGTTCCTATAGAAACAAAGTGAGTCGTATCTATCTCGTTCGCTATTAAACGATGTGAGAGGTGGGTTATTATGAATACTGTAGTTGGTAAAATGTGAAAGACTGGGCAATAATACATCTTCATGAAAATTAGAAGGGGAATTATGGATGAGGCAACATAACATAACAGATGGGAGCATGTGCCGCGTAACGTGGCAGTTAATTATTTATACACGTGGCACATGGGACAAGATTATCGTCAACCTACTGGTTGGATTCCACTCGACACAATTAACGTTGTCTGCCCCTTAGATAATGTAATTGTTGGGTTGGCAACTTGATAATAATACAGTAATAAGTATATGTTATTTTTAAATGAAATTTACTGAACTAAACTGAATTGTAGTATAAAATATAACTAAGCAAAACTGAACTGAACTGAATGGAACTGAACTTAACTGAATGAGTTTTAAGTTGAAAAGAACAGAGACTAATTTCGATTATTAGTACTGTTGAGTTTTACAAAACCCACAAGTACTAATTTGTGTCACCATCAAATAAAACGAGATTAGATAATTTGATAATCCCTTTCGCCAGAAATAGAAAGCATCAATTACTATTTGTACTTCCTGTCTCAATACCTGATCACATGAGTTGCCTCTATTCTTCTTAATCTTTTTGGGTTATGTTTATCTTTCTTATATATATATATATTCCTAGACTAGAACTAGAACATGTCCATCACATGGAATAATGTATTGGCATCTGGCAATAGCATCCTCAACAAAACAAATGCTCCCATCCTCCAAAATACAAATAAATTCTTTAAAATAATATTATATTTAATCTATCCCAATAATTTATTTTATAATTTAATTATTCATGTACATATATGTGATATGTCCAGTATAAAAATGACACAATGCAAGCATCCTTTTACAAATACATTTATAAGATCTCAATTGAGCTCGAGCTACTCGAAAAAAGCTCGACTCGTTTGCAATCCTAGTGGAACGACATGTTGACATATTGGCCAGGAGTAACCGTGCCAACATAGAAGATCGGGCCATGATAGACTTATGACTGGTATCTACAAATGACATAAAAGTGGGACCAACTTAATCCAAAGACGTGCAGGTGCTTGTCTTGTATGGTGTAATTAGGCCGTTGTATATTTAAGATGAGGTTATTGAATGCCCTAAACTTAATACCTCAAGGGAGTTCATGTTGATAACAAAGAAGGTGCATATTTATATTCACCCAAACTTAAAGAGTTAAGTGTGCTTAATTGAAAATAATTTTATAATGAATGATGCGTTGGAAATCCTTTCAGCGTGTGTACAAACAAGGATATAATATATAATTTATTGGAAAGTGTATGTACTGGTTATCTAGCTTATATATAGTTCTGAAGACAGTACAAAAGTAACAATACCGATTCAGAAGATTATATCACATTTAATGGTGGACTCATATATGCCTCAAGGTCCATATGATTTATTGCTAATGTAGTAATAAGATTTTATAGACTCGAACTACATTGCCGCCCAAGGAATATTTTACCTACATGATAACCGTTATATTAATGGTGACCTCAAAATGACCAAAACTCTCTTTCTCGTGTCTATCGTGATGCCACTAAACAATACTACCTACTTAAGATATGCTCTACTTGTATTCTTTGAAGAAATAACCCCACCCAGTTACTTTTCCATTTTTCTGGTTTCATGATATTAGGAGCGGGCATTCCGATATAGAGGTCTTTAATTACTCATCTTATCTCATTTTTATAACCATTGACTCGCATCTCACGTATTTAATTGTTTGCGAGTCCATTTACTTATGATTTGGTCCGTTTGAATGGTGGAGTAGTGAAAAATGTTTAAGAGTTCAAACTGGTATAAGAACCCTTTTTTTCATGTTTAGTTAAGTACACATTATTTAATTAACTCCGCTTGAAATGAATTTCATTTATTTTCAAAAAATTTGGAGAACATTTGCTTTTTTTAAGCAAGTCCAAATATATTTTAAATTTAAATGCTCATATATCAAGATTGTTTTTCAAACTTCATTATCAATTCTAATTACTAAATCTTCATACTTATTCCGAAATTCAAATATTACCCATAAATCAGTGGTTAAATAAGCCAAATTTTAAATTTACTAGCTAGCCCTTTAACCATTAAATTCTTAATTTGTTGTTTCCAACACTACCTTCATATATTTCCGTTGGCGACTTAGTAAGAAACACGTTGAATATAATATATTTTGAAAGTTATCTTCTACATTATAACAAACTAATTTTATCAAGTCCATAACGGCCACCTAAAACCGTTATATGAGGATGAATCACAATAGTCATGCATTCATGTGTCATTCCTCCCGCACGAGCAACAAAATAAACAAGACAGTTAAACAATTCAAATTTCTAAAGACAATCGAGCTTGGAATAATGTTCACCCACAATCATGATTGTATAATCTTCAATGGAAATATCTACACGATAGTTCAAACTTCAAGTAGTGGAGCTCGGTTATATCAAATTCCGAACAAATTATCCATAAATCCGAAAAAGTGAAGTTTCATATAGTATATAGTTTAAAAACAAAAGGGGATGAGAATGAAACCATGAATCCACATCAGCGCGATAAGGGGCAGAAAATAGTGAGAGAATCCGAGAAAAAGGTACTAGTACTCGTACTAAGAAAAAGAAGCAAACTATATATATATATTACTCGTACTAAGAAAAAGAAGCAAACTATATATATATATATATACCCGGAATCCAAACGTAAATCTGAACCATAATTAAGCCAAAGAGTTGAGATCCGTCTTGTTCCAATATTGCCCCTCTTTTATCTATAATCCATCTGCTCCAATTCCCAACAGCTCAGTGCTCACTAAAAAAGAAGAAAAACGGTTCAGTAGTTTTTTCAATATCGTGCTATGTTTGGGGGTGGTACTACCTCTACTAGCTAAGCTACCTCATAACTCTCACAAACACCATTTTTAGTGAGAGAAAGTAATCTTCTCTTCCAGTTACAATGGGGAAATCCACTGCATCCTGCTTCAAGATCATCACTTGCGGCAGCGATTCAGTCGATCACGACGATCTCCAAGCTCCTGAAGTATATTTTACTCTTCTCTCACTTTCTGCAATGCCCATTTTCTTTGATTTTACTGTTCTTGAATTAAAGACTGCATTTTTGTTGCTCAAGTGTTGACTTTTATTTGTTTATTGAGCTGCCTGTTCTTGCATCTATGCCAAGATCTGTGCTTTTGTGTTTGCGACTGTTGTTAATTGTGTTGTCGAAATGGTTCCGTTAATTTTGATGTCTGCTTTTCCATGATTTGTGTTGGTGATTTCAATGCTGTAATCGGAGATTCTGGTAAAGTCCAATTCAAGTTGGTATTTTTAAATAGCTTTGGAAAGTACAGCTGATAAGGATGAGGTTTGCCCATAAGTTCTTCCTTTTCCATTTAACTGGTGATCAAAAGGTCATGAATTATAGGAAGATCTGAGGTTCCGATGGCGCCTACTTTCAAAATCGGAATCTTTTGTGAAAAATTCATTGGTCCTTACTTGATAGTGTTGTCGCTTTCGTGCCCCAATTGTGAAGCAGTTTATGTTCCAGTGCCATTATATAAGAACATTAAATTTGTGATAAGAATGAGACTGCAAATCTGCAAAATATCACTGGATTATTGTGTCTTTACTCTTGAGTATTGAATGTTTCATGTTGACCTCTATTTGCATCACTTTTGGTGTAAAACTTTGTTGCATTTAAGCTGCTGCATTGTTGTGCTTTGAGAGAGCAGGTAATTAAATCTAGTTGGAGGACATAGACCTTCTGCAGCACTGCGGATTCTCCTAGTTCCTTTTTTGATTAAGATCAGCTGATCTTGTTCAGGAGATCCTCCAAACGTCCTTCTTTCCATGCACAGAACTATAGTTTTGCATGGTATCATGCCTTTTGGGGAAATACATGCACATTTTGAATATTCTTAGTACTTTCAGGAAAAAGATTTTTCTACAGGACTTTGGCGTTCACCCCTTCGCATTCTGGTTGTTTCGAGCTGAATATCTTCCCTTACTCCTATTACTCCTAAAGTCTAGGGGCGATAAGTTGCACTTTCCGGTGGTAAAAGCGGTGATAGTGTTGATTGTCTCAATGCAGTTGAAATGGGATCCAGTAACATCATGTTCGATACCTGCAAGGGCGGAGCCAGGATTTCATCGTTCCCTGGGGGCTGGGGCTCAAATCAAAATCATATGTTTATGTATAAAGACTAACAATTTTATTTGCTTATAGAGATAAAATATTAATAGAGTTATGAATGGTGTAGCTTAATTGTATTGTCATTACCTCAATTATAATAAGTATCATTTAACTTTTACTACAAAACATATTTGGTAGAGCTCATGGTCAATATTAAAAATAAAATAAAAACTACATACATAGAAAGGTGTTCAAATCGAAGACATTTTTGGTTAAATTCTTGTGCAAACTTAGAGGAAGATATGGCTCAAAAGTTCAGATTGATGGCATATATTCTTATTACTCAATACCAGTATTCCAAAATCATATGCCCAATTGCCCACTAACATCTTACAATCTTGTTTTTTAAGGTATGCTTTGTCAATTTATGTCCTCAGCCAAAAATTATGTAAATTGTGGAGATTGTAATAATTTCCCTCTGTATTGACTTGAATTTGTTTACCATCGATACGAAATATTTTTAATGCTCTGCTTAATATTTTTATCGCTACCTAAAAGATTTTGAGGGAAGAACATAAGATATGAGTTTCTCCTCAACTTTCTGATCAAATCTCCGGTTAGATGCTGGATTCCTGGAGAAACATTGAATTAGCCTGCCTTTCTCCTCTTTCAACTATCCTGCCCCTTTGTGAATTCTCCATTACTCTTCTCGTTATCTTAGTCGAGGTTTATCGTATCTTTTCAATCCATACCTGCTTCTTCTTACTTCTTTTTTTTTCTTTCTTTTGATTGCATTCGGAATTTGTTAGGTCAGAGTCTCAAAGTTAGACATGTCTCTTATGAGTAATGCTTAATTGATTAATTGCAAAAAAGAGGAATACGATTTCCATGCATAGTTCATTAAAAATCTGGGGAAACTAGTCCGAAAAGCACTATCTTGTTGGCCCAGAGATTGGTCATGCTTTGCATTATGTTAAAACAATTACTCTCATCTTCTTGTCTTATCTGTCTGTCGTGCATATATCGTATAAATGATATGACATGCTATGCAATATCTTATGTTACATTTCCATGCTGATGATAACACGTGCATTTTAATATGTTACGTGACATTTTCCTGTTTCTTTTAAAAATATATTTTGAACGAAAAAGTTGAAAAAAAAACTAGCAAGTAGTCCGCAGACAGGATATAAGATAATCCATCGCAAGGTAATCTGTAATTACTTCTACTATAATATCATTATAGAGACATATTGTATGATATCTCAACATAAGATTTTCAAAAGTAATTATATCGGATTGTGGATCTGCTTCTTCTAGTTTCTTAAGGTTTTTCTTGGGGCATTCACTCCTATCCAGTGTGTCACTAGTATGAGTCATGCACATGGTTGTTACGCTATACTTATGTTTAGCATTAGTTGCAATGTTTGTTTGCTGAAATGAAACCTGTACTTGATGGTTGATATGTGTTTCTTTTGTTCTGCAATTTGCAAGTGTTTGAATATAGTCTCAAACCATTATTATGTAGATACTGAAGTTACTATCTCTTTCGCACAATGCCCTATAGTTTTCAATATGAAATAATGACGATATTCAGAACAGCAGGCAGTGTCGGGATCTTCTTTTCCGATGCTTTCACTAGAAAGACACACAGAAGTATGTGTTGCTACTAATTATACGGGGTCTGGTTATACTTATGACTGTATCTTGATTACTGGTTTAGTAGCTTACAAATAGCTGAAATACGTACAATCTCCAAGATTGTTCTTTAGGCTTAAGCTCATGCAGTTACTTGTGCAATTGTTCTTATGGGTGGACCATCATTCTTGGCTGTAATCCTTCATTCATCTATTCGTCTTTATGCACATTTATGTGAATTTTGTTTCCTTGGAACTATATAAAAGAGTATGGTATCCAATAAGAAACAGGATGGTCTAAAATGCTAACCTTTTGGGTCTGCATATTTGATATCAGCATTACTATGCTTGAGTCAGTTTCAAAAGTTACTAATGTAGTCTTCACTGTAAGAACATGAAGATTTATGCCCAACTCTTTCATGATGTTTTTTATTTTTTTCACCAGAGCAAGGGTTCAAGTGGGCGTGGATGGAGTTTCAGGAAAAGATCTGCGAGACATCGAGTATTGAGTAACACTGTCGTTTCTGAATCACCTTCGTCTGTGATCAAGGAGAGTTCAGATTCTCCTAATGTTACCTTCCAGACACAGGCCACCAAAGAAGTATCAGATGTTAGATCTGTTACTTTCCAGCCACAGCCTACTTCGTTTGTTCCAGAGAAGACCTCTGCAGTTCATATTACGGAAGACAAGATCGAGGTATCCACCAAGCCCGAGCCAGAGAAATCAGATGCTAAGGTATCTACGAAAACCAACCCAGAGATATCAGATGCTAAGGTATCTACCGAACCCGACCCAGAGATATCAGATGCTAAGGTATTTACCGAACCCGACCCAGAGATATCAGATGCTAAGGTATCTGTCAAGCCCGACCCAGAGATATCAGATGCTAAGGTTTCTACCGAACCCGACCCAGATATGTCAGATGCTAAGGTTTCTACCGAACCCGACCCAGATATGTCAGATGCTAAGGGATCTAAGGAACCTGAACCTGAAATATCAGATTTTGAGGCTGTCAAAGGGGATAGTTGCAAAGCAGCAGATGCGATAGTCGATGAGTCCACCGCAATTGTGATCCAGGCTGGTATTAGGGGGTTGCTGGTATGCCTTACCCTGATATAATCTCTCTTTTAAATGCTGTCAATCAAGGTATTCACCATTTTGTGTATGTCATGTCAGGCTCAAAATTTGCTGTTACAGCAGAAAAATGTAATCAAGTTGCAAGCAGCAGTAAGAGGACATATAGTTCGAAAGCATGCTGTTGGAACTCTTCGGTGTGTCCAAGCCATTGTTAAAATGCAAACACTTGTTAGAGCACGCCGTGCCCGCCTGCTATTAGACGAGCCATATGAAATTGCGAAGCTGACTGAAGGCAATGGCAATCATGATCACAAGCAGGCATTCTCGGTAATAGCATTTGATTTGGTTAGGATATTTTTTATACTTCTCCGTCCCACTCTTGAATGCCCACACAACTCTTGTGGGTGTTTTTAATGAATACAAATAAATAAAGCATTCTAAGGAATAAAATTGTATGTGAGGTTGTACTGTTGCCATTTTTGGAATGGGTAATTATTAATGGAACACCCAAAAGTGGATAATTAATAGTGGGATGGGGGAGTAATTCTCAAATCCACAACCTGGAAGAATAAATTTCTTCATAATAAACCTGTAATGCCATACCGTGGGCATCTGTTGGAAAATTGAATAGTTATTGGTGTTTTATGTTTTGAAGAATTGTTAGTTAGATCTGGCGGAAGTTCACTGATGACGCTCCCCTTTTCTAATTGGATTTATAATGCATATTGATCCTATATTACGGAAAATCATGGTAGTGAAAGGTACAAAAAAAGGTAAATTTCATTATCGATTGGCTGTTATTCACTATTAACTGCAATTTTACTTGGATCATTTTCAGAGTAAAAGACGTGCCAGACCTCCTGTAGCGCCTACCTACATTTCCATTGACAAGCTACTTAGCAATAGATTTGCTCGTCAGGTAACATACAATATCTCTTGATTTGGTGTTGCATTTAGCCTTTACACTGTAGAACTGATTAGACCTTGACTGTGTACTATATTTGACTGTAGCTTATGGAGTCAACGCCAAGGAATGATCCTATCAACATCAAGTGTGACCCATTGAAATCCGACTCAGCCTGGAAATGGCTCGAAAGATGGATGTCGGCTGCTACATCTCCGAGCACTGAAGAGCCACATGATCCTGTTGTTGCTGAACTGCAGCATGAGAATGAGAATATCCTGGAGTATGAGCACCAAACTGAAATCTCTATTCCATCTGATTGTCATCCTGAATCAACATGCTTATTGTCTGGTGAGGACACATCAGCTAAAGCATCTGAGAACGATGACATTTTGATCTGTAATGAGGATTACAGCTTGGATAACCACTCAAGCAAATCAATTGCATCTGGACCCACTGATCCTATTCTGCATGATATTGATGAACCGCATTCAATGTACGTCGCACAAGAATCTGCTCCTGGTGATGCCAAAGAAACAGAAGCTGTCCTGGATATGGAATTAAAATCTCCCCACAATGAGGTGGATATGGGAAACGATAGGAACACACCTGATTCTAGAACCGAGCAATTGGAAACTGAAGCAAAAAAAAATTCAAGAAAAGCAAGCAATCCCTCTTTTATTGCCGCACAGTCAAAGTTTGAAGAATTGACTTCAACGGGATCTTCGGCAAAACTAACCACCTCACCTAGTTTAGAAAATGGAATCGAATCCAGTTCGGATAAGGTTTTGCCTTTTACTAATCAAAATTTCAGTCCGAGGGAGGTTGAGCTGGCTGAGAATTCCATTTCCAATGTTTCTGGTATTCAGATTGGAGGTTCTGAATGTGGGACTGAACTTTCCATTTCATCGACCCTTGATTCACCAGATAGGTCAGAAATCGAAGTCAATCAGCGAGAACAAGAACCAAAACTTCGTGATGTGGCTGACAATCCTATCAATGAAGAAAATTTAGGATCTGAAGCTAATGGAGATTGCATCATGCCAGGAGCTGATCTGTTAGACACCAACACTCATCAGTTGGATAGATGTGAAACTGTCAACTCAGTTACTGGCGAGCTGGAAAGATATGAAAGTGTTAAGTCAGTTACTGGTGAATGGGAAACAAATGACAGTGTTAACTCTGCTACCGATGACGGTGTTGGTCCTCCAATAGCTGCCGCAGCACTTCAACCTCCCAAGGAACCAGAGGCAGATCCATGCAACCTGAATGTGGAGCTAGGATCTAAAGAAACTAACCCGGTAGGTCATCTTTCACCTGAAGCATCTCCAAGAAGCCATATAACTGTCCCTGAATCTCAAGCAACGCCTTCTAGTCAAGTGTCTGTCAAGTCCAAGAAAAACAAAGGTGAAAAAAGAGTGCCCAGTCACAAGAAAAAGTCTTCATCAGCTGACAGAAAATCGCTTTCAAATCAAGATTCTGGTTCAAGAAGTAGCATGGAGCAGAAGGAGCGTAAAACTGGAAAGAGACGTAACTCCATTGGTTCAGCAAAACCTGATACAGATCAGGAGCCAAGGGATAGCAGCAGCAGTATCTCCGTACCGAGCTATATGCAGGCTACTGAATCTGCAAGGGCCAAAGCTCTTGCAGGTTTGTCTCCTAGATCAAGTCCAGATGTGCACGACAAGGATACGACCCTAAAAAAGAGGCACTCTTTACCGGGTGGCAACGGAAGGCATGGATCTCCTCGTATCCAACGTTCTTTGTCTCAGGCTCAGCAAAATGCGAAAGGAAACGGGCCAGAATCTCCTCAAGGTACTATCTACAGTAACTGATGCCATGTTTATTGTATTTCTAGATTGTAGCAACCAATTGAATTGAATCATGAAAAAGTTGGAAGAATTAGGAATTTTGAATTGAAGTGGGTTCTAGACCGTCAAGTGAACTTTAGTTACTACTCAGGTGCTAAGTTTGTATGTGAAATAAATAAACACGCAGAGTAATTAATTTATAGGTTTTTTTTTTCCGGCTCAAGTATTGTTTGTTTAGGTAGATATAAAGGGGACGTTGGCATGTGTACATATGGTGTGGTAGGATTGATTTCGTGTTTTGGTTCTGATATTAGAAGGTTTTGGACTAAATTCTTGGTTTAGTTCGTCAGAATGTTAGTCTAAAATCTGGAATACATTCTCCTCGAGGAAACAATGCAACTTTGACTGAGCATATACCGTATCATTATGTTATTACTTATAACAGAGCTTCTTTTCACCAAGTAATGCAGCACATTAACAGAAAACAAGCATGTTCCTAGATTCTGTGGTTGGGGCAGGATTTAGTTTAGCTCACCATATGGCATTCAATGCTGCTTAAGTATCGCTTGTGCCTGAGCAGTTGTTGTCGAGGAACTATTAGCTTAATATTTCCATATGAGCTCGCTTAACTCTGGACTGTTTTTTTATTTATTGAATCTTAGGTGTTTCAGATCGTAAGTGGCGGCGATGAAAGACAAAGATTTGAAGTGGCAGCTACTGATATGAGTTATATGGATGGAAATATGCTGGTTTGCGGATCCTGTTGATTATTTGAATGCACAACTGGAGAAACATATGCTTTGTTATTTTATTTTATTTTATTGTTGCTATTTTTCTTTCTTTGTTGGTTAGATATAGAGACAGGGAGCTTTGCATGTACACATTTTTTCTTTGTTTTGTATTGTTGTGTGAAAGGTACTTATATTTTACCCTCCGAGCTTTGATTGTATGGAAGAATTGGCTTGATTGACTTGACATTTTTAACAGTGTGTTTGGACATTCTATATGGTTAAACCCGGTCTGTGTCTGGTTTGTGTTTGATCCTGCGAATCCTGTCCTACTAAGGTTCTGTTCTTTTCAACTGAAATTTACTGAACTGAACTGTAGTATAAAATATAACTAAGCAGAACTGAACGGAACTGAACTGAACTGAATGAGTTTTAAGTTGAAAAGAACAGAGCCTAACTTCACAACTTGGGCAGAACATCAGCAACCCTGTAAACAAAAGATGATTGATACCTTGGACCAAGAAATGGTGCTCGCATTGAAGAGCTCTGGTTCTGTTAATGGTTATGGCATTATAGTTGGAATATCTGGCCTATAAAAACGCACCGGTACTATTTAGCTCTTACACCAAACATAAACATTGAAAACACAAATTCTTGAGATGTAATGTATTAAGGTCTTGAGAGACTGACCGATATTATTAAGGACACGCATAATGCTTTAATTAATATCAATAATGTTTTATAAGTGAATGGAAATTTTATGCCAATCTTTTACGTGTGTGTAAAAAAGGTTATGAACTGTTTGACATAAGACTTTAATATATAATTTATTTAACATATATTTAACAGATGAGTAGTCACTCGGTTCTATATGTGAGTGTAATTATAGTTTTTAGATAAATATGAAATTGATGAATTAACATAATTGTTAATTAATTTCCAAATGTTTTTGGTTAATGTTTCACTTTTATCCCCAATAAAGTCACAAGTCACAAGAGACTTGAAGAAAAATAAAGTACACTTGATCAACCGATAAAAACGTTATGCTATATCCCAGGTTTCTAGCAACACAAAACAGAGAGTCCGTTTTCTTCCTTTTCGTTGCGACTGTGAACAAAAGCTCTTTCTCTTGCAGGTTACCAATCCGGCACACTTCTCCGCTCTTCTTCAAGAAACGAACTTGTTAGCATGGGCAAAATGCTATCTTTATTGCAGACAAGATTACTCTTTTAGGCGGGTATGATCCCTGACTGTTATTTTGCTTTCACTTGAGTGATTTAGTCGTAAAAAGCTGTCCATATTAGGTAAATTAGGTTGGGGAAGCTCCTGATTAAAATTAGGGAAGATTTCTATTTTATTTGTTAATTTACTCCATTTGTTAAGGCATTTTTACTGGTATTGTTTCAAGTTATATATATGTTCTTCTTGCAATTCTTTGATAAAGACGAGTGCATCTAAAGTGAACTTCTGTTGGGTTCTTTCTATTGCCCCCTAGCTAACTTATGTTGCTTATTACAGCTTTGAATACCAAACACTTTATTTCTTTCGATTCTATTATGTCAGTATGTCTGAGGCCTTCTTGTATCGAAAGATAACATTTGCTTCTCTACAGTGGGATTTCTTGCTGATACTGGAATGGGGTGGATTCATTTTACTTGGAAAGGGAGAAGAGTGTAATGGGCACTTTGCTCGGTAACTTCTGCGAGTCTTGGGTGTATTGTTGCTAAGTTGGAGCTTTTCAATGAGAGTTATGCTCAAGATTTCATATCATAGAGTGTATGCTTGTCAGAAGCTACACTCTTTGCCCAAGTGTCTTACTGTCTCACTCTCCACATTCGGCATTACTCGAAATTCAGTTGAAGATAATGCTGATAATAATCATGGGGATGATTCTGAGACAGAATGGGAAAAATTGCTCCAACCTTTTGGTCTTGAAGAGCTACGGAAATCACTCAATAAAATTTCTCCGTTTCAGCTAAATAAACTGCTGCTGCTCCCACTGGATGTGCCCACGTCAATGGAGCTATTCCAATGGGCTGGGGGACAAAAGGCTTATCGTCATACTTTTGATGTGTATTACACTATAATTGATAAAGCTGCGGCTGCAAAGGAGTTTAAGATTGTAGAGAGTTTATTACTGCAGATGAAAGAAGAAGGGATAGTTATCAGGGAGTCCATCTTTATCATGATCATGAGGTATTATGGGAAAGCGGGTTTGCCTGGTCAAGCAACTAGGTTGCTTTTGGATATGAAGAATACCTTTTTGTGTGAACCAACGTTCAAATCTTACAATGTAGTGTTGGATATTCTCTTGGCTGGAAATTGCCCCAAAGTGGCTCCAAATGTTATCTATGAGATGTTCAGTAAGGGGGTGCCACCTACTGTGTTTACTTTTAGCAGAGTGATGAAAGCACTTTGTATGGTGAGCGAGGTTGATACGGCATACTCCCTCCTGAGAGACATGACAAAGCATGGGTGTGTACCGAATTCAGTAGTTTATCAGATACTCATACATGCACTATCCGGTGCTAATAGGGTCGATGATGCTCTGACTTTGTTGGAGGAGATGTTTCTTATGGGCTGCACTCCTGATGTAAATACATTTAATGACATCATAATTGGACTGTGCCAAAGTGATCGTGCCAACGAGGCTGCTAAACTTGTCGATCGGATGCTCGTTCGAGGCTTTTCACCTGACTCTACAAGTTATGGAGTTCTAATGCAAGGGTTATGTAAAGCTGGTCAAGTAGACGGGGCAAGGGTGCTTCTGAAGAAAGTGCCCAATCCCAATGTTGTCCTAATTAATATTCTCATCAACGGCTACGTGCAAATTGGTAGACTTGAAGAGGCAAAAGCTATACTAGATGAAAACATGTCAACTAGAGGCTTTCAACCGGATATTTACACTTACAACATTTTTATCCGTGGGTTTTGTGAAAAAGAACTGTTTTCATCAGCTCATGGTATAATAGAGGATATGTCATTAAAGGGCTGCAAGCCAGATATATGGACCTACACTATTGTGCTTAGTGGTTACTGTAAGCAAGGTCGACTAAAGGAAGCTCGAATCCTTGTTCATCAGATGTCACAGAAAGGCCTTTGTCTAAATATTGTAGGATATAACTGTATGATATCCGCTCTATGCAAAAATGGTCAAGTAGACAAGGCATTAAATATGCTTAGAAACATGCAGAACCAAGGATGCAAAGCAGACATATTTACCTTCAATTCCTTAATATATGGGCTAGCTAAAGTCGATAAGATGGAAGAGGCTCTTAGCATGTATCGAGATATGTTCCTGGAGGGAATCATTGCTAACACGGTGACTTACAACACACTTATTCATGCATTTCTGAGGAGAAGAGCAGCCGAAGAAGCATTCAAACTCGTACATGATATGTTATTCAGAGGATATGCTCTGGACCAAAGTACTTACACCTGCCTTATTAAAACTCTGTGTGAAGATGGGGTTGTTGAAAAAGCTATGGGTCTTTTTGGAGAAATGATGAGAAAGGGAGTCTGCCGAAATAATTTTCCATGCAATATATTGATCACTAGCTTATGTGAAATTGATATGATGCAAAATGTACATGAGGTTCTGCAAGAGATGGTGAACCATGGATTAAAACCTGATATAGTTACCTACAACATTATTTTGAGGGGTTTATGCAAAAATAAAAGGCTCCAGGAGGCTTATAACCTTTTTCGCAACTTGGAAAGTAAAGATGTCAGTCCAGATGCCATCAGTTACGACATCATTATTGGTTCTTACTGCAGAGCAGGCATGTCTGAGGAAGCATGTGCACTTTTAGATAGGGCAATTGCCAATGGTTTGACACCTACTGCTGTAACTTGGCGCGTTTTGCTATCCAATTTGTTGCGAAGAGGGTAGGAACAGTAGGATTCAATTATCTCATCAGGGTTAAGCCGCAAGTATGCTTGCCCATTCATTTTCCTCTTGAAACTCGGATATGCGTGTTCTTGTTTCTTTATTAAGGAATGAATTACTTTGATTGTTGAACTGTTTTATGCAAAAACATAGTGTCTTTCGAGGCTTTTTTATAATTGTACTGCAATAGATATTTAGTAATTTATTGTCCTCTTTTAATTGTTTTCTGTTTTTAGTCTGACTTGAAGGTTTTGCATTTAACTACTGCTGGTGTGGTTTGATCCATTTCCAGGGGATTGTGTTTACGTCAGTGACTGTTTGGCTGTGCCCAAGCCATTATGAGAAATACCAGCAGATAGGCAAACCCACCTACATGGCAATCTCAGGCGATATCGAGAAGCAGACTTAAAGCTATGGAAATTATTCAAATTATTAGCACGATTTCGTACTATCGGTAATGGCAATGATTCAGTTGGCTTATGAATTTTTAAACCCACACCCCTAATCAGTTATCTGCTACATAATCCGAGCTGCTTACAATAATCTGTCTTGTGTTTTTTTCTCTGCATTGATTGTAAAGCTCTAGTTCTAGGTTTTAATTATAAACATTATATCTACGACTTTCTGGTACACTGAATTCGAAAATCTTTTGTAAATAAGTTTTGCTATGCATATGGATCTCTTCAGATACTTGAGTAAAAGGGCCATACTATGTTGTATTCATTATTCTTGGCAGTTAATTTGTGATATCTGCTGCCTTAGCCATATTGTTTCTCTGTTTCCAGGTTGAAAAGAGGAACCATATGTCATGTAACATCTACTAGACTACTACTACTACTACTACTACTACTACTACTACCTTCCATTGTGAAGCCACACAGCAATAGATTCATTTGTAAGGTAATGCTAATTTTTAACTATTCTGATACTGTCCTGCCTTTTGCTTTCTAAGACATTGGATTACACTAGTTTGGCCTTAGGATGTGTTTTGGATTTGAATGTAGCTTATGGGATGAACACCAAGGGCTGAAACCAGACGCATGGAAACTGCGTGAGAGATGGATATCTGTTTTCTCACAAGGCAATGAATAGCGACAAGTTTCCGATTATAGCTGGAGAAGGGTGATCTCGGTGGTGTTGAATATTCTCTTCTGATTGAAAAAGAATGAAACTTTAAAGCTAATCTATCTGATTGCCAGTCCCTCAACATTCTTTAAAGCTAATGCATGATGCTTGCTTGGAGCCTAATTTTAGCTTAGCTGAAACAGTTATGTATTGTTAGTAAAATGTTGCGTTTTTTTTCTTAATTTTAGTAAATTGTTGGGTTGGAACTTGGAAGTGGAGAATATATATTTTACTTAGTATTATAAAAGTCCATGGATATGTGGAGAGTCCAAGAGTCCTCCTAGTTTTTAAGAAAAATTACCTATATTTAACATCTATCCGTTTTTATTTTGCGGATCTTGTTCAAGGGTTGGATCTTTGGATTATGGTGGTGGGTCGAGCAGTTTTATGATTCGGATTCACTATAAAAACCTTTTTTTCCAGCTTTTTCCCCTTTTTTATTTCATTTCTCTCCCTTCTTCACTCTTTTCGTTTCTTCTGGCCACCAAACCCTAAGCTTCAATTTTCTCTCTCTAAAATCAACCATGGCGGAAGGAACAAACCAGATTGAATTCAGTTTTCTCTCTAGCAGATCCATAGCTGTATGTAGTTTCAGTTTTCTCTCCAGCAGATCAAATTCAGTTTTCTCTCCGCCGACTTTGAGAAGCTCGAGAATCTCTCCTCCACGAACATTTGCTGAAATTATTCACAAATTCGACGATTTCTAAAGAGACAAAGCACAAGATCGTGGATGAGATCGCGAGAGTGGCGAATTTCAACCCTAGGTTTCCGAATTCCGGATTATTCAACTTGCGATTCTTCAGGTTTTATTATTTTTTCATGTTCGATCTTAGTTTTTAAAGTTGTTTAAGTTGTTTTTATACTTTATATTTGAGTTTTCGGTTGTTGTTTTGCTCTGTTAGGCTTTTCAATGACTGATCGAACTTCAATGAAACTGTAACCGGAGATAGGAGATAGGAGATCGATCGATCGGAGATCGAACAGAATGGGTTGAGATCAGAGATCGAGAACCTTAATCGTATGTTTTCTGCTCGCTTTGAACACTGTTAGGTTTTCGATTGGGCTAAGTTTTTGTAACTTTTTGTATTCAATAAATGAGTTGTAAATTATGAAAATAGTGGTGATGATAATGAATTCCTTCTTGCACCAGAATGACAATTGTCTATGTTGTTCGTTGTTACTGGTTTAGTTTTTTGTATAAATTGTCTATGTTTTACTACAAATTGTCTAGTTTTTTTGTATAAATGGTCTATGTTTTAGTAGAAATTGTTTATGTTGTTCATTGTTGTTGGTTGAAATGTTTCTGTTGTGAATTTTTTCCGTGATTATTTTTGAAATTGTCTATGTTGTTCGTTGTTGCTTGTGTAGTTTTTTTGTTGTGCAGTTGTCTAGGTTTTAATATGTATTATCTAGTTTTTAACATGTATCATCTACTTTTTTATGATTTTTAGATTTGCTATGTGGTTGTGTACAGTCACTACAAGAATTCTGCTGTAACGGGACGGAAAGGGGCGACGGATTTTATCCGTCGCCCCTGTAGCGACGGATCGCCAAACGGGGCGACGGATTCTATCCGTCGCCCCGTTCACGACAGATAAATCGTTCTGTAGCGACGGATAAGTTTATCCGTCGCTACAGAGCGTTGACCAAGATTTAAGAAAAAAAAAAACAAAATTAGCGACGGATAGATCTATTCGTCGCTAAAAATAGCGACGGATAGATCTATCCGTCGCTATAGCCGAAAAAAAAAAAAAAAAAAAGTTAGCGACGGATAGATCTAGATCTATCCGTCGCTAAAAGCCTAAAAAAAAAACCATATATCTCCTCCACCACCTCCTTTCCTCCACCACTTCTCCTCCATTTCTCCTCTCCTCCTCCTCCCACCACCTTTCTCCTCCACCACCACCACCTCTCTCCTCCCACCACCACCGCACCACCACCATCTCCACCACCACCTCTCTCCTCCCACCACCACCGCACCACCACCATCTCCACCACCGCACCACCACCACCACCACCACACTCCTCCCACCACCACCAGCTCCACCCCCACCACCACCACACTCCTCCCACCACCACCGCACCACCACCACCTCCACCCCCGCACCACCACCACCACCTCTCCTCCCACCACCACCACCACCTTTCCTCCTCCCACCACCACGCCACCACCACCTTGCCACCACCGCCACCACCGCACCACCTTTCTCCTCCCACCACCACCTTGCACGTCTGAATACAAATTGGATACGAATATAAAAATTCGAATACAAATTAATACGTATACGAATACAAATCAATATCTCGTATACGAATACAAATTGGATACGAATTAATCCGTATACGAATATAAAAATTCGAATACGGATTTTATTTTTTTTAAAAAAAATAGAAATGGGGCGACGGATAGATCTATCCGTAGAATCTATCCGTCGCCCCATTATCAATTTAAAAAAAAAAAAAAATGGTCAATCCGTCGCGAATTGGACGACGGATTGTTATCCGTCGCCACAGCTCCAGGGGGGCGACGGATTTTCTATCCGTCGCCCGATCCGTCGCCAGAGCTGGGGCGACGGATAGATGGCCTGTAGCGACGGATCTATCCGTCGCTACAGGCCAGATTTTTTGTAGTGAGTGTATATGTTTTTTGTGGGTATTTGTTGTTTGTTTGAATTTTCTGAATGTTTTGTGTGAAATTGCCTAGTTTTTAACATATATTGTCTACTTTTTAATGTTTTACAACTTTTTTGTGTGAAATTGTCTAGTTTTTAACATATATTGTCTAGTTTTTATGTAAATACCTTATATTTTAGCTTTTAACACATATGGTCTAGTTTTTACCAATATTTGTCTAGTTTTTCATGTTATATCCTTCTGTTGTGAAGTTGTGTTGAACTGTCTACTTTTTAGTATGTATTGTCTAGTTTTTATGTAAATTGGAAAAGCTAGAAGCAAAGAAAGTTGTTGATGAAAAAGCTTCTCAAGGATCTAAGAGACCTGCTGATGATGGTGATTTTGAAGAGGGTGGATTGGATGATTTGAAGAAGAATGCTCTGAAAAAACTAAAGCAATCAAAGAAAAATTAGTGTCTACTTTTTACAACATATTGACTAGTTTTGTAACTGAATTGTCTAGTTTTATTACTTGTCCAGAAATTTACTCACTCAGTGTAACATAATTGTTTATATTGTTTAGTTTTTACATTATATTGTCTAATTTATGAAAGTAATTCTCTAGTTTTTACATGATATTAAATTTACATTATATTGTCTAGTTTTTACTTGACCCATTTTTAATGAATCCGGGTCAAAAGATCCGCGAAAAACCATTAGAAGCCAAGTCGAGAAAAAAAGGTATAATTGTCTAGTTTTAACGTTTGAAGGGGACTTTCGGGACTCTCCTATATATATGGGTCTCTCGCAAAACGGACTATATATATTTTACTTTTAAAAGCTATATCATATACTCCCTCCATCCCAATATCAATTTTCGCATTCCGTTTTGGTCCGTACCAATCTCAACTTCCTATACCTTAAATGAAAAATATTTCTCTCATTTTACTCGCACTCTCTTATAAATTATTCACTCTTTCCTACTTTATTTACCATTCCCCCACTGTATTCATTCACCTTATACTTTCTAAGTTATTCTAATTATTTATATATTTCACTCTTAAAACTGTGCCCAGGCCCACGACAAGTTGAGTGTGGAACGGCTGTATTGTTATAATTCTAGTGTTTTTTTATAATTTTATTTTTTAACGGGTTTCAAATCATAAGTCATGAGTTACCATAATGAGAGTTCGATAACTGTCAGGATTCCAAATTCGTTGCTGGAGTTTGGAAATCTATATAAAGAAAGAACCGCCGTTTGATCATGAACTCAAATATCTAGGGCTTTTTGAAGGTTTCTTTGTCTCCATTGACATTCATCAATTGGCAAGAGTTCGAATCAGTCGAACAGAGATATACTATCTTGAAAGAGCTTTCATGGAAAGACTGAATAGACCAACAAGGGAGGCTTTTGCTAATCGTTTTCAGGTAAATAAGTTTTTCCTTGAATTTGATTTCCGCAAATCTATGTTTATCATGTTTTACTTTCTCAGTAATCGAGAGAGATTTAATAATAAAATTGTTTCTTGACTCAAACAGTTCGTTAATGTGTAAATGAAATTATATACTAATTCCAGTTTGCTGTCTGATTATGTGAATACACTGTTCTTTTAGTATAAATTATGCGAATCTAACATGTACTCACGACGTTTGTAGCTGCTTAACATGTGACATGGAGAGACAGTATATGGTAAAAGTATGTAAAATTGTGTAAGACAGGGCCGGCCCGGGGCATGCAAGTCATTTGATTTGTCGATGACGTGACTAGTATTGCCCCTGAGGCATGCAAGAAGATGTATCCTGGTTAGAAAAATATTGAAATTGATATAGGTAGGCTAGCAAGTAGTTTGATGAATGGTAATGCCTGAGGGCTGAATGTGTCTACGGTACAAGTAGATGTTCTATGAAGTGAACACTTTCACAAGGTTATGAGATGTACATTTTTAATTTTTGAGGGAAAAAAAAAGAGAGTTATGTGGCATTTAATTTAGAGAGTTTTATCATTTGACTTGTTAGAGAGTTTGTTTATACTTATGTACCGAACTCATATAGTATATTTCTTTTAATAGGAGCGCTTGTTACAGAGACCTTCACAAGAACACCTCCAGGCAAAGGCATCATGTCCAAAGCTATCAAGTGTCGAATCTCCTAATGGCTTGCCCCATGGATTTAAAGTGAACCACCCTTCAAATTTGTGGAGAGTCAAGCAAATACCCTTGATCAAATGGAATTGCCCTCCCAGAGTAAGTTGATCCGTCAGTCATTATCTTTGTTGTCATATGATTGATGTAGCTCTTGCCAAAATGCAACTCCAAGATAGTGTAATGTTTCTACCAGAAAGGCTAGATTTTCCAGGCCGCTTGAGAAAAATATTGTTTACTTGTGATTGGAAAGATCATTTTTTGCACTTTCCTTATCTCAAGTTTTGTGTTTCAGCTTGATGGAATAATGAGCAAATGGAAGGTGGCTGCTGGAGAAGAGAGCTCAGAGATAGTCGATCAGAAGCAGAGAGAGCTCAGGGTTCTAGAGGCACATTATCCACGATCCTCAGCTATTCCTCCCAAGTACGAATAGTTTCACTATAATAACCTGTATTAAAATGCTGTGCACCTATCTCATTTATATGTTTCTGCTTTCAATTTATGATGCTTTATGAATTGTGTTTTGCTCGTATCATTGAACAGCCCAGCTTCATCAGTTGACAACTCAAGTGACAATTATCAGAACGCCCTTCCAGTTCCCATCATACCAACTGAAGACAAAAATGTCGTACAGGAACAGGAGGATGGCTCCACTACGTTAGCAAACAACAATGTCCAGGGTGGCTCTACTTCACCAAACAACAATGTCGAGGGTTCACAGTCCAGTGACGACCCTCTTTCATTCTTCAAAAGTGCTACTCCTGAAATTTTAAGTGCTGCACAAGGTGCAGTTTCCACTATAATGCAAGGTGCAGTATCCACTGTAATGTCACTCCTTGATCCAAGAACTCTTTCTGACCGGGAGTGGCTCTTAAAAATTCTCAGGGACCCAAAAATGGTCGAACAGCTTCTCTCAACCCAGAGTATGCATAATGTGCAGTCTTCCAGTTTGCCGGCTAGGCCATCTACTGGAATGACAGATGCTGCACAAAATAATATGCCATCCACGAGTATGCAATTGACGCCCCATATGAGCTCAGTTTCGAAGAGTTCACATGATATGGCTAATATTGCAAAATCAGAAACAGTCATGCCTATTTCTATGGCAACCACATCCATTTGTCCTCCGATTACAGTAAGGACAATAACCAAACCTTCAATATCTGACGGGGCTAAGGCTACCCCTCATCTTTTGGAGATGATAAGTTCGGTTGAAGTGTTAGGTTCTCTTGGCATCCTGTTTCAGGACGACTTTCTTGTCCACACTTTTCTTCAGTCTCTCCCTGATTCATATTCGAGCTTTATTGGGAACTTGAATATGAACGAGGCGAAACTAAGTTTGTCTGAGCTTCTCGATAAGCTCAAGACTTTTGAAGAGGCCAACTGTGAGGATAAAACTGTGCTCGCAGCTAGACCTTCTGCTGGATCTGATTTGAAAGGTGAGACGCATCGGAAGAAGAACAAAAATAACACTAGTGTTTCCAAGCCTATTCCCGTCAATCCTAAAAGTGGAATCATGAAGAAGGAGGTTAAAGGACTGAGGGGGGTTTGCTTTCAGTGTAAGCAGAAGGGGCATTATAAGCGTGAATGCAAGGCTCTTGAAGCTGAGAATAACGCACCGGGTGTGCCTACCTCTGGTGCAGGCATGCCTCATTGAGAATGCATTTACATCTAATTCTCAGTTGGGTATCGCACACAACGCAAGGCAACAGGCCAGTTGCCTGTCATGGGCGTTTCATCCTTTCCAGTTCTGTTTCGGGTAGGGATGTTAATTCGATCCACCATTATTAGATCGGTTGAATTTTAACAGGCTTGGTGTGCTTGTAATTGTCCATGTAAGCTACATTTAGAGATTACTTTGGTTTGATCATCTACTTCTTAACATGTATTTTCACGAATGTTAAAAGGTAAATAAGTATAGAGCGAACCTTCGAGCAAACGCAGGCCTTGATCCCACCAAGATCGTGGAGAGACAACCTAGATTACTCTTGGAAAAAATGAAGCTATACTAGCATTTTGGTGTTGTCGTTATCGTTTATGAAGGACTATGATTTTTATTGGGGAACCATAACAAATCTTAAAATGTTGTATTTTGGTTTAACCAAATAAAAATCAATGTGTAATTAATTTGACATTCACGTTTGATTAATTTGACATTCACGTTTACATTCACGTCAATGGGCAAACAAGTAATAAAGTACAATATGTCCTTGAGATTTGATAGAGGCGTTCTTGATGTGCTTCTATCCAAGAATTTGTCGAGGGTCTTGGCTGAAGTATCTGTGGGGAAGGAGAGGTCAGGTGTTAGACCCTTTAACTGACTTGCCTGAGACAAGTTGGATTATGAATCAAGAGAGATGTGAAACTCGAAGGCTAGGAAAGTCCTTCCCGATTAAGGAAATATGGTGCTTACTGTTAGAAATAGAAGTATAGAATGCCTTTTGCCTGGACCCCTCAAGCCCATGGCCCTAGAGAGGACGTTCTTAGAAGGACACTGTTAGTGTGGTAGCCCGTATAGGCTAGTTTAGTGATGCCCTGCGAGAGGGGCGTCTCGAGTATGTATGAGGTCATGTATAGAGAGTCTTGATGTACTATGTCGTTTTAAGACGACTTTATAAGTATCCGTCAGTTTACTCCTTATCAATTCCAAACAAAACAAAAGAATCTTATGAAAACCTACATTGAATAAATGAAACTTTAATACTCACTATGTTTTAAAACATTTTCATCTTTGGCGTCCTTATAACTTCCTAGCCGAAAGAAAAGTTGAATTCAATGTATGGATTATGACTTTATTAGTATGAAATGGTAAATTCCAAGCATTATCTTATTCCATGTAGGGTTGGAATTGTAATTATAGCAAAAGAAGGAAAATTAGACCCCGGTCCAAATTCCAAGCAATATTTCAGCTAGCCCTACACTATATAAATGCAAGCGATTGGGGAAAATTCAGATGAGAGCAGCTAAAGAAAGACACAAGAAGAAAATAAAAAGAAAAAGAAAGAGGATCTGCTGAGACTCCTATCTAGGGTTTTCTTCTTCTTTCCATCTTCCCCTCTCTTTCAATCGATCAATTCGAATGACAAGAGTTCGATTAAATTGAACACAATTTGGACTTTGCTCCTTCTACTGGAAGATGGCTACTTCATTCATGCTAAAACGAGACTGAATTTATAAGATTGTTAAGAAGATATCTGGGAATCAAATCGGATACACTTGTATATTTGCTTTCTTTCATTAAAATGAGAAGATCGCAGAAATCCAAAAGCGTTACCTGGGCTACCGATATTAATCTTTGTCAGGTAAATCTGTGTAAATAATTTTTTTTCCTGATTTTTCTCCCGATGATTTCGGTGCACCCATTTTTGTCATCAAGATTGGTTTTTTTTTGTAACAAGTGTAACAATCTAGAGTTTGGACTGTTGAATGCTTAACTGAACATTATTTCTTTGTTTGGTCTTTTGATCATTGTTGACTTGGAGTGAAAGATTGAGTTTTTATGTCATTGTGAAATTACAATGGTTGTCCTCTGTCTGAAAATGCAAGATATAAGCTGAAATCACTAATGACGCAGACAAATAGTGAAATAGCTCGGCTGAAATGAAATGTACCTTTTTGTATCATTGGACATGGTTCTTATGTGTTTATGTAATGGCCCTTTGCTTAAAGGTGAAGAAATGATCAGTACAGCTGCAGGGAATGTGGTTTTACTCTTGTGTGTAAACTTGTTTTTATTAAGATTAAGCAGATTCTTACCATGTTTTGTGATGGAAGTAGTTTATTCTTTTGATCGAAGTTCATGCCTTTATGCGTGTGATGGTTTTGGTGTGATTCTTGAATTTCAACCTGTTTCTCTGATGCTGTTAGTATTTGATTTCATGGGGTTAGGAAGTGGTGACTAGTGCTGTGAATTGGTTGGGTTGCACACACTCCTGAGCTTGCCTGGCAGCCTGGGTGCTGCTGATATCAGGATGTATGGAATGTGTAACATACATGATATTGAGAGAGCCTGTGCTCTCCTTTATGCTCAAAGGTTGCATGGACTGTGAAGTGGTCAGAATTGTTTGATTTTATTGTCCTTTGTATGACTACAAAGGATGTATACAAGGCCAAAATGAGAACTTTGACAGGTGTATAATTTTCAACATCAGAAAGTAGAGAAAGAGTTGCAATTTGGTTAAGGTAGGCTAGGATACACTGAGGAAACAAGAATTTCTTGTTTATTTGGTCAATGGTATTGGTGACACTCAAATGATTCCATTGTGAGAATCTCAGCCTATAGATAGTAGATACCCCCCCCCCCCCTCCAACCGAAAATTACGAGTTGGATTGTATTCAAGTCTATCTGAGTAATCACATATGTTTCCCCTATGAGCTTCACCGATATTGTGGTGCTACAGTTCAAGTTTATAAGTTTTGCATCTCTTGCTCTTGTTTTGAAAGGTTGAAAGATGAGATATACCAATCTGTATATCTCTTAAGAATAAGGACCATAAGAATCATTACCTATTTCATGTATATACCGAGCCTTGGTCAATCAGAAAATGATTCAGTTGCGCTTTATTTGTAAGTGGATTCTACAGGAAAGCCATATACAGTTATACTATATCTTTAAGACTTGTCCTGGAGTGCGAGATTTAGAGTCTATTGTTAGAGTTCCCTTAGGTCTTAGAATGATTCCAAGCATGTGTGAAGACGGTTGGCTAGTTATCTAAGTGGCCCTTTTTGTTGATCAGCATGTTTAAATTTAATTTCTCTGAGCATGTGTTCCGTGCTTATTCAGAGTTCTTGTAGAAGGCAACACTGGCCCCAATTGCTGTTTTGGCTTCTCAAACTGGAGAACTGTGTACTTGCAGATTTTTTAATTGCTCGGATAAAACCTGTTTTTTGTTTATATCTATCATGATCCAGAGGTCATTGTACACGTTATGAGCTGTTGTATGAATATGGAACAACCTTAAATTCGATCAGTTTCTTTTTTACCCTGTTATCATGTCATGTGATTGAGATTCTAGACCTTTTGAGTTAATAAGTTGATCGACTAGGAGTCTACAGCCTAGTTGGAGTTCTTCAGTTATTTTGCATAATACAAAGAATATATGTAGAAGTATGATGTATATCTTCGTCCATACTTTTGTTGAATTTGTCATTCTGATGAAACCTGAGATTATATCGATAAGATTGTAGACTCAGATATCGGTTTGTCAAGACAGGTTGCTTTTAATCCTTATATTCTTGATAAAACCCTCTGTCCAATTATGTGTTTACTCTCATAATAACCTCTCTTTTCCTCAGTCATCAAGCTGTTTGAGTTCCTAGAGTCCTATGAATAACTCTCGAACAAACCTATTTTCATATTAATACATTACAGAATCTTGTAGCCCTTAATATCATACTAGTGTAAGGCCGAGGGTAATCCATTGGTGTTATTGTTGATAGTCGAGATTATGCGAACACATGAAATATTTGATAACTTTGGTTGTGCGTGGATGATTGGTTATGACAAGGCTCAAGTATTTTCTTGATATTGTTAAGGGTATTACAGATATGCTTCATTGCGGAGAAGCCTGATGTATTCCTATAGGTTGCAGGCACTTAACTGATAGCTGATGTAGGAATTTCTTTTTCTTCTTAAGCTCTTTGAGCTCCACTGGTTTCTACTTTAGAGTGAAGAAGGAAAAGCAGGTTATTTTTCCCCGTAGTCACTACAAAAGTCAACTAGTTTTTAGAACAATAATTAGTACTTGAGTACTCTGGTTTAATCAAAGTTAATACACACCGATACATATTTTGAGAATGCAGTGTGAAATAATAGATTCAGTTTACTTGAGTTGCGTGGTTTGATACAAATGAAAGTGAAATATACACTTGAGAAAAACATGTCAGAAAAAAATTATGATTTGGTCAGTTAAAAAGAAACGATAATTTGTTCCTGGGAAATGCAAAAGGTTTTGATTGAAGTAAATGATATAGTATACAGTAAAATGTTTCCTTGCTGTTTCTTCATGGGAAGAAGTTCAAGATTGTGAAAATAAAATTTTAACCTAAAATGTTTCAGAATTTTCATCTTTTCATAAGCTGGACAAGATCTTCTAGTATTTCCCAAGACAATACAATTAGACACTTGATATATTATCTTCAACTTTTCTCCTCCACTGTTTATTTTTCTCTTTCCTATTGAAAGTGGATTTTCACTGAGCAGATATTAGTTGAAGAACTTTACAGGGCTGCCTTGATGGATTTTGGATTATTATGTTTAAGTGGCTAGCTACAATGCAATGATTCGCTGCTGCTCGATTTGTAACCCCCTATAGCACAGAATGCTAAGGCGGCTATTTAAAATAGACTGGGTGATTGATGTAGTTTGTACTTTAACTGCTTTCTAGTATAAAAATTTACTTTCTCTCCAAAAATAAATAATAAAAGAAAAACTGAGTGGAATACCATTTTGTGAATCTGAAGTGCTTTAATGTGAAATTAGGTGTTTTTGATTCTGTCTTCTCATAATTAAGTGTAGCTTACCATTGTTCTGTAAAGAAAAGGTGTCTTGTTGTCCCAATAAGTGAACTTGAATAATGAGGTAGATTGTGAACAAAATATGCTTCTAGTGGTGAATTGCTTACAGGGTTACCCAGCCCTGTCCTGTGAAATGCATGTTCTTGTTCTGTTTTATTGGTGGGGCAATTTGTTATGAGATATATCTAGTTTATGGGTAATCATCTTATAATAAAATGTGTGATAATTTAGAGTTGTTCAAATTTACTTGTCGGGGATTCTGTTTGCAGTGCTATCCATCAAGCTGATGCCTTTTCTCTTGTAATAGGTGAGGCTATTTCTGTCAGAAGACTCTCCTTCCCAAGTTGGGTCAGGAACGCAAGACCACCTCCAGGCAAAGGCATTAGGGCCTGAGCAGTCAGGTGCAGGATCTGATGACAACTTGCCCCCAGGGTTTGAAGGAATACAGCCTTCAAATATGTGGAGAGTTAATTTGTCTCAAATACCGTTGATCAAATGGAAAACACCACCCAGAGTAAGTCAATGCACTATATGGTATTTTCGTCCAATATGATACATTAGGTAAAATGCAACTGTTCAGGGAGTATGATGGTTTCAACTTAAGAAGAGGGCTGAAGGGCTCGATTCATGTTTCACTTGTTTGACTGTTTGAGGCAGATAATGGGTGTAGTTTTTTATTAATTGGAATATATGCTTGGATTTTTGTTTTTTGTTTTCTTTGTATGTTGTCCCATTGCTCAAATTATAATTGCATTTGTATAGTTATGATAGGAATGATAAAGTTTAGCACTCTTCCTCAAATATTTTCTTTTTCAGTTTAAGGTGAACATTGATTGGCGAGTGGTTGCTGGAGAAGAAAGCTCAGAAATAAAAGCTCAGAATGAAAGAGAGTTGGGTGTACTTGAGGCGATATATCCACGGCCATCAGCTATTCCTCGAAAGTGCGATGAGTACCTCTTTTAGCTGTTTCCTATTCCCCTTTTCATACTTTCTATAATATGGGAAAAATACAATTAAAATATCAATAATGGTAATTTACCATCGAGATCTTGTAGCTTTGTCTTTGTTTTGAAAATGAAATATATTACTAGATTAACTCAATAAGAAAATAGAGAGGAAAGTACAACTCCTCCCAAACCTTTACGAGAGACAAGGCGAGTGTAAGAGTGTTCAACATCACTTATTACATGGACTCCCAGTTTTTTGTGGCTTTGTTGATAAAAATAGGTAGAGATGAAAATAATAGAAGTTCAGAATAATTGAGATAACTAGTATTGATTTTGTATAGTCTGAAACACTTGATTTGAAAACTTTATTTGACCCTTTGTTGAAATGGCCAATGGGAATGCTTGAGAGACATAAAATTGTATTAGAGACCACCCGGACATAGTAAGAAGAGCGAATGGAGGACCATAAAATGATAAACCAGAATGTACCAAGTGGAAAGAAGGAATGTGGTGTAAAAAAGTATGGACTTGAACAAACAAAATTTGGACATGGTCAGTTTGAAAACTATGTACTACTTATTAACTTTTAAAAATTAGAACCTTGGAATAAACATCACTATAAATAGTAGGCTATTAAGGCAGGGCTTACGCTACATCTGTCATGTGGTTAGTGAACATATTCCGGGTTTTTATTGTATTTCTAAACCTATTGTTGTCCTTGTACAGCCCGACTTCATCAGTTGACAACCCGGTTTACAATGACGAAAACACACAAGTGATTCCTGTCACACCAATAGAAGACGAGGATGCTCTACCGGATGGCTCCACATCAGCAAACAACAGCGAGGTGATCTCACAGCCCAGTGGCACTCTTTCATCTGTTGGAAATGTTACTCCTGAAGTTGTAGCAGCTGCACAGGCCGCAGTGTCGGCCGTTATGTCTAGCAGTGATTCAGGAAATCTCATTGACCGTGAACTGCTACTTAGGATTCTCAGCGATCCGAAAATGATCGAGCAGCTCATCAGTAGCCATGCTGCATCCCCCACGACACAAAATACTCCATCCTCCAGTGTTCACGGTATGCCAATCAGTACTCAGCATATGAATAGTGTGCCCTCTATTATGCACACTGCACCATCTTCCAGCTCACAAACCAGGCCAGCCATCTTGATGCCAAATCCTCCACAAAATAATTTGCCATCTACCAGCACTCAGTATTCTCCCCATATGAGCTCAAATCCGAAAAGTTCGTTTGATATGGTCAATGCTCCAAGACCTGAACTGGCCAAACCTTCATATTTGTCAACAGCTCCACCTTTTTATCCTCCGGGTACAGCAAGACCACCAGTTACCAATGTAAGGCCATCTGTCCCTGATGCGATTTCTTCACCATCTCCAACTTTGGGCGGTCCAATGAAAAAAGATATGAATTATTACAAGAGCCTCATCCAGCAACATGGTACAGGAAAACGAGAGAATGCACCACAATTTGGAACTGGTCAAGAACAGATGAGTAAGAACCTCATGCAGCAGCATCATGGAAATGAAAGACCGGATATGTTGCCGCCATACACTCACCAGAGCAACCAACCATCGCGAAATGGTCAAGAATCTATGCACATGAACCAACATAGAGATTCAAAACCAAAGATAATGAAGCCTTGCATCTATTTCAATACATCAAGGGGTTGCAGGAATGGTGCTAGCTGCTCGTTTCAGCACGACACATCGTCCCAGCAAAGGGTAAGTGGTAACCCAGATGTCCAGAGCTCAAAGAGAATGAAACTGGATAGAGAGATAACTGGTACATAACATTTGCAAGTGTATATTGTTATGAGATCAATGTTCTCTGTTCCAATTTCTATACTTTTGCTTCAGTAACTTATGGTTCATCCGTGGTAATGAGCTTTTTCCCCACTCAAAATTACGGATAAGAGGCTCGTCTTTTGGTCTTGCTGCTTGGGACTTTAAATGGATTTATTCTACAAATGTGGTTTTGACCTGATTACAGTTCACCTTTGTGAAGAGATATACTATGGGTTCCCTTTGTTTTGAAGGCCTCTTTTTGGCCTAATATTCTCTTATCTGCCTTTTGTTAGTCTGTTCTTTGATTACATGTACATGTATCCTTGTCATGGTCTGCAACCCTAGTTTTTACCAAAACCTAGTCCAAATATAACTTGATCGAATCTTTAATGAACAAGAATGATAGGCTCGAAATATAGAAGTTCTTATGCGGTGAGAACGTCTGCTTGCACCATTTGTGTCCTTGGAGCACCCCATGAGATGCTTGTAAACCATACAAATTATATCATGTGGATGAAACTAAATCAATCAGAGTTATTTTTTGCAAGATATCATTTCATTGAACAAAAGCCAACTCTACATCAAATCACAAAATGATTGATTCATCATGAAAGCCTATGTCAAGAGTTCTCTATTTCAACAAACCACTCTAGAAAACCAATATTTTACATCAAATCACTAGCACATCAAACGCTTCGTGGGATTTCATAAGCCGATGCTACGAACATAAATAAACCTCAAGTCTCCTAATCTGATCCTACCAACAATGAACCTGTTACAAGTAAATCAGTTAGAATGGTCTCCTATCACGCTCACATCAAGACGTCGAGGCATTAACACCTTGCAAGGCAGCTGAGTTTAGAAGCTGCATTCCCTCTTCACCCATCTTCTGAACTTCAGATGGCGACAATATTCTGATGCATCTCACACACCCCACAAATTCCCTAAAACAAGAACGCCATGTTAGTTGGATTCTTTCAAAAAGAAATGCAATTGGCATATGCTTTGGCTAAAGATAAACTACTGCTGTGGTATATTGTATACTTACTCCCATGGATCATCTCCAACAAGAAGTACATCGTTTTCAAAGTCAACATAGACCAACTTCCATCCAGAACCTGAGTCATTCAGCAAGCCCTCCAGACCAAACATGCGTTCTATCTCACGACGCAGTTCATCGTAATTCTTGAAAATTGAGACATCGATTGACCTTCCAACCGATCCAGCCTTCTGAATCTGTCAACATATTTCACCAAAACATATTAAAAGGAGTGACTATGTGAAGAAATTTGTAGAAGTGATCAAAAATATTAGTAACAATAAGCTTTACCTTAGTGTATGTTCGGAAGCGTGGATTCACTTGCTGCCAGGAGTTTTGCAGTAAAAGATTGCTCTCATCAAATTCAACATTGCTTGAAGAGGCTCCACCCGAGTTGTCAGCATATTCTTGTATAGAGAAAGTCTGTGAATCTGCTAAGCTAGCTGTCGTAATCTGGGATTGGACATCTTGATTCGGGCAAAAGTTACCCACAAGATAATCAGATGGACTCGGGAAATTGGTACTCTTTAACGTACAGAAATCATCAAGAATAGTGCTAGAAACCGAAGGATCAATCACCGTGCTACCACTGTTACTGTCAAGATTGAAACAGCTGTATATGTCACTTTGGTTGTGACTCACTTCAGACAACTCTTTATAACTACATGATCCATACTGAAGGTTCGACATGTCCTGATGTGGCAAGTGGACGGGAAGATTAGCAATGCTCTTCGAGTTATTCAACTGGTTATCCCACAATTCTTGTCCAGAATATAAAGCATCCGAGGAAGTTGAAGACTGGTCGGATCTCTTTGTCATAGATAATGATCCAGGATTCCTAAAAGATCCTGATGGAGGATAACCTGGAGAATACGAATTAAAATCAACAGGGTACTGAAGTAAACCACTTGGAGCAACAGAATCTGGTTGCAATTGATCAGCTTGTGGAGTTTGGAGAATCCAAGGACTCATTTGCGAAGGTAAATTGCCCATATTTTGGTTCATGACTGTGAAATCATTCATGCCATCATGTTGGTTCATAGACTTAATCTGAAGTTTTTCTTCACTGCATTGTCTTGTTGACTGGAACTGGCTGAGTTGATCTGTTGAAAGCACATTTTCTAGCTTTGATAACTCACTTGCACCAGAGGAAGTTTGATTTGCTGATTTCCCGGGCGACACTGGTACAGCTGGCATGTGTGAGTTTGTGTTATTGGGTTGACTACTAGTACTTTGAGATTGACATTCTCCTTGAGGAGCTAAGAGCTCTAGTTTGTGCTTTGCTGCGGATTGGACGAGAGGGGTAGGTTCTTTTGGCATGGTGTCCTTCACCATGTGCATAGGCATAGAAGGTGACATGTTCATTGGAGCAACTGCTCCATGAGGCTTGGCAAGCATTTTCATTAACTGATCCGTCCAAAGACTCGACACCTGGGGACATGGAAGATCCCCGAGTGAATTGTCAGGAATTCGGTGAAACGGCCTATTCATCATAGTTTCCCACTCTGTTTGTCCTCCTGATAAAAAATTTACAGTTAAAGATAGAACATAACAGTTCCCAAAGATATGAAATGAAGCACACATCTAAAGAAAGCATGTCGAAGTTTTGCTCATTAAAGAACTAGAAAGTGGCACACTCAATACGTTCTTCAATAAGAAATTCGCACATCATAAGCATTAGAAATCTGCAGCCGACATCATTTGGAGACGGAGTGTGATGTGGGGGGGGCAGTGAAAAGTTGAAGCTGACCCATACAACACTGGGTGAATATAAAGTGAAAGTATTTATGGGAGAAAAATACCACCTAGGAAAGCCGAGGGGAAAGGACGTTTGAGATTAGGGGTAAGAGAAGGAAATATGAAGAGACTTTCAGGAGTCTCAATCTCCCATGGGTTAACTCTGTTTTGCTTGTCACCGCACCCAGGCTCGTCCCACTCCACCTGTGATTAAAAAAACTATGATTACCAAAAAGAAATTGACAAGAAATTCATGAAACAAATAAAACTAAGTGCTGTGAACATTACCTGAAGACTGCGCCACTTCGAGTTAGGCCATCTTAGTGGGTCTACATCGCTTATACCAATGATTGTGCCCATATATCTGTTGTTAGATGGAAGTATGGAACACAATCAGAGAACGTATTAGATGGATTGTATAAAGATTGAAGCATTATCTTATCAGAGGAACTAAAATGCAGTGTTATCCTTAAAATTACCTCCGTTTACTGGATTCTTCAGTTTCAAACATCATTCCGAACCTCATTCCAATCGAGAGTTGTGAGCTATATACAGCTTTTCGAAACTTGGTCAGTGGGATGACAAATTCTGAGGGGCAGGCCCTGTAAAAATGTGTAGCAAACAATAACATGTTAGATATTTTTTTTCGATTTTGTTTCTTTCTAGAAAAGATAAAGTTAAAGATGGATCAGCCGACTTAAAAGGAAAAGAACTTCAGAATCCTTGTGCATGAATTACATCTAGGAATATCTCAGAACCTTGGATTGAAGAAGATCGAGAACGGGCTTCTGTTAGAAGCAGCATGCGCAGCTGCAGCAAGAATTCCAATGTGCATACTGTCGGCAGAAAGAACAGAAGAGGGCAATGTTGTTTGCTGACGATTAACACGCCTCACTCCCAGCAGCAGTTGTGATTTTTCATCTCTGTACAGACATCAAGCAAAAGTTAATTTTACATGCCTCTATCTACATGCTAGGCATATGATAACTAAATAATTCACTTCTACATAAACACATCAGATATTTGTCAACTGATCATCGCGAAAATATATTTGTGATTTTCAAAGAGGAAATGTTTACTGTAAGAATATTAACTTTACTGTTTAAAGCATATCACTATGGATTTGTTAATGCAAGAACTTTGTTTATGATATTACCTGATAAAGAGAACAGAATCACCAGCTCTGAGTCGCTTTGCACTTACAAACATACTCCATCCAGTAGTGAGAAGGTGCCTCTTTGGCTGCCCTGGTAACAAGAAATAGCAACTTAAGTTTCAGACCAAAAATGGCCTTGCACATAAATAGCTACCTTATAGCATAACATGCATACCTCGGTAAATATGGCGAAAAGTCCAGGTGTTATCATGTAAATCTCGAACAACAAGTTCTTGGCTCGGTGGTTGCATTGAATAGTCCTAGAATAAACAGTTTGAAGAATAAGTTCAATGTATTAAGAAAATCGATTAAACATAATAACCACTGAAAAATCACAAAGCATGGGCTAACCATTAGACATAAACTTATAGATAAGTAAAGCAAAACCTTACCAGTTGAGGAAAAAGCTTTTCTGCAGCCCTCCGAGGAACCGAAAATCCACCGTGGGTACTCGTGTCGCTGGCTGTCAAAGTTTTGCAGAAGAATTCAGTGGGGTGTTTGCTAGGCTTTAGTCCGAAGTCTGGTATAGGAAAGACATCTTTTTCCTGAAACATACAAGCACCATGCGATATTACAGGTTACTCTTAATCTATAGACAAAGATTCCTTTGATATCTCAGAAAAATAGGGCAACAGTGCAGCAGAAAACTGATAAACTAATTCCAGGCTTACAGAATTCACAGGCTGCAGGCTCATTTGGGCATAGATTTCATCGGTCTCTTTGTCGGCCTACAGATCCGAAGACATTATTAACTTTTGAATAGAAAGCTATATGCATCCTGAAAGATAAGGTCAAGTTGTATTTGAAGAGTTAAGGACTCACATGAAGAGTGACATTGTGCACTTGGCACAACAGCTGAGAGGGAAGATTTGGATAGTTTGGTATCTGCGTAGTTGCCATTCTGTTAGTCGAAACTGCAACCTGTCGCAAACAAAACACAACCAATATTATGTTTTCAAGACTTCCAGACGGATCAGTTTTCAACAACAAGACGGTAATGAATTTTCCGTAAGCAAATGCACAAAGAAATATCTTATGTGGCGTGTGGTGAGAGGATTTCCAGACGGAGCCATAAATTCTCAAGTCGAAGATCATGAATTCCATTAAATTACAGGAGAAATGCACCACAAAAACCAAAATCCCAAAACTCACAGAGGAGTATGATAATCACCTCAATAATCTACACTGAAAACATGACAGTTTCATCACTTACTAATCATAACAAGCTCATCCAGTTGCACACATTCATAATCAAGGTTAGAGTTGAATGACAAAACAAACAACTCAGTGACATCAGTATGTATTTTCAGAGATGAAATTATCAGAATGGATCATAAAAGTCTTCCTTCAAATTTAGCTCAATCAGATTATTTAACAATAAAAAGATCATTCAAACAGGTAACTCACTGTAGAAGACTCTATAGAAGTAGCAAATGACTAAAACAAGATAGAAAAAGGACCAAACCTGTTCACTGTGTCCTTGAGGAAAATAGAAAACAAGGCTCCCAACTTGAGGCAAGGTAACTAATGGACCAGCACAAGCATGCCACAACTCAGAGTTAATTGATTTCTTCACACCTATCAAAAAAAAAGCCAAGATCAACAACAAGAAATCAGACTCCTGATCCTATAAGTTATAAAAATCACAACTTTAAGGTAACACCATAGGCAGGTAACAAAGAAACAGGGGAATTTTGACAGACTGACCATTATGACCCTGCATTTCCTTCAACAGCTTCATCCCCTCAAGCAAATTACTATCACCACCAACTAAACCTCCTCCTTGCTTCATCTTCTCTTCCATACAAGCCATATATTCTCTCTTCTTGACCAACCCTTTGCACTTTCAACTAATTCAACACCAAAACCATCTCCACAAACTCCATTTCTAACCAACAATGAGAGCTTCTATAAATGCTTATCCCAAGTAAAAAAAACACATTGTCCTCTGATAAATCAGTGAGTAGAGTTTGGTTGGAGAGAGAATGGAATGGAATGAAAAAGCCAAGGCAAGACAAATATACCAGAGAAAAGAATCTAGTAAGGAGTATGAGAGGAACCAATCAGTGCAAGCATGCCCTAAAAATCCAAAACCAAGGAACAAAAAGGAAAAGAAAACACACACTGCTGCTGCAAAAAGTCACTGAAAAATCTATGTGGGGCTTGCTCTCATCTTTCTACCATCAACAACAACAACCCATCAACAGCTAAAAGGTAAAGAAAAACCAAGAGAATATAATTTAGAGGGGTCGGTTAAATTTTGCATCAAAGCACGCGGATCAAAGCATGAGTGGTTAGACTATCAAGTGGTTTTTCATCTCCTCTTCTCAAAAAGAAATTGACCTTTCAATGGCCTACCAAAAGAAAGCCTTCACCTTTGTTCTTTCTCCATCAACCTAAGCACCAAAAGTTTCAATCTTTCTTCTTATTCTCCTTTCCCCCTTCGCAAAATAGTCTTTTCTCCTTAACTGTAGTTAAAGCTTTCTACACTAGTTTAATGAAGGGATGAATTCAAGATGAATTGGAGAGTGGAAAAAGAGAGTGCATGCCTATGCTACACTAGTTCTTAAATACACAGTTTGCAAGAAAATAGGTGTTACAGCTTTAGAAAATTGATGAGCCCAAGAAATGGAGAAAAAGAAAAGGGGTTTATAAATTGCAGGCAGTAAAGAAAGCAGTGCCATTTTCACACGAAATCCTGAACTCAGTCCCAAAGCAGAGAAATATACTACTAATAATAATGAGTCAGACAGAGAGAGATAGATGTAAGAATTTTAATATTGGACAACCTTTGCTTGCATAGATGGACTACTCCACCTGCTAATGTAAAAATACAGCAATAATAGTAGTACTGGTAAGAAATCATCTCAAAAATTTGTACTTAAACATACATATACTCCATTTCTTTTCATTTTTCCTTCTGTTCATCAAGTCTATGTCACCTGTGCTTAAAGTAAGTTGCCACAGTTATGTAATGAGACCTTATGAATGAGCCTGGTTGATTTTAAAGGGTGAAATTAATTTTTCTTCTTTTGATGGAACCTAAAATGGGGAATATTGTTGGTGTTACTGGCTGCTAAAGAACAACCAAAAAAGCATCAGAAGAGAAGAACTAATTCTATGGTAACAGTAATAATATTCTTTTTGGTTTTCCAAAATTGTGTAAGATCATAATAAAATCATTCTTGTGATTTCTCTCCATTCACAACCATTTTTCACATAACCTTTTGGTGAAATGAAACCAAAATATTTTTATTAAGACTGTGTTTATTACTACTATTTTATCAGCTCAATGAATTTAATTTCGAAATAAGTCTGTGGGAAGTTATGACGGGTAGCTTATCAATGAGATAGATAATAATCCTAGTTAAAGCATAGCGGTAAGTGTGATCGACTCAAGATTTGAGGTGGAATTAATTATTTATTTATTTATTTATTTATACTGGAATTGAGGTGAAATAAAAGAATTGAAGAAGGTCATATCATAGTTTGAATAAAGAAATGGAGCTAGGGAGGTAGTTGGGCGCGTGGATTACGAGGCCTATTGCATTCTCATGTTTTGTGAAAATCAAGACTAAACTAATTAATTAATTAATTAATGCCTTCCTTCCAAAATCAGAGTTTAATTGCAAATTTGTCTCTTGTTTTTCTCCATTTAAAACACTTTTCTTGCGTTGCGTTGCGTCACATAAATTTGACCGTCTGACAACGCGTGCGGTTCACGACAAATTATCCATGTCCGAACTATTCCGCGTGGATGCATTATTACTACTAAAATTAAGAAAATTTGGTAAAAATAATTTCGTAAATATTTGTTGAGTTAAATGTAGGACACTATGTCATGTTTAATAGTTTATCATTTTGTGATTATGAGAGTTTGGTGAAGTTAAAATATTTAGTTGCGAAAATAATTAAGTATTTTAAACTTGGTTTTAGATGTATTATTTCTTAACCAAACAATATTTATACAACTTAATTAAATCGAGTTGTATATTTAATTGTGTTGTCATATAACTAAAAAGAAAATTATTATGTTATTATTTCACTCATATAAAATCAATTTAATATGCATCTGATTACGATTTGAATTTTCGAGGAACAACAAACATATACTATAGTTTATATATTTTAATCCTTTTTGTTTTTCATTTTCTAGGAGTTCAATGTCATTTTCTAGCTTTGAGTACATCTCTTGGGATTGAGAAAAAATGGGTTATACCCTTATGACCATGTTACTTGATAAAAATCGGACTTATTAATTAACGAATTCTATGAGCCTACGAGGTATTTATCGAAGGCATGTTTTTCTAGGACCTGGTTTGGATAACTTGGGCGTCGTCAGGATTGTCCTACCGTGTGAGACGGGTTCATTGGGCAGTTCTCAATGTGATACTTTATTTATTGCTGATTGCGACTGTTTTCTTCCTAGCATGGTTTTTTTTTTCTTATTAGAGCGAACTCTCAAACTTTATTACAAACAGCTCATAAACCTTCATATCAATATCAATAACATCAATGCTTTTTTATATGCCTCTAGCTACCAAGGAGTTAACTTTAGAATTCAATTTCATATCGTAATTCCTCAATACGTGATGCAAGGAATTGAATAAAACGAACCAAAGGAATGGGACACTGTTGGAATGGAACTAGTAACAAACAATTAAGGGATGAAAGTGATGGATACATACATCGATCAAACATGTGTCAATTTAACTAAAGCGGAATAAATGGAACATGCATATTACATGACCAAACTAAACCCTACCATTTTTGTCGCCCTACACGTACGTAGATTATTGGATCATACACTCCATCATCTACTTATTATGTGGAGAACCGAAACCTCAAAACTAATTTACTTTGTTATTCCGCTAACCAGATAATAAAATGCAATTAAACCGTTCACATGGCTGACCTATCTACCTTAATTTATGGATATTATGTCACCATTTTATCAATAAGTTGCATTTTATTTTCATTTTCTATAAAATTATGCATGTATGGTATGTTGCTAGACTGCCATCATATGTCACGTATAGACAAGGGCGGATCCAGGAATTATTTTAAACCTGGGCTAAATTTAAAATTTCGAGCGCATAAAATTTTCAAATAAGATGCAAATTTTATGTTGGTATTTAGTATAAAACGAAAAGAATAGAAAAATATCTTAGTTTTCAAGAAAACTAATGAAGAAAATTAATTTTATTATATATAGTGAAATTCTTGAATAAGTCGTGATTTTTATTAATATGAGAAAAAATCATATTATTCTCCCCAAATAATTGACACTCATTATCACTAATTTACAACCATGAGATGTGAATTTTCTTATTATTTAGTAACCTTAAGTGTTAAGATGTTCTTATCCTATAAAATAAAAAGGGAAATAAATAAAACTAGTTTACAAAAGGTGAAAATTGAAATACCATAAAAAAAATTTAAGAAAAGAATTCGCCAAAAAGATTATAAGAAAGAAACTAAAAAATGTGAGTAGTGGGAATTGAACACGGGTTATTGGTATAATGCAAAAACTTAAAGAGCCCAAGACCACTAGACTATAATACCATATAATCATTAAATCAAGTTCAGATGATCTTACTTGTTAAATTGGGATATAATTCTATTAAGTAATCCAATCAAATAAAGAACATACACATATTCAGTCAGCGAAATTGAAAATTCTAAAATAGTTTTTTTTTCTTCTTTTTTGGGGACCCCGGGCTAGCTGGGGCTCGGTCCACCCGTGCGTATAGATGTACATATGTAAACTCGATTGGCCACTAGACGTATATAAGACCATTCCCAATGGGTCGTGCTTACGACCGTGAATAGTTGCGGTCGTGAGCGACGACTGATTTAAATATCACTGCAGAAAAAAATTGTTCAATAGGTCGTCGTGAATAGTGTTTTTATTATTTTTTTTGTATTTTTTTATATTTTTTTAACTTGTTTAACATATTATAAGAGTGTTTAGAAGTTAAAATTAATGAAATTGAATTTATAAAAATATATTTTTAATTACGAGTTTAAAAGTCTTAAAATTTAAAATAATCGAAATATAGTCAAGAGTGGTCTCTATTTGTAGAGAACGAAAAATCATGAAAATCGGTGTAACTTTTATATTTTATATTTTATGAATTATAATTAAATGAAAATGAAAAAGTAAAAAAAATATGATGGCCCACATGAACAGTTCCACGGCTGGAGCAAGAAATCAGCCGTGGTAAGGTTGATTACGGGGTTGGTCGTGCACCATGGCCCGACACCTAAGGCCTGGAGTGGTCTAAAGTCTATCCAACTAGAATCTAACCAAATTAATACTTGTAATTTGTAAAGTTAAAATGCACCAGAAGTGATGTAATAGGATTCATAACACACGGGATGATTATTGCAATTGAACTATATAAAATTTGTGAAGTACGTACATGCAATTAGAGTATGGTTGTATGGGAATGTTCGAATTGTTTTTTTTTTGAATTTTTGCATAAATAAATATCCTTACTCGTTACGAGCTCGTTGGAATCGAATAAGTCACGATCAAACTTATATGATGTCTCCAAAGTCATGAGAAATCGTAGAACATCAGTAGTGATGACGAAGAATGTTTATGGGTCAACAAAGTTGTCCCATCGACATTAACCAACCTAAGCATCTCTTCTTAACACATAGTAACACCACTATTTATTTGGGACCGGGTTGGAACTGATTGAGTCTCGTCAACTGTTAAGTCACCTATCCGTTTGTCCAAGTAAAGTAAATACCATGCATACTAGCACGTTTTTACACTTGTAAATTAATTGATAATAGCGATATTAATCTTTACAAGTTACGCACCCATGGATGCAGCGAGTCACAAACTTCAGTGCATATACTTCGATCCCAAATTTTCTACCCAACTTTTTATTCATACTCGATCGAAAAAAAATTAAAAAAAAAGAGAGAGAAAGGAGTTTAGCAGGTAGCTAGGTATAGCGTTATAAGGTTTAATTAGAAGCTAGGTAGAGTTGGGCTGGGTGAGACAAGACTTGACGGTCTTATGTTTGTGGTTCCAATCCAATCACATCAATTTAGTAAGCTGCAATAGTTAAAAGTTAAAGTTCAGTTCAGTTCAGTTAAGCTTAGTTATATTTTATACTATAATTCAGTTTAGTAAATTTCAGTTGAAGTAAACAGAGACTAATTAAAGTAGTAATCATTAGTCTTCGTACGCACCGTTAATCTGGTTTCATATTTATTTTATGATTGTTTCGTTAATTTAGTCCAATTTAAAATAACAAAAAAGTAAATCCTACTACCTCTCAATTTTTTTCATTATTTATTTTTTGTCTCTCATACTTTCTCAATTATATACTACATATTTCTTCAACAACAAACAATAAACAATTGACTTTTAAAAAAGGCCTGAAAATAAACGGAAGTAGAAATGTAGAATGTCGGGACGGATGGAGTAGTTAAAATAAGAGGATGGATGGATTCCACAAGGTAACGGTGTGATGTAGTAAAGTAAGATCACCGTGGTGTGAAGGAACGTACGTACTATACCACAAGGGAAAACGAAGTTCGTAACTTGTAAGAACTATTGGAGTATTAATATAAATGACTAGATTCAATACCTCTCTACAAGTTCGAGCTTTTAGATAAGATGGAATTCTATTATGGTATCAGAGCCTCTGGCTCATGTCCAACCTGGGTTCGAATCTCCACGGAGACAATCTTCGCCCCATATTAATTTTCCACTCGAATGGAATCTCCAAATAGGTTGAAATGTTTTTTTTTGTATTGTTTTGGTTTATGGACAGCTAGCTGCAGATCAACTCAGATCATAATATATTGGACCGTACGTAGGTCCTGCTAGCTCGCTCGCTCGCTCTGTAGATCTGTGGGGTCCACTTAATGTGACCGTCATCGCGCATGCAAGTTTACTTTGCATGTTTGAGATTTGCGTTGCCCCAAATTAACTAAACTTTATCGATCAACGGCCATGAATGATACTTTCTTATATCTTTTAATTGAAAAAAATTTCAAGTATTCTTAATGGTTCATTTGTCATGCCACGTGAAAGAATATTTAATTCATATTGGTTAAAAAAGTTTGTGGAGTTGTTTTGGTATGTTCACAATTCATCTTGATTTCTAGAACAATTAGTAAAAGTAATCTGGTCCATTCAAATATTTCATTAAATATATATTTGGGAAAATTACATATACCCCTATTAGATACCCTTAACTCATCTGGGTAGTGTAACAATTACGTCTAGGTCCATTAAGCTGTTTTTTGGTTGACCAGCTTATAAGTTACACTAATTTATTCACAAACCAAACAGCTCCTTACCAATTCTTTCTAAATACTACTACCATTTTTATTTTAAAAACAAAAAATAAATCAGATTGGTAAAATAAAGAAAGGGATAACACAGTATCCAAATGTTGTATACAAAGAGGTCATCGACAAACTATAATATAATTTTAAATTTATTACCTTATAAACCTTGAAGACTTGAACATATAGTTTACAATAAATTATTAATATTAACACATTGTGTTAACTCTTCTTTACACATTATTTTACAGGAAATGATTGGCTTCAATTTATATTTTTATTACACATGTGTTTGGAATTTCGAATAATGTAGTACTTTCTTGTACTATTTTTTTTGTACATTATCTTTAAATAATAAATGTGTTGTTTCGAGACATTTTTATATATGCTTGTCTAATACCCGTCGAATTTTGACGGGCCATAAACTAGTAGAGTTAAATGCATAACCAACCCCCCCCCCCCCCCCGAATTATTAATAATGTGCACGAAACCCCTATGTGTTAACAAATTAGTAACAAACCCTCTTGAGTTATTAAAAATGGGCACAAAATCCCACACCCTTTATTTTTAAAGTGTGTGAGGTACACTCTTATTATGTGCGACTATACATGTTTGTTTATGTTATCTTACACCAAATCAATGCAAAAAAAAAAAAAAAAAGCCCATAGTTATTAAAATATACGCAAAATCCCATGAAATTCTTATAAAGTAATTGCAATACCCATTTTACATGAATACTAAATATACATGATGAATTCGTATTGTGTGCAGTTTGACCTCGTTAGTCAAAATTTTCAAAAATATTAAAATGACTTAAATTTGAGCTATTAAAAAAAGTAAAAAAAGTCAAAATTCAGATCTGCCATGAAAGCTCCCGCCATGGAGCTTCAATGGCAGTCCATTTATTGAAGCTCCATGGTCGAGCTCCTATGGCGGATTTGAATCAGCCACTGGAGCTCCACCATGGAGCTTCCAACACCACAAGCTCCATGGAGGAGCTTCTGCCATGGAAGCTTGCAGAGTCTTCTTTTTTTTTACTTTTTTTAAACATTTTTTTTCTTTTTGGTTTTAATCTAATTTCATTGAAGGGGTGATTTTGAAATTTATTTTAACAAATTGGGGTTTGTTCATAATTATTGAAAACAATGTGGTTAAATTGAAATTGACTAAATTTATTTTATTTGCAATTTTGTCCATTAAAAATTTAAAATTACGAAGTGACACGTGTCACTTAATTATGCAGCCACGTGTAACCGGGTATTTAAATTGGACAAAGATGTAATTAAAGATACCAAAATCAGACGGTCACAAATAAATGTACCTTTTTCGAAAATGCCACAACTTAGGGTACCTTTTTCGGATTTTTCCCCATCCAGAAACATAGAGCAGAGTATTGGATTTGTATATCACTAGCTTTATCGCCTTATAACTTGCAATATTAATAATTAATCTTATTTTTTAATTAATATATATTATGTATTACGTGGACCTGTCATCTTATAAACTAGTTAAGATATGTTGAGTAATTCTCTTGATATATATAGTATATCATACTATATAGTTAACTTATCTAAAGACCGATATATACTATCTCAAAATTCGTTGATTAATTTACTAAACACAAACATGAAAATCAGTTACTCATCTATCAACTTACTGTCACCAAAAAAATCCGTTGATTAATTTACTAAACACAACAATATGAATCAGTTAGTCATCTATCTTCTTATTTCCTACTTTTGTTAAACATATCCATTACACTTCGATCACATGTCCTTAAGGTGTTGTTTGGTTTGGATTTTGCATGATTGTTCATGCCAAAAAAATCCAACTTACAATCCAATTCAAGTCATGCCAAACCTTATGCAAAAAATTTGAGAGTTGTGTTTGGGCTTCATTATGCAAAAATTATGGGCCACAAATGTTAGACAAAATACATGGCAATGCCAAGCCTACTATTCATGATGCCAACTGAATTGGGCTGCCATTATGCCAATAATGGCAATTGCCACATAAGCCCAATCAACCAATGAGAGAGCTGCCCCAAACTCATCCCATGGGCAGTTGACAACTTTATCTCCTCGTTTTTTTTTTGTCCAGACACAAATATTTCCATGCCAAATAGTGTCAAGAATGATGGCATGAGCATACCAAACAACACCTAACTTGCATGTTTTATGCCAACACACTTCAGTTGAATATATAACTAGCCACCTTCGTTTAATTTTAACATTTACTAATTTTGCCTGCCCATTTGTAATTTTACATTTATGGTAAAATTTGACATTTAAAATATATCTGTTTGTTTGGTATAGAGTTAAAAAATTGAGTTGAATAAAATTTTAGTTGATGAATAGTAACTGAGTTAAAGGTGAGTTATAAAAAATAGTGTTTGGATTAGAGTTAAAAACTTATAAGGTTGTTATATAAGGTGTTTAAGAATAAAATGATGTGTGTAAGAAGTAAGTGATGTGTTTGATATTTTTAAGGTTATTTGATTGGTTTAAATGTTGTTTGATTGATTTATAATTGTTAGTTTGATAGAAAAAGTAAAGAGGGAGTAAGATTAGGATATAAAGAGAATGATGCGTGTTTAGTAGATGAAAAATTGAGTTAAATTTTTTAATTTAGAAGATACAAAATAAATACTATAAAATATTTTAACAGATAAATTGCAAACTATAAATGAATACCATTAGATCTAATTTCAAATACAGTATCATTTGTTTGTTGAAATACGTAGGGAGTAGTACGTACTATATAAGAATTTTATCTTACTTTTTTTACATTTAATTAACAGTAAAGCAAAAGGAGAAGAGACTGGCGGGTCAAATCAAGAGATCTCAATGCACAATAGGCATGACACGAAAATCATTTTATCTTCCGTTTGGTCAAATTCCAATAATGCCATCGTTGAAAAAATATAAAGGTAGCCTTATGATTATATTCTAGAGTGCGGTTAATTATTTGTCAAATATTTTAAATATGATTCTCTTCAACCAAAAAGTTAAAACTAAAAAGATCATCTATAATCACTTTGTAGTGGTTGCTAATTGATTGGTTACAATATTAATTACTAGTTCATAACAATCTGGGAAATATTTTAACCAAAGCAATCAAGAGATTACGGCACACCATGAGTGAGTTGATTCCATTGTCAATCGCACGCCATTGTGGTGGATATGTAATGGTTTATTTCTTGTTGCTGGTTTTTAACCTATGCCTTTTTACTTCTCCACGTCATATGTTATTTCATTTCTTATCTATAATAATTTATATTAAGAAGATTCTCTCTAAGCTAATATGTCACATGCGAGTCGAAAGTCTACGATTGAGCCAACATGATTGTTAGTATAACGGAAGCAAGAAAGATCATAAACAACGTGAATGAAGAACACAAAAATTTGATGTGGTTCACTAATTAAACAATGAGTTAGCTACGTCTACGGGCAGAGAAGATAACAGTTTTATTGATCTTGAGAAATACTGATTACAGAATGATATCACTGAATGATCTCAGAAACATAATGATCACAGAATGATCTCAGAAACATAATGATCATGACAGAATAACAGAATGATCACTGACAAAATTAATCTGACTACATAATAATCAGATCACATAATGCAAAATGATTTAACTATGCTAAGAGGAAGTGTATATAATACTTCTCTAGATAGATACCGAATAGGGCTAGGAAATATAACTCAATCCTGACAAACCTGGTATACAGATAACCTAGTGGACAAATAAGCACAAACCTGATAAACATAGGAAATAGCCTAATCATGATTCAAGGCATATTCTAACAAATCTCCACCCTGACTTGAATCCTCTCACAAATAACAGATGTACCAGATGCACCATAACAATGCAGATGTACCAGAAAAACTCCTCTGCCTCAGATGTTGCCTCAGCAACTCCTAACATTTAGCAAGTCCAAACAATGTTGAAACTTGCTATGTGGAATCGGCTTGGTAAACATATCAGCTGGGTTATCAGCAGTACCCACTCTGTTCGCCTTAATTCTCTTCTCACTTCTTAAAAAATGATACCTCACATCAATATGCTTAGTCCTCTCGTGATGGACTTGATCCTTGGCTAAATAGATTGCACTGAGACTGTCACAATACACTATAGCCTGATCATGATGTAGACCCAAATCAATGACCAATCAGAGTTACCGTAGGTTGCAAAGTAGCTTTCCAACTGACAACTGAACCTCCAAGAGTGAAAACATAACCGGTCATAGATCTTCTACTGTCAACATCTCCAGCATAATCAGAGTCTGAAAACCCTGACACCAAACACTCGGTATCACCTCCGTAAATGAGACCAACATCAGACGTACCTTTTAGGTACCGAAAAATCCTCTTCACAGCTTGCCAGTGCTCCTTGCCAGGTTCAACCATAAACCTACTAACGACACTAACAGACTGTGCAAGATCAGGTCTAGTGCAGACCATTGCATACATCAAGCTTCCTACTGCACTAGCATAGGGAACTCGAGACATGCACTCCTTCTCCTCGGCAAACTTAGGTGCAAAAGCAACAGACAGATGCGCATTTGCAGCACTAGGAGTATCTATGGGCTTTGATGTAAACATGCCAAATCTTGATACCCTCAACAAATGTTTCTCCTTCCTTCTTCTTGTTGATCCATTTACAGGTGACAATCTTCCTGTATCGAGGTCGCTTGGTTAATTCCCAAGTCTGATTCTTATGAAGTGACTCCATCTCATCTCCCATTGCAGCAAGCCATTGGGCAGACTCAGTACATGACACTGCTTCATTGTAGGTGAATGGCTCATCAGAGTTAGGATCCACCTCTTCAGCAACCTGTAGTGCATAGGCCACCATATGTTCAAAACCTAATATGATGGGAGGCTTCCCATAATTCCATCTCCTTAATCGATCACCTGCCAAATTGTGTTGATTTGTTGACGGCAGTGAAGAAACTGATGGTTCTGATTCTGAATGTGGCTGTTCACTTTCATGTTGTGGTTCACTTTCATCTAGAGTGACTTGCTACTCCACCTGTTTCTCAACACCACCACTTTCTGACACAACAATAGACTTCACAGTAGAGTTAAACATAAAATTTTTCATCCAATACTACATTTCTACTAAGTATAACCCTCTTCTCAGATGGGGACCAAATCCTATAACCTTTAACTCCATCTCCATAGCCCACAAATACTCCCTTGTTAGCTCGTGGCTCCAATTTACCCTCATTGACATGATAATAAACAGTACATCCAAATGCTCTTAAAATAGAGTAATCAGCAAGCTTGCCAGACCACATCTCAATATGAGTTTTGAGATGTATACCTGTGTGAGGTCCACGATTTATCAGATAGCATGTTGTACTAACCGCTTCTGCCCAGAATCTTCTAGTTAGTCCAGCATTAGAGAGCATGCACGTAGCTCTCTCCGGAAGTGTCTGATTCATACGTTCTGCTACACCATTATGTTGTGGTGTATCCCTGATTGTATGATGCCTAGCAATCCGTTCATTCTTGCAGAACTCATCGAACTCAGACCAGCAAAATTGTAGACCATTATCAGTTCGCAGCCTTTTGATCTTCTTCCCTGTTTGATTCTCCACTAATGCCTTCCATTGCCTGAAGTTCTTAAAGAAATCATCAATCATTGACACAAAATATCTGTGACCCCCTAAAGACTCCACTCGGGAAGGACCCCAACAATCAGAATGGATGTAATCAAGTGTGCCTTTTGTTCTGTGTATAGCTTTAGGAAACTTGTTGCGATGTAACTTCCCAAAGATATAATGTTCACATAATTCAAGATCCGTGACCTTGTGACCACAAAGAAGATCTGCTTTTAACAGAATTTGCATCCCTCTTGCACTCATGTGACCAAGCCTCATATGCCATAACTTGGTCATGTTCTCCTTATCAATCTCCGATGATGCAACAGTGACAGAACCTGATAACGTAGAACCTTGAAGAATATACAAGGTACCACATTTTACACCTTTCAGAACTACATTTGAACCCTTGCAGACATGTAAAACTCCACCTCCACCTTGATATATAATTGAAACCCTTGTTGTCAAGTGTACTCAAAGATATCAGATTCTTTGTCATGAGTGGAACATGCCTGACATCATTCAATGTGCATAATTTACCATCATGTGTCTGAATTTTGATCGAGCCTATTCCAACCGTCTTACAAAGAGAACTGTTAGCCATAGAAATATTGCCACCGTCTACTTGCGCGTAGGTTGTAAACCACTCCCTGCGCGGACATATATGGTAAGATGCTCCAGAATCAAGGATCCACGAATCACTATGATGCGTGTGCTCATCAGCAACTAGAGCAATATCCTCTTCAGAATTGGTATCAGCTACAGCAGCAGTACCTGTCAGTTTATCCTGTTGCCTCTTCTTCTTAGGACATTCAGATTTCCAGTGTCCCTTCTCTCTACAGTAATTAACAGGTATCATCCGGTTTTGGACCCTTAGAAGCTGGTTTCTTGAATTTCCTCTTTCCCGAATTTCCATGTCCATTACTCCCACTGGCTACTAACCGAGCAGCCTGATTATCAGCACCTGCACCAGCCGCCTTATGGCGCAGCTCTCTAGTATGGAGGGATGATCTAACCTCTTCTAGAGAAATAGTATCTTTACCAACAATAAACGATTGCACGAAATTCTCATACGATAATGGTAAAGACACTAACAGAATTAAAACAGCGTTCTCATCTTCAACCTTAACATCAATATTACGCAATTCTAGTAAAATAAGCCAAAACCTGATAAACCTAGGAGATAGGCCTAATCCTGATTCAAGGCATATTCTAACAATGATAGAGCTAAATTTGTAGGTACATGGTTGAACCGACATCATATCAACAACTCTACGACGGAAAAACATTCAAAGTTTTGGATATTCTATAAGTCGATCCCCTCAAAAGCATATATACAACAATTGAACTCTACGACCGCATAAGTATTGGGTTGTGAGTGTGATTAGAGTAGCAACTTTGAGGGACAATCAAATGATTAACATTATGAGAGTTATAATAAGCACAATAATAGGATTTGATTAGGCTAAAACCGCAAGAAAAGCCAAGATAATTGGAGGAAAAAAGAAGAAAAGGATAGTTGAATTAGTAATCATGTAGGACCAAAGTGAAAGTAGGAAAAATAGGCGTGAAGAAAGAAGGGACATAAGAGCAGAGTATAGTGTAGGGATATAAGGAGACAATTGTGTATCCAAACCATATTTGATACTTTAAGAGAGCTTCATTTTGTCCATAGTATGAAATGTGGGCCGTAAATTAAGGTCCCTTTTTGGGCTTTTTTGCTATTGAGAACAAAACAAACGAACTAGCTGAGAAAAAGGAAATCATCTTTTCTGTTTTCCCACTAATCACTGGGATACTTACTGTCTACTGCACCCCGCTGGCCCACATTATCCTTTGAACCTTTAATGTATATTTTAATCTACTCCCACCGCCCACATAATTCTACACATTAGTAACGACATGTAATTTTATGTGAAAAATTGAAATACATGAAATAACAATGTCGTAAAAGATGTAGTTTTGGTAGAAGAATGCGTAATTTAAGTGTAACATTGACATTTATTATTATTTGTTTAGTGTGTGGTAATTTTCATTTTTTAGTAATGTATAAAGTTTTATATGACGACTAAAGATGATAAATTTATAAAGTTCTACATGCCGAAGTAACTATATTATTGAGGGAATAGGAAACCGACTAACTAATGATATTAAATACAAGTATCATGTTTCAAACCATCTTACTAAATAAACACTAATAATTGGTGGAAGTATCAAGCTTGGACAAATTGTACATTAGATAATCTCCGACAATATATTGTGGTATATTCCAGTCTGAGATGGGCTGGTACACTTGGGCAAGTTTTGAAGATTTTAATTATTTAAAGTAGGCTTGGGCTTGAACATACCATCCAACCCTAGCCCAAGTCCACTACAAACTTTTCTTTTTTGAGAATCAAGTCCACTACAAACTATAAACATAAATTATTTATTTCAAGAATACAAACTGTTACGATTAGCCACTAAAAATGATAACTAATCAATCAATCTCCAAACGAATCAACAATCCACAGAACTCCGATCAAACAATTGCGAACATAAAACAATAAAGAATGCAAGAAATTACGTGGTTCGACAAATGCCTACGTCCATGGGAGCAATCAGAGACTATATTATTGATCAACACAAGTGTTTACAACAACTCCGTTTGAAGTAGTTTCCTGGAATGGAGACAGGTTCTTCAAGCCGACCTGTCCCTCCGTCATGGACACACAACATCATTATTATTCAGGTATAACCATGGATTAAAATCTTGATATGATGACTGAGACCATAGGCCTAACTGACTTGGACCAAGTAAGGTCGTGGGACATGTGATTCCACACATCAGTTTATCAATACTACGAACAATTGATCGATTAATAAAAATACTGATTCCTGTTATTCACCAATGTATATCTTGAGTACACCAATAACCCATTGAAGGAAGAATCCAAAAAACTCACAACTGTATATAATCTATAAAAGAAATTCGGAAACAACTAAGTCCGCCGCTCTATAGCTACTATTATTGTTAGTACATGACTTGGTCAAATCCAAAATCATTAGCACTCCCTAATACCATTCAATGAACCTTAAATCATGATTACCCCCAAATCTACAATCATTGTACACAAATCACGTGACAGATAAGCATGGATGAGTCAAAGGATCATGATAAGCAGCTTGATCTTTGTTACTTTGCTGCATTCACCTGGATTATTATTGTTTAATGTTTAATCTCCCGTAAAGCTGTTGTCCCATTTATTATGTACTGGGCCTGGAGGGTTATTGTTTGGGCTGGGCATGTTGGACTAGGCCTGGGCTTGGATCTAATTGCATTCGGAATTCGGAGTTAGCAGCAAACTCCATTCGAACAAAATGACGATCCCTACACCTTGTGATTATTACTTCATGTTAATTCCTTACTTGGCACGAAACCACCCCCGTGATTCTAATCCCCGTTAATTTGGGTATTATATATCTCGTTTATGGTCTCCTAAATCCTTCATCTTACGCCCTCAATGTGAGAATTTGCGAGTTTTAGTTGCTCGGATTGCTCTTCGATTGCTCGGGTCACTTGAGAATCGCTCTGAGTATTCGAGGTGGCTAAAGTGTGAAAACGACAGATTAGGTAACTACTCATAGGGGGCAAGTGGGGAAGTCGAAACGTCGCATCACCTGGATTCTAATCCCAACCGTTGATCAGTTGACCCACGACGATCCCACTTTCCCGAACCTTCTAGAATTGAAACTTAATTTGTGAATCTATAATGATATATGTTAATTTCCGAAATAATTTGATATGCTTCAGTTTCCTTTTTAAATTACTTTTCCCTTTGATTATATATGCATGCAATGTCAGTTGAGTAATATTGAGGTACGTATTTCTCTTTGAAATATTGGCCATAAATAAATTATCAATTCAAATGTATTATACTTCATCAAAGTGTAATGATTTCTTAATCATTGAAAGTTGAAACTCCATTATATTCAAACTGCATAGACAAATTGACCTTTTGCAATTAAGTACTGCATACATTATATTCGTTTTATACTCATCAAGAGACCTTATTCTGGCAATATTTTTATCACCATATATATTATTTGGTCGAGTAATGATTAGTATTACCAGTTATTGACTTTTAAAATTAGTTCAGATTATGAAACCATCATTTTCAACTGAAGCAAAAAGAAACAAGTTCCAGAAAACACTTTTGGAAGTTCTCCACGCATTTACCCGAAAATCAGGCAATCAACATTAATTCAATACAAATTTAAGCCTAGTTCGTCCAATCAGAAAATTGTTTTTATTCTAATTTATCTTATAAGTAATGTCATCTGCTAGCTATATATTTGTCTTAACAGACAAAACAAGAAACCATAGTACGTAGTTTGGCAATGGCATCATGTTGCCAGTGACTTTAAAGCCTAGTTGATGAAGTCGGAGCATCTCAAAATATGTCATAGTAACTGATTTTTTGCAACAGCGCACATGAATAGTATACAATAATCCATAGACGATCCCAAGTTTAACAAAACTCCGCGAGTTGACAAGATTACAAACAAAAGTATCAAGTTGTAAAATTGGTTTCGTTGGAGTTAAGTCATCGAGCTTGTCAATTATGTGACTCAGATGAAACCAGTTTTATACTACTTGTTTGTTTTGAACTTTGAAGTAACAAAGTGCACCATCTTTCAGTAATCTATATCGTATATGCATCCATAATAACTCTAAACTTAAATAGAAGAATTGAATAAAGGGTACCCTATTATTATGAACATTTGTAAGTTTTTAATTGTTTTCAGGAGTATTGACAGATGCGATGGAAATTACATGCTCAATACATCTCTCATAGAATAGTTCATTGGTAAATTCACGTCGGATTAAAGATTTCATGTCTCAATGGATTAATGAGTTTGTTAAATTAACCTTTATAAGTATTCACGCGTGGTCCTATATATGATTCATGAGAATCACCGGGTCAAAGAGAAGACATTGGGATTTGACCTCACGTTCACATATGTTAGCTGCAGTATTTGCCTTAATCATGTTTTGGCAGAAGATTAATGTGTCAGCTAAAATCGAGTTCGTAGTAAAAGATAGGAAAGTACGCAACGTGGCAGTCTCTTAATGATGATTTCAGTAATTAAACATTTTGATTCTAAAAAAAAGTAAATAAAATTGCATAGCGAAATGGACAAAAAGTCAAAAACCATAGATTCAATGTTTTCTTGGTGCGTATGCCAAAATCATGCAGTAACTGTGTAATCAGCAGTGTTGCAACATGGTGTTGCAACACTGCTGGACCTCGATTTGGAACTCCAGCAGAGTCCCAAATCGAGGCCTAGCCCATCGCTGGATTTTTTTTTTTTTTTTAATTTTTTTTGTTTTTCATTTCTTTTCTTTCATGTTTCTTGTTTCCTTTCCTCTTTTCTTTTTTTCTTTCATCTTTTCTATTTTTATCTTTTTTATTATTTTTTTATTTTTCTTGAATATTTCCATATGATAATAATTATATGTAGCACTAGAAATATACTTATACATTACTTCTCAAATTTAAAATACATATTATTTGAATTTAAAATTACACTTGTAGAATGTAGTATTTTAATTGTTGTAATTTTCATTTTCAATTATTGTAATTTTCAATTTCAAGTATTGTAATTTTCAATTTTAAGTATTATAGTTTTTTTAAGTAATGTAATTTTTATTTTCAAGTAATGTATTTTAAAAAAATTAATGTGATTTTGTTATAATTAATTAACTACATTTAAAATAAAGCCAAGAATAAAGTTTAAAAGGAAATGAGAAAAGAAAATGAAATGACTAATTATGTTTGAAATAAATGTTAAAATAAAATAGATTTTGGTACCATTTGTTGGAAAGAGAATTGTGGAGAGTTGCAAAGTGAGTTGCAGTGAGTGAAATGCTGACGTGACGGAGATAGTGGGTTGCAGAGAGTTGCAACTGCTGGAGATGGCCTAATAAACAACATTTTATGTTCAACACCGCTCTTGACCCGATTTATTTCTTCTTCGTTCATTTTGGTCCTTGATTATCATTTATCTTTGCAGTTTCATCCTTCAGAGAAAAGTGTAGTTAATTGTTTTTTCAGGAAGTATATATCTAGACAGTAATACCTTGCGTTTGACAATGGAACATTTTTCGAGTAAACAGTCAAGTAACAGTTTTCAAGATAGATGTCTAAATTTAGACTAGATGAATGGAATGCAAGAAGAGCAAATTGGAACATTATTATACCTGCCCTGCCATGTCATCATTCAAGCTGTAGTTCATTTTGAGAATTGAGCCCCAAATTGCAACTAGCATTTGCCCAAGTCCTTTTACTGAAGGAACCCTACATTAGGAGAATGTTTTATCTATCTCATTGGGAATTTCTCTATCTCCAGATGAAGGAACCCTACATTAAGGAGAATGTTTTATCTGGCCCTCATTACCATAAAAACTAAGATCAATGATGACTGTTGGGATGGATATTTGACCCGCTTGGGGGCATTGAGGGATGTCCCGGTCGAACGGGCTTTGACCAGCCCAAAAACAAATAACGCGTCGGATTTGTGTATAAATATATTTTTAAGTTTGGATCATATGGTTGGCGGAACGCATAATCTCATATATATGTTTGTAAGTCTGGGCTAAAAGTGATACAAAGCTAAATATTAGATTTTGCATATAGTCCTGTAATTTTTTAGTCGGGCCGGCTTGTACGGTAATCAAACCTTTTTATATATATTGTGTAATATGTGATCATTAGACCGGCGAGAAAATTTTCTCTCGACTTACATTGTATCGAAGCATGCTACCTAGCATCGAGCCCCAATCATAGAACATTACTCAAAAGGGTCATTTCGATCCAAGCTTCGTCATCTCGAGTTTAGCTAGCTACGCCAAGAGGCTATTGCAGCTAGTGTCATTAACTTGTAGGTCGGTAAAATTAATACTCGTCCAATTCTATCTGAATCTCGATCTGAAATTCTCCGGGATAGAAGTAAAGTCTCAAAGTACATCCTAAGTTATAAGAAGAAGGATTTTATGAGGAGGGTCGCTACTTTATCCTTCTATCACATTCAAAACGTACATTATTAGCATCGGTTAATTTGTAATCCTGAAATTTAATTCGGATACTTATGTCGAGTTGTTGCAAGACAACAATAGTGTTATTGAACTTTAATTTCATTAGTGGAACAGTTAATTATCGATCGACAATATATGCATGCATGCATCAAATATATATATTCCCAAAATCTTTCCCATTTGCATTATAAGATAGATCAAGTAATTATGAACAAAAAGGAGCAAAACAAAACAAGGAAACAAGAGTATTATAACTAATCGTGTAAGATTATGCTGGGAGGAATACTCCATTTCACTTTGTAATTGTGATTCATTTGTTGGAAGAAATGAATCACTAGCTAGCTAAGCACTTTCCATTCGTGTCATGATCCTTAAATCTTGACAGGTGGGACACTTCAAACCACCATCACACTTCACTCATTTTTGGCCAGGGGGGATGCATAATTTTCAAGGGTTTTGCTCTTCTTCCTACTCCCCCCTTGACCACTCCTTGACTGCTCTCATTTCGACTTTAAAGGATAAACTGGGAAGCTATTGTTCGGACGGAGGAAGTAGCCTTTTTAGTTTTTACCAAATTTTTATCATGCGTCAATCATGGGAGAGATTGTAAACATACTTACATAAAAAGTGGAATATATTAATCAATAAATAGTAGAACCATTACATATGTTCTTGAATGAACATTGTGGATGTAAAAAACACTATATATAAGAATGGGATATAAGAGACCTACCCTTTAAAAAGGATGTGATTGTGTTCGACTCTTGTTCGTACGTAGAAATATATAGAAGGATGAAAGACCTTGAATGCAGCTTAGAGTTGTCAAATTTTATTATGACCGTATACATTGACAAACCAAAATCTACGTACTATTTGACAGTTGTTGCAAATGTATATACATTGAACATGTGGATAGGTTTATGAAACGATCATATACATAAGCTTTATTCAGAATCTTTTCATTAAGTAGATATCTTTGACATAATATATAGGTGGATAAATGATAAATGTAGATCATTTATCTTACATATTTCTATAAGTCTAATCTCTTATACTAGGAGTTAATATATAAGAGATAGTTCGATCTTCAAAACTGCAAATCATAGATCAAGGCCAGTAGAAATTGATTTACTTCGTTTTATATGTGTTTCATTCAATAATTTTCAATAAGAGTTAGACACTCTACCAAACGAAGGAAGAGCTTTGGCTGCTAGTTAAGGAGATTTAAACTAAAGGTAGTAGTGCACATGGCATGGACCCATATGAAAGATTTAATAAAATTGAGAAAAAATTGTAAATATGCACATCATATGAAAAAAGTAATGTGTTTGTTTTGCATTTGGGGAGTACGTAACGTAATAGTCAAAATAAAGAAAAAAGAATCTTGGTAAGGGCCAAATCCAACCACCTGTAGAGAACAGAAGGGTACATTTTGTATGTTTCACAAACTTATTAGCCAGCATGTGTAAGGTTTTTGGACTTTTGGTCTAGTCTACAATTTTATATATTACACACTTCGTGCGTCTCTAAAGCAATTTCACACGCACGCCACTATGGATGTTTGCTAATGATTCTCCTTAATTTGGTGAGCTGCGCCGATTCACCTCTAACATCTAAAAAATTTATAATTCCCATATAGTTCTAGTTCTGGTATTATGTCACACCGATTATCCATGATATATACTCCCTCCGTCCCGGAGAACTTCATACATTAGGGTTAGCGTGCAGTTTTATGCGAAAAGTTAAAGTAATGATAAAATATAGAAAAAGTGAAAAAAAGTGTACTTTTAGTGGCAAAATGTGTAATTTGAGTGTAAAATTGAGATTGTTTATTATTTGTTGGGTGTGGGGTAGCTTTCTTTTTTGGTAATGTATGGAGTTCTGTGGGACGGCTAAAAATGACAAATGTATGAAGTTCTGCGGGGACGGATGGAGTATCTCAAAATATGTCCTCAAGAATTGACTTAATCATTTGATCGAAATACTTGTGAGGTAGCCTTGAACATCATATGTATATTTGCCAAAAGTAATTGATGATAAAGTAATTGGTTCTTTTATGTTGTGTGACAAAGTTTTAATTTGAACCCTTCTAACATTGCAAACAATCTTAGTAGCTTAGGATCTTTTGTGTGGGGTTTTTATCATCTATTATGAATAAGGATTTGTACTCTAAACAAGTCTGAGTTCTCAAAACTCCAGTTTGTAATCAAATAGCATCTTCTCAAGTTGCTTAATTTTTTGCTTTAAAAATAAAATAAAATTGGAATTCAGTATTTTTTTTCCAAGCTAGCTCATTGATCCGTGAATTCGACACTTGGGATTTTCTGTATCCCATCCTGAATCTCACCCTGTATCAAATCACTTTTACGGACACATGTCATCATTTATTAAGTTCCAGCTCCTTTTAATTGATTCGACTTAACCGACACTTAATCGCCTTAAAACATCTAACTTTACTCTCTCTTCCTCGTTTCTGCTCCCTTTATTTTATTTATTTATTTTTTATCAGCAAAATCTTTCATTCATCATCAAAATAGAGAAATAAGATTACAAGGTAATGTCTGATGGTAATAAATGTTCTCCACCAGCATAAAAAATAAAATGTCTAGATAAAGCATCAACCAAAGTATTGCCTGATCTAGGAACACAGTGAAAATTAAAGAGGTACAATCAAACACCGGCATGAAACTATGAACGAGATCCACGAAGCCACCTATTTTAGCAAGACAAGGGACAACCGATTGTAATGCTTTAATAACATTAAGACAATCTCCCTCGATCACAATCCGTTAAAATTAATGCAAAGTTGCAAGTCGCACAACATGAACAACAGCCATGACTTCGGCTATTTCCGGGTCAGCAGTATCATATACTCTTTTCCTGCTCCATAAAATAATCTCACCATTGGAGTTCCTTGCAATCACACCCAAACCTACTGATGTTGTGGCACAATCAAGTGAAGCATCAAAGTTAAGTTTAATAAAACCTGCTTCTGGTGGCCGCCAATTCGCCTGTGGTTTTGGCCGAGATCTAGGGACCAAACATTGCGCATCATGGTATTCACGTACATATCTGGCAGCAAACAATGAAGTATCAACAGGATCAGCTTTAACTTGATCATGAACCAGCTGATTTCTGTTTTTCCATATGCTCCAACACGTACAAAGAAAAATCTCGAAATCTTCTTTCGATGCCTTGCTACGGACTGCCAAAATCCAGTCCCAAGTGTCTAGTGAATTTGAAGATAAAACATAGTTGGATAAAGGTGAAATGGCCCAAGTTACCCTCGCAAAGTGACAAGTACGGAAGATATGATCAACTGTTTCATTTCCACAAAGGTAAACTGGACAAGTAGCAACAGTAGTAATATTCATGTGACATAAAGAAGAAAGAACAGGAAGGGCATTCTTCAACATACGCCACATAAAAATTCTGATTTTCGTCGGGAGTTTAAGAGACCAAATATAATCCCAATCCCGTCGAACAGAAGCACTAGTAGTACCATGAACAGTACTTGTTGAATCCTTGCGCATTTCTCTTGCCAAGTAATAAGCCGATTTTTCCGAATAAAAACCATGTTTCGTGTAGTGCCATACTCGAATATCAGAACTATTAGGACTGACCAAAGGAACTTGTAAAATAGCTTGAGCATCATCCTCCCAAAAAATGTTAGACGCAAGTGTAGAATCCCAAGAAAAAGTCGACTGATCAATCAAATCGTTAACCATAAGAGACTCTAAAGCATGTAAATTAGGTGTAATAGGACGAAGAAGCTTATCTCTCGGAATCCAATTATCTAACCAAACATTCACATTTTCACCATTACCAATTCACCAACGGATACCATGTTTAACCATATCAAGAGCCCCATAAATACTTTTCCAAGTATATAACGCATTAGACTTGACCACAGAATTCAAAACATCACAATTAGGAAAATACTTCGTTGTAAAGACTCGACTCAAGAGAGAGTTAGGACAATGAATAATTCGTCAAATATGTTTTCCAAACATAGCAATATTGAAGGACCGAAGATCACGAAACCCCATACCTCCATCTCTCTTACTATCACAAAGGACATCCCACTTTACCCAATGAATCTTATTTTTAGTTCCACTTTCCCACCAAAATTTAGCAATAATGGACTCAATTTCTTTTAACAGATAATCAGGAAGCTTGAAACAACTCATAACATACGTAGGAATCGATTGGAGGACAGCTTTGATAAGAACTTCTTTACCACCGTTAGACAATTTTTTTTCCTCCAAACCCTCTCACGTAGCCCACTAAAAACTTCTCTTTTTGACTTACCCAAGACAGTAGGTAACCCCAGATACTTTTCATGTCTCTCCACAACCTCAACACCCAAACAATCAGGCACTTCAACTATCTTTTCTATCGGAGTATTTCTACTAAACAAAACAATAGATTTCTCCAAGTTAATCTCTTAACTAGAAGCTAAGCTATAAATATATAAGATATCACGAATCACAGTAGTTGCTTCAATATTAGCTTGGCAAAACAGGAGAGTATATAAGCAAACAACAAGTGAGAAATACGTGGTGCAAAAGGTGTTATAGCTACCCCTCTTAAAAACCCCCCTTACATCAGCATCACGAAGTAAACTGGAAAACGCCTTAGCACAAAACAAAAACAAATAAGGAGAAAAGGGATCCCCTTGCCGATTCCCCCTCTCTGGCTAGATGGGTGCAAGTATATAACCATTTAAAGAAACCGCATAAGATACAGACCTAACACAAAGCATAATCAGTTGTACAAACTTTTGATCAAAGCCTAATCTAACAAGAACACGCTCCAGGAAAGGCCACTCAACTCTATCATAAGCTTTACTCATGTCCAGTTTTAAAGCCATAAAACATTGGGAAAATTTCTTATGGTACCCCTTAAATTGGTAGCAATAACAGATTCACCCCTTCTATTCAAACAATAACAGTTGTATCCAAAATTTTGAACTGAGGGAATTTCGATATTACAGATAGGCCCAATAGTCAAACCTTGTGATGACATGGCTCTCGCGTTTGCTGATGTGTCATCTGAAGTTGGAAATAATAACGAAATTGCCATTGATTTAATTGATTTTAGACTTTCTTTATTTCTTTTTCTCTATTTTCTTTTGTTTTTGATTTTCTTTTTTCCTCCTTTATTTAGTCACTAAAGGTTACTGGACTTGGATGTAATTAAAGTAAACAAATTTGGAAAAGTTGATGTAATTGGGGGTCAAATGAATATCCAAAATTTATTTGGGCCCAACTAGATATTATCCATTTTTTAAAAAGTTCAATTTAGTCCCAATAACTTTTTTAATTTTGCAATTAAGTTTGTTAAATTTTCAATTGTAAGGGTTTTGAGTTTCCAAAAGTTCAAATTTAGTCCCTGAAACTATGAACTGAATCCAAGTAACAATCAAATCATCACAAATTCAACGAAGAAGATGATCGGCCAACGGAGAATTCGCAGCTCCACCGGAGCTGTGTAACACAGCTCCGACTGGAGTTGCAAAGCTCCAATCGGAGCTGTAATATACAACTCCGAGTGGAGCTATCCGATTGGGGCTCTCAGTAGCCCCAATCGGAGCATCCCAATCGAATTAACCGGTGCCGGAATTTATAAAGAATAGAGGGAAAAGAAGAACATGATTATTGGTGGTGTTCTTGCAAGAAATGGAAGGGATTAAGAAGAACGGAAGTGAAGAAGAAGAGTAAGAAGATGGGTTTTTTTTTTCCTTTTACCTTTTATTTAATCAACAAAACTATTTAATTTGTTTTTTGCTTTTCTTTAATAGTTGAGAGTAAATAATTCCAACATGTCAAGAGAGAGAAGGAATTGTCAGGAGAGAGAAATCGGTTTTGGTTTTGGTCAACTCCAAGGGGGTATTTGTTATTGTTTGAATAGAATGGGCCAATCTGTTTAGAGTGCCAATTTAAGGGGTACCATTTGTAATTTTCTCTAAAACATTCTTTGCCCTTGGTTTTTTATTTCAAAAAATAATTTATTTCATATGCCACCAAAACATTATCAGTAATAAGCCTATATTAGGTACAAAAGCCGACTGGGTTTCAGAAATGATATGGTCCATGCGAATTTTCAGCCTATTTGTTATAGCTTTAGAAGCTATTTTAAACATCACATTACTCAAGCTGATTGGTCTAAACTGGTTAATCATATCATGTGCTTTACATTTGGGGATCAGAATAATATGAGTGAAATTCAACTTCGGTTCAAGGATGTGATCATTCAGCAAAGATAAAGCACAATTGATAACAGTAGAACTTATAGTATTCCAAAAACGTTGATAGAAAAGAGCTGGAAGACCATCTGGTCCAGGTGATTTTGTAGGAAACATATCGAAAAGTGCACACTTTACCTCACCTGCAGTGAATTTGCGGCAGAGTTCCTAGTTGATAGCATCATCCACTCGTACATCCATAGTCTGAACCACTGTATCGATCTTTGTGGCTGATGGTTGTCTGGACTTAAAAATCTGAGTAAAATATGTATTAGCTTCTCGACCCATACTCTGAATATCCTCCAGCCAAACATCATCACTATCCCATAACCCAGCAATCGAATTGATCTTGGCTCGTCGTGTAGCTTGATTGTGAAAGAACCTCGTATTTTTATCCCCTTCCGCCAACCACTGAACCCGTGATCTCTGTTTCCACATAACTTCCTCCTTATCCTTTTCATTTTCCAACTGTAATCGCACTTCCCGTCTCTGAGCCTTATTTTCCGCCGTGGCTGGTTGATCCTTAAGCCGCTCAAGTTCCCATTGCAGATCCGAGATTTTCTGATTCAGATTCCCAAATCTGGTACGGTTTCAATTAACCAGACCCACTCAACAATTAGACACATTCTCAAAGAACCCAGCATCACTATTCCAACTTCCTTGAACAACGTGCTCGCACTCTTCTGTTTTTAGCCACATGGCTTCAAAACGCCATAGATGCCGCCCATGTGAGTGAGTTTTGCGCTGAGTATCCAGTGAAAGAAGTAAAGGAAGATGATCTGAATTATTGGTATGTAAATGGGTCAAATGGGCTCTTGGAAATTGGGCTTGCCTACCCAAATTAGCTACAGTACGGTCCAACCGAATTTCTATAGTATCAGGATAATCCCTATTATTTGTCCAAGTGTACTGATATCCGGAATACCCCAAATCAGTCAGCCCCGTATCCATTAAAACTTCACGGAAATTACGCAATCTCCATTACGGGACTAAATTACCATCTACCTTTTCACTATTAGAAAGAACCTCATTAAAATCTCCCATACAAACCCAATTACGACACGAGCTCCTACCTAAACATCGTAAAAGGTTCCAAGTTTCCATACGCTTATGTTGAATTGGTTCGCCATAAAATCCAGTAAATCTCCACATCTCTCCACCATCACCCAAAGTTACACTTGCATCAATATGATTTTTAGAATTTGTATCTGAACACTTGAATCCTTATCCCATAATAATGCTAAACCGTCGGAAAAACCAATAGCTCCTACGCCTAAACCAAACAAATTGAATTGCTGCTTTAACATGTCAATCCCGTGGACTCCGAGCCGAGTATCCATAAGAACGACAATGTTGGGGCGAAAACGACGAATATACTTGCCTAAAGCACGAACTGTCCAAGGGTTCCCCAATCCCTGACAGTTCCAAGATTTATTTTTTAGTCTTTCAAGGATTCTCTCCCACCATTATTCAACCAAGAACAAAATTCTTTCCTTTTCATTTAAAAGACTTATCTCTCAATTCATTTCTCCTTTCTTCTTCCGAAATGCAGAAGATTTGAACCTCAGAACCAAATTCTAATTCATGGATGTGCAAGGTGTGCTAGATAACATGTTCACTGCAGGCTTGTAAGTCGTGGGGAGGCTACAACTGCTAGAACAACACTAAAGACAACCATTTCTCAGAAGAAACAAAAGAGCAACAACATAAGGGAAAAAACCGAGCAACACCAATCATCCAATTACAATGGTTTCCATTGTATATACAACCATATATGTAATCTTATCAATACTGTTACTAAATTAGAAAAGAAAGTTCATGTGCTAAGAGTTTGTATTAGTACCTTCTTTTTTTTTTTTTACGTAAATTGGCGAGTTGCAGCTTTAGGGTTCTTAAGTATGTGATATGTTTATGTTTTTTAAGGCTCTTTAATTAATTATTTTAATTAATGGTGTTTTGAAAGGTTTATTTCTATTTCGTAAATAACTTATGCAGTCACATTTAAAAGTAAAAGCGATTTGATACAGGGTGAGATTTAGGATGGGATACAGAAAATTCCAAGTGTTTGTAAATAAAGCAGGCCAATCTCTTGACTTTTACTAAGTTCATGCGACTTTGCATTAATATAATTAAGCACATTAGAAACATGATATATACTCCAAAATTAAGTCCCATTACTACCTCGTGAAGAATTCTATCCACTTTTACAATATAATTATCCATCTGCTAATTAATCTTCTAAATTGGGTGTTACTTTTAATTTGCCAATTTTATATATATGACATGCGGTGGAATGAAATTAAACGAAACACAACAAAATTTAAAATAAAATTATACCTCATGCCCGAATTCATTTTATATATATAAATAATTTAATCACCAATATTTGTGATTATCCAATCATAGCCATTTAAAGAAACCAAGAATGCATCACCAACTGGCATCCCATTTTGGTAATTATCACCAAAGTCAAGGCCATTCCCATACTACCAACACTATATATTCCCAACTTTCTCCTCATTCAATCCCCTCATTTTCTCATTCCGAAAACATAATATCTCCTCTCAATTTGAACACATTAACCATCATGTCAACTTGCACCAAGATCCGCCACATTGTTCACCTCCGCCAAATTCTAAGAAGATGGCGTAAGAAGGCTGCGAGGACACTATCAGACGTGCCTCCGGGGCACGTGGCCGTAACAGTTGGCTCAAACTATAAGAGGTTTGTGATTCGTACCTCGTACCTAAACCACCCCGTGTTCAAGCAACTATTGGCCCAGGCCGAGGAAGAGTACGGGTTCAGTAATACCGGTCCATTAGCTATTCCGTGCGACGAGGGTCTATTCGAGGAAATTCTTTGCTACTTGGGCCGGATTGAGTCCAAATTAAATAAGTCGGCCCGGTGTATGAGCTTCGAGGACTTGGAAAGATATTGCAGTGTGGGCCTGAGGAGCAACTTTTGGGCTGATTCTCTGCCATTCTTGAATGGAGTTTCCGAGATTTAATTCTGTCTGGTGATGATCACACGGGTGGTATGAGTCCGATGTGTCACTCAATGAGTTGTTTCGAGTTGACTCAATAAAGTGAACTCGGGTGATCAAGAAAATGGTGTATACAATGCAATTATTAATGATTCTTTTTGTGAATTTTTGGGATGGGACGAGTGACTGAGTTGATAAGGAGCCGAGTGAGGAAGCGTTCCGGGAATATTGGAGATGGCAAGAAGGTGGACGAGTCACCACCGAGTCGTCCTGAGAGAGACATGAATAAAGGACTAGCTAGCCAGTGACCATTGCCATTATTATAAATATTGTAATGGTGAATTTTATTTTACTGGTTGATCAAGATGAACTGTAAAGATCGATTCAATGCATAAAAAATATGCTAGCTAGATTCTATATATATATATTCCTGACCATTTTAATTTGCAGTACTTCACTACCTGTCAACTTGAATTTTGCATTTTGCATTTTGCAACACCCATTATGTATAGTACTTTGGTCACATCAAGAGTTTAGATATATATATAGCATGCTAGCTAGCTAGTGAATAAGTATGCTATATAAATTGAAAATCTACTAATTTACACTAGTAATCTATTTTCAGAAAGTTACATTTTGATTGACTTATTAATCGTTTTTTGAGCCAATTACTCATAAACGATAATAGTAAATAATTTAATAAAATCATATAATAAAAATTTAATTACTAAATTTTCATTATATAATTTTAATAATTTATTTATTAATATCGTTAAAAGTAAATTAATTGACAAACGCTGATTAATGAAATAGTAAAATATAACACTTTTTCTGAAATGGAAGGAGTATTTTTTTAGAAATTATGTGGATAAACAACTGCGAGTCACCTTGTTATCGTTTCACCGATCACCAATAAAATTAACTTAGTATGGTTGCAATAAATAGTCGGTGTAATAAGTAATGAGTATAGTGTGGTTGCAGTAGAGAAATAAATATTCGAGTTGGCCATTCCCTTATGATTGGCAGGTGATCTCATATATATATGCAGATCGATCAATGAAGATCATCGCAATTAGACAAGCATGGAGCTAGCTAGGGGATTCTTTTAATAAATAAAGTCCGTATTCTATCTAAAAGTACAGCTTCAAGATATATAGTAGGAGAATATCATCCAACTGCATTTGATTTTCTAAACTTTTCAGATACTAGGTCTATCTGAATTATGAACTAATGAATACATATGGTATTTAATATTGGTCGAACCTGATTAAAGTTAAAATTAAATGAACCTTCAGTTCTTTGTGCGGGTTGTAGGGACACTTAAACATTATGCATATATATATTGTGCGTAGGTGTTAGTTCCGGTTATAGATCGAAGATATCAGAACACGAAAATGATATAATAGTCAAACCATGTTCAAAATAAAACCAATCCGAAGCATGTGATTGCACAATTTACGTCCCTCAAGGACAATATTGCTTTGAGGAATCAATAGGGCCAGGCTTGATCAATTGTTGACATAGAGCTACCCAATCCAATATAGGGTCGATGTTGTTAAGGCCGGGCTAGCTCTCTTGAGTTAGGCTCGATGTTGTTGAGGTAAGCCCTTTGGCTGACGGTCCATGTGCATGGGATCGATCTATCAACCACCCTATGTCTTTGAGATCGACTGTGGTTGGCTTGTAGGTCCACTCTAGGCGTATCACTAGCCATATGAACCGTTGATACATAGTATGTACATTTAATTATGTGGACAAAATCACAAGGATCCAAATTCGTAATCGCATATTAATGCCTATATACTATATAGTGTGAGATGGAGGTGTAGCTAAAGATTGAGAGGGACGGGAGATTCTGAGTTGGTATGATGCTAAGACTTGCATTTTCCTCCCGACTTTGACCAAACAGAAAAGTTATTCTATAGACCGGATATGTCGTAAGTTGTGGTTGAAAATAAGCCACATGACTTTAAAGAACTGTTTTTAAATCTATTAAATATCATTTCACAAGTTATATATGTGGTATGTTATTGTGAGATTATTCCCATACAGGAAGAATCGAACTTGTGACCTCATGCTACAGACGACTTATACCCGACGCTTTACGAGTTGTACTACACAGTTGATAGGGTATAGTTAGAGTAGTACTCTATGTTAGTTAAATTGTACTTTACAGTTAGATAGAGTTAGTTATAGTGAAGCTCTATATAAACATAGGTCTTGTACTCTTTTACTTGCTTTTGCATATTCTTTCATCATCAATACAAATTCATTACTCAATTGAGTAATTTACGTGGTATCAGTAATCCAGGAATTATTGATTGCTTCCGCATTCTTCATCGATTTGCTCCGACTGATTGGTTTTTTATCGATTTCTGATCATTTTTCGTTTCGACTCTCTTTCGATTCTCTTTTGTGTTTCAATGGCGATTGAATCGGTTACCAATGATGCTCCAGCTCGCAACAATGGAGACGATGCTCTAACTTGCAACTTCAATGGCGTCAATTCTGTTCGCAATTCAACCGATGATGTACAGGTGCAATCTCCGTATTTCATTAGTTCTTCTAATCAACCTGGCGTTGCCATTGTTCTTGATCCATTGACGGATCTTAACTAACTTGTGACCTGATGCTACATACGACTTATACCCGACGCTTTACGAGTTGTACTACACAGTTGATAGGGTATAGTTAAAGTAGTACTCTATGTTAGTTAAATTGTACTTAACGAATGCACATGAGTTATGGCTTGAGTTGAAGATAAGGTACACCAAGAGTGAAGAATGGTTTTATAAGGGTAATAACAAGGAGAAGAACAGACCAAAGTGTACTAATTGTGGGATTGTAGGTCATACAGTTAAGACTTGTTATCTGATAATTGGTTATCCACCTGGATGTCCAAGAAAAGCTTATCAACAGACTACTTCTCATGCTAATACTGCAGTTGGTGAAACTTCACAAGGCTTTTCTGATGATATGTCTCCTGAGCTGTATAATCAATTCCTTCAGTTCACTAGGTTTCAGTCACAAATGCAAGGATGTCAATCTGCACCATATGTTCATTCAGTTGCTCTTGCATCTACTGATCATGCTACCACTTCTCTCAATCCAATAGCAGTGTACAAGCAAGTAGGCAATGGTTCTTTAAGTTTCAATCTTCTTTATTATAGATTGGTTATGTACAATCTTCTGAAGATTCATCTCTTTTTACTAAGACTAATGCATCTCACTTTACAGCATTATTGGTGTATGTTGATGATGTTATATTAGCAGGAACTGATCTGCAGGAAATTCAATTTGTTAAGACTTATCTCCATGATCAATTCACCATTAAAGACCTTGGTGAGCTCAAGTATATACTTGGATTGGAAGTAGCCAAGACTGGCAAAGGCATAAAAGAATCTGGGTATACAACTTTTAAGCTTGCCAGTACACCTATGGATGCTAAGATAAGATTGGTCAAGGATGATCAATACTTACTTTCAGATCCACAAAGCTACAGAAGATTGATAGGTAAAATGATTTACATCACAATCACTAGACCTGACTTATCTTTTGCTTTGCAGAACTTGAGCCAATACATGAGCTGTCCAACTCAAGCTCACCTTGCAGCAGCACACCATGTACTCAGATATATCAAGAGTACTCCTGGTCAAGGGATCTTCTACTCATCTACCAATAATATGCAATTGAAAGGATTTTCTGACAGTGACCGGGCAACATGTCAGGAAAGAAGAAGAAGCACTACAGGCTATGCAATGTTTTTAGGAGATTCACTCATCTCATGGAAATCCAAGAAGCAGACAACTGTGGGTAGATCAAGTGCAGAGGCTGAGTACAGGGCCATTGCTTTTGCCACATGTGAAATTCAGTGGTTACATTACCTATTACAAGATTTTAAAGTTCCTCAGACACAACCTACAGTTCTCTATACTGACAGCCTACCATCTTGCACACAACCTAGTGCAACATCAACACACTAAACATACTGAAATCGATTGCCACATCACAAGGGACAAGATATAACAAGGAGTGATTCAATTGGTTCATATCTCAAATGTTGATCAGCTTGCTGACATTCTCACCAAACCATTGGCACCTCCTTTGTTTTCTCACTACATGCGCAAGCTGGGAATTCTTAACATCCATTCCCAACTTGAGGGGGGGATGTGAGATTATTCCCATACAGGAAGAATCGAACTTGTGACTTCATGCTACAGACGACTTATACCCGACGCTTTACGAGTTGTACTACACAGTTGATAGGGTATAGTTAGAGTAGTACTCTATGTTAGTTAAATTGTACTTTAAAGTTAGATAGAGTTAGTTATAGTGAAGCTCTATATAAACAGAGCTCTTGTACTCTTTTACTTGTGTTCATTCTTTCATCAATACAAATTCATTACTCAATTGAGTAATTTACAGTTATGAGCCACAATGTATACAACCTACTAATAAATCCGGTTTAATCACAACTATACAAACATGTACACTAGTAATTAGTTTAGCGCTTTTGACAATGATTATTGTTATCTTTGTTAGTTGAGAAGCTACTTAATTGTTGTCCCGTCCTTGAATAAATATCAATACGTAGTAGCTAGCTAAAGAATAATTCGTACCTAGTTACTAGTAGTTGATCAATTTCAAGTATAAAGATTTGGTAGGTCTAAATTGTACGTCTCCATCAATAAATTATTTTAATCCATTAATTCTTGGTGATTTTGCATGCATCAATCCTTTTCAGCCCTTAACATACTACGTGAATTATTCTTTTGCAGCTCATCAGATCAAACATTAATTTATGCACTTTAGTTTGTCCATTTTCTTGTCTTTTTGTTACAATATGTGAAGTTTTATTAGTTATCTCATCCCCTCATAACATTTACTAAAAAAGAAAATTATTATATATACTAACTAAAACTAAATGTTTTCGTTAAATAAGGTGAAATCAACTGATAAAATGCATGATTTGATTGAACCCAGAGCACAAAACCCATAGCCGAACTATTTGGATTTGCGGAACCGGGTTTTTGGGCATTGATCAATAAACTAGCTTGTATCAAGTCTGATTTGTGAACATGAAGTTATGGGCGAAATTGGAAAATTAAGCAAAAAGGAAGAAGTTTGAATGGAATAAATTGTACAGCTCGTATGTACGTAGGAATGGTTAGTTACGTACTACCATGATCGGTGAACAACTAGTTGTTGGAGAATAACTAAAAGATAATTTATATTTATACTATGTTGATTGGTAAAGAATATTGGCTGGCAGTGAAGAAGAAGAAGATAAAATTAGGAAGATTCTGACATTGGAGCTAAGCCAAATAGACAGACAGACAAATTGTTCTTAAAAGCTGGAAATTAAACTGAAATTAACCAAACCTTTCGGTACCACCGTACATCACTAGTTGAACAATCGTGCAACATTATATTACTACAACATTAATTAAAAATTATGAAAATCATCAATCCAAAATTGGATCGATTCAAGACCATACTATTACTACCAAACTGCTAAAGTAGATGCATGTCCAATTTAGAGGGGCAACGTACAACGTACTCATCTGTACTGTGTTCAACTTTAAGGTCAATTGTAGGGCATTTTGCCTGCACTCTTTAATAATTATGCCATGACCATCATCCACCCATGAATAATTATTGGCTAGCTACATATTGCCTTCCAAGTAGATATGGTTTAATTTTTTAGCTGTAAATCAAAATGCACAGACACCCTTGCTAGTTGGCATGCATGCATCAACTTTTCTTGAGAATTTTGCACACCACTTAATCAGTCAGTGACTTCGTCCGCTCACTCGGTTGAATATTGCATTATCGCTTCACTAATCCATGATATTTAGGGTCAATCTAGAACCCCCAAATAGTTATGAAATTAATTTATAAGACATGAATTATAATAATTAAATTATTTATAAGACAATATATAGTTGTTACTTATTACGATAATCTTACTAGAAGCAGGTATCTTATCAGCTAGTCAGCTAGCTTATGAGCTATCTTATCGGCTAGTTTACATAGCCTTTAATATTCCAGTGTTGCTGTGAGAATTACGAAATTGTTTGTTTTTGTGTTGTTTCTGTTCTAATAAATGTAAAAAATTGAAATTGAATTGTTTTACGCATTCGAGCCTGTTCAATTCATTATCAGGGTGGAGCCAATGCCGGGCACACCATCTATAATGCACAAGGCAAGAAGTTTGCCCTGCACCTTCTCCCCTCTGGTATCCTCAACGAGGATACAATTTGCGTTATTGGCAACGGAGAATTTACCGGGACTCTTTAAAGAAATTGATGGTCTTGAATCCAGCGGTGTCTCTTGCAAAGGAAGGATCTTGGTATCGGACCGTGCTCATTTGTTATTTGATTTCCACCAAGCTGTGGATGGGCTTAGAGAAGCTGAGCTTGCTAAATCCTTCATTGGGACTACCAAAAGAGGGATTGGTCCTTGTTATTCCAGCAAGGTTATTAGGAATGGTATAAGAGTATGTGACTTGAGGCATATGGATACTTTCCCTCACAAGCTAGGTCGATGTTTTATTATCTGATGCTGCATCAAGGTTCCCGGGTTTTAACTATAGCCCTCAAATGCTCAGGGAAGAAGTTGAATGTTATAAGAGATTCACCGACAGATTGGAACCATGCATACATTGCAGATACGGTGCATTTCATGCATGATGCCATCAGGGGCGGAGTCAGGATTTGAAAGTGGGGTGGCGGAGTATTATAACACGTACACAATATGTAATTTAGTTAGGTCGGTTAGGACGGGTCGGGCCGGGTCGGATCGATATTTTTTTCACCAAATTCATCATACATATTTAATTATGAATATTCAAGTAAAATGAAAGGATCGAAAGAACCACATCACGATAAAGGTAAAGCAAAATGAATAAACGACCCACTTCTATATCGTACTCTACGTCTCTTCATCTTCTCAAAATTATCAGTGATTGAATCAATTTCAAAACTCTCGACAATTCATTTCAATATGCATTATCAAATTGCTAGACAAGAAGTCATTCTCCATCGAACTCCGCAGTCTGATTTATGTAGTTTTCATGACAAAAAATGCACGCTTATAGAACTTGCTCCAAAAGTATAAAAAACAACCGGTATAACCCTCTTAAATTAGTTTATTAGTAAAATATCTCTTTAATCACAAAGTCTTGGAAGAGACGTGTATTAGTGAGAGACGGATTGATGTTCTTAAGTATATGTATAACGTTCAATGAATACGTATACATTTTATATCATTTTTTTAAATGTATATGTATATCACCGATGTTTTTAGTAAAATCTCTAATGTTTTTTTGATAAAACTGTAATATTTGTCCGTCTCTTTTATTTTTTCCATAAGACCGTCTCTCAATAGACTTACTTTGTCAAAGTGTTTGTAGCCGAGTGGCAAGCTGAGACACCCCGTATCCAAGAGGTCACGGGTTCGATCCCCGAAATGGGTGATTAATTTCTCTATATGGAGAATGATTGTCATTAGTAATTTGTTGATGAAATTTGTCCAAGGTTAAGTATTGTAATTGTAACATTGTATCTCAAAAGAAAAAAAAAAATAGACCTTTAAATTTATCAAATTATATAATTTTTTCAACTTATTTAATTATAAAGTCGACTAACTAAATGTACTAATTAAAAATTTTAGGGGTAGCGGAACATATAATTTTCTAAAATATACCTATAGTAATAAAGAAAATGAAAATTTTGGTCGCCACCCCGTCTCCGCCCCTGGATGCCATTGACTTTGGTACATACCCTTTAATTTGCGACTTCCTCCAGTCCGTCCGCTGGAGGAATCTGCACAGGTCTTGGTATTGCTCCAAGAATTGTTGGCGATCTTGTTGGCGTGGTAAGTGAGACATTTTTTTTCCCCTTTTCACGGCATGTCTTAAAATATACTAACACAGTCTTCTGTTTGATTTCTGCTTTATGCATATGTTAATGATTTTCGTTTGTATTGATGTGAATGTGTTATCTTATTACTTATCGGGTGATTAACATGCCCACCTTGCATATTTTCTAGTTGATTGATTATTGATACAACTTAAGTCATAGAAAACACAAGTCTAAGAATTTTATTTTGGTGGACTACTGAGTCTTGGCTTAAGGGTGTGTTTCATTCAATAGCCCAAAATACTTTTTTTCCTTTTCATGATTGTCAATTTCGCAGGTCAAAGCATATACTACAAGAGTTGGTTCAGGTCCATTCCCAACAGAAATCTTAGGCAAAGTTGGTGATCTTCTTAGGTCTGCTGGACAGGAGTTTGGCACGGCGACTGGCCGCCCTCGTTGTTGTGGGTGGCTTGATATAGTTGCACTGAGATTCTGCTGCCAGATAAATGGATTCTCGTCTTTGAATCTTACGAAGCTTGATGTACTGTCCAACCTATCAGAAATTCGGTTGGGTGTTTGGTACAAGAATGTTGATGGTACTTCACTTCATTCATTTACTTCAGACCTTCACGTTCTTGAACAAACCAAGGCATGCAAGCCTTTAACTTCTCCTCCATTTTAGAGTTGGAATTCCTACTAGTAAACTTCAATTATTCTACTACCTTAGCTTCTGCATCTTAATTTAAATTTTGGTTTTTATTCTTTGTTTAGGTTGAATATGAAGTTATGCCCGGGTGGTAAAGTGATATTTCTTCGAACATGTTCTAAATTGGACAAATATTAACTACCTACAACAGAATTTTACACGTTTGCCTTTTTTTAATCACACAGAACTTCATGCAGTACTTTAAAAAAAGAAAACTATCCAACAAATAGTAAAAAAAATTACGTTTACTCATAAATTACATATTTTGCTACATTCTTATGCGTTACATGCCAACCATAATGTTTTATATTATGCGGGACGGAGTGAGTGAGTAATACTTATTATTAACATTCAACGTACTAAAAGATCATGCGATCATTTCAATATAAGACAGACGGAGATTTTGATTTTTAGTCTCAAACAACATGAAATCATGTGACAATTATATCCATGTGTCGATTTAATGATCGCTATCTTGCAAGATTACGAGTTAAGTACCTCACGTTCATGTCTTAACTGCAGATTATCTTTTATCTCTTCCATAATTTGAAGATTAAATAGTAAAATTTGGATAAAGTTTCAGACACAACTCAGAGGACATACCCCTTATGTTTTCTGATGCAATGAAGGTAAATTAATTATAGGAACTGTATAATTAAGTAAAGTATAGTACTTAGAACATCTCTTTTGGGGTGTGATTAATTATGTTAATGACGTGATTAGATGAGAAAAGAGACAAAGATTGTCGGCCTTAATCCGACCTTATGATCATGATCATAAAAGCCAAAGTGAAAAAACATAGGATAAAGAGATTCCAGTATGCATCTCTACAATATCATAAGCACTAGTTAACACTTTTGCTTAGTATATAGTACTAGTACAAATTAAGTTAAGTTGATTAGCTAATGACCTTATAGATGCCATCTGAAAACAAAGCTTGATCCGGCCATATTTGTCGTTTTCCCAAGGTTAGTGCACGAGCGTTTTATTCTTGCTTTAATTGTATAGTCCATAAAACTACAACATTAATTTCTATCGATCCGATTTTAATATTCTAAAGTCGTTAGAATAGTTTCTTGACCATTTGTAATTTGTACATGGTACGGTGAAAACAACATACAAATACAAGCAGATAAATACTATATATAATTGAAATATCCCTTGGGACTAGGAACTGCAATACGAGAAGATTTGAAAAGGAAATGGACGAAATGGTAATAGACAAAATGAAGATAGTATTATCTATTTATCTTGATGGCATTTGATATATGCGATTCTTTAGGTAAGAATCTTAAATACTAAAAACCTATTTGATATGAACTTAAAGATCAGTGAACCCTTAAAATTCAAGTTTATCGGTGTAATAAGTTCGTTAAACATGATATATGTTGGTTTATGAGACAGTAACTATTCCTAGCCGATTGGTCGTTACTCAAACCACATCAAATATTTTATGTATGATACTGGACAATATTGACATTACCTGGCAATTGGCATCGTAACAGAACCGTAGTACTCGTGTACCATTTCTTTCTTTCTGTGTTTGTTTCATTTACCTACTCTAATCGCCTGTTGTTTCAAAGTTTACTATTGAGTTTATTAATAATCATTAAAAATAGACACGAAAGATTCTACAACTTGGAGTGGGCCGCAGCAGAAAGTGACGGGCCGGTGGACCCAATTAAAATGATCAGTACAACTAAGCAAACTTCGTACCTAGACCATTTCCTACTCCACCAAAATTTATAATTATTTTATTACAATGCTCTATTACTAAATCATTTGATATCCGATCATTTGAATTGCCCTGTCTACTCGTGCAATGTGATTTTTTTCCAAGTAATAAGTCTTCCACATATTTTATCTCAACTTGAGTGTGTGTGATCACCTTTGTAAAATTGATTTACAACATGCACATTTAATTGTGAAGCTTTAAGTTGGAATTCATATATTTTTATTTATAATAAACGGCTATTTTATAGCACGATTAATGGTGCGAAAACCGAATGTGGTCAGGTCAAACCGGTACAGCACTGACTGAGCCACGGGATGTATGGTTGTTGTCGTCGGTGAATAGGGCAAAGTGGTTGTTCTTTGTTGAAGTATCATCTTGGTTGCAAGTTGAATTTAGATAGCAAATAATTTGTGTAGTAATTTGTTGAAGAGAATCAGAGTTATATATGGAACAACTTGGCAAATAGATTGTGGAGCCTGCAAACAAAGGGCGGTGCCATGTCACTTGCTACTCTCCTAACAAGTACTACTCCTTTGAAAACTTAAAAAATGGTACTATATTAAATCGTGATAATTTTACTTGTACACCTTTAATTGTTACAGTTTAATTTTAGTTTAATTTTAATGACATGTGTTTATTCTTATCCAAGTTTAATACTTCGTTATTCATTCTGACTAACATAGTAACAAAATTGGAGAAGAATTAAATAAAATGTGTCAAAATCCGAATATACAATAATTGCACAAAAACGGTCGGAGTGTTTGACGCATTTGAATTGAGTTTTCTCAATTCCAGTTACGTTTTTGTGTACAAAAACTACACAAAAACTCAATTTGAATTGAGAAAACTCAATTCAAACGTGTAACCAAACACTCCGGGTTATTCTCATCACATCTCTGTTGGAAACTGGGAAAGGTTCAATTGAAGTCAGAGGATAAAGTAATCATTGGTGTGCCATATCATCTTCCTCTCGTGTCGGGACCACGGTCTCTGTTAATTCGAGAAATTTTACTCGAGTTAATTATATGGTAAAATATGATATAACTATTATATATTGCACCTTCCATCCTGCTAATCTAATCTCAATTTGACATTTTTTTACGGTCAACAATCTTCAACTTTAAGTACAAATTAATTTTAATCTATAATATGAAATGTCAGTTAAATTGTACTTCCTCTGTCCTGATCAACTTCTCACATCCATTTTGGGTCGTCCCGATTTCAACTGCATCTCCCAATGTAAAATCTCCCTCGTACGTTATTCTCTCTATTTGCTACTTTATTCACTATTTTGTTTAAACTTGTGTTCAGATCTTCGGGGAGTTCAACCCGAGACAGAGGGAGTATAATGAAATATGAACTAGATTTGAGGGACGGATGAAGTACAATATAGGCTTTGTTTGCCACTAGCTTTTCAGCCTCATGAGCTTTTTGTTTATCATTGACTAATAAAAAGCTCATTACGTGAACGCTAACTTCAAATCACTAACTCAAGTTTTACCTGTTAGCTTTTTTTTTTAAAAAAAAAAACTCCTTCTTATCTTTTTCATTCCGACATCCCTGACCTAAATTAGAGAAAATGAAAAATCACCCGTTTATTATTTACTAAAAGCAACTAGCATAAGGATTAATGCATCCGCATCTCTTTAAAATGCATATATGTAGTACATTACAATTACTGATTTTTTTTCCTTACTAAGTTAGAATGCTCAACGAATATTTCTTTCAACTTCTGATAATTTTTAATGATGTTATTAAAGTGGTGGTGAAATGTACATTGAATATATATTACAATAATTAGACAAAAATGTGATGTACTATTATTTAAAAAATATAGACTAATAATACATGAGAAATGTTAAAGAAAATAAAAATAAGAGCAATGCCATTTTCTGTTATTTTACAAAATACCAGCTAGCTTATCAGCTAATTTGCTAAACACCTACATTAAAATCAGCTAGCTTTTCAGCTGGTTAATCAGCTACATAATCAGCTAGCTTATCAGCTACCAGCTAGTTAATTAGCTACTAGCTAGCTTACCAACTACCAATTAGATTTTCAGCTAATTTTGTTAAAGAGAGCCATACTATGCGAAAAGTTGCTCTACTCATACTTTCTTTTATCCACCAACTATAGAAATAAATGAGGAGTTATTTTCGAGGTAAAAGAAGTAAACAATTTACCATCTTATTTTAAACAGTGAAACTGAAACTCATGGACTATAAAAGATTAAAATGTAATCAGTACTATACAACTTACAAATAAGGTGGTATAATGCATATTAAGACTATTGTGTTTGGAAATGAAATTCCACTACATATGTTGGGACTCAAATAGGTTGAAACCATTGAACTATAAATATGATGATGATGATCTTTCTATATCATGGTGGTGGGTGGGATTCTTATTTTCAAATTTCATGTGCCTTCTACATTTTACAGGGAGATGCATTCCCTTATGTGCTTAACTTGGCATTACACCATTGGCTCCATAAAATATGAGGCTCACTTCATCTTAAAGAAGTCCACTCGGATTGACCTTTCAGTCCGCGTTTTTAAAGGTTAATTCACTTTCTCACAATCGATATGTGATATATCAGTTCTAACCGCAATCATGCGTGCATTCATGATGGAATACTTAGTTTGAATTGTAAATTTTTGTGACGTGTCTACGTAGATCAACCTAAGTGTACAACCATCCCTTACACTCAATAAATTGTCTTGTCAAAATGATAAATATGTAGATCTAGTAGATGGTGGATTAAGACTTAAGAGATGTCATAAGAATGATTGAATGATGCAAATTCATACTAATACTGCCACATGTCAAGACGTAGTTGATAGTACTCATAAATACCCTATCAAAACCATTGATTAAGTTGTACCAAATCAAGGACTAAAAATCTATTAACAAATCATAAGTTTTGGTTGCTAGCTAAGAATTTCCTAAAGAAACGGATAAATGGGTCAGTCTTGCACATGGTTGATGGAGCTATAACCAGGATAAGAAACTATTTGAAATGCAAAAGTGTGTCTTTTTCTTTATATCTTGGATGGGATTAATTAAGAGAGGAATCTGTATTAGCAAATAGCCAAAACTAACTACCTCTTGGAAAAACAGAAAGGATTAGATTTGGTTATATTAATTGAACAACTTTTACTATGGAAAGTATTATATTCTATATCAACTCGTACTACATATTTAGTTACAAATATCGTATATTTAACTGTATGTATATTACATGCTTAAAAATGATTATAAATGCAAGTAATGCATGCTTAGTGATACATGATGCACAAAGCTAAGAATATATAACATTAATAATTAAATATGTGATGATGATAGTTCGTAAAAGTTTGTAATATTAATGGTATCACTAATCACAAACCTAGCATGTGAAGGATTTGGACTTTACAGTTTTATAGAATTCGTGCGCCTAAAGGGCCACAACCACATTATTCTTGCTTTCTTGCTGTCTTCACAACTTTGCGGCCGATCACATTATTATTCTTCATAATTCCTTTTATTTCACCTGCCCTAATACTGCATTTTCGTTTCGGGTTTGTCATCCTTGTTTAACTTTGTGCAATCCTATTCTTCTTTTAATCTTTTTGTTTTGAGTATTTCTTGCTTTATATCGTGCCAAGTTAGATTACGTTAGAATTTATTTTACACGAGAATACAGACCATGTAAATGGCAATCGATTCGACTTGAATTTTTTTGTTGTCAAATTATCCACCGCTCTACATTATACTTCCTTTAATGATACCTCTCTTCACATCAGAGGAAGGAAATAATTAAATAAAACAAATAACACCAATACTAACAATAAGGTCAAATGATTGTTCATCACGTCAGGATGATATTAAATCATGTTGACCCTAAACTTAATCATTTCACAATAGTCTGGAATTTACAAAAAGAGAAAAGAATTTTAATAAAATAACAATAGACTAGAAATATACCAGTATCACTTGGCTCGGAAAACATACTTTTTTAACAATGAAATTTGTTATCTACCATGATACTCGTTACAACATTTTTTTTCTCTATATCAATCTTAGAGCAAGCGATAGAATGAGTAAAATTAGTTCTTTGTGAATCAATATATCACCCGGTACTTCTATTTATGGTTCATATGTCACATATATACTCGATAGTCTCTGGTAATATCATCTTTATAGTTTTAGACGATGTTGACAACTCACATCGTACTTGCATCCAAATCCAAAGGATGTAAATCCAGAAATGACAATTCCATAAATAACGGAGATTAAATAAATTACCGTACTCTTAATTTGTTTCACCACCATGTGCAGGCAGCCAATCCATTCGTTTAAAAACAAGCAGCAAAAGTGTCGTTACTCAAGCCCATTATTGTAATTACAACAACAAACAAATGGAATACCAACACTATATAAATCCAACTCTCTCCTATCATTCAATGCGCCCTCATTTTCTCATTACAACCAACACAACACATTCTTACTTCTCTTTACACAACACTTAACACACAATCTTGGTCTCCAAATTTCCTCCAAACCAAACAATAATGGCTTCTTGTAGCAAAATCCGACACATTGTTCACCTCCGCCAGATGCTCCGCAGGTGGCGAAAGAAGGCCGCGATGGCTACCGGGCGAGCACCAACCGACGTACCGTCTGGGCACGTGGCAGTAACGGTTGGCTCGAGTTATAAGAGGTTTGTGATTCGTACTGCGTACCTGAACCACCCCTTGTTCAAGGAACTATTGGTCCAGGCCGAGGAAGAGTATGGGTTTAACAACAATGGCCCATTAGCTATTCCTTGTGATGAGGCCCACTTTGAAGATATTATCAGGTATTTGGGCCGAGTTGAGTCAAAATCGGCCCGTTACATGAGCTTTGAGGACTTCGAAAGATGTTGTAGTGCGGGCCTGAGAAGCAACCTTGATTTTTGGGCTGATTCAAGGCCTCTTTTAAATGGGGTTTCCAATAAGTCCATTTGGTGATTAATGGTCCTGAGTTAACTCGCTCGAGTTTGGCTGGGTTTCATTTTTTGAACGTGGATTAGTTGGAACGGAGTGAGTCACTCAGATGGCGAATTGAGTGAGGACTGTTCCACATGATGGAGATGGCTACAAAGTGGGCGAGTTACCACCGAGTCGTCCCGAGTTCTGATCGGGTTGGGTCCAAAATTGTTGAGGGTGATGATGATGAGGTCAAGTTGTCTTTGATTTTGTAAATGATGAGCTAGTAGAGACATTCTTGTTGTTTCAGTTGATGGAAATTCATTTTTTGATGACAGTTTTCAGTTGACAAAAGTTCATTTGTGGACAATTAATATTTCCAGCTAATATATGTATATTGATTATTTTGGAAATATTTAATTTGTACTCAGCTCTTTTTAAATATTTATTCCAGGTGTGATTGGTTTATTGTGCCAGAAATTAAAAGGGAAAATTGGTGTTATACTAATTTTGCACCCAAGTTTGCAAAAAAATCTACAGTGTTTTGGTGTTTTCAAATAAATGCCAAACGAAAGTTTCAATCAGATTCAGAAGTATGAATACAACCATTGTATTAGTAGAGTTAAGTAATTCAAATCAGACGTAGAATAATACAAATTAAATCAGATTAGTAGAGTTAAGAATGTCTGATCAAGATTGACAAAGTTATAAATTCAGTCAGACTGTATTATTAAAGTTATGTAATGCAATCAGATATTAGCGATTAATACAATGATCATAAAAAAGATTTTAATTTTTATGAATAAAAGTGGTTGGTTTCTCCTTCTTCTGTATCCAAATTAAAATGAAGAGAAATAATAACAAAGAATAGTTGGTTCAAATGATCTGTAATTCTGTATACTATAAACAATCCAACAAGGAATCTATATTGCATATTTGCACTTTGGATTACACCAAAGTAGGAAAATTTTGACACTCCACCCCTCCATGTTTCTGTGGTTTTACCGTTATAGTGAATGAAGTACGTTAGTGGGCATACTAAATCCCAAACCCCAACATTAAATAATTGATGCTTGTTTAGCCCAATAGCCGGAGCCAGGAAGCTCATGATTTACTGAATTAGAAGTTAGGTGTACAAGTGGCTGAATTTATTAATTTCAGTTCAGTTCAATCCAGATCACTTCAATTTGATTCGGTTTAGATTTGCATAGTTATTTTTTATACTACAAATAAGTTCAGTTCAGATTAGTTATGTTCTGTCTGATGAAAAGAACATAGCCTAACACCCCTAACATCTAATAAGTTTGGCCAGTTTAGACCATGAGAATAACTTGGGTTATACCGCATAAGGAAGTTAGCAGGTGAAAATTAGAAAAATGTGTTTAGGATGTGGTAATAATTTTGTTAAAATTATTTATATCATGTACGTAAATGCGAATAACACTCGAGTATATTGTGTTTTGGTAATTTTATTTTATGTATATTTATGTTTTACATGTAAATTATTGGAACCTAACATATAATGAATAGTGGTTTAATTTTTATAATTGACAGTAGTAATATTTAGGATGCGTTAGTCATGCGTAATGTACGATCATTTGTCTTCCACAAGTCATGAGTAATGTACGATCATTTTGGGCTCTTAACATCGTTCTGGCCTTTGTGTAGGTCTAAGCCCAACCAATATTGATTTATGAGATGGGCCTAGTTTAGAGCCAGAGCAGAATGGTTCAAAATGAGAAATTCTCTACTTTCAATTCAAAATGAGTAATGATATATATTGTTATGTTGAATAAACCGAGAGATTTTTTTTCTGGGTCCGCCCCTCTACCTGCTCGTACCTAAATGTCTAAATTAGTAAGTTTCATTCTGTATATAACTTAAAATGCAGGGTTATATACTTATATTAACAGTGAACAGTGAATTTGAATGAGATTTTAATATAGGTATTTTTCGTTTGTGCACCTTGCTATTGTGGTTGGTGATAATTTAGTTACGAACTAGTGATTAGAACACGCGGAACATGTACTGCCGACAGTGATTATATAAATTAATCAAATCACATCGACTAATGTAATATTGGTATTGATAAGATTGGTGATAAGTTACTAACTAGTGATTAGAAGACTGATTAGTTTATTATGTCTCCAATCACCAATTTATTGTACACATCAATTCATATTAGAGAGAATTGGATTGGGTGCACTGGTGAACATTCTAAATATTATATTTCAAGCATGCATTATTAACGAAAGCAATGCGATTATGTCCAAGATCCTTCTATAAAAATCGAATGTCTCACATCAGACACCACGCATCTTCACGGACAAACTTCTCATTGATTCTTGGGTGGAGCAACAACCCCATCTTCTAGTATGTCTAGTTAAAATTTAGAGGATGCAACGAAACTAGTGATGGAAGGATTAACCAACTTAGTATTTTATAATACCTCAAAATGATGTGTTGGTTGGTGTTTCATTTATACATACATCATTTTATGGATGTTACGTTAATAAAAACACAACAAAAACGTAAACCTCCTACTAACTAGTATTCTCTTAAATTATCATTTTCCATCATTTCTAAACCTTAATGTGTGTACTTACAAGTTAAGTTATAAACTTAGATGATGGGCATTAGTCTAATTAATTATGATCATAATCTAAAGCATTTCATACATCTTTAATTTGAAATTAAAATAGGGACATGGATGATTAGATATTAATTTGAAAATGAGACAACATTGTTTGGTTTGTTGAGAAATGGCTGCATGGATGGAAATAAAATAAAATAAAATGAAGTTAAACTTTAACACAAAGTCGGTGAGAGATCTGAGGATTACTAAATATAATAAACACACTTTATTAGACAATACTAATAATGTTTTATCACGAGAACAATGCACATTTTTACCTGTATCTTAATTTCATGTTAAACTAAAACCAACAATGTTCTAACTATGATTAATTATAATAATGTATGTCGACTCCCTTCTGCTCCTCTATAAAAATGATGCATTAGTACTGGTAGTAAACATAATTATGGATGCAATTATTTAAGTTAATTCGTTTTAGCTTATTACCGTATTACCGACAAAAGCGCTATATCTAACCCGTGTAGTGTGGATGTAGCGTTATCGACCAGAATGCGACAATTGCCACACCCTTCTTGCTCCCACTTCTTAAATGAAACACGTACAAATTAATTAGCACCCGTGAATTCTTTTTTAATTAGGCTCTTTTATCTTTAACTGAAAACTCATTCGATTCAAGATCGCTAGTTATATTTTATCTACAATTCGATTCGATTCGATTCAATTTATTTTGATTCGATTCAAGAATTTCATTTGAAAAACGTAGCTACAAGTTTACAACATCTACCTAATTCTTCTCTCCCCTTTTTTTTTCCTTAAATACAACGAATTATATATAGTGTAAGATTTAAATTTTGGCTCGAAAATATGCATCCCTTCAACTAGCTTTAACTATTAGTGAGTTGAATGGACACTATATTGCAATCATGACAACATAGTAAACTTGCAATGGTGAATAGTTTCGAGTTTGGACTTTCATCCTCTACTTTAAGAAATATTTGTCAATTATTGTATTGTGTGTACAATTAAAGCCACAATCATGTGAAATCAATCTGTATAAGCAACATCTTACTGTTTTTCACAATAATTTTTACATAAAGATATCATTTGCCAGTGCTCATGGTATATAGGAAAGCACATTTCACTTGATTTTATTGAAATGTTATCGTATTTGAGAATTAATTAACATCTTAATGACCTGTTAATTTTCATTAGTTGATACTTATAATAAATCTTAGTTGAGTTTTCATTTCACATGAAGGGAGCTATCATATGACAAAACTCTGTCATCATATCAGTTCCCATTTGGTAAATAAGGACAAGAATTGTGATAAACAAGTGACTACGTGTTGAAAATAATTGACCAAACTTGACGGCAATTTGTCGAAGTTGTTTGGGCACACGTACCATGTAATTGAAAAATATCAGAAGAGTATTTGTTATCAAGAAAAACAAAAGCTAAAGAATAAAATTTGTGATAGGAATACAATTAATCAATCAATCATAATCATCAATTCATCAATCTATAGAGTAAATTCTAACATGAAGCTTGGGGGAGAGTTTTTGATAGTGGAATGGTTGTTAACTTGTGATGTAAAATACTTATAGTAGTCTCGAGAATATTTCTAATGATCTTTGTAATTCGGATTCAGTATTAATAAAATTCTGTCGTTCCAAAATCTATAGGGAGCAAAACTAATGAACCGATCGCATATTTCCTTATGTGTAATTGTTAAACACTGGAATGGACCACCATTATTATCGTGGGCTGTATAGAGACTACTCCTAGCTAGCCAATATCGGTACAGATGGACCGTGGTGCTGTTCAAGAAATTAAATGGGATCCGTTAGTTGCTTGCTCTGCTCCACTTGTAGTATACCTAGTTACGTACGTACAACGGTATGCATTAATATCAATAAACTCTTATTTATACTTAATTAAAACAACTACCAACGTTATTTACATAAGTTTGACTAATTTATTTTTTCGACTAATTTATGTTGTCATCCATTTTTATTTATTATTAAAAGTAAACTATACTGTGCCACCATGATGGATATGCTTTAAAAGTGGTAGAATCTAACCTTAAACCCGTTCAGGACCCGACGGGTTGATAACATATATTTTATACTGGGTCTACCAGATTCGACGTATTAATTAATGTGAATACATGTTTTAAAAATTTGTATCCTCAAACAAACCAAAATAAAATACAAAAGATATCTGGCTATTAATAGGGTTTTTTTTTCCAACAACACGTGGTGGTATATGATCACCCCACCACACACACACGAAAATTATTATTGTACAAACATATTTTTTACATGTTAGAGCTATGTTTTAACCCCTCCCCCCCTTTCCAACAGCCCCGCGGTCTTATGTGGTCACTCTACCAATGACACAAGTTATTATTGAATAAATATATTTTCACATGCTCTCCCCCCCCCAGGCTCGTTATGGATGAAGAAAGTAGAGAGAAGATCGAAGAGAGTTTTCCGTCTAGAGAGTATATGCCTCCGACCTGTTATGGAGATCAAGAAAGTAGAGATAAGATCAAAGAGAGTTTCCCCACCTAGAGAGTATCAGATATCCCCCCCCCCCTCCGGGGCCCGTTATGGATCAAAAAAGTAGAGAGAAGATTGAAGAAAGTTTCCCCGCCTAGAGAGTATCACCCACCATGGAAAATGTACTCCTCGGTCAAGAACTTCATACATTAGGGATAGCGCGCAGTTTTATGTGAAAAGTTAAAGTATTGATAGAATATAATAAAGGTGGGATAAAGTGTACTTTTAGTGGCAAAGTATGTAATTTAAGTGAAAAATTGAGATTGTTTATTATTTGTTGGGTGTGGGTAGCTCCATTTTTTGGTAATGTATGAAGTTTTATGGAACGGCTAAAAATGACAAATGTATGAAGTTCTGCGGGACGGAGTGAATAGTTTTTACTAAATCAATCATAAAATGTTGTGGTCATGTCTTGTTACAAAGATATGGAACGGGTTCGAGTATATGTCAGACCGGACCTAAACATCATTATTTCGAGCAGGGTTGAATTCGGGTTAGATAGAACTCAATCTGTTTAAAAGTAAAATAACGAAATACCACTGTAGTAAGATATAGTCCAAGATGAAAACATGCAAATCTTGTCAAGAGTCTGTCTCTAGGCCTAACTCACCACTTTTGTTATATACTCCCTCCGCCCCGAACTCAAAACTTTCCATTTTCCGTTTTGGTCCGTTCCAAACTAAACTTCTCCCTCTTTAAATAGAAAATCTATCTCCTACTTTATTGACATATTTCCTATTTTATTTACTATATCTCTCATATTTAATCACACTCTTTGAGTACTTTATTTACTCTTTTTGCTACTTTATTCATTATCTCTCCCACTTTATTCACTTTATCCTAAAACTTGTGCCCGGACCAACATGAAGTTGTGTCCAGGACGACATAGGGAGTATATGGGTTGGAGTAAGTCTTCTGAGAGACCATCTATATATAAATTATCAAGAGACTAACATATATTGTCAATAAAATCATTGATGTTATTGCCCTCATGTCCTTCTTCATTCAATAATATATCACCGCGTCTTTTTTATGGTATGACTAATGATGACGGATATGCTTTTCAAGGTTATGATCCAACCCGAACCGTTCAGTACCTGACGGGTTGATAACATGTACTTTTATATCGGGTCATGTACCCGTACCAGACCTGTTAAGTAGTACTTCCTCCGTCCCGTCTCATGTTCCCACTTTGACTTTTTCTAATCAACAGTGTCCAACTTTGACTACAAATTAATCTTAAACCGCAAATGTAAAATGTTCAATTAAATTATATTATGAAACTTTAGTCCTTAAAGTATAATAATATAATTTAATTGAACATTTTACATTTACCGTTTAATATTTATTAAATAATCAAAGTTAACAATTGATCGAAAAAAGTCAAATGGAATATGGAGACGGAGAGTAATCGATACGTTCTTAACAAACTGTACCCCTCAAACCCAAAAAAAAAACAAATGTGTACATAACGCAATTACATGGTTGGCTCCCAGCAACCCTCGGGTGGTATGTGGTCCTTCAACATAAAACTCTTTTTAAGTTCAGCTTGCCACTCGGCTACAAACGCTTTGACAATATTAAATATTTAATAAATACTCTATTTTTAAAACTCCAATATTTTATTTTTTATTATTTAATAATTTATTTAATTAATAATAATAATATTCAAATTGTTGTCTATGGATTCGTCTTGTCACAATGAATCTAATATATGCTTAAATATATTTAAGAGTTTTGTAGATAAGTTCATATAAATGTCTACAAGTATAAATTTCATTAATAAATTTATATTTATTTTAATAAATAAATGATTTATTTAATTAATTAAAATATTTTTCGGAGTTTTGTAGATAAATTCATATGAGACTTAATAAAAACTATATACTATGCGGTCAAAATACTAAAAATAAACATTGAAAGTTATAAGGTGCATTGCATTTTGAATATTAAAATGTTCCATAGTTTATTTTCAAATTTTAAATTTACACAACCGACATATCATTTAATAAATTTATATTTTATTTTAATGAATAAAATATTTATTAATAATTATATTTATAATTGGTGTCTATGGATTCGTTTCGTCGTGATGAATCTAAATATATGTTCAAAATATTTTTCAAAGTTTTACAGATAAAGTTATATAGGATTTAATAAAAACTATATATGTTGTGAACATACTAAAAATATAAATAGTGAAAGTTATAAGGTGCATTGCATTGTCAAGAATAAAATGTTTCAGGGCTTATTTTTCAAATTTAGAATTTACACAACCAATAGTTATCATTTAATAAATTGATTTTTTATTTTAATACATAAATAATTTATTTATATAATAATAATATATAAGATTGGTGTCTATGGATTCTTCTTGTCGCGATGAATCCAAATATATTTTCAAAATATTTTTCGGTGTTTTACAGATAAAGTTATATGTGATTTAATAAAAACTATGTATACAGTTAACATAAAATTGTATACTTGTAGATTATTATTTTCTTTTTACTTTAATTTTTGAATGAAACTCCATAAAATTCAAAGAGACATGCAACATCCTATTTTGTCAATGTGGCATGTATCTTTGATCACATAGGTCACGAATTTTATTATATATTTAGATTGTAACGATCGCATACCACAATCGATCGAGATCTGATTACTTTGGCTCGGTGCAGTTATTCATTAACTATTCGTCGGGTGATATGTTGGTCACACTGTACCAACACATATAATTTTCTGTGTAGTTTGTCTCACCCTCATGCGCGCACAACTTTCCAGAGTGGGTAACCACCCATTCTAAGACTGCACAAATCAAACATGCTCGACTTTGATGTTATTGTGAATGAAATTTCAAAAAAGAAATGTGCACTTTACTGATATAAGTAACGTTTTCAATCCTATTAAATTTTATGAAACTTCAGGACATTACTTAAGTACTTTACTTTTAACTTTTCAACTTAATGGTCACACCCTTATATATCGTATGTGTAACTAGTCTAACTCATTGATCACTATACAATCGAAAATCCGACCCTTCAAATGGATGCGGACACTCATAAACTGTTCCTCAAGAGTAGTTTTCCAAAAAAATAAAATAAAAAAGTAGTATATTCACATCACATGCATTGTCCATGTACGTACGTTTAATTTTAAGAAGTGGTGTTGGTAGAGCGACAATAGTTGGTGTGAATGTAAAGTTGATGCTATGATGTGAAATGCGATATTAATTAGTAATTAGGACTAAGCCTGTTTTTTCAATTTGAAATTCTTGAATTGAATTGAATCGAATCGAACTAAATCAAACGTGAAAGCAATGGCCAAATCAAAGCGAATCAAGAAATTACATTTGTCTCATTTTTAATAATAATGAATACTACATCCTATCCATTAATAAATTAAAGGAGACTTTTTTACGGGCGTTGATCAGATTACTCACAAATTACACGAAAAGAATATAATAAAATTATATTATAAAAATAAATTAAGTATATTTGACTAACATAACTTTGTTTTATACTTTTTTTGCGCGTAATTTGCAAGTAATTTACGATTTAAGTTCGAGAAAAAAATTCTCCTTAGAAAAATCGATTGTTAGTGGTTTAATTTTACCTCGAAAAATCAGAATTTTACCTCCAAAACTCCAACCCTAAGGAAAACATTAGTTTTAGTTTACCTCCAAAAATTCACAATTTTACCTCCAAAAAATTACAATTTTACCTACAATTAGTTAGAGATGTACGTACAAAGTATGTGAACCAGTTTGAATGGTACTCTCAGGTTCCTGTAGTTTCTTATTTTAACTCAACTTTTACGGTAGAAAAGAAGGGTAATACGAATCGTAACTATACTTTTTATTTCATTGATCTACTAAAAGTCGTGTTAAAAAGAAAGAAAGAAAAAGGTTGAAAATATCTCAATTGGATAAATTTTCTTATTTTCCTCGTACAAAAGATGGGTTGTGTAAATAAATGATAAAATATTAATAATAATAATAATAATAATAATAATTTAATGAACTTAAGAGATTTGAATCAAGAAAATTTGAATCAAGAGAATCGAATGAATCGAATCGAATGAGTTTTCAGTTGAAAATAACCGAGCCTAATTTTAAGAAATGAGTACAATTTTAATGCGTGAATCATGGATTCATGTCTCGCTTACGTCTTCTGTAGTACAAATGCAGTATTCTTGCACCGAATGTGGTCCAAATATAATCACACCATTAGCTAGCTATAGTTAATTAAGGATAGTATTAGTATCCAATCTTTGGCGGAAACAATTTTTACTTATTCAAAGGCCATATTTTTATTCTAATTAATTAATTAATTAATTTAATGAATTAGCCAGCATTTAGATATAGTGAGTCACAATAAATTAGTATAGGATTGATTCAGATCAAACATATTAAATTATACTAGTATGTAGTTCTTATAATGGATGTTAGAAGCTAAAGTGAACTTGCTTTCTTTTTTAATGCATTGCATTATGAATCCATTTTAACTCTCTTAATTTTTGGGCCTCAAAATCACCCTTCCCTAAATTGTCCGATGTACTCGTCGAATATTGTTCGGATCAACCAATCACATCCCGTGTAAGTTTGTGGTTGGTTCAATATCATTACCATTTGTAACATCTGACCCTTTGTGAATCGATGTCCGATCTTATTATCTGGCACGGTGATTCATAAGTTTATCTTAGGTGATATACTGACTTTACAAATCAACACATGTACTTCAGGCACACTTTATACCACTCATTCCCACATTAGGAAACTTTATGATGGTTCAATCTCCTAAGTTACGGTCTCTAGCTATACTAGACATAGATGACCTATGTTATCATGATCATTTATATTGTTAATAAAATCCATTTTTTTTGTAATATGATAAAACCAATGCTGAGAACATATACATTTAACAATAGTATAATTTCGTAACAACCAACATATTTCTCTCTCACGAGACTTAATCACATGAGATTGCATAAACCAGTCACACTTGAATTTAAAGTTATTATGAATATGATCCCAAAAACAAATACATTCATTTTCTAAGAAGAAATAAATACATTGATTACTTAGTGGTATAATAAATTGTCTCAACTATAATTAGAAAAACAGAGGAATATTGTGCAAATACATTAATTGATTTATAGTAATTATTATATTATAATTGGGCCGAAATTGATGTGGTGTGGAATTTAAAAAGGTTGTAAGGGTTTTTTATTATATCAAAGCGTCGTATTTCTAAATTTTCATATGGCCCTCCAGGAATTCCATCTAAGGCCTGTTGAAGAATTTTTACGGATTCTACCATTTCACCCATTCTTACTAAATAACGAGCTAGTTTTAGGAGGTTTGCAGTGTCAGAGGGATTCATTCATTCCCTTTTTAAGCGACACCTAAACGTCCATACATACACTTTCCATCTCTCCACTACTATCTTCTTCCCTCCTCTCCAGTTCTCCTCTGTAAATAAAAACCAAATTACATTGCACAAACCAAATCATAATTCTTCCATTGCATTGTTACTGGTCAAGTGGTAAGCATCTTTACCTTCTTCAGCTTCATTATGCGTGTTTAATTTGCATCTGCTCGTGCTTGTTTCATCGATTGATTGATTCACTGTCCGTTACATTTGGATGACGTCAATCACCGAGTGATTTATGGCTTTTTAAACTTCTCATCATTCTATTCTGTATTTCTGTTCACCTCTTGCTTTTTTGTTTTTTCCTTCTCACACTTTCCGTCTGCTCAGTGAGGTACTTCTCGTGTTTGATTCAAGTCCTCAGTGAATGAATCTGCAAGCAAATTGCACTTTCTGATCACTGACAGTATACAGTTTCAAATGTTTGAGTATAGACTTTTGTTGTGGTAAATGTGAATGATGATCGAAGCTTGTTGACGACGATTGATTGATTGTCAGTACTTAGAATGAATGAGTCATCAAGCTTCATTTCGATAATTGCAGTTTCTGATTAGTGATTGTATTAGATTTCTAATTGTTTGAGTGATGTATTTTGTTGTGGTTAGTGTGAATGATGATCGAAGCTGCTTGTTGAAGACGATTGATTGTCAGTACTTGCATAAGAATGATATATATTTAATGAAGAAACGAAGCCAGCTAAGATCGATTTAGTAGAATAAAGTGCCATGAGATTTTATTTTATACTGTGTTTGTTGGATTATGTAAATGTCACAGTCGTGCTATATTTTTATATTGTCTTTGCTGGGCAATCGTTTTCTTCATCCTCACTGGCATTTTTGAGAATCATCTGTAATCTTAATGATTTTTGTAATATATGATTGGAATTTGTTTTCATGGTCTCGTGTGTTTACATCCACCTCTCCAGTATGGGGACACGCGGATTCTGGTTATTTGTCTTTGTTGGTTTAATTAGAACCTTTCTCTCAACTAGGAATAAGAAGAAAATGCTACAATTGTTCATGGCTGAGAAAAGTTAAACAAGGTCACAATTATTGAAGCCAATTGCAATTTTGCTAATTGTCCATCTAATCTACTTCTACAGGTTCCTATGTGTGCTGGCTGTAAATTAAGAGGAGTTGAATTTGAATTTGTAGGTATAGTGGAGATGAACGAGTAGAACTACAGTCGAGTGGAGTTTCTTTCAACAGGTAAATCGACTACAATTAAGTAGTATTAGCAGCAGCAGCAGTAGTGATAGTTCTGTTTCTTTTATTAATGATATGCAAAAATTCCACTGTTGCAAAGTTATTAATTGCATTAATGAAGTACTATTATTTCCAACATAGAAGTAGTCAGTAGGACCTGTTTATTAATACCGAGCAAGTGAACATGCATACTGTTCATGAAAGCTTGCCAGAAATTATTGGGAAGAATCTTGGGGTGTACGTGCCACAGAACGCACACTATACCAATTGTATACCAGAAAACAATTACCAAATACCTTCATACTGAATTCTGTAGTACAAACTTCCACTTCATTGTTACTGATAGCATAATAATTTGGGCCGTATGCGCGTTTTTTGAATGGTTGTTTGATCGCCTGATCTTCCTTTACTAGTTCCCAGAACTGTTGGACGTCACAGTATTTTGAGGTTTAAATGGGCTTCTGATGTTTGATTTCAATCCTCAGTGTTTTTTAAATTACCCTGTGTATGAACGTATAAAAGGACTAGTTCGTCTGGATTCACTGTTTGTTTTCTAGTCCAAACATAGCTGAACACAAATTCTAATCCTGTCAAAACATTTTGCTTTATAAAAGCCTGTTGAAGGTAGCGGTGATTGTCGGTAGGTGCACCTGGACGATCGTTAAGCCCATATAAGAGCAGTTTTGTACAATAAAGTTGGTTTTACAATTTTTGGCGATTGTTGATACAGGAACTATACTTGTGCTATATGCTTCAGTTCTCTTACCCTTTGCTAGTCTATCTCCTTCACTACCTCAGTAGCATTTTTCGGATCATCTAGCATATTGCATTCCATAGAAAAACATGATGACTCATGCGAATGCAGATTTGATGGGCTCTTTCCTGGTGATTTTATATCTCCACCTTTCCAATTAAGCCTTTGGTACTGATAAACTGACAAAAAGTTGATTATTTATGTAATCTTCTACTGGAGAATTTGACCTTGATGACTGTCTCATGTTTTTATATCACCTTTTCATTTATGCCTTTAGTCGTACGTTGATAATATGGAATGAAAAATTGATAACTTTTGTAATCTTCTGTTAGACTTTTGACTTGGTATATTTTTATCCACATTTCCATTTATGACTTTGGTACTATTTTGATAATCTAGATGGAAAAATAAATGACATTTGCAATTTTCTATTGGAGACTTGATGATCATCTCATGTTTCTATATCGACCTCTGCAATTATGCCTTTGTTACTAATTTGATGATCTGGAGTCTGGACGCAGAGATTCATGTTATATGTTTTTATTCCTGTACAAGCTTACTCAATGGTAATGAGATAAATGCTAAAATTGGTGATTGTTATGTTAAGATGCTTTAAATTGGTGATTCCACCTTTTTGGTGAACAGAGTCTTTACTTTCTAGTCATTTATGTATAAAGCTTCTGCTGAACCATATTATCTCTGCTAGTCCTGAAGAGACCGAGGCCATATTTGACTTCATATGCATCAAAGCAGAACAATTTTCCCCTGCCTTCTGAAATTATAGCTCATTGCGGTTAAGGCGGGTATGGTCTTTGATCAGATACATGTCAAATTCAATTTCTATGCCTTTCGGTCTGTCTAATTTCCTGTTAGAGGAGTACATAAAGCTCCAATGATGCCTAAACCTAACTCAATTGGTTAGGTTGAGGTTCCATGACACTAAAAGTCATGGGTTCAATTCCCACAGATGCGGCTTTAATTCTAGTCTACGGGTGGCTTTGTATGAACTGATCCAATCATTATGTGTATGATGATTGTTATATCGATTTTCTATTAAAAAAGTTCTTGACAGCATTAATATTTTTTTAATAATGTAATATATTATTCGTAATGACAATTTTCAAATCGTAAAAGCAAATATGTTATGTGTTTGGACTGGCAATATAAAATGACAGTGCGTATGTTTTGGTTTCCATTATCGTTCATGATAATTGGTTTCATTTTCTATGGTCTACTCTGTATTGACAGATTGCAATGGATAAAAGGAGTTGGCCGTGGAAGAAAAAGTCATCTGATAAGCAAGCGGCGGAGAAAGGATCTGCTTCAGACCCTCTTACTCCTGTTACAGAAATAGGCGCTGACAAGGTTTGTTACCAAAACACTGCTCTTGAGATACTGTCTTTGCCCAATGACACTTTTCTGTATTAACTCTGGTCCAGGGGCCTGATGATTTTAATAAAACATTCTTTTACCCAATTCCATGGCTAAGTACCGAGTTGTTTTGAGTATTGAATAAATTTTCTTAGGATAAGTTCAAATTTGCCCGCTAAGGAAGTTTAGGGCTCTAGACTTGGCGATTTAAAGTGTGTTCGTCTTTTACCTCTCCTATTTATTTTGTTTGATTGGTCCTATGAGAGCTCCGCAGCGTTGTGAGGTATATTGGGGTAACTTATGAGAAGCTGAATACTGGACTTGGGGTTAACCAACCAAATAAGCAGTATTGCTCATGTTTCTATACTACAGTTTCATTCAGTACTGATTTTAGAGTTTCTAAAGAATTCCATAGCATTTTCTCAATTTTTGGTCAACTTCGTAATTTCCAAAGGGTGTTAGCTACCGGTTTAAAAGATTGAAGTCCAAGATTCCAGTCCTCTTTTATTACCACGAGAAGTTTGCACTTTTCTATCATCAACAATTCTTATTGATCCTTGAACGAAATTTACTTAAGTTGTTCGTACAAATTTTAATAGTCTTCAGACTAATATTCATAGACTAGGATTTAGATTTTCACCTTACCATATATTGTGTTACTTTTTGAAACAGGAAAAAGAGGATAAGAACAGGAAACCAAAGTATGTTCAAGTTCCAGTAGAATCTTATACTCATTTAACTGGGTTGGAGGATCATGTAAAGGCCTGTGAAGAACATGCAAAGTTATTAGAGGAGGATGTAAACGAATTGAATGAAAAGTTATCGGAAGCCCATTCTGAATTGACTAACAAAGAAATATTGGTGAAACAACATGCAAAAGTTGCTGAAGAAGCTGTCTCAGGTTGTTTCCACTTGTTTCTCACATGTCTCTTTCTTCATGAGGATAGAATATACAAGTAAAACTTTACTTATCAAAACTCACTGCACAGGTTGGGAAAAGGCTGAGGCAGAAGCTGCAGCATTGAAAAATAATCTGGAATCTGTGATGCTGCTAAAGCATACTGCTGAAGATAGAGCATCCCATTTGGATGGTGCTCTTAAAGAATGCATGCGGCAAATACGGAATTTGAAGGAAGAGCATGACAAGAAATTGCATGAATTAGTGGTGACTAAAACAAAGCAGTTCGACAAGATGAAGCTCGAGCTTGAAGCAAAAATTGCCGATTTGGACCGAGAATTGCTGACTTCTGCTGCTGAAAATACCGCACTCTCAAGATCTTTAAACGAACGTTCTAACATGTTGATCAAACTAAGTGAGGAGAAATCACAAGCTGAAGCTGAGATAGAAATTCTGAAGAGCAACATTCAGTCCTGTGATAAAGAAGTAAATTCACTCAAGTATGAACTTCATATTGCTTGGAAAGAGGCGGATATTCGCAACGAGGAAAAGAACATGAGCATGCGGTCTGCAGAAGCAGCAAATAAGCAGCAGCTTGAAGGAGTAAAGAAAATTGCTAAACTTGAAGCAGAATGTCAAAGATTACGAGGTCTCGTTAAGAAGAAATTGCCTGGTCCTGCTGCACTAGCGCAGATGAAGCTAGAAGTTGGAAATTTGGGACATGATTATGGGGAATCTCATTTAAGAAGGTCTCCAGGTACTTCTCCGCATCTGTCCCAACTGCCTGACCTTTTACTTGAGAATGCACAGAAGTGTTTGAAAGAGAATGAGGTGCTTACGGAGCGCTTATTCGAAGCAGAGGAGGAAATGAGAATGTTGAAAGAAGCACTGGCAATGCGAAACAGTGAATTGCAAGCATCGAGGAGTATATATGCACAGACAGCCAGCAAGGTTCAAAGTTTAGAAGCACAGTTGCAATCCCACGGAGACCAGAAACATTTATCTAGTGGGAAAGGTAGTAATCCGCCAAGTTTCACCAGCCTGACTGAAGGAAATGACGATAATTTAAGCTGCACTGGCTCATGCACTACTGGATTGATGTCTGAATTCAAGAAAGCAAATAATATTGGGAGTCCGCACAAGTCTGAGAACAGTCACCAGGAACTTATGGATGACTTCCTAGAGATGGAGAAGTTAGCATATGAATCAAATGGAGTGAATGACACTGTTTCAAGTTCAGGATCTGAACAAGTGAAGATTGAGCAGTCACCTGAAGTCATTATGAGCACAGAAGTCGAACTTCGGGTGGAAAATTGTCCAGCACTTCAAGAGTCCTCTAACGAAGACACAAGTGTCTCAAATCCTCGAAAAGAAGCAGAACAATTTATCTTTAAAAAACTTCGATCAGAAGTATCGAAGGCACTTGATTCAATGGATAAAGAGAAAGACATGGAGAAAGTATTAGCCGATATTCAACATATCATGCATGATATTTTGGAGCTCCAGCTGGTGAATGGAGTTGTTGAGGCAGCCCAATCACCTGGATCAAGAGATAATAGCTTGTCTATTACAGCAACAAAAACCACCGATGAAGAATTAAAACATGCCATTTCTCAGATTAGTGGCTTTTTAATGAATCTGGGAACAGAAATAAAGTGTGTCCCAGCAAGATCTCTGGATGAGGATGGACTAGATTCTAAAGTAAGCACGCTGTGCGCAAAATACAGTGATGCTATGAACAGAGAGATTGATCTTATTGGTTTTGTTCTTGACATTTCTCACGTTTTAACTGAAGCAAGTGAGCTGCAGTTTAATGTGCTGGGATTTAAAAATTCTGAAGCGGAACCTGGTAGTTCTGATTGTATAGACAAGATAGCACTCCCTCAGAACAAGGCTGTCACTGATTCATCAAGAGAGCTCTATCCAGATGGTTGCTCCAACTTTTCTGATTCTGCGTCAGATCCTGATGTCCCAAATGATGGGAATCTTGTTCCAATCTCTGATTCTGGTGCCGCATCGTGGAAATGTTCACTGGAGGAGTTTGAGCAGTTGAAAATGGACAAAGATAACCTAACAGCTGAACTTGTTAGATGTACAGAAAACTTTGAGAGCACCAAGGTTCAGTTACTTGAAACTGAGCTGCTTCTTGCTGAGGTTAAGTCCCAATTGACGTCTGCTCAAAAGTCCAACAGCTTGGCAGAGACACAACTCAAATGTATGGCAGAATCCTATGAAACACTTGATGCACGGTCAGAGAAGTTACAGGCTGAAGTACATTCTCTGGAAGCGAAAATAGAAAGTTTGGAGAATGAGCTTCAGGAGGAGAGAAAGAATTACCAAGACGCGCTTATGAGATGCAGAGATCTTCAAGAGCAGCTGCAAAGGTAGTTCTAACTAGTCCCTGTTTTATATATAACTATAACGATACTCCCTCCAATTTGTTCAGCTGGTAGATAATATAATCTGTTCCTATGCATGTCAGAACCTAGGTTTATCGAACAAGTTTATAAATACATGTCATATAATGTGATAGTCTGATTTTCTTCACTCGAGATGTTCCCTATGCAATGAGGCTATCTGTTCCCAGCTTCTTACCAAGTTTAAACTTACATTGCAGGATTGAAAGTTGCACGGCAGCTGATAATGATGATGACAAGGCTAAACAGGTTAGTTAAAAGCTTGACATATTTTACTCCTCAGATACAATTATCCTAGTTGTGCTCGTGCAGTACAATTTTCCTGGTGCAAGCCAGATTTTGACTAATTCCGATGCAGTATTGTAATCGTGGTCTCATGCAGTATCAGGCCTTGTACCCTGATATGTTGATTTTAAATTTTGATCTTGATATGTTATGGTGTTCAATAGCTCCTAACTGAATTTTTATATTGTTGATCATCACAAAATTAAACTACATATCATAGGAAAAAGATTTGGCAGCTGCTGCAGAAAGGCTGGCAGAGTGTCAAGAGACAATCTTTCTTCTGGGCAAGCAATTAAACTCCCTGCGTCCGCAGTCAAATGTCCCCAGCTTGCCGAATAGGACCCGCAGTACCAGAAGGTACTCCGGCGAAGAACCGACTATGAATGGCATGCATTTACAAGATGCTGTTCCATCCCAAACATACATGGCAAAGTCCATCAGTTTGCATGAAGCAGAGGTCAGGCCCTTCTTGGATCTACTGGAGGCCCCGTTCAGTCCATCTGACTCTGAATTGAGCAACCATCACAAATCACCAGTCCATCCGAAGTATACAAAGCATCTGCCGACAATGTCAGGGTCGTCCTCTGGTTCATCTTCTCCAACTCAAGAGAGACATGCCCGCGGGTTTAGCCGATTCTTTTCTTCGAAAGGAAAGAATGGCTTGTAACTATATGAGTTCATCCTGCCTATGATTGGTAAAAGATCTTGCTTAAGGGTAACATATATGTTGTTCTGTAGATAAAGATGAAAAGTCTTTCTTCAACTAAATACATGTAATTGTATCCGGTGTTCAGAGGTTCTAATTAATAATGGTCTTCTTAATCATGTCCTGTAATTCTTGAGGCTTTCAAATAAAGACTGATGCATGGCTAGTTTTTAAGATTACATCAATCAACAGGTAAAGAAACTGTCGGTATTTTATCTTGAAGTAAAAAACACAGAATCACACAATTGGTATCGAGGCTAGTATGAACTATGAAGTATTACTTCCTCCATCCCGTCACGAACATGATTTAATTTCATGGTAATTTTGTAAAATAGTGCCCATGGGATTGGACAAATTAATCTTGGAAGGAAATATTGTTACTTTATGGTAGAACTTGAATATGTTTAATACTTCCTCCGTCTCAGTTTTATTTACCCGTTTGACTTTTTCTGGTCAACATCGTTCAACTTTGAGCTTCATTTACTCACATATAATACTTTTAATGGATTTTTGAAAAATATATAATGAAAATTTAAAATGTAATATTTAAGAATATGAATTTTTAAATTTTTTTACCAACATTATCTATGAGTAATTTGCAGACGAACTTTGTAAGCGTTGACCAGAAAAAGTCAAACGGATAAATGAAACTGGGACGGAGGGAGTATTGTGGAGTAGCTGAAAGAAGAATTGTCAAAATGGAAATAGAAAGTTTTGCTCCAGATACTAAGTGAAAAGTTTGTGTTAGCTAGCCACGAATAAATAAATCTTAATCAATAGAGTAGTTTAGTTTATTCTCGACAATTGGATGTGGTTTGCTATTATTGGGTTAGTGCTTTATCCAGAACAAGTTCAGGAGTTCAATTAATTAAAAATGTGTATTTTATCCGTATATGTCCAAATAATTCTATACATGTTGTTCCAATAATCCTATACATATTTCCCATAATAATCCTAGATAATTAATTAGCTGTCTCGTATATGGATCAGATAGGATCTTAATAAAGTGGTTAGGCACATAATGGCATGAGATATGATTTGAGTTGCAACACAACTTGATAAATTAAGAACAAGTCTTAGGAATGGTAGAATAGACATGATAATGTGAGTGCAGGATCGGTTGATCATGCTGCACAATAATATTCTGACTTATAGTGTGCAGCAAGAGGTATAAGAGTCAACTTCGAGTTTTAGTTTTGTGGTGGAGAAACGAATTGGTGTCGAGATCACATAAAATTCACTTTAACGTTGTCCATACAGTCGTTGTCCGAACAGTGAACATTTAAGCCGAGAAAATTAGTAGAACTTTAAATCCGCCAAACATACAAAGATAATGCTCATAGGTCTCAAATTTAGCTCTTCCCAAGTTGACTAAGAAGTCAGATGCTCCAAGGTTCAAGTTAAGTAAATTAGGGGCACAAGTCAAAGACTTGAATGAATCTGAAGGGGCCACTTTCCCTTAATACTTGAATGGAATATGGGACGATAGATTCACTTGTAGCACTAGTTATCTTCATAGCCAACTATTAATTCCATTGACAAAAGTGAAAACACAAAAAGATAATGTAGAGAAAAAAAAAAGGTCAATACAATAGTGATCTTAAAGAAAATATTCAGGGATCTTCTTCTTCCCATGTTGCAACTCCGTCTCAATATCAACTTTTCGTGTTAACTTTTTCTAACCAATAATTTCAGTTATAACGTTTTACTCTTAAACTGTAAAAATAAATGATTTAATGAAAATTTAAGAAGTAATATTATAATATAATTTCGTTAAATATTTAACGATTATCTAGAATTGTGTAATTCGATGTTAAGATTGATAATGATAGAAAAAGGTTAACACGGGAAGTTGAGATCGGAGTGGAGGAGTATATATATTCTCCGTTGTTATATGCATGTCACATCTCATACTTTTAACACTAGTGTATGGGCGTCTCACCGGTAGACTTTGTGACAAAGATAATTCATGTGTCTCAATGCACTTCCAATTGTATAGCTAGATTTTGTAATAATTTCATGTTATATTCACCGTTTTTGTGAATAAGATTTTGTTTGACTCTTGATACAATTATTGGATTAAGTGGGAAGACTAGACTAAGGTAGGTTTGTTGACTTAATCACAACCATGATATGTGGAATGGGAACTGGATAAGTGTTTGTAAAGAGTCTTAGGTTTATGGTGTTATGTATCGTAACAATGATTTACATTTAGAACATATATAAAAGTAGCCATAATATCATAGTTGACTTAGAGCATACCTTGTGCACGATTGTAACTTCTTGAACTTGTTCTCGTTTCGTAATATATATTTGGCTTATACAAAAAAAAATATATATATCATAGTTGACTTGTGATAATAACTTTTTCTTCCGAGCCAATTTTTCCCTAATACTTGAACTTGTTTAACAAATAAACGGGAATACGATCTCATATTGGAAATGGATTATCATCCACTTATAATTCCATATTAAGGAGTGAGGTTATGTACGTGAATCAAACAAAACTACATTATTAGAATATTTTTGTTTATTTAATAATGTAGTTTTGTCTGATTAATAAATAAACAGTAGTATTATATATTCGCTCATACACGCAATGAGGACCGGACCAATTAAGTGCAAGTTTACCTAGCTAGCAATAGAGACCCATTTAACTTTAACTTAACCCCCAAAGTCCAAGTGCATATGTCATTTGCGGTCTATCGATCACACTCCATATATGCTACGAGTAAAATTATGTACACGTATACTAGACACAAACACATGTGGTCCCACTTAATAATGTGTTTAGTAAGTGCATAAGTGCATATTGATCTTGTCTCTAGATCTACTGTCATTTGTCAAGATATACAACTCATACTTAAACAACTACATGTACATGTCTCCCTTTGAATGTGTTAAATTCAACTTGAAAAATACAAAGGCTCAAAATTAAAACTAATTTCCTTCTAGGGATACCTCAACGAGCCAGTCGTCACAACTTAGGACTACCCTCGGATTCCAAAACCTGCTTTGGGTGTATTAAACATGATCAAATTTGAAGAGAGAAGCCGCATATATAACAACAAGAAATTAAGATTTGCAGATAGCTAGCTAGCTATTCATGAATAGCTGAAATTTGGAAATTTTCAAACATAATTTTGTTGCATTGGTGTGCTGTATGACATGTGATGAACAAGTAGCTAGAAGAAACTAACAGACACCGTTCCTGTCGATTATTACTTCTATTCAGGACAAGCGCCAAATAGTAGTTGTAGATACTAGATAGATATAAGGATTGACTAATTCTAAATCAAAATATTTTTCGATCCTCTTTAGAGTTTGAGCCCCTCTAAAAGACGGTCCCAGTAGACTTGCGAGCTATGATCGTTTCGGGAGCTAGCGAGCGGAGTCCACCCCGGCTCATAGATCCCCGACCACAAATGTTTTATGAATATGAAATTTATCAAAATATCCTCCTATGTATATGACCTCTCAATACAATATGGGCAATAAGAAAAAAAATTATATATATAAATGCATCCAACAACTTTTACAACTAAAAATTTATCACTACCCTTGTTTTTCACACTTAAATATTCATCACCTAACACCTTCTATTTTTCAAGACAAACAGTATGATGTGTATAATATCAATGATATAAAAACAAAAATTATTTTTCGTTAGTATTTATTAGTGCTAATATAAACAAAACAAAATAGTAGTAGTGAAATGGACATATGCTACACATATATGCAAATTAATAATTGAGTTTGAAACTGATGAAAGTTAATTATACTCTGTTGAAAAAAGGAATTTTAGGAGAAGAACCATTTGTATATAAACAAGGCAAGCTATCATTATCAATATTGCTCTACCACATTTCATAATTTACCCGTACTTTATTTAATATATATGTTCTTATCATTATTTTTTATTAATTTAGTGGTCCATTTATCATTAATGGGTTTTCAACCCTTGTATGTCAGATCACTATCATGCCAATGATATCAAATCTAGTACTGCTAGTAATACAAGTTCAAGAGAAAAATTGAAGTAGATGAAGAAGAAAATAAAGTTACGTAACATTACTACTAGCCAATACACCAAAAAAAGTGTACGTTGGTAAATTCAAGATTCTCATGAAAATCATATATGACATTAAGTGTATGACACACTCAATTTAATTATGCTTATATTTATAATTTTACTATTATTTACGAAAATTAAGTCTCTATTAAATTTTTACATAACGGCAAACGTAATGTACAGTTTCACTTATGGTGGTTTATATATAATATATTTCTTGGTTATAGAGGTATGATACTACATGGATTTGTATAGAATTCACATTTGGAATCGACTATTACAAGATTTTTAAGTAATATATATAAAGTTAATATATTTTGTATCGTATCATTGTAGGTATAAGTTTCTAACTTTAACGACCCTATAGATTAATGAAAGTAAACAATTGAGCTGAAGTAACTTCATGAATCATGCTAACAAAGGTCGTTATCATTCTTCACTTTCAACTCGAGTTTGAGTGATTCTTTTATTAATATAAAAGATTAAAGAATCGGTAATTAAAAAACCAAATTGAGACAAAATCGGAAATTGCTCACGCGCTCCTTCTTTGGTTATATCATAACTTTGAATTAAAAAAGCATTTTCCCCCTAAAACAAAAATCAAGTTGCAAATCGTACAACAGTAAAACTTTAGGGGTAGATTTTTTTATTTTTTTTTTGCGGTTAATTTAAAAAATAATAAATGAGCTAAAAAGGAAGACAATGGTTGAAAATGCAGGTGATCAAGCAGTCCCCAAAGGTAATATAATCACACTCACAGGGCATAGGTGCAATTAACCATAATTGCATAATTACAACCACCGTGAGGAAAAATTGAAAAACTACCCCTAACATTTACTATACATACATGCAACAATACCCATCCAAATCATCTCACACCATCACGGGTGAATTAATTCCATACCAAGTCAGCCAACCTACGTAAAAACTAAAACTCCATCCCCTCAAGGGACAGTTAAAAAAAAAAATTACAGCGGGCTACTAATAATTCCATCAAAGTCAAGACCCTCAACCGCAAATTACAATTGCGACGTTAGAGACTCGAAAACCTCTTCATCACACGGAATGGTAAGTCCCATGTCATGATCGAACCCGAACTCTTCCTCGGCTCGCCGCAGAAGGTTCTGGAACTCTGGCATGCTAAGGATCGAAATCGGGACGATGTATCGTGTTCGGTTCGCTCCTACGTAGACAACGAAATGACCTTTCGGTACGTCTAGGGGCAGTCCTTGCTCTTCGTCATTGTAACCTTGGCGCTTGCCTAAGCTCGAACATCTTTTCATTATGTGCTTGATCATCGCCTTTTGTGACATCTTGTTTGATTTTCTAATTGCCATTTTTTGTGACTCTTTTGCTTGTTTGAAATTGGAAAGAGCAAGAAAGGAAGGAGGTTTTTTGTGATGTAATGAGATGAGAGAAAAATTGAAGTGTATGTAGTATTTATACAAGAGTGGGACACAGTTAGGAGGTTGATTAATTAAATGTTAATTAGGGATTAGTTAAGTAGTTTAATTAGAAAAACAAAGGGCATGTGGGGTTGTGGGGACATGGAAGAGACCACGGGTGTTTTTGGGTAGTGTGTAATTAAGTGCAACTAAGACAAAGCCATTGGGGTTACAAATTAATGTTGCCTTTTGTTTAGACCAAAAGGGTCCATCTTTTTTGGTTTTAACTTTTTCATGCAGTAAAATAATACACGACCACTAATCGATTGAGATTCGAGCACACTTGTACCGATACGGTTAGTAATGGACTACTCGCCGGAAGATACGTTGATCCCACATACCAAACTATATTTTTTACCGTCCCACTCTGTCATCATTCGTTCATGCACCGGGAGATTTTTTGTTTAGTGGATCGCCTTTTTTTAAGAATGCAACATAGTTAAGCGTACGAAGTGCTCTAGACCAGTTTGTATGACTATAATTTAAATTTCAAATCCGACATATATGAAACTTTGGAGTGTTGGAAAGGAGGATTATTTAAAGTTTTACTGATTTCTCCTGGTTTTGCTGTCTGGATATGAAACTTCATTGCAATTTACAGTGTTGTCAAGTTCGTTGGTTTTTGTCAGAAACCAGCCGTATCTGTCTAGAGATCAATATGTACGGAAGGACATGGTAATGTTTAAAACTCCAAGATTGATGAGGAATTAGGAGTAACAATTACTTTGTTTTACGTGTGACTTGCTTGGATACTTCCTTGTTTGGTTACCTTATGAATTAATTAGTGTTAGTGTATCTTAGTTTATGATTCCCTAAAGTTCAGCTGGTGTTGCTAAATTTTAATATTGATCAAGTTTAACAAACACAACCATGGAATCTAAATTAAAATAACACATGAATCTGATCAGTCCTTTAATGTCGTTATTTCTTAAGAAATATTTTTGTTTCGATCTTGAAATTCTTAACAGACTGATAATGCTCTGTTGCATGTATTACGCCACGTACATAATATTACTTCTACAACCAACATCTATTACAACCAACATCTATGATGGATCAACTTGATCCAGCCGGCCACTATGGATTGGATCTATGATGGATCTCTACGAATTTGCATAGGAGAAGATTCGCCAAATATAGCTCTGGATCCGATCCAATTCATATAGATTTTGTCGATTAAGATAGCCTTACTTCAAGCCAATCAAATGAAAACGTTTGTACCATTTTTCTTTTTCTTCTTATTTTCCTACTTTTGTTTGTGTTTCCACGTGAATATCATCCTAAGTCGGGATAGTTAGTCTTAACACCAACGATACCTGAAAATGCAAGGAAATAAAAAAGACAGATTCTTTTTTGCTAGTTTGCCTTGGAAAAATCGGTTAGTGGTTCAACTTAGGTGCTAAAGACTCAGAGCTCATTAGAAAAGGTAATTGAGATGTATAAAATGGCTTGCCTTGGAAGGAGTGAATACGACCTATTAATATAAAATATTAACCAGGGGACCAATCTCCACAAAATTTGAGATCGTGTCCTTTGATGACACGTGTCCAATACGGACGAGCCTGAAGAGTCACTGATGGGCCTTGAGAGTTTGGACTCGGACTGACCCGAAAAGAAAGTTGTCGGGGTCGTAAATGACCCCAAAGATACTTTAGTGAAGATGTCAGGTGGCAGGCTCAAAATGAACTTGGGCTCGGACACACGTGCATTACGAGGCTCAACACCAAAATCAGGATTGTTAGGTTCGATGATTAATTTCGTCGTTCAATCAGTTTGACTCGGGCCTGATGAATTAGGTAGAACTTAATTCATATTCAACTGTTTATATTGGTAATTCGTAGAAGGAAAGATTCTTACACTTCACATGTCTAGCAAATGGAATAATTGATATGTCTGCAGTATTATAGTTTTATAACGGAGCATGTCCACATCCAACAAAAGTACTTGTAACTCAATTATAATAAATAAACTAGATTAAGGTTGTTTGGACCCATGCAAAACCTGTAACGTTAACCATGGTCCATTGATAACTCAATAAGTACTTTTAGGCTCTCCTCTGGGATAGCTATATATGGGAGTGGGACATACCTATTCCAAGATTTATTTTTTTAAAAAAGATATGTACATTTGAATATTATCAGATACGTCGCGTAAACACAACTTGCACAACGTAACATTACCATTGAATATTATATGCTGGTCTTTTACCATACATTCAATTTGGTCACGCCTCCATGACTCATTCACAAAATCATCAGATATCCCATCTCTCTGGAGCAATGACCCCTAAAAACTTAGATTTAATGACGATGAAGTTACAACAAAAGACCAATAGATCGTTGAGGTTACTACATAAAACAATGAGGAGATAATTGAGGTGATCACAAAAAAGTATGATGAGACTGTTGAGGAGTCGAAGGAAATGGATGAGGATGTTGTTGAGGAGATGAAAGAAAAGGATGATGAGGTTGTTGAGGAGAACGAAGAAAAATATATGGAGATAATTGAGCTGATCACATAGTAGGATGAAGAGATTGTTGAGGAGTCGGGGTGAAAGGATGATAATGTTGTTGAGGAGATGGAGGAAAAGCATTATGAAGATTTTGAGGAGAACGATGAAAAATATGAGGTGATCACAGAATAGGATGATGAGATTGTTGAGGAGTCGGGGGGGGGGGGGGGGAGATTAGAATGTTGTTGAGGAGTCGAATGAAGAGGATGAGGATGTTGTTGAGAAGATGGAGGAAAAGGATGATGAGGTTGTTGAGGAGAACGAGGAAAAAGATGAGGATATAATTGAGGTGATCACAGAATAGGATGATGAGATTGTTAAGGAGTCGGGGGGAAGGGATGAGAATGTTGTTGAGGAGATGGAGGAAAAGGATTATGAGGATTTTTAGGAGAACGATGAAAAAGATGAGCTGATACCCAAACCCAAGAAAAGTTGTGTAAAATCCAAGGTTATTTTCACTGAAGAGGACATAATTATCATGCTATGAGAATATGCGACATTCCGAATTGCTAACGACATCCAAAATGATTGGGTGAAGTTCCACAATATTGTTAAAGACGAGCTAACCCGTTCTCCAAATCTCGGGTGTTTGAGAAGATACATAGTCTGAAAAAATACTAAGAGATTGTAGATCGAAGAGAAAAGCTGGTGGTTATTTGGTCAATCGTTCCCCACATTAAGCCCGTGTTTTCAATCTCTCAAAATTAATTTGGGCAGCTGAAGCATACATTGATAGTGGGAAAGAAAGTATCGGTATTGCACCAGATCACAATGTAAAACAGGAGCAAACTGGAACTACAAAAGACCAAAGTTGTTTGTGGACATGGATCTCAAGATTGTATATTGATTGGTGCATGTATGTTTCGCTAAATACAATATGGACAATTATGTTGACATGTACTATTCATTGTGTATGAAGGATGTGCCTAACTTTGAGGAGCAGTTGAGGAACTCAAAGCTCAAAAACTTCAACTTTAAATTGAACACCGGGAGTTGGTAATAAGGATGTGCCTGTTTATTTTGCTTTGTATATGGTCTGGATCTTTTGAATTTGCTCATGTAGAAGGTCAGGTGTCTAAGATAAATATCACATATGATGCTGGTGTTGGAATGTTTGAAAGAAATAAGGAGTATCAGTTTGTGGAATTGTATGTTGATATGGAATTTGCAAAACATTTAGCTGTGGATTATTCTTAGACGAAAAAGTGTAGCGATAATGCTTATTGGCGTGAAACTCATGTGCCAAAGTCTAATTAATTTAATGAGAAATACTAGCGACATCTCCGATATTTGAGAGGGTTGATATGGACACGGAGACGAACACTAATGGTAAAATTAGTTAGGGGTGACCGCGGGCGGATACGGGTGATTATTTACAAAAAAAAAAAAAGAAAATGAAACCGGCCTACCTGTGGTGGGTGATTATAATTATAAACCGGTGCGGGTAGAATATTTTTTCAACCCATGACGGTTTGTGTGATAACAAAGGCGGGTGGTGGATTGGCAGGTGACCATAGACAAAAAAAAAAAAAGAAGAAAAAAAAAAAGAAGAAGAAGAAGAAGACTTTTCAAATGTAAAATTAAATTGTAATTCCCTAAGTAGCAATGGGTTATGAACAAAAGAGTTCAAAATTCAAATTAAATTATACATGATAGTGGCTATCCATAAAAATAAAAAATAAAAAAAATATCAATTGATCGTTGTATGACATGTTGATTATCTACTCATACTGAACTTGGCTACAATTTCCTACATCTGTCCACACTCCACGCCCAAATCCTCACGGTTTGAACAATGGTTGTGAAGTCGTTGCACAATTATATTTTCCTCTGTGTATATAAGTTTGGACTAGACCTAGATATTTTGAATAATGCTGAAGTTTGAGTTTGTTTGGTAGAATATCTAAAAGCTAAAGATGTGTTCCTGGTGAAAGAAATTTGTTTTCACAAGTTGAACCAAATGATCATTATGCAGGACCGATGACGTCCAACTTGTCTCAATGCAATATGCAACTGGCTCATATTGAGTCGTCATTCAAAAGAAGTTGGAATCAATATTTCTCAATTTTGGATAACAGTGAAAATAAATGATTTAAAAGTAGCTTCACAAAAAATGATCCTATACATAATGTTTATACAGTTACAATTGCGGAGCCGCGACCATTTTTGTAAGGATTGGGATAATGTAGAAAGATATCTCTATGAGCTTTCAGATTTTCCTGTTAAAGTGAAATTTGATAGTGGCGGTAAAATTTCACTTCGAAGGCATGAACATCAAAAGCTACCTACCATATTAGGATGAAGCTAATGCATGAAAGTTATGACAAAGATGGTAAAGCCATAGAGAATGTTGATGGAAAGGTTACATAATTGGGGTCAAACATTCTTAAGCAAGATTGCACCAAGGATTCCCTTAATATACTATATAGGGAAGGTTTCTTTTATATCATCTACAAGTGCCATGGTGTATTATATTTGGTGTACACCGACTATAGGATACTAATGATATATATCACAACATCTGAAAAAGCCTTAACATTCCATGATGATCGTGTCAAGTATCGTTTGCATTTTTTCAGGGTTGATATGGACACGAAGATGAACCCTAATGGTAAAATTAGTTAGGGGTGACCGCGGACGGATACGGACGATTATTTACAAAAAAATGAAACCGGTCTACCTATGATGTGGTGATTTCAATGCAATGTCGTTCACATAATTTATGGAAACAAACGATCGTGCACGAAATGAACAAGCTGGGTTCCATCGAGAATGACATAAATCATGTTTGTACGATGTCTTCACTACACTACACCGGGATAAATGTAAGGATTATGTAACAAAGAGTAAACCATTCTCGTATGAAAATTCGACCAACAAGAAAAAGGGCTTAGGGTACAAGCTTGACTATATATTGACAAATGGTGAAATTATTGAGAATGGACAAGTCGAAGAGATTGCGTCCGACTCCGACGCGAATTTTGAAAGTTACTATAGTTTCGTGCGCCTTTCCGTTTCGATATTGTGATGTTTGAACTTAACATATATGACGAAACAAGTTGCCGGATTCAGTGGCAAAATATACTTTCAAATTTCTACTCCTAATAAGTTTTGTATTCGACTATACTGAAGAACATCGGTTGATGTCATTGTAATTGAACTGTGTTTCTTTGTGTTGTTGACTTGGATAATATTGGTATGTGATTGCATTTGTTTGTTTAGTGCTATCTTATTTTTGAAAAAAAAAAAAAAGGACTGTATGTTTTTAAACTCATCTACTAGCTAGTATAGCTTATATTAAGTAGCGGGTTAAGCTTGAGGTTGTGCAATTGATTGATTTATTGTGAAATTGATTTGTTAGTATGATGTTTGTAAGTATGTATGGTATTTAGTTTGATGTTTTCGTCTATGTATTAGGATTAGTTGTTGTAGTATATTGATGTTTGTGGGATTTGGTTGAGTATTTGGAGACCATTTAGATTTAGTGATTTTGGTGGTTGTAGTATAATTGGCTCGTATAATTCGTCAAATGCATGTAATTTATAATTTATAATTCGTATAAAAAATTGGTAATTGTAATGGGAATATAATTCGTATAAAAAAATTGGTAATTGGTAATTCGTATAATTCGATGGGAATATAAATTGGTAATTCGTAATTAATAATTTATAGTTTATAATTCGTATAATTGAAATGCTTTTAATTTATAATTTGGTAATTGTAATGGGAATATAAAAAAAATTCATGAAAAAAACTTTAAATGTAAAATGCATATAATTCATGAAATTTGAAACGTATTATAATTAACAATGCAATTATAGACAGGAATTGGAATTGAGTTGAAATTCAAGTATTTGTGATTTACATGCTTTTCAAAATGTATGTAGTTGTGTACTAACACATTTTTCGTGTATTTTTTGCATGTTTTTGCAGATACCGCGACAGAGGCGACCCACCTACCGTCCTCCCCCATGCAACCAGTCGGGGGTAGTCGAGCAGGGGGGTCAGAGGAACAGGAGGGTCTTGGTAGTCAGAGCAGTCGGTCTGCGGTTCCTGAGACTCCACATGGTTCGAGCAGGGGCTCGAATCCGATCTTCGTCCCTACACCGAGCTTGAGGTCGGGGCTCAGTGGAAAGGGAAGCCTGTGTTGTTTCCACTGGGTAGAGACAAGCAAGTATTATACATTCCTTTATATATATAGAACATAACTTAAGATAATTTATGTCACATCATTGTTGTACTATACTAATTAATATTTGTTTCATGTATCTTATACATTGATAACAGGTTATGGACTTCAGATGCAGCCGCTAAACTCGGTGACATCTTTCGGAGGAAGAGGGAGCTCCCGGGGGAGGGGGCGAGAAGTGGTCGTGCATCTCGGACCGGATGAGAGGCGAGTACTTTGATGAGTTGCGGGTAAGTTTAAATCTAACATTCCTTTATTTGTTGTTATAATCGTTGTTTTAATGTGAGTGATATGTTAGCCACTGTATGTGAGTGGTATGTTAGCCGCTGAACTTGGGTGATATGTTAGTCACCACTCTGTTAGTAAATTTTAGGACAATGTGAGTGGTATGTTAACCACTATATGTGAGTGGTATGTTAGTCGCTAAACTTGGGTGATATGTTAATCACCATTGAATATGTTATGTTGTGTTATCTTATTAAATTGATGTCTCGGTTTACGTTATGTAATTTGGATGTTGTTTGGAATTGGGAATGTAGAAAAAGTAATTTATTTTGATGGGCGAGTGGATGGGTCTTCGGTTTTGTATACAAGGTCAGAGGATCGATGCCTGCAATTGACGTTTTTAATTTTATTTTTTTAAATTTTTTTTCTGGGTGGGCTTCAGCCCACCTAAGCCCAAGGGCCCGTCCGCCCTTGCTTACGGAGATAAAGATGCTCGGTGCTAATATTATGCTCTGTGGTGATGATAATTCATCCTTAAAGCGCCTTTAGATCATTTGAATAGGATTTTACATATTCCTACTCATCATTGAGAAGACATATTTTTGTAAGAATTACATTTGTTCGATGTGTCGATCATGCATAGGCTCGTTGGATATTTAAGATTGTACTGTGTTTGTGTTTGCATAGGCTCGTAATGATAGTCAATTTTGCAGTAAATAAATTAAAGGAATAGGACTTCGGGACTAGGCACGAATAAGTGGAGAGTATGCAAAGACAGAAAATACTGGGGCCTTTCGGTCGAGAAATAAATGGGAAAATGTTTGAATTGGCATCCCATGTTCTGTGACTCAAATCACTTTGCCAACTTTCTCATAATCAATTTCAACTTAATGTTACTAGCTACATCCATGATCCATCCATTTAACAATACATGACACATTTTACTTTCGAAGAATAGAATTTAATCATAACTAATTCATAAATTACATTAGAAAATAATTAATAAAATTATTGTAAGAAAGCTTAGGAAGTGTACTTTCATAAAAGAGTAATTATAAAAAAAAAAATTTGTATGGCCATTAGATTAATGTCTTTTTTATGATCAAAGTCGATCTAAAAATTTAATCAAAATTCAATTGTATCATTTATTGTGAAACTGGATGAGCGGTAACTAGTGAGAATGGAATAAAACAACCATTTAATTACCTCACTTCATTTTTTTCCAAAATTAGAGCCCCCACCATTTTCTCACCGAAAGCCACACAAAATTGACGTCCAAATGTCACTTCCCATGTCTATTTCTAGTTCGACCTTTATAAAATGTAGAGATCACACACATACATATATTATGTATATAATGAGTAGCTGACATGATTTATAGTAAATTGTAAAGCCTTTTGTTCTTGATTTTTCTATAGTAATGCTTCATTTTCAAGTTTTAATTGTCAGCTTTTATATATACTTACAAAAAAAAAAAAATTAATTTAACTCCACGCACGGCGAGATGCCGAGCTCCTGGCATCGCCACTACTTGCACGGCCTGCAGAATGTGTTCTTTAGAAGTAGATGTAATCTTGGACAAGTGCAGATTCATAAAGTTGATGAACTAATGGAATTTAGGATTAGCAACACGCTAATAATCCATGTTGTATATTGATGATTGACAAAAATGACAAGTAGAAAAAATGAGAGGTAGAAAATCAAGGAGTGGCGTTGAGTTGACAAGAAGCATGTTACTTTTGCCTCCTTTTACTCTCCAAAAGACAACGAACCCTGCAGCAATCTACATGTCAACCAACTTCCTTGTCTAACTTTTTAATATACAAATAATTTCGTCTATTCAATCCGTCCCAAATTCAACTTTAATCAATTTGAAGACAAGTTGTTTTAAGCGTAAACTATATAAATATTAGAATAATTTACAAAATGTAAGGTTAAACGAATTGAAGTATGAGAAACAGTTGATAAAGTACATATGATCGAGAAAGATTTTTCATTTAATGTACGGATGTTGAAGTTCGGACAATTAGAAAATGAAATTGGGAGTTTGAGGTTGCATGAATATGGAGTATATATTTAAACATTTATAAGTATATAATCAATTCTTTGAGTGGCTATATTCAGTCGATCTGGCTTGTGTTTGAAATGGTGCAGACAATTCTACCATACTGTTTTACCTGTGTTCCTCCTGTAATCATCAAGGAAAAACTTTTAGGTAGGTTAAGGACAATTAATTCATAGCTAATCTAGCTACCACTTCATGAACTCGATCGGTTGAGGTTGGTCTGATCGAAAAATTAGGCTTGTCCAAAGCAAGGATCGACAAACGGTCTCAACATGTTGTATGTATTGGTCATGACTCATGATAATGGCTCTTCAACAACCTCAAACTCTTAATTGTTGAATATTCAACGTACACCGACTATTCCTACTAGGTACGTAATAAGTTATACATTAGTATATAATACACCACCAGATTTTAATCAGGTCGTGTTGATCCAAACACTCTTTTGAAATGTGTTCGGGTCACTGTGGCCTGGTCGGATATGTGTAACAAGACCTGGCAACCCGATTGACCTGGCCCACATAGCAGTTTACAGAACTATGATATATATCTTCACCATCTAATGTTAACACCATTGCAAGAAAGACAATATCAAAGTGGGAAGAGATATAGTATAATCCAATTGAATACGGCAAGAGAAAAATGAAAGTTGTAAACAGAATTAAAAGTGTAAGATTACATGACCAAATGCAGTTAGTTGAATGTGAACATGTAAGGACTTACGGATGATGTACCTTAGCTGATGAATCATTAATTATTATTGAAAACCTAATCACATGTAGTACTTGCAAAACACAACTCATAAATGCATATGTTGAAATAACTTGTCACAAACTGCTTCATCTTTACACATTGCTATTTGGCAAGTTTTGTCTTAGGGTACATGAGTCTGTTCCATGGGTCCATTTCTTGGTCGATCATGACTTTTGTCAATTGGATTACATTTGTCCACATCTCTTTCATTTTGTTATATTGTAAGGGCCAGTTTCTTCTTCATATATCTCCCGTGGTGAAGATATATATCCCATGTCGATCGGGTGAATTTGGATATCCTTATCTCCGTAAGTAGACATTTTTAAGGTATAATATCTCAATTCTGGACCAACACACTTTCGAATAACTGGGTCACACACATTTCTTTGGTATGAGATTGTCTGATTTTGGACTGTAACCTTTCATATTTGTGCCATTCAAGTGACAATTTAATATGGGGCGGAGAGACATGGAGATTCGAAAACACGTTGGATGTGAACCAAAATCTCCGATGCCATAATAAAATTTAGTCCCATCTAAAATGTTGAATTTGTAGAGAATGTGGAATCTAGTCATTGATATTAACTAATGATGTTTATTTTTTTCGGTTTTAATTTATGTGGGATGCGAGAATTTAATTGGCCTCCCAATTATAGGTGACATGTTCTTAAGGTTTCTTTGATGCCAGGGGTTCCCCACTAGTCCACCTTCACCAAAATTTTGACAAGTGTCAACTCATCTAATTCTCTTTCTATTTTCTTATTTTTCTAACATTTTAACCTTAACCATAGTTAGAGTCTAGGCATGTTTTTAAATTAATTTATCTGAAAAATTTGGAAGAAACATAATTGCAAAAATATGATAAATAAAAGGGAGAAAATCGTATCTAACTTGATTCAGATCTTACATCTTAAATTAAAAAGTTGAACATGTATGCACCAGATTAAAATTGAATGAGTAAAATAAATTGACTCCTGATGTCAACGATGTTGATCTTATTCAAAAATCTTCTTCATATTTAACAGAAAAGGGTTCAACTTTTTGGAGCAATTGAGGCTTTCATCCTCAAAATAAAATTCTAGGTTGACGGAGTTTGATTTTGAAGATTCAATTTGGAACTGAAATTTTGTTACGAGGTTTGATGTTTCTTCCAAAATTTTTAGATATATTAATTTAAAAATATGGTTAAACTCTAACTATGTTTAATGTTAAAATGTTGAAAAAAATAATAAAAAAAAATAGATGAATTGACACTTGTCAAATTTTAGAAAATATGGACTAGTGGGGAACCCCTAGGATCAAAGAAACTTGTTCTTAATGGTTAATGTTATAAGAACTCGATAATACTATAAAGCATGCTGTGAACATAGTCTTCATGTATTGTCGGGAGCATGAGTAAAAACTTGCCAAAAATTGAAGGCTGGTCATACACTTACATATTGAATTACGACAGTCATTTCTCCTTTTCTTTCTTTTTTTTGTTTTTGTTTTTTTTTTTAAATTACTTTCTATCTTATATTTTTGTCGTACGGAAACTATAGAGGAAATTTTATTTTGATGCTACTGATAAAGGCAGTGTCGTTTTGATACTAGAATGGCGCATCAATTTCGATCTATTCTGATAACCACCCTCGAAATTTATGTACTCCGATCAATTTACCGGCCAAATTGATGACATGAAAACCGGAGGTCCAATTTTCCCGAAAAAAATAATATATTAATCATATTTAAGCAATTTTGACAAAAAAAATTAAATAAAGGGACACATGTCACGTTCTGGTTTAATTTGGGAGATTTTTGTTTTAAAAAATGAAATTATTTTTTATAAATTTCAAAAAAAATATCTAAAATTATAAAAAAAATATTTTAATAATATATATTTATATTTAAAAATCAAAATCAAAATAAAAACAATTCCTTCTTCTTCTTCCCCCTCCTCCATGGAAGCTTCTTCATTTTCATTTTCATTTTTTATTTTGATTTTTAATATGTATGTATGTATGTATAAAATTTATATTTCATTATAATTTTAATAATTTTTGTGAATTTTAAAAATTAATTATACATTTAATTTAAATAAAATGTACTCGGTTGAACGAAATTGCGATACACCTCTCAAAATGATTTTTCTTTTTAAAAATATATTCCTTTTAATTTTAAAATATTAACATTTATTTATTCTAATTTTTTATAATTATATTTATATATAATTTAAATATTTCTTATAAATTTTTTATTTTTTTCTGAACTTTGTCAATTTATTTTTTTTATTTTTTTAATTTCTATAATATTAATTATTACTTTTTTTATAATTTTATATGATATTTTTGAGATTTATAAAATTATTTTTCATTTTTCTAAAATAAAATCTTCCAGATTAAACCAGAACATGACATGTGTCCCTTTATTTAATTTCTCTTTTTTTGTTTGGTCAAAATCGCTGAAAATCCGGGCAATATACTATTTTTTGCAGGAAAATTGGACTTCTAGTTGCTACGTCATCAATTTGTCCGGTAAATTAATCGGAGTATATAAATTTCGAGGGTAGTTCTTGTAGTGTACTGGAATTGAATAAGGCCCTTCTACCGTATTAAAAGTGGCACTGTCTTATTGTAGTGTATCAAAAATAAATTTTCCCGGAAACTATGTAATTTTTCTCCAATATTTAAACTCTTCTAGGTTAATAAGATTTGATCATATTGACTGAAGGGAGATGTCAACCAACCTTGACGATTTGGACTGGTTGGGTAGCGATTTCCACAAGTCCAGCCCACCACCCACGGGCCAATTGTTGGGGTAATTTAAAACCGACTTACAAAAAAAAAGATTGAACAAGCTTTTTGGCAGGTACGATTAAATTTCCGAACATACTAATAATTTTAGAGAAAAGTGGCACAAAAAACCCAAATTCAAGGACAAGTTACACATAAAACTTTAAGAGCGCATTTCACATAGTTTGATTCATGATTATTTTGATTCCGGCCGTGACGTTTATCATATGGGCCATCCTTTGCCAAAGCCCATGCTATATCCTATATTTTTGGGGTTGAACCACAAGCCCACAATCTTAATTTTGATACATCTTGGGCCTTTAGCTTCACTTTATGTTAAACCTTTCTCCATCTTGGTTCACATGAGTTGCATTCACGGGAAAAATCTATTATGAGAATGGGGTCAATTTCATCAAGCTGGGCCTAACTGGAAAAGTATACAGCTACATTGTGGGCCTACTGGCCCAATTTCATCAAAACTTGGTGAAATTTTCATCACATTTTATGAGAGGGGAGTCAAACTAGTACCAAGTTGAAAACTTTTATTCAAGAACGACCATTTACTTTTTACTTTATTTCTTTACATTGATACAATGTTACTACTATATTTTTTCACACTATACATAGCTACACTCTATATCTTTAACTCTAAAATACAATTGTTGGTCTTTTTTTGATTTGGTTTAGTTTACTGCCTTTTTTTTTTTTTTTTTTTGTAATTCAGAGTAAACTTGATCTTTGACTATAGTGCGCTATTTGAAAAGTCAGGATGGACGGAGTGCTAAAATTTGTTTTAGGATAAAATACAAAAAATATAAAATTACATGAGGTTGGTTTAGTTTTATCTCACCCTAAGTAGTCCACTTTTGGTTGCCACAAATGACCATCAATCATAACTATATATGTTTTAACATGTGTTGGGAGTATCCGCATTTGCGGTATTGGTTTAGGATTCGTCCGCGACCCCTAACTCTCTGCTAGACTCCAATCTAGATATAGTACACGATGGGGTGATCAAGATGACAACTAAGGCTCTGTTCTCTTCGTTTGAACAGAACAAAACAGAACTGAATTATAGTATAAAATATAACTAAACTGAACTGAATTGAATGAATCTAAACTGAACTGAATGAGTTTGCAGATGAAGTTAATATAGCCTAAATTTTATTGCTTATGGTGTTGTTGTCTCCTATGGATTTGACAGAGTTGTATCAAAAGAAAAACTTGTTGCCGGTTCTGCTGAAGCAAAGGTGAAGGCATTGTTAAAGCCTTGGAAATCTGATTTGATAAGGCGCTTGAAACTAGTGCATATATGGATTGACCAATATTGAGGTTTTAGCTTAAGTGTACTAGTTGTACCAAAGGGCTGGTGGAGGATACTTAGTTATGATCTGTAATTATTGTGGTGGTTGTATTATCAGAGCATTTTTATGCTCGTGTAAACCTTAAACATACATACGTACGTATAGCCATTTCGAAGAAAATAAAAGTACATGATGTGGGCCACCGCATGTCTTCCAATTAACTCCTATATTTGGTACTATTACATCAGTATTAGTGTTTGGAAAACCAAACTATCCCGCTTTAGTGGTTATTTGGACGGAAAAAAAGGTATGCACCATATTTTAAATCGTACTTTATCAAATTAACCTAAATTCAAACCACTAATCGTGTGTGTACAAAGTGTTTTTATTCGAAATGGGTTGAATCTGTGTGTGAACTTTTCAGTCCAATTTTCAGTCTAGTGACATAATATTGAAAAAATGGATCCACAAATATAAATTATTGGTGTAGAAAGGCAATAACATTCCAAATGAGCATGAGAATCGAGAAATTGCTAAAGCACATATATTATATATGTACGTAGAGGCACGTAGAGTGAACGTATTGCATGCCCAAAGGTCCTTTCATTAAAAGATCCTAAATATATAAAAGAATTCGTATTATTAGTCAAAAAGAATTGAAATTGATTGATCCTTACAATACAATCAATAATCCAAACGTGTGCATGTCGTGACAACTTAGAAATGTCGGGTGGTAGGAAATTTCGGGCCCTTATTCCATTTGCTTCAGCCGTGTGGGTTCGAAGCCACCGGTGCGTACCTTAACTTAAAGATTTAAACCCTACCAAATAGCTTATACTACATCCGTCCGGTACTCAAATTGGAATATTGATGGGTTCGGGATGATATTGATGGGTTCGGGGATGCGTTATGGTCCGCTATAGTCATGGATTGTCGTGGAAGCTTCACCACCGACTACCGATCGAGGAATTGACCGTTTGAATAACTTGTTAATGGTCACGATAATGTATCAATATTCAACTATATATAAACGGATAAAAATGGGAGACTGCTAGAAGCTCAATTACTCGAAACTCTATAAATATCACTCATTCGATTCCGAACTAAATATCACATTTAACTTTTAAATAATTTTCAACATGTATTTTGACTTCAAAGTAATATGTACAGTGTAAGAATTATTAATGTCCACTTTAGGATTTGGACGTTATTGCATTTAAAAAAAAAAAAAAACAATGAACATCCATTAAGATGTCCAACTCCGAAAGTCTAAGGCTCACTTTTTAAAGTGAGTTGCAACTTGCACTCGGTATGTGAAATAGTCTCATGTATTGGATATTATAAACCACACAATAATCAACTTGACCAACAAATTGGGGATTACATAACTTACATTTTTAATAGGTGCATGGATTGAGTTCGTATTGAAAATGTTAAAAATATTAATAATTAACGTTTACAAATGACATAACAAATGCTCAGACTCAAAGACACTTTCCACTCTAAACCAGACTCCTTCTATGTTTAACGTTTGATGATAAGTGCCTCAGCCGATGATACTTGCGTCTTGTCCAAAGATGACTATAATTCCATAAGTTAGACAACATTCTCCCCTTAACAAGGCATTTTAAAAAAATGATGATTCAACATAATATGTAACAATCCGATCATTAATACATTGAGAGTTCGAGACCGTCCCTTTTAAGTAAGTACGGTTATTAAATATTGGATCACCTACGTATGATGGATTTTAAACTTATGAATAAATTGTATTACACAATGTACGGATTAGACGAGTGGAAATGACGTAATGATTCAAACATCTCAGAGAGTGATGTTCAAATTAATTGTGTCTAACCGAATTGTTATACCATCTAACACAAAAAGTTTCTTACCGAAAATTTGTGGTCTAGGACTCTAGGGTCAAACGGTTAGACGGATGTTTGACACTTGGATTGGGTAGTGTGGTTCTTCGTCTCCAAATAAATACTCCCTCTATTTCAGAGAAAGTGTTACAACTTTCCGTTTCCGGTGTTTCACTAAAAGTGTTACAATTTTCATTTATGGAAATTAGTTAAATAATAAAACTCCATACCTTTCACTTTTATTACAATATGCCACTCAGTTAATCTCTAATAATCAGGGAGAACACTTATACTTTAACTTCTAAGTTATGTAGTGTGACAATGATAACCTTTGTTACACATAGGCCAATAGGCCATAGCCTATAAAGGGCGTAGGTAATTATTGAAATTCGGAATGTAGGTAAAGAATAGAGCCAACTATTTAGCCGTTTAAAATGTAAATTCACCATGATTATCACATGATCGAGCTAGCTACCAACTAATTATTACTCCTGCTTTATATATATACCACGATTCAATTTTTTTATGTTTAGTTAAACTTGATCATGTGCTAATCATGGTGATAATTGGAAGCAAAATGTAACTTTTCTTTTGTTGATAGTAATAAGTAAGTATTTTAGGTGATGGTTTATAAATAATTTATTTAGAGACAGATTTATGTCATTTACAAAATATTCATGTTGTTAATGTAGAATACTCCGGTATAAAGTTGGATAAATAATTATGTACTTATTAATTTCGTTTGTCTATATTTGTTTTTGATGTTTTAAATATCAACCATTTAAATGCATAATCTCAAACCAAAAATAGAGAAAGGGAAACAAAAACAAGTACTAGTGGTCCATGCAACAATAGAATTGCATAATCGAGGTAAGATCATGCAGGTCGTTCCAAAAATTTATAAATGAATAAAATTGGACCACTTTTGAACCATTAATAACTCACTACTATAGAAAAATATGTTTGAAAATAAGATAAATGTGTTTGAAAATCAACTTAAATCACAAACACTAGCCCGTCAATAAATCATTAAATGGTGAGAATATAGGTGTTAAATTAGGAAAATATTCCGTGAGAATTAATATTTAGCCTAATTATGTTGTATTAAGGAGTGTATAGGAGATTAGGTGATATAGGTTTAGTATTCCTAGTCTAAGCATACTACTTTGTTTTTTTTGAAACAGCAAAATTTATTAATAACCTCAAAAAGTATTTCTAGTCTAAACATACTACTTTGTACTTGTATATAGAATAAGAAGAGGCACAGAAATATTTCTTTCAATAGGAATAGCGGTGTGTAAGTGAGTGTGATGAACTGATGATCAAATGTAAGAAACAAGATTCCCTCCGTATTAAACTTTCACTTCAATGATCTCCCAAAAAGGTCAAAACCGGTCATGAGTAACATTAAATAATTGATATGAACACGTATTACAAATTCAAACTCTTGCGTGAAATGAATTTCTATCAAGATGAAATGAGTATAACTAGGAACTTAGGATTATAGTTCTATGGAGTACGAAGTACTAATGCGGGCAGGTCATGTGACCAACGGTTTGCATCCTCCCGCTGCAACCCACTCGCTAGTGCCAGGCTAAAAATAAATTCAACCTTGACATGTTTTGTGCAAAAATTGATTGGCGGATTTTATTGATGTCATAATAATTGTATGTGCGCTATCTCCTCGGAAGATTCGCAAGAATAATTTGGGCTATGTTGGCCCATTATGATGTGCCATTCAGAATTGTCTCATTCTTATAGTTTGCATGTATTTCACTGCACCAATGCGATGCATCTAATACCATCACCACTCACAATCATAATATAATATTTAACGATTTTGATTTCTATCATACCAACTTACATAATTATTAGAGAAAATAATACGATTGGATTGGGTTCCAAGAACCTGGTGACATGAGAGGCAAAGAAAATATTCCAAAAGAAATCCACCACCATCATTAAAATTGCACCATATAAAGAAGTAAAGTATGTGACGGCAGGCAATAGTACACATATACATATGGAATAGGAGTATTTTTATTTATATACTAGACAAATTAATTCGTGATAAGCTATTTCCTGTGTGGTGACTGTAGAATGAAGATGACAGTGATTAACAAAATTTTAAGCCTAAACTAAGGTAGAAAATAAGACTATATAGAAAAAGTAAAGACGAGACAAATGCCACGTGCATAGATTTGATTGGACATTGTTGGGCACTCCGGATATAAAATGATACGACCAACCATAGCCCAAACTCCAAACCATCATTTCTTGCTTCATAATTCCTTTCTTCTCATTTTCAATTCTCTCCATCTCTCTATCAATAAACTTTTAAAAAACTGTTGCCGACTTCTTCTTTGCTACTACTACTACTACCCACTTTCTAACAATTATCTATTTCTTACATACATACACAAGAGTCGTTGAAAGATTCATTAATTAATAATTAATTAATTAAGTCATAAGTACGTGCCTACTTACATACTATATATATAGTACTTGCTGTTTCTTGCAATTAACTAGCATGGAAAACACACTAGTTATGAAGAAATCAGCAGGTTCAAGATTCAAGAGGATTTGTGTTTTCTGCGGTAGCAGCCCTGGGAAGAGTCCTAGCTACCAACTCGCCGCCGTACAGCTCGCCAAACAATTGGTATGTTACGTTGTTTGTACCTAGTATTTTATTTCGTTTTAAAGTTTGAAATTGTAAAAATTAAGCTTGAATTTTGACAATTAATTCTGAAGTGCATGTTTTCATGATTAATCCATATTAGAAGGATTGACTGATGAGTATATGTAATTAGAGTGATTAATTAATTACTACATGTTAATATGAATTTTAGAATTAGTAATGCGTGTTGCTATGTCCTATTGCAAGAGATGAGGATAATGATAATGACTAATGGACAGGTTGAAAGGAACATAGACTTGGTGTATGGAGGTGGAAGCATTGGATTGATGGGCTTGGTCTCCCAAGCTGTGTATAATGGTGGTCGCCACGTATTAGGGTAATTTAATATTGAGTACGCTTCATGAGAAATCATCTCTAGATAAAATTATCTAGAGATCAGAATATATTGTTAATCATAAAATTCATATTGTTTGTTGTTAGTAAAAGGCATTTTTGTGTATGAAAAAACATTGTTAACAATAGACTGTTTGGATGCCAATTATAATCATGCAAACCTGGTTAAAAACACCTAAAAACATCTTTTTTAACCTGGTTTTCATGATTTTAATCGCTTGCCAAACAGACTGAAAGCATTTTTACTAACAACGAGAATGTCTTTCTTAACAATATATGCTGGCCTCAAGATAAGTTACATATAAGCGGTTTCTCAAGAGCCTTAGAGGCTGCGTTTGATATTAACATTTTTTAATTATAAGTTATCATAATTGTGAGTGAGCCTATCTATTTTGCATTATTTGCAGAGTGATCCCCACAACTCTAATGCCAAGAGAGGTACGCAAACTTTCATGTATCTTTCTGAGGTGGTATGGCGTGACTATTGACTACATAATTGGCCAGATTCATGTGCTTTTAAACTTGTGCACAAAATCACATCAACAATCACAGTAGTAATAGTTTCGTATATATTCTGATAGAAATAGTATTGCTAGTTAATGAGAAAGAATATCATGAATTATATGTTTTAACTATCAATTACATATAGAACAATCATGTATGTTGTGCACATGTCATGTGGCACTGTGCATGACCTAATATATAGTACGAATAGTTCAATCCACATGTAAAATCATAAATTTAAGATAGGAGTACCTTTTTTTAATAAATTGAAATAGAATTTACCAGTGATGGAGGGTCCACTATGTTATTTTCAGATAACTGGAGAGCCTGTTGGAGAAGTGAGAGCAGTGTCTGGTATGCATCAAAGGAAAGCAGAAATGGCTAGGCAAGCTGATGCTTTCATTGCATTACCTGGTAATTTATCACTTAAGTAATCAACTTAAATAATTACCGGCTGTTTGGCATACCACATACAGTTTAAATGGACTATTCATCCGTTTTTCCAAATTCTAGACTCTTATTAGTTAGTCAAGATTGGAACGTTATATTCAAGATGAAAGGGAAAATAAATAATATAGAAGTAGTACAATAACTCTGTTGATAATTAGAGCAGCTAATTGATTTTGGCAAGTGAATTGTGATAAATATTACAGGTGGCTATGGTACACTTGAAGAACTGTTGGAAGTCATCACTTGGGCTCAACTTGGAATCCATGACAAACCGGTATGCATAATTGGAGACAATTTTCTCTATTTATCCGAACTTAGCCTGTTATGGTTAATTATGAGTTAGGTCATCCCACGTAACACTACTATGATATTCTACCCACTCTTAATCGGTGTGGAGTGTGGATATTATATTTTGCCTCCTAATTGCTCAACGCACTCGCCGGGCCTTTGGGTGGGAGTAGGGTTGTTAACGAGCCGAGACGAGTCAAGCTTTGACTTAATGGATCAGTGATCGTTAGAATTTCAGGTCTGCTCGTGATCGTCAAGCTTTTCATAATCGTGCTCGTGATCGACTCGTTAAAATATCGAGTTGCTCGCGAGCAGCTCGATGAGCTCGACTTGCTTTTGCTCGTGAGCGCTCGACTCGTTAGAGCTCGAAAGTGAACTCATCTGTTCCAAAATTTTATACAGTTCTGATTTTTAGATAGTTTAAGTTAGGGACTAGGGTTTTTACTTTATATTTATGTATATGTAAATAAATAAATTTAAATATATATTAAATTAATTATTGCTCACGAGCAGCTCGCGAGCTACGATCATTTTGCCAGGGTGGTTGATTCAAGCTCGACAATGAGACGAGCTTGCTCGCGAGCATGCTCGCGTTGACCGATCTCGAGCTCGATTTAAGCGTTGACCGGGCTTTTTCGAGCAGCTCGTGTGTTCCCTAACACCCCAGGGTAGCCAAGTCCCGCTACCCTTTGTATTTTATTTCGACTCGGACTCTAATTGATCAAGACATGACCTCTAGATCGGTGGGGTTACATGTACCAATTATCTATTATGATACATGGTGGCGAGATTCATGAACCACAGAGAAGCTGTTTTGGTCAGTACTCTGTTGTCATGTGACTCATGCTCATTTAAGCATGGGAACACATTTTACAACCATTTAGAATGCATTGCAAACAGGGTCCTAAAAGTCTAGAAAATTACAAATAGCACCCACTAATTTATTGTTATGTGTAAATAATTAATTGCAGGTGGGTTTGCTAAATGTGGATGGGTACTACAATTCACTATTATGTTTCATTGACAAGGCAGTAGACGAAGGCTTCATTACACCTTCTGCCCGTCACATTATTGTCTCTGCCCAAACTGCCCATGAACTTATGTCCAAACTTGAGGTTCGTACAATTCGTATTATAATGCGAATTAAAATACACATCCTTCCTAATTAGAGTAAGTCTTCTGAAAGATGGTCTTATAAAAAGACTAAAAAAAGGACAAACATTATAGTGATATTTTAATTTACTTGATTGCACTTATTAATAATAGTTTATGACATGATTATGGTGCAGGATTACGTCCCGAAAGAAGATGATAATGCATCAAAGTTGAGTTGGGAAATGGAGCAACAACTAGGCTACACCAACAAATCAGAAATTGCACGTTGACCCCTGATTTGAAATATCTTTAGCAACTACGCACTTAGATCGTATATAATTATGGGATGAATCGCCATATATAATATATCTCCACAGTCCTATTAATTCACTGTGGATTTTCTTTTCTTTTTTACTTATATTATGTTGAACTTAGTTCTTAATGGTTCTTAATGTTGATGGGAGGTACACCATAAGATTTAGTTTCAGAAAGAGAAGGCTGTTCTGTAATTGTACTCGTATGATTTTTTTTTTCTTCTTTTTAGTTTTGGTAGCAAGCTAGGTGTTGTCTATAGTTAATCCTTGTGTGTTTGCTTAATTTCCACGGTTTGTACAAGTCAATTGATTTATCAACAATGATTCAAGAATGTTTCCTTTTCAAAAGTAGCACATTTTTACTATAAGTGGAAATTTTAATGTATAATCGGACACCTACAAATAGAAATATGAAACTACATATGTTCGGATTCCTTAGCAAGTGAAGGCTTGCGGCCAAGCAACAATGTGTTCTGCATTGTGTGTTGTGTGTTGGGTAGTAGATAATGTCCATGTACTGGGTTGAAAATTCTTTAGTTTTATAAGACCAAGATACAGTAGTGTTGTAATATCTTCTAGTTTTTATAAAAGCTTTCATTTTGATTTTGGCGGTCATTTGTCTTCTTTTACAAATTACTCTTAAACGATAATATTACAAAATTTTCATTATATGATTTTATTAAATTATTTACTATTATAGTTTGGGAGTAATTAACGGTCAAAGTCGGAGACAGTTGACCGTATAATAGTAAAATGGAAAGTTTTATAAAAAACGGAGGGAGTAGTACTGTATATATAAGGCTCTGTTATCATCGCCTGAACTGGACTGAACTGAATTTATTTGTAATATAAAAAACAACTAAGTAAAACTGAACTGAAATTAATAGTTTTTCAGATGAAGATAATATAGCCTAAATTGGATATTAGACATCCCCGAGTTGTTTATAAATCATGTTGTAGTCAGGATTTTAACCTGGGAGGGGAAATTCGTGAATGTCTTTCTAACTAGGTTGTCGAATTGCACATCTCTTTTGGTTATTAAAGTTTTTACATTCAATTACGTCATGTCCAGCTTTTAACTTAAACCTAATTTAGAAAATATGAGGCCGCTATATAGTTCATTTTATCAAGAGAATTTCTACAATTAGTAGTTGCTCGATCAGATTGGGGTTCGAGTGGCCTTCCCCTCCCCCACTCTGTGCGGGCACATGTTATGATGAATTATGGATGTAGAAGCTTTTATTGATCAAAGTCACACTACACTACATGTTTGAAAAATCATACTAAAACTTAAACTTGATAACTTGAAGGGCTATATAATTAACCGACCAAAGTTTGTTTGGATGGTTGAATAGTTTGATTTTGTTGAAAGAAATGCCATCAAGGAGACAAAGCAAGAGTGTAAAATATATGCAACACACATAAATATTCACTAGCTGACAGAGAAAAAGTATGTAACGTGTGCAGATTCATAAAAGAAAAAGGATAGGTGAGAAAGTTTCTAGAGCTTCAATTCAATATGCTCCATATATGTAGTCATTATATGGAACAAGCCCAAGCTTTCTTCAGGCTAACGTACGAATTACGATTATCTAAAACCTCCTTTTCTTAACTTTGACTTACTCATAAACTTCCATACCGAAAGTACTTGCTCACAATTCAACATATACATATAAAAATCATCTATAATACTTGTGTTTCTTCTCTTGTTTGATCAGATATAACTATAACTTCAGTCCCTGGCTATATAGCTATCTTCCTAGCTAATTATACATGACACCTCGAATAATGTGCTATTCATAGTATGTGATTAACATAGCGGACATTGTCCTCCTAAAATAGTACTAGCACGTGTTTGACTATGAATGGCAGGCATCTCTTCCTTGGGCCTTGGTGGATCGGGCTGTGGTGATCCACATCATAATTAGTGGAGATCATCGGAGTGTTTAGTTCCAGATTGAAATTGAGTTATCTCAATTTCGATTCGTTAATGTCTGGCTACTTCAATTGGAATTGAGATAATTCAATTCAAATTTGAAACCAAACACTCCGCATATATTTCAACCTATAACGTGTTATGACAAATCCGATAGATAGAGTTCGAAAAATCATTTTCAAACAAATTCGACTTGTCCAGTCCATGAGAATGATAGGTCTTATAAAAGAGTACCGCACTTATTCAGGTTCTAAGGAAATACATAGTATTACATGACACTAATTAATTCTAACCGTGCAATAGCGTACCATGAAGTATTTTAACAAACTTGCATTAGCTAGCTAGTGAGGGATAGAACAACTACAACATTTTAAACAATATCAATGATTTGTTATGATTGAACGCTTTATATACACGTATGTTTAATATATACCGATCATCTCTGTGAAAACTCCTAACTAACGTTTTATCGATCTATTTTAGTAACTCCATGAATACAGCCCAGGAGAATTACTATATTTTATTAAAAAATTTTGCGGTTTCCCCAAAAAATCAAACACTACATGATAATGTACGTACGTTCCACAAACTCTATCCATGTATGGACAAATTAATGAATGAATAATGCTCTAGAGTAGTAATTCTTTCGTCCGATGTTTCCCTTTGAGTTTTTCATTGACTTTTTTTTCTACGATTAATCTTATCTGATTGTAAAATGTTCAATTTTTTTATATAATGAAACTTTAGGGATTAAATTTTCATTATATAATTTAATTGAATATTTTACATTCTTGATTAAGATAATTATAATCAATTGAAAAGTTATTTATCAGTAAAACTTCAGACGAGACGAATAATATTATATATGTTGACTGATCTTCTTGTGTTGCGTTCCACATGTTGAGGACAAACAGACCCGTGCTACACTTGTGTGCTTCCCATTATGAGTCACGATCAATATGCAGCCGTGACGAAGATCTATATATCATCTAATTATTAACGATCGACTAGCTTCCTAGTTAATTGCCAATAATTTACTCGATACCTTATTTTAGATTTTACTCCAATAGATTTAAACCAATGATATTCAAATAATTAATCACTCTTAAAATTATTATTATTAATATTGTCATACCTTGAACCCTAACACAATAAAAAGACAAAAAAAGTCGTCTTCGTGTTCTCTTCTCAAGAAATCAATCGATTAAAATTTTCCTCCCGGCCCTCTATGCTTTTTAATGGTATATAAGTGAACTTTTTACTGTGTTGGAATATATCAATTTGATTCACTTTTTGAAAAGCTGGTTGAATCCGTCTGGATCATTCCGACAAGGTGGTCGGGCAAACCTTTTCTTAAGGTGACTGAGTTGACCTATTTTCAAGGTGACAAGTAGATTTTTTCTCATAATTGACCGAGCAAACCTAATTACCGATCCGGACACTTGTTCTTCAAACATCTAAAAAATATACACTTTCAAACTCGTCAGTTTTGTTAATAAGTAAGAAAATTTTGCATGCCAAGTAAGTTTTTTTTGAACCAATCAATCATCTTATCTAAATTTGAACTCTTAGATAACCAAAATATTACGTTAAAGAATTGTAATTATGATGAATCAAAACATTTAGGAGTAAATAAGGTAATGAGTGGTTTGGAAAAGCAAAGGACAAGAGAGTGGGGCTGCACTAAGCATATGAGAGTGGTCCTCCATTTTAATCCTCCATAGAAACAAGACACACACTCATGTGCATATGCATGTTTTTTGAGATGCTTCTGTCTGACTTTCTAACTAGATAAGATCTAAACACAACAACAAAGTACTGCACTACTTGTGTAGGTAACTTAGGCGCGGAAAATTCTAGTAAAAGATCAATTTTTTAGGTACTTATTAAACGCATGACACATTTTATTAAACGCATTACACTTTTAAAAAAATTTATAAAAATGATCTAAAGTTTAATAAATTTATAATTAAGTCCCAAAAGAATTCCAAGTTACAAAAAAATAAAACCCTAACAATATAAACTAAATTACTTAGACACTTTTCGCTAATCTTTTCCTAACATCCAACCGTAGAGTATTGAAAGATACGTGCTGGTGTACTTTACTCTATATTCCAATATTCCAAAACAAGAAATTCGAAAGAAGATTTCATACAATTTTATAACTAAGTAAACTTCCTACAAGGTTAACAGGCGCGGAACAAGAGATTATAAAGAATACGTATTTCAAAAACTAAGAATGTGCACAACAAGACCAATTTAAAAAAGATCACCTTTCATTCTTCAAATCATATAACAATGATTATATTATTTCAACAACAATTAGAAAAATAAAATAACAATGCTACTACAGTAATGAAAAATTATAACATAAATAATCAAATAATTAAAAATAAAAAAGTATATTTGTATAAACACTTGTGACCTGCAAAGACGCAGGCCACAAGTAGTTTGTGGCCTGCCAAAACGCAGGCCACAAACCACGGCAGGCCACGTTTTGGCATGCGTTTTTTGCCGGAATCCGTAAAAAGTTATTATTTTTAAATAAAACTTACCCAATCATCATAATAGCGTTCATAATTTCCATTCATGTTTGAAGTTGTGTTTATAATGTGTTTTTGAAAGTTTGAAATTGTTACTACTTCATATAGTATGATAGTTTCAGGACATTTTTACAACTTTGAAAACTATTCGTTCCTTTTTGTAAATTATTGAACTTTGGACTGTTTTTGTAATTTTTTAGAAAGTGTCATGCGTTTAGTAAAATACGTCATGCGTTTGACATTTGCTTATTTTATATATGAATCATAAAAAAAACAAGTAGGATTTAGTAAAACTAAGCCTAATCAAAACAAGGCCAACTACAATGAAGAAATACAACTTAAATTTATAACGTTAAAATATAGTTTATTTGCGTAAATTAAAATATTTTTTTCCCATAAAGGTGTCAAGTTAGTTAGGTACGGATCCAATTCTACTAACTTCATAGTTCATACTCAATCCTAGTGTGTAATACATTATACATACATAGTGCGTAATAATATTGTAAACAACTAAACCCACTTTGCCTTGCTTTACTTACCAGTAACGCACAATAGGAATTGGAACCAACCAACTACTTCCCTTTTACAAATCCTATGTTGTGATTTGTGAACTTGACTGATTGATAACGAAGTTTGTCAACTCCTAGTAATGTAGCCCATTAGCCCAGACACTAAGTATTGGAGCCCAACTCACTTGGAATCAGATTTGATCCAGATATTTGTTGGTCTACTTGTCGGACCCTACTCCCTACCTGCAACTAACCTAGTCCTAGCCTAGCTTCCACGTACTTTGTCATGGGCTGGATGAATTGCGCAAATCACTGCAGATCCAGTACTCATGGGCCGTGTCAATTTGTTGCTCCGTTCTTATATTGGCCGGAACTCTAAAGTAGGGTGGGCTCTACGGAAGTGGCAATGGACCGGCCTTGTCGAAGCCCGGCCAGGTCCTTGAGTTCTAATCTCGATACCACAAGTAGAAGTTAGGAAGACTTTAAGGCTAATAGTTAATCAATTACACAACAGTTTAATGGTTGGGACGGGCGGATGACTTTTCAGAACACCTCTATCTCGAGAGTCCTAACAACATTTCAAGAGGTCTCAAAATTGCGTTTGGGAAGAAGTCCCCTAAAGTAAGTCTGTACCCAGCTAAATTATTTTTGGACTGTTTGGCAAGCAACTAAAGACTTGTTAAATCAATATTCACCAATTTTTTTGTTTGTCATACAAGTAAAAAACTTTGTCAAGTCACTACACTTACATGAAATCGAATTAATTTATTCATCTGTTAAAGTCTTATGACAAACAACATATTTATTGCTAAAAATGATCGCCTAATTTTATTATGTTGTACATTTGGCATTTTTTTTGTTTGGTTTGGTTTATTAGATTTTATTTTTTTAATGATTTACGGGTAAAATTAGTCATCGGCTAGAACGAATGTGGGCTTTTAGAATTCGGCAATTGGTCTTTTATTGAGTCCATTAGTTTGTGGACTCAATAATTGTGGGCTTTAGAAATCCCATGAGGCCCACTAATATAGGCTAAATTTTATGACGAAATCTGAAACATTAACCACCTTTCATTGTTTTACAGTGACGATGAATTGATATAAACCTAGAATCAGTAAGCACCAATTTCCGTTAACTGAGCTGCTTTTTCTATCTCTGAATTTCAGCTCATCGTGAAATTAGCTGCTGTATCGATCAGGTACATGCTCTTACCTTAGCAAGTCCCCCCTTTTATCTTATTATTATTAGTTCTGGAAAGAAATGCATTCATTGACTGTAAATTTTGTTTCTTCATTTCTGGTTTTGATTGCCTGGTTGAAATTATGCTTTCCATTTACCGTAAGTATTGTAATTTTCTCGAAACCGTAGTTACCAAATGTTCTAGGAAACTCGGTACTTCCTTGTTCCTCATTCATCGAAATTGTGTTAGCACGGAATGAAGAGAAGAGAAGAGAAAGAGAGAAATGGGATAATTTTGGTTAAAAATCGTAACTTGTTAATTCCAATTTGATTTTCGGATTGGTTAAGATAGCCCCTTGGTTTATGCTCTTGAGAATGGGTGATTGACTGGCATTGCTGTCTTTAGAAGGAAATCTTTGTATTAGAGCATCAATTATGATCGTATTCGTAGCTGGTTGTAATAAAGTTTACCTTTTGAGAAATAGAATAAAGGGAAAGGAGAATGAGGTACCAATTATGGCCTGGTAGATTAGTGACTGTGGGAGGAAATCACCGTTCTTTCAATGAGTTAATCTTTGTTTAGTTTCCAGGAGTGTTAACTTGGAGTTTAGTCACCCATTCTCAGGGCGTTTTCATGTTCTGTACCCTACGAAGCTCCTACCTTCTTTTTTTTCAACTTAGTCTTGTTATTCACATAACATTCAGTGATAAAATTGTTCTTCAGCATCACTGGTTAATATCTGTCATTGCTGTAATTAATCTATTGCCTGCTGATTATGAGTTCACACTTTGCACAGTACACTACCTTATGAAATACCGTAAAGGAAATCTTTTAGTGTCAGGTTTTGTGTGTGGATTTGAGGTAGCATTCTTGAAACTGATGCATCTTTTTCCTCCTTTCATCATTTGTGGGTGAATGATTTTCTTTTTAGTGTAAGTAGAAATGTTTAATTTTGATGTGTTGTAACAAGAAACCAACTGAAGACTATTATAAACTTTGTACTAAATTGTGCTCAGTGATGTGGCACACACTTGCAGAGGAACAGAGCCAGCATTTTAGCCGGATATGCAAAATTTTGGGTGACGATCAGGTTAAGGTTAGTTGTCCACTGCAGCTCCTATTGCAACTCTAGCTGAAAGTTGACCCCTCCTTTAAATTGTCATGGAGTTAAGTTGCAGCTATTTAATTTAGTTTATTTCTAAGCATATCAATTTGCCTATGATAGATGGAGACTGAATCTAATGACCAGAAGCAGCCCAAACAAGAGCGTTCGAGGACTAGATGGACTGCAGATCTTGATAGGGTTTTTGCAGACATAGTTGTGGATCAAATTCAGCAGGGTAACAGGCCAAATAATGTTTTCGACAAGAAAACGTGGAATCTAATCCGCGAGAAATTCAATGGACATACAAACCTCAGTTTCAATAACAATCAATTAAGAAAACATCTTGATGTCCTCCGGACTCGATATCACAATCTGCAATCAACTTACAGCCAAAATGATGCCGTTCAGGATCCTTGTTATGTTGGGTTTGATCTTTGGGAAGATATGGGGGTATCATTCTTTGTCCTGTCTCTTTTAAATATAACTTCTTAAAATTACACTGCATCTTCATGTTATTGCTATATCGTTACCGTTTCACAAACCCTTGCTTACTCATCTGTTAATGTTTTTATGTGATTGACAAATCTGATCATACTTTGTCCTGTCTCTTTTAAATATAATTTCTTAAAATTACATTGCATCTTCATGTTATTGTTATATGGTTACCGTTTCGCAAACCCTTGCCTACTCATCTGTTAATATTTTTGCGTGTATTGACAAATCTGAAAACTTATTATTTTACGTAGAAGAATGATGGCAACCAAAAAGCATAGTGAGAACTCACTAATATGTCACATGCATGTAGGTACATGCACAATCCAAAATCGAACCTTTAAAGACGAAGGAGTGTCCTATTTATGAGCAGCTATGTGCAATATTTGCAGATTCAGGTGTCGATGGAAAATATGCACAATCAAGTCACTATGAAGGATTAGACAAGCCTGCCTTCACTGATCAGTTACACCTAGGTGGTAATCCAAGTTCGAAAGTTCCATCAATGTCAAAATCTGTGCAGGGGAATGGATCTTCGCCCCAAAATATTAGCAAGAACCTGACCGATAAAAAAAGAAAACGTCCATCTGAACAAGTCCCCGTATCTGAGCTAAGCAATTGTAATCAAGAACTAGGGGGTGAAATGGCAAAGGCTTTATTGGAAATGATCGATTGTTCGAAGTTGAGAACAAGTATGAAGCCTGATATTGATGAAAGGTTCACAATTACTAACTGCATCGAAGCCTTGGATGAGATTGAAGGTATTGAAGACGGCCTTTACTATGCAGCATTGGATCTCTTCGAGAAGCCTACTCTTAGGGAGATGTTCCTCTCCCTGAAGAGTTCGTATGTGCGATTTACATGGCTGCAGGGAAAATGCGGAAATTTCTCCCAATTTTGCAACTGACTTTTAAGTTTGTTAGATTTTTGGAAGCAAAACTGTGACAACATTCTTGTCTAGTGCCGGTAAATATTAGTCATTGGGTCTGGAGAATTGGAAGGATATATCAGACTCGTAGTTTTGTAACAGGGTATCGGTAATGTAACATAGTGCTCTGATGATGCCTATTAGGCTGTGCAGGTACCCAAATCATTCATAAAACTATATCAATCAATGCATCTTGATGATGCCTATTTTGCTGTACGTTTCCTGGAGTAAATTCTTAATGCCCATCAGGCATATGGTGCATAATGTGTCTGTAGAGCACAAATGAGTGCATAATTTGTGTGCACTTTCTAAACTGTTTCGAATTCTACTCCGTAAACAATTTGAAAGAAAAGATGCCAATATCAAATTCTGTTCCCTGAAAAATATCACACAATAGTTTTGATTGAATAGCATGATGTGTAAAGCCAGACACAATGGTATAAATTCAAATGGCCAATAAAAGTTATAGAATCTAGTTTGAAGCTTTGCCAACTGTATAGAACTCTAGCATTTCTTCTTCCAATGGATGAGTCTCACCAACAAGAACCAAGCAATGCAAAGGGGCACCAAAATCTTGCTTAAGAAGTTCTTTCATAGAGCCTGCAACTATGATCTGATCTTCACAACCCACTCGGGCCAAACCGACGCACATAGTTTCTTCTGTGTACACTGAAAAAATAAAGAGCAATCACATAAGTAACCATATCAAGAGAAGGAAAATAAACCAATTCTAGTATAAATAAATAGAGAGGTTTCTTGTGGTGATGGAAACTATAGTCGAGGCATGCATCGTTAGTGCATCAATTTCTGAAATTTCTATGCGGTAACTCTCACTGAAGTCTCAGATTTTGTCTTGGTCCCGAATAGTTTTCCCACATGATGATCAAATGCGGATATTTTAAAAGAACAATATTCTAACATCTCTCGGATTAGCTTCAAATAGATTCTTTTCTTTGTCTAGATATGAAGTCAAATTAGCAAAGTTGCCTTATTGATAGTCATTTCACCGAAGACTATCAAATTAACACAGAGTACCGCCGCATGTTTAGCAATAAAATGTAAACCTCTTTTGTGTCTTAGAAAGGCTGCATTGGTTTATGATAATGTTCACTATGAATTTTTATCAGCTCGGCTTGGGAACAAACTTGGATAATATTCAACTTAGAACAGGATTAATCAGCGAAGGTATTTAAGATGACAGATTTAATGTTATAACCCGAGGAAAATCATATATGATTATAAAGACGGCTTCTTTTGATAAGTTTTTTTTGCACTTCCAAGTATTCTGAATCATACGTTATCATTAAGTCTGTTTCTTTAGGTTCGAAGATTTAAGAATCGATCTGTGGAGAAAATTCATGTTCAGAAGAAACCCGTACTTAGCGGGCACTCCGGCAGAAATTAGTGATATATATATTTAATAAATCATCAGTACGAGTCATCCTAATCTTTCACTGATTCCATGACTCAAAAAATCCAATCTGTGATTTATAACAAGCAGAATTTGACATCAATCTGTTGTTTCCGACAAGATCACAAAAATAAGATTGATCTGGAAATCTGAGGCAAAAAGATTGGACTTTGAACCGGTGCAGTAAGATTTACGCCAATTAAGGGGTTACAGGGATGGCAAATACAGGGATTTGCAATGTTAATCATTTATAAGACGAAAAGCAAGAGCAGGAAAAGTCATACCTGATTCTCCACGATTTTGTTCCACTTCCAAGAGTTGCTCAATGGCAGTATTTATTGTCATGAATCTTGGAGGCTCATACACTTTCTTACCTCTGACGCATCAAAAGTAACAAGACGAGTAAGTGTTTGTCCAATTCGCAGTCCCCAAATGCAGATATGCGAAGAAACATAGGGGAAACAAAAGTTTATCTTCTAAAATAGCAGAAATAGATCTTCTATCTAACCTGCACAAGGATTCTAGTGAAGGTTCCTTTACTTTGATATCTGCAATGCAAATATAAGAAATCACACATCTGTTATCAACAACAAAAAAATGCACATATCATCATTTTCTGTAAGTAGATAGCAACTGGGGATTGGAAACCATAAAGACACAGTTACTAATAACGAATTTGAGTTCCTATCATAGATATAAATAAGCTTCACCTAACAAACAGAGTGTGTGCCAACCAAATGACCGATTTCTTTTAATCTTCTCATAGAAACTATCAGGTCTCCAGGTCTCGGTGAAGAACGGTATAGAAACAGTCTCTCCATAGCGATATAGCTGCAGGCCACAGACCCCAATTGCATTCATGACTGATGCATTGTGCACCACTTTAACCTCCACGCCCAACTTCTTCGCTCGAACAACAAGATCTGTATGAGTTGTTGCACTGTATATCCAATATTGAAAAAGAAGTAAGCCAAACAACTAAGAAAAAGAAGAAGAAGAAACTACAACTGAAAGCAACTTTATAGAACGACAATGAGAAGACAATCTTAAAGGGTGAAAATGCTCACTCTCTTCATCAAGAAAAGAATATACTACTATACAGGTTCTTGAGTAGTGAAAACACTTGAACCAGGAATCCGAACACACACACACACACATACACACACACACACACACACACACACACACACACACACTATCAAAGGCCAATATACAATCAAGATCAAACGTTTTATAGAACGTAGTAACTTCACAATATTAAGTGACTCCATCATACAATGAGATAAAGGAAATGCATATGAAAATCGACAAAAAGGCTAAATGCATTTAAGTGAAGACAGTTGAAGGCAATTACCCAAAAGGATCTCCAACAACCAAGAAGGCCACATCAGAGGACTGAGATTCTAACAGCATATCATCAGCTTTTTCCTCCACCATTTCCCTATCTGAAACTATAACTGGCTTCCCATACAAACTTTCCTGCAAAAGTACATAAAGATTCAAACTTTGCTGCATATTTACTCAATTGAAACAAAAAAAAGAAACCGAAGAAATAAACTGAGACCAACCAGAGTGGAAAGACCATTGGAAGTGATGCCAAAGGATAGGAGAGAGGTGTAAGCTTCAATGTAGACTTTGGAGCATTTCTTGATAGCTTCAAGGCCTCTCAATGTGATGTCTCTTTCATCTCCTAAACCCAATCCAATTATGTAAAGCATCTTCTTCTTCTCCAATTGATCAACTTTATGCGAGAATTGAAAGTTAATCCCTAGAGAATTTCCCGAGAGAGGAAGCAGGATTCCGGATTCCCGAGCGGAGGCGAAACACGGTGAAGGAGGCGGAGAGGCGCGGAGCAGAATGAGCGGAGGAGGAGGAAGCCGGCGGAGCAGAGGCGGAAGAAGGACGGAAGCAGCAAGCAGGCGCCAAGCAAATGACACTGTGGAAAGTGTGACCTAACAACGAGAAAGAAAGAGGCAGGCAAAATTAAATTTTAATTTCTTTTTTTTTTCTTTGAGACATACCCCGGACTAAAGCCAGGCGCCATCGATTTAGCATATAAGTTGAAGGAAAACGAGATGAAATTTTTACATAATACTCGTCCCAATTTGGATTATCCATTTTGACTTTTCATGGTCAACGTTTTCAAACTTCGTATGCAAATAACTCATAGATAATGTTGGTAAAAAAAAATTAAAAGTTCATATTATTAAAGATCACATGTTAAATTTTCATTATATATTTTTCAAAAATCCATTAAAAATATAATATTTGAGTAAATCAAGCTCAAAGTTTGAAAACGTTGACCATGAAAAGTCAAAATGGGTAATCCAATTTGGGACGGAGGGAGTATCAAACATTCGTGTAACTCACAAGCTGAAAATGGACAGATAATTACAGATAGGTGACGAAAGAATGGTTCGAACCAAAGCACGTAAAATTGAATTTCAATGCACAGAATTAGGAAATTTGAACAGGCAGAAGTAAAGAGGCAACTAACCTCAGGGGAAAATGCAGAAAATTTGGTGAGGGTAGCGAAATTATATATAAGTGGCAAAGAACTAACCTGAAGATAGAATAAATAGTGTACGACATTGGTCGGGCTGGATTAGTCACGTGCAGCGTATTCACGGGCAGCAAGTCATCAACTGAAGACGGCGAGTCTATCTAAGTGAGATGATTCTTAATTTGGGAGCGGAGCAGAGTAGAGGCGGAAGAAAGAAGGGGTGAAGGATTGAGCTGAGACAGTTAAACCCTAGAAGATTATGAGCCATGTCACCGAAACGGAGATTGTGGATTTTCTATTTAATGGATCAACAGTGTCGATATGTCCGAGTGGTTAAGGAGACAGACTTGAAATCTGTTGGGCTTCGCCCGCGCAGGTTCGAACCCTGCTGTCGACGATTTTTTTAAAGTTTTCTGAAAAAACGAAAACTTTAATGGCAGCTACGATTATATATATAAATTTGCCAATTTTCATGATATACATGTATAAGAACCCGATTTTCATGCACCTTTATGTTCTAAAGTCACTTAAAAGTAGAAAAGCCATTGTTGTTTTCATCATGGTGTGGCTGGCTTGCATTCAGATGAGTCTTATCCCCAAGCTTAGCTCACAAGAAGATTAAATATTAACACCATATTAAATGTATCAAGCTTTAATACGCCCCTTCATTGGAGTGCTCTATAGTGCGATTACTTGGCTACATATAATACATTGGTAATGTATATTCGACATACAAGTAAAGAAAATGAAATGAAAAAAATACAGTCGAGGAACAACGTGTTAAACTTGATTTCAGTGTGTGGTTTGGCGACAACTCAATTAGGCATCGAATGATCCTCTCTATCTTGGCCTTGTTCTCCCTGCAACTAGTCATCATCCTTGAATTCTCTGAGGAGCCAAAGAAAACAAAATTAACATCAGCAAGAAAGATCGGATGTTATATCTTTTAGCAAAGACTAGATGAACAAGTGATACCTGCGATCAAGGTACCGAGGTTGAATGCCACTGCCTTGGCAAGTGGTGCATGTTAAAGAACCAGCCCCATCACAGTTGATGCAATTTGAAACTTCTTTCTCATCCCCACCGAGTTCAACAGTCACATTCCCACTGCCCAAACAAAATCTACAACGCTCTGCACAGACAAAGACTTTCTATTCACGGCTAAATCCATGCACATGCTAGGATGACAAGCTTTCAATGCTTGGTAATTAGACCATTGCATGTTATATTGTGTATATCGGCTGATTTAAAATTTTATTCTGGTTTCATGCTAATTTCAAACACACAGCCATCAGCCACATTCTTAATTGTTAAACAGCACTTTGAGCACTGTCTCAAATGCAGCCGCTGAATTAAAACACAGCTCCGTGCATAGAACATCCAACGCCCGAGTGTATATACCAAAAAACAGTTTCAAAGGTATTATACATGCAAAATGATTTTTCATTGGGTTTTTAGGTACCAATAACTTTAGTTCATCATGAATAGAGACAGTACTTCTGAGATATAAACTATCCATGGGAATGCAATTGTTTATAGCAACTGCGAATATAAGATTGAAACAGAGAGAAAGGAACAGGAAAAGACTGTATCAAGAAACTTAAAAATGATCGATCAATTTGTGTACTGGTCTATTTTAGCATCTCAATGAAGTAACATATTTCAGGTGGGATGGCCATTGTAATTCTTCTATTTTGGGGTCTAGTTATAACATACCATGAGGCTACACTGGAAGGAATATGAGGAGAAACTAAGTGATGTGCATAGCAATCCTAATATCTAAATGGCATTTGAAAGTTCTTCCTATTCGCCTAAACAACAAAGGAAAAAGGTGGTTCTATATACTTCTATCTAGCTCAATTTGTTCAGCCTACCATCTAAAATGCTACTGCATGTACCTACTTATGCTAAGTATACGTCAGGAATTAACAGATGAGACATTGGAATGTCGAGATGCCCCTATCTTTAAAACAATTTTTTCAAAGCGGAACTGAAATCAAAGAGCACAATATTTATTTGGCAAACTTGCAAACAACACAAATACATGATGCAAATGAACTGCTGTAAACAAAAACTTCCTTTGCTTATCTCATGTCTCTTGTTTTGATATTAGCATATTCACAAAACCAACAGGACCATAACTCGATAGTTCTTTTCAAGGATCAATACATTCTATAGTCAACAATCATAATATTGTAGCAAGCGAGATAAACTAGAGTGACCAACATGCTTATTCGGTACCAAGTTCTTGAATACGATCTTTCTAAACATTGCAGCTACTTTCCACTTTCCATACACATACATAACATATCATTCTATTCCCAAATTGGTTTCAATTCAAGTAGGTAATAACTTACGAGCACCGCTTCCATTGCAGGGGAAACATGGTTGAGTATTCTCTCTTTTCGACTGAAACAATACAAATAAAGCCTCAATTTTTACACCAAGATTCCACAAACAGAATTCCACAAAAGCCATTTCCACTAGCAACAAAACATAGAGTAACTAACACTCACAGCATTGTCAATTTGGGACTCATAAAAGACAGGAATCCCAATCCCAATAGCAACACTAACAAGCCCAACAGTTATTGCCACTATCTGCACAACACCAAATTCACCAATTCAATCACTAAAACAGTTTTTAAAAAAAAGTCCAAGAAAAACAATTCAATAACAAGAATGAGATTGAAATGAAAAGTCAATAACTGTGTCCTGGTCAAGATCAACAGCTCTAACACATGGATATGAAGCAGAAGACCTTTCGATTTTAAGGGATTTCTTTGGAAGGAGAAAAGAAGTAGAGGGCTTGAAAGGGCAGTGTAGAAATGGAGACTGGTGTTGGGTTGCTGAAGCTGAAGCACCCAACAGCATTTTCATCCTATATTACACTCCCAATTTTGCTGCAAGGTACTGACTTTTTGTGGTTTTTCTGGTAAAATGGTTGATGGAGTAGCAGAGAGGAGTTCAATGACGAAGAATCTTGGAATTTCTGGTGGAGTTTGGATTGGATCATGTGGGGTTGGTTTCAATCTTAACCAGATAAAGACCATAACTTTTTCGAACAAACAAGGATTTGTTCCTCATAACTGGAAGAAGACTATGAGCTAGTATTGAGCTTTCTATCTTGGATCTTACTAGTTTTCAACGGGCCATTTTCACAAGCCCAACAATTGAGATATGTGATATGTGAACACTTAAGAGAGAAAACCGCACAAATGCACCTTTTAGAACTGGTGGCCTTCGGATAATCGGATGTACGGGGGCGGGTATGGACTGTTATTTTTCAAAAATCCAACCTCGGATATGATGGTGATTGTAAATTTGTAATCGCAAACCATGAGAGATAAATATTTTCTTTAGCGGTGACAGTTCGGGTGCTACTTAAGTCAGGAGAGTAGCACATAGACCGGGAGGTTTCACGCTGAGAAAGTGAAGATATAGCAAAAAGGTTCAAAATTTGTACTAGGTAGGTGTAGATACAAAATAAGATAGGCCACAAACTAATACTAACAAGCATACACTAAGTTTCGAATTTACATCAAGTATTTGGTCCACTAAAATTGGGGAGATAAAGAAATGGTATTTTACACGAATGGAATAAATACTCAAACGATCAAAACGAACTATCTGTGCATTCTTCTCTACTACTATTACTTCCTCCACTCCTAAAATTTAGTATAATTTTCATATATATGAATAACTGTTAAAGAGAAAAGGGAGTAAAAGAAAGAAGAGAAGAGAAGAGAAAAGACTAGAGTTTCTTCTAGCTTTTTTCTCGGATCACAATTTACACTCTCTATCAGTTGGTTGAGCACTATCGTGCTGATAACGTGTTAAGAGAAAGAGAGTAGTAGGAGACTAAGAGTAGAAAAACATTAAGAGAATATAGAGAGAATAAAATGTAGAGAATGGAGAGTTCATTCATCACAACAAAATGAGAGTACAAGCTTGCTATTTATACAAGTGAAAAACGATATGAAGAGACAAAGACATCTCCACTATTTGTATACATTTATCTCTTCATCCACTAACCCTTCACACATTTAACTCTTCATCCACTAACTTGTACATTAATCATTTCATTCACTAACTCATAACAATAACTACTAAATTAAATATTACTCCTACTTTATTCATAATTCACATTCTTCTCTTATATGAATGCATATTAATTAATTCTGTATTAGTTAATGAACACACATTTAATTGTACCTTGGTTGCATATATCTATTGTGCACGGAGTTGAGCAGTCAGTAGCTAGCTACCATCAACTGAAGTAAGTATATCGAGTTATTATTGCTCAATAATGATTCATATTGCCTCAAAGCTAGTCCATCATACACGTTGTGAGTTAACATTTGAAATACTGGACAACTCATTTACAAACTTCCTTTTCATTCGTTCAGTATGAATTAATTCGCTCCAAGCCATTTGGATCAACTGATCTATGACGGATTAACCAAATCGAACCAAGCCATCAAAATTCTAGTGTTTAGCCTTGGTATGTATGTGTGTGTCCGAGTCCAACATACTTCCGAGTCTGCCAACAAAAATATTCATTGGAGTACCTCCATGCTTATTTATGACCCTAGCAACTTCCGACTCGAGCTTGGACCGTCAAGGCCCATTAGTGACTTTTTAAACCCATTCATACTGAACACATGTCATCAAGGTACATGTCCCGAAGAAATTGAATCAATGTAAATTTATTGGATATATTGAGTATGTCATAATTTTTTTAATTCTCACAACTTCTCAATAAAATGTGATCACTATATAAAAACGGACCGGAACCGACTCTATTACCTAGCAAAAAATGGCATATCCCAAAGAAAGTGAGTAGTGAGCAATCAGGCATGATCTGAATATGTATGGGATGGATTGTGTTTGGTGTGGTGAAGTGTAGTATGTAGATTGGTCGGGTAGTTGGAGAGTGACAAGCCAACAACCAGACCAAAACCATCATTCTATTCTAAATTCGTAAGCCATGTGAGCCGATCGGTCTCGACCCAAGCGACTCACTAGTATCATGGCAACCAAACACTGCTACTCGTACTTACCACTTTTGTCCTTATTATTTCTCTCTTAATCTCTCTCTCCTTCAACTTTCTATGAAACAAAACGTGGAATTTAATCCAAGGTTTCTTTTTGGGCTTCTCAACCTCCATTTCTTATGGTATCTTTTGCCTCTTTTATATCTCCCATATCCATCATCTATTCAAATAAATCATGCTACCCTTTCCATATTAGCTACCTTATTCATTGGACGTTTAGTTGGTATGTTTATTTCAAACAATAAGCTGATCAAACTTATAAGCTAGCTTATAGCATTGGTATATAAGCTTGGGGAAATTATTAACGACATTTGACTATAACTAAAGAAAGGGGGATATATTATAACTAAGTTTGCATCATAACTAGTTTGATTTGTAGTATAAAATCATCATGTGTGGTTATGCTTTTTACATGATTATTTTCTTTTGACAAATGATGATAACCATCATACATGTCTTTTCATGTAGTATATATTACATACTCCCAATTATCATGTCGACAAAATTGACAAAGCAACTAATAATCCAGATTTAATCCTAATGGAGTGAGCTATAGTATTTGTGATGGATGAGTCTGAATGGATTTTGTACACTGGTTAATAGGGATTTATAGGTGGTAAAATGGTAAGAAAGTTTTAGATATTAATATGAGGTGCTGAATTTACATGTGATTTTCTCCGAATAGAGTGTTATTTCTGAAATATTCAATTAGGTGATTAACCGAATTAGTTACACATAGATTGAAGTTAAGCTTGAGACTGAGGCTGGATATAATATAAGCTAAAGTGCAAGCCTAGGAAAGGATCACCATGTCCATTGTTTAAGACTTAAAAGGGACAAATCCTGCAGTTTTTTTTTGCTTTGCTTTTGGGCACGTTCAGTAATATACTTTGCTCTATATCCCCTACTTATCCACATCCATTAACTTGAACAAATGCTTCAGTGCAGTTTTAAGAAATCGGTTGACATTTCATAAAGACAAAGATGAATGTTATCGAATCAAATTTATTGATAAATAATAAGAGACTTGAGTTCATTTAAGTGTTGAACTATGACTTCGATTTGAAGAACACATTTGAAAGAGCCCCTCTAAAAAACTGATCTTTGATTAGAAAAACAAAAGTGCAGTAAAGCCTTTTCTTTTTAAAAGAGTCATTTACTTTAAAGTGCAGGTGCAAGAAGAGGAATACTGCCATTCCAGAGAAGAGATGTTTAGTAAAGGAACACAAAGTAAAATCTGGAACTTAACATCAAGGGCACATTTGGAATTTCAGGGAGTTCTTCACATGTTATACAACATTGGATAATGAAATTTATTTAGTTTGACAAATGTTTCACTTTGACCTCTTAAAACAAATACTATAACGTAAAGTTTTGAAATTGACCTGCATTATTAAGGGATATGAGAAACGGACTGATGTTTTTAAACATTACTATAATATCGATAATGTTTCACTTTGAACTCTTAATTTTAGTCTCTCTATAAATTCGGTCCATACACAATTGCTCAATAAAAACACACCCAACGGAACAATTACAGGACCTCACGCTAAAACCGTGCACCTGACCGCACAGTAACCCCTTTCCTCTCCTTCACCATTTTTGAGAGAGAAGCACAAAATAAATACAAGTCCAGAGAAATAAAACAAAAAAACTTCAAACATATCTCTCCATCTGACGTTGCAACGGTTCACCGCCGTAGAGCCGCCGTCTCTCAAATTTCCGGCGAATCTCTTCAACACGTCACCGTTTAGCAATCTCCGCCGCTTTTTCATCTAGGCGGTCGACTAACGGTCGTTTATTATCCATTTTGCGGTAGAATCGTTGCGATTTACAGGTAGCTCCTCATTTTTGCTCTATCGTATCTCATTTTGATCGGATATTGTTTTAATTTTCAACTACAGATTTTGCTTGTGTTTGGAATCTGTTTGGATTAGCTTCGATGAAATGACATGAAATGAATTAATGGTTGTTTTGAGCTTTTGATTGTCTCGATTCGGTGCAACTTCGTGAGTGAGAATTTCGGATAAGAGGATTATTACATTTTGTCGGTGAATCTGGCGTATTGGCGGCTAGAAATGGTGGTTGATAGGTTTGATTATAGGTTTATCCGTTCGGTTTCACAATGTAGGAGGAAGTATAATCAAAGTGGACGATTCATAGAAGGCTTTGGGGATTTTATCTCCTCAGGTTCTTTTTGAATCGTTTTTTTTGATGTGGAAGAACTTTTGAGGATCTCATTTTTCTTAGATATTCTTCTGCATATACTGAACTTTATTTTGATGGTGCAAATAATAGTAAGTGTTTTGTTGTAAAGGAGAAAAGGAATTCGGAGATATGCATGTTTGATAATGTTTGATATTCCTGAAGTAGTAATTTACGAGTAATGCGCACGGGAATAACACGCCGAAGAGAATCTTAGGGAATTTTTTCAGTTCATGCTTGGTTTCCGCAACGGGTGTGTTTCAAACTTTCAATGTAAATTGTATGAGAAGTTGATTTATTTTGAGGTGTATTGGACATTTATATTTAGCTTTTAATAGTATGTGTGTTAGCCTAGTTTTGTTTTGCCTTTATTGCCTCTTGATTGTCTTGTTTTCTTTTTTTTCCTCTTGTAGGGAATCAAGATGATTGGATCACTCATCACTAGAGGACTTGTGTATGTGCTGTGACAAATTTCTGGTCTATGTGCAAAATGTATAGTTCATTTTGTTCTGTTGCTTAGGTTATCCTATTCTCATCTCCGTGCAGGTTGATGTTTGGTTATGCTTACCCTGCCTATGAATGCTTTAAATCTGTGGAAAGGAATAAGCCTGATATTGAACAACTCCGTTTCTGGTGCCAATATTGGTATGCACGATAAACGTAGATTAATATGAACGATGCATGTGTAAATTCTTTCCGTAATTTCCCATTGTTGACATGCAGGATCTTGGTGGCTATGTTGACAGTTTGTGAGAGAATTGGTGACCTGTTTATTGGATGGTATGTATTTAAAATGGATGCTTCTATTTTGCTCCCACACCCTTCTTCTTCCCATGCCAACACACCCACTTCAAATTAGACTCCTGTTGAAATGTTTGCTGTGTGAATTTTCTGCTGAAGGGTTCCTATGTACGGTGAAGCTAAGTTGGCTTTTTTTATCTACTTGTGGTTCCCAAAGACCAAGGTGTGGGTTCTCTCCTACAAATTATTGGATAGTGAATTGTGATGAAATCATTTGCAAATAGGAGTTTCATTTACTGAATTAATTTACAGGGAACAACATATGTTTACGACTCCTTCTTCAAACCCTACGTTGCTAAGCATGAGACAGATATTGATCGCAATTTGCTTGAACTAAGAACAAGAGCAGGAGATATGGCAATTATGTACTGGCAGAAGGCTGCAAGCTATGGACAAACTAGAGTTTTTGAAATTTTGCAGTATGTTGCTTCACAATCCAGTACTGCACGGCCAACTCCTCCATCCACTTCCACACGGACAGCTCCTCAGGTTCAGGTAATTTGTTGGAATGCATTTGCTACTGTTTGCAATTGTATGGTGAGCATGCATCACTACTAACTTGCAGGTAGTTACTATATCATCGTGGTGAATTTTTCCATAATCAGTCTGTAGGTTCTGCTAGTGATCATTGATATATGCAAGGACTCAGGTGTTGGGATTGTAAATTTTCAAAATCCCGAATCAGAATTTTAATTGTCTTTATATAATGCGTGTCAACAGAAAATCTCCATGTTCTACCTCTGATCAATGCAGTGTTGCAATAGTACTACTATGTATATATAACTCCATTACTTGTCCCAATCAGAATATCTAAGACCTACTGGATATTTCCCAAACATATTACATCCTATGTGTACAGAATACCTTTTCTGCACCAAGTGAAGAATGACTACAAGCATATACTTTCAAGAAGCATTAGGCTTTGGTTGTTAAAAATAAATAAGTATACGCTCTGAATCGCAATAAACTTTCAAAATTTCAAGTTCATTTTGTTGTCTGAATTTAAGATGTTTTTTTGAAGAAATGTTAGTTTGTGATATTTCTTTTCCAATAAGATCCAATGATCACCGTGATTGTTTTGTTAACCAGCAGTTCCAGTTACTGGGACGAAGCACTTAGTGTAGGCCAAAGCATTCCATAATGTCTTTTTTTTTTTGCTTGAAGCAACAGCTATGCACAAAGCTATTTTGTCTTTCGCCTGTGAAGTTATTATTTCAACGAGATCTTATATTGAAATTTTAGGTACAACCACCGCAAGGCACTAGGACTCAGAAGCCTGCTGCAGCACCAACTCGCACGTCGTCTGCTACAGCTCAGCCTGAAGTCACACAGCCCTCTTCTTCTGCCTCCACTGCATCTTCAAGTGAGGACCCTGAAGATACTACATCGGAAGAAGCAGGACCTTCTGAACTTTCAAAAGCGGTCTCTGCTCCTGCAGCAGCTATGAAGGAACTAAAAGCAACAACGGCACTAGCTCTCACTGCAAGGAGCAAGTCTATAGACTCTACTAAAGAAAAGGTGGATTCTGAGCCTTCTGTTACAAATCAAAACGGGCAACCTCCTGTCGTGGACACATTGATGGAAGAAGCCAAACCGGTTACACGGGCAAGGGCCAGGAAAACACGTGGTGCTGGAACAAGTCGCTAAACAAAGCTGGCAAATCGGCATTTGTTTAGGCAATAGGTTGATAGATATATTAGGATTCTTCATGTTAATGTACATTTGTCATTTTCTGTTTGGAATAGTTTCACTTACTAACAAATAAACTCAGTTTCAGTGAGTAATGCAAATCGATTATAGTTTAGCAAATGAAGTGAAGTGATTGGCTTTGTTTGGGGTCAAAGTAGGTTATGCATGATCATTTCTTCTGCTTTCACAAGCTTGTGTGTTGATAATCGATGATGATCATCATCTGTTGTCGTACATGAAATGTTCAGTTCGATGCGCAATTCTCCATAAAAACTTGTACTCAGTTCGATGTGCAATTCTCCGTAAAAACTTGAACACCATAAGCGTCAAAGGACACAGAGCAAAGCATGTAAAACCCACATTATCAATAGTTCAAAAATATTCTACTTGTTATACTACTAAACAGTCATTTGCAAAATCTTCACATCCTGTTTTCTAGATGTACCCAGACCCCAGTACTGCACTACTGCACTAGCCGTGGCTACGGCTCAGCACAAACCTGCTTTATTCCCACCTTGTAGACCACAAAAATGTGTTAAAAATTTAGAACTACTCGGCCATAAGAACGCAAGACCTATCAGACTAGTCTATCCTTCTAGTCGTTAGAAGTAAAAGAGGAGCCATAAGGATGTATATTCAAGTAATAAAAGACTAGCGATCCTCTCGTTTTCCCTCCATTGTGGATTAGACGAATATTAGCAGTACTCCTTTGTAAGCATAACTATAACAAGTCTCCTTCCCATAAATCAGATGCACTCACATCATGATCTGATTTAAACCAGTAATCATTGTCGATCTGCAAGCACAAGAACCACAGCATTAAAAGGGTGGAAGCTCCTACAGCGTAAGGCGGAGCAGTTACAATTTAAAGAAGTGAGGTCAACTTACACCACCATTCACTGGGATGATCTTTTGGATTCCAGATACTTCAGAGCCTGTTTGAGTATCACAAGTTGAAATCGCATTTGTGTTATCACGGCATTTTGTACCAGCCCATGTCAATGGATTTTCCAACTTTTTCCGCTTAACAAATGTGCCTTCCTGTTTCTGCTCTTCTTTGCTGAAAGTCCATAAACAGAGGTGAGACATTTCCATTTTTCAGTTTGTTTGTACTGACATACTTTTCATTAAGTTGTTATACAATAAGTCATTTGAATACCTGAGGAGATACACGCCAATTGGTCCCGTGGAGCTTCTTACAATAAGGCTGTACTGCTTCTGACAGAAACCATCATCCTGTGGAAAATAGCAATAAGAAAAAACACATGCTGGCGTTCCACAAACAAGGTCTGCCATCATTTATATAAAGTACCAACCTCATAAGGATCTGGCACTTCAATAAAACTTGCACGGGGAGCTTGAATCATAATCAAAGTTTTATTCTGCGACAATTGCACAGATATTGAAATAGTCAGAGGAGCACAGACAAGGCATAGAGACCACTGCTGGAGGAATCAGATTATCTAACCGCAAGAGACGGAATACTCGTAATTTCTTCCTTTGTCAGAAAAAGATTCCTGAATCATTTGATATTCATAAAGGTTATGAAATTAAATCCCATAGTTGCACAAAACCTAGTTCATTGGCGAAATGGAAGTATACCTACCTTTGAGAATTCTGATTCATTTGGAGTTCCCTGATGCGCTCTAATTTGTACCTGTGTCGGATAAAGTGTTAGCAAGACAGATAAAAAATTCTGTAACAATAGAACCCAATCTTCTTTTAATGTAATCAAACCTTATGCAATTATCAAGTCTGCTATCTTCTGCACGTAGATTTTCAAATTCCTTCTGCCATAATAACAAATAAATAAGTGTGAGGCGTGAATAACTATTACGACCCCTGAACCAAAGTTACAGATAAATAAGCCACACTATTTTTAGAAAATGGATAAATTAGTCAAGTAAATGGCTCAGCTGTAACCATATAAGAAACCACATGTGGTTTTTTACTAATACTTGACTCAGCTGTCAGCTGTGCAAACCATGTTTACAATATAGATCATAGTATACAAGTCATATGTCACTCCTATATAAGTTGAGGGAAAGGCTAAACTGGTTCAGGGTTAAGGAAGCCATGCCAGGATGATCAACGGCGTCGGCGAATGCTATCCATTAACTTCGACTGGTGATGAAGCACTATAGCAGAGGGGCTATCTTTTGAGCATGTTTCTATTTGACATGGTGTTAGATGGGAGAGCGAAACATACTAGAATACAAGCAGATTGATTGTAATGGAGAAGTGACACGAGGTGTTACGTCACAAAGCATCCCGCTGTGAGTTAGAAGGGAAGTTCTAGATAAATGCAACACAATTAACATTACTATATGGCATAGAATGTTCAGAACTTGGCGGAAGATATGTGGCAAATTCCACATGATTCAATCGATGTAGCAGTGCTCCAAGAAACAGAGTGAGGAGTAATGACACGCTTAGTGCTTTAAGTGGAGCACTGTCTTGTGTATGTAAGGCGAAAATATTAACACCAAGGGTAGCTTTAGCCCCTGTAGAAGAGAAGATGCAGGAGACTCGCCCGTGATGGTCTGGCCATGTACAGTATAAACTGGACATGCACCAGTTTGTTGAATGTAACCAATTGCTTTAGGTCCATTCAAGAGAGTCAGGGAAAGACTTACAGACCAAAATACATATGGAAGAGCAGTTGTACAAGAGAATCGCATGTGATCCTTTACGTATGCAAGACACCTAGAAATTTTGACCCTTCTGGAAGAGCACAGGGAAGACCGAAAAAAATTTGGCCTCAAGCTGTACTTGTGCACAGCAGCACAGTTGAAATGTTGCATCACAAGATGTGATTCTTTAATACATCAGGATAAGGCTTATGGTTGTTGTGTTAGCATAAGTGCTATGAAATTCATCAGGATTTAAAAAATCAGAAGTGAGTGCACCTTCAAGTGACAGACTTGATCATCCAATTGCTTCCACAATCCTCTGCAAGATTGTGGTCTCAGTGAGTGTAAGAAACCATTAAAATGAGAAGACATGACAGGTAAAAAAGAATGATTGTACATACTTCCAACGTATCAGATTCTTCCCTTTCTTTTCTATCAAATCGATGCCCTCGAGGACATTTGTAATGTCATAAATTCTTCTCTTCTGGACCTGAAGAACCATACGCAGATTTTTAAAAAAAAAAAAAAACTATACATGAATTTAATTCCTGGTTGAATATTCTTAAAATATTATGAACAGAATTCAGTGCTGACAATTGTCTTGATTGCAAAAGCCCATACCCCCAAAACATCTGCAGCTTTATTTAGATCAACGGTACCATCTTCAGTCTCACGAAGGAGCTTAACAAACTTTTTCGTCAACAGGCCTGGCAGAAGAGTTCTTCATGATTTAGTACTAAGATGTAGTTGTACAAGTAACTTAACTAAATAAAATAGCATTGATGAGTTTAAATAAACATATACATGTGAGGAGGCTCACCTAATGAACTGTCATACCTACAGCAGCCAGTAAGACTGAAGTTCTCAACCGGCTCTGTGAAAAGAGGAAGAAAAAAAAAATCAAATAAGAACTGAATAGAGACCAATTTATATCTTCTTTTCACATATGAATAATCCAACAGATGTATTAAGTATACGGTATGGTATAACCCCAATTTACCTAACTTTGCGTCCAGAATAGCAGTTTTGACACGTTTTGCATCCTTGGCCTTAGTGCTATTTCTACCACGCCTATTGGACACAGGTCCCAGTGAAATATTGTTCACTTCTTCCTCCTGTTTTAAAGGTTTGAGACATGCACCGCCACTTGCATTTGCCTGAACCCGTGTAGATTTGTTCAACTGCTTCAAGAAAGTGAAAGGCTTTAAATAGTGAACCCAGCAGGAACTTTAGTCATGCAGTAATGCTATTTCCACAATATCATCACATCACAATGAGAAAACTATTTGTCTGGCGAATTAAAGTTCTTGAAAGTTAATACTCATTCCAAATATCATCACTTGATGTTTGCAGTGTTGTATAAAATGGTTAGAAGGAAAATCAAGCACGGGTACTCACCAGCTTCTCATCAAATCCTAGAACACAGCATCTACTATTACAGTTCACCCCAAGCTGATGTAAACTCGGAATACTTCTTGCCAAGCATTTTTTTACACAAACGAAAAGGGCAGCAGAAATCTGATGAGAACTTTAAAAACCAGTCCATTATTAAGAAAACCAGCTTTGGAGCCTAACATCCCTACATTACCTCAATAAATGTTCAAAGCACACAAAGTAGCAATCTAGATAGAAACACAGGCCACTGGCACTGTATTTGGAACTCAGACAATGCATGATAGTTACAATCACCACAATAGGTGCATATAAAAAAAAAACAAAGCCAGGTGCCACTCCAAATTTAAACGAGTATTTGGAGCCTGACATCCCTATAATACATGTTTATAGCACACAACGTAGTGATCAAGATTTAAAAAAAAAAAAGGCCACTGGCACTGTATTTAGAACTCAGACAACGCATGATAGTTGCAATCACCACAATAGCTGCGTGTAAAAAAACAACAAAGCCAGGTGCCACTCCAAATATAAACGCGTAATCAGGTGGTCACCATCTGTTGGACATACATAGTATCAGAACAATTAATATATAATTACAACTTACAAGGCATGGTCCTGGATTCAAACACAGTGTTAAGAGCTAAAACAGCGAAAATAGAAACATTCCACTAAAGAGCATTTAAACATTAGAATAATAATGAAACCAACAGATCATATTAGATCCAACATTTATGAGCAAGGAAAAAGAAAAGGATCCAACATTCTTCTAAAGTCTAAACCATCCAACAGCAACATCAATAAAAGGCAAACCGCAAAATTAATTCAATCGAGCAATCAAACAGAAGACTAATTAATTCTAAACCACCAATAAGCTACGAGAACAGCTGAACAGCAGTCAATTGCAAAACTAGTCATCGCATAAATAGAGTTCCAAAACAAAAAACAAACCGCAAAATTAATTCAATCGAACAATCAAACAGAAGACTAATTAATTCAAAACCACCGATAAAAGCTACGAAAACAGCTGAACAGCAGTCAATTGCAGCTCATCGCATAAATAGAGTTCAAAAACAAAAAACAAACCGCAAAATTAATTGAATCAAGGAATCAAACAGGAGAGTAATTAATTCTAAACCACCGATAAGAAACCAGAACAACAGTCATTCTCATTTAATCAAAAACTAGTAATCACCGGCTCATCGCAGAAATAGAGTACCAAAACAAAAACAAAAAAGCCTAGTCGGAAAGCTCACCGGAGTTTTAGAAGGTACGGTGGGAGGTCTGGGAAGGGGAGCAGGGGAATGGCGGGTGGAGAAGAGGTGAGAAGGAGTGAAGGGGAAAGGTTTGGGATTATTTGTGTAGAGGTGCTGGTTGTTATCGAGAAACATACGGGACATTGGCTGATTCAGGCTCAAATTCAGGTCCAGCTGGTCATCGGAAGCCGTCGCCATTGACATGGCCTCCGATTGCAATGGAGGTGGTGAGGGTTTTGGGATTTTGCAGAGATGAAATAGGATTGTTTTGTTTGTTGGCACTGAAAACAGCGGGAAATTAATGAGAGAGAGATGAATGAGAAGAAGCGTTACGAAACGGAGGCGCTTAAGTTATTCGTTGCCCTTTTCAACTCACCAACTCTTTTTTTTGATTTTGTGTGGGCCTTTTTTTGCTCTTGTTGCGGCGGAAAAAGATTCTTTTGCGTTTTATACTGTAGAGTTTGTTGATCAATAGGGAAAGTTTTCCTCTCCCCACTTTTGGGCAAGTACATTTTGTTATTTTTAGGTCTCTTCTCTTCATCTTCATCTTCATGAATATAACTTAACAAAATTGAAGTCAACTGATCTAAACTAAACTGAATGAAACTGAACTAAACTGAATTGTAGTATAAAAAACAACTAAGCAGAACTGAAATTAATGAGTTTTCACATGAAAAGAACATACACTTTACTCGTTTAAAATACCTTCATACACCATTAGAACGTTGAATCTGTCGCACATGATTTCATACATGTCATATTTGTCATCACTGATTCATTATCCAGCCTTTTCTCTTTCTCTCTCAAAAACTATCTCTCATTTTAATCCTATCACATAACTTCATAATTTTGCACACAGATACACATTTTGACATTAAAAAAATACTAAATTCTTTTCCACATTCTTTATAAGTTATCATTAGTTTAACTTAACATAAAACTATGTGCCAACCCATTATATGAATTTTTCCAGAACGGAGGGAGTAGATAAGCAACATACACCCAGTAAATAATCAACAGTTTATATTTAAATTACTTACAGTATATCTTTTGCTACTACAAGTATATTTTTTACAAAATTTTAATGATCACTTCGTTACATTAATAAATTTATAACTTTCCTTTTTAGCGTTCCATAAAGAAAGTTGTTACCCTACTCAATAATCATTTATTATCTCTTTTTTATACCTTTTTTACTACTTTATTATTTTTTTTCTCATACTTTAACATGCAATTACAAATTTATCAAGTATAGTACCTCTCAAAATATCTTTTTTCTAGAAATTTTTTGCTCAATCCTCATTAGACAGTCCACTTATGCTCAGGTGGCTCCTTATTTGTTTCACCATGACCAACTAAAAGGGCCCAGAAGTAGGAACTACATGGGTTGGGCCTATTTGGAAGTAGATCATCTTTGTTTCCTCTTCCAAGCACAACGGCCCACGGACAGGTATTCCATTGTGAAAATTCATTCGCTACATTATCTGAAAATTCACTCTTAACACTATTAATATGATCAGAAGCTGTCTTAATCAGGTTGTTGCTCAACCTATTCAGTAGTAATTCAGACAAATGAGATATTGTGAGCAAAATTTGCAATTCCGAAATTATTGACGTCTTGTTACTACTTAATTTGACTAATTCTATTTGACTGATCCGATAGACTTGCATGCTCTTGAATTTGGACGTATAATACATCTACATTTCCACATTGTATGTATGTCCAAGTCCAACACGTTTCTTAGATTCAGTTAGCATCTAGGTTCGACTTAAATAGTTACATTTTATCGTTTGTTGAGTGTAGAGTTAAGGGGTAATTTAAGACAATTGTTAAATAGACCAAGTTTATTAGACATTGCGGTTGAAAACAAGCCGCATGACTTGAAGTACTTATTTTATAATCAATTAAACTGATTTCCTAGTTATATGTTTTATTATGAGTCTTCCGGTTATTCACAGTGGAGTTGTAACATATGAATATAATTCAATTTCAGTGGAGTTGATAGTTTTCGTGATAGCCTAGAGTTGAATGGTTATAAGATTCATATGATGTTATATAGAGCGTGTAAGTTGTAATAGTGGATTGATATGTTTATGAAAGAATAAGTTTGATTTGGTTAAAACTATTATGTTGGTTTTGTTGATATTTTATTGATTTAAGATTGTATATATTCAGAATGAAAGGAGAAGGTTTGGTACAATATTTAGGAAAAAATTAAAAAACACTCAACCGACTATAACTCCATCCAAAATGCTAGTAATAAAATACTTGGTTAAAGTCAGTTATAGAGACATACCTCTCACTCGTTCTTTGTATGCTTGCTTTGTTTCCTAGCTACTTCAGTTTGGAGTACGGACTAATTTCGACTGTTTGTTTTTCACTTTGGATCTTATGTCGCTAATCAAGACATATTGTTTTGTACGCTTTCCGTAATGGCAAAGTGGCTAACTGTCTATATGAGTCTCATCTTATAGTTATAGATGCTTCAATCGGTATCCAATGTGAAAGAAGTCGAATTGTAATGTGTTAACATGGATACCCTGGTAACTGGGAAGTATCCTGAATATGGGGTATCTGAATAGTACTTCACAATATAAAAGGGTAAATGTAAACGGTAAAAATTTAAATTTTATATGATAAAATTAATTAGGTGTAAAATTAAAGTATTAATTCACGTGGCTAACGTGACTAACGTGACATTAAAGTATGTTAGGTACACAAGCAAAGTACAACATCAGTAACAAAGAGAAATAATAATGAGCATGTAAGCGAAAAGTCTCACGATGGTAGGAAGCCATTTGGGAGGAATTTGATAACATAACACTAAGCTTTCTTGTTTGGGCATGAATGAGATAGCATAGTGTGATGCACGGAGTACCTAAGTCCGAATGTAGCGAGGTGGTGGAAACAGGTTCGAGCCAAATGATCAGACCTGCATTTCGTATGTATATATAGCAATAGTTGTTTAGGAACTTATCCGAGTGAACGAATAAAGAGGGTCCAGGAGCTCGTTTGAAGGGAAGCACACATGGTGTGTGCAATAAAACCGGTATAGACTACATGGAGCTCACAAGGACGAAATAGGGACCAGATGATCAAGTGCTACAACACCCATAGTACTTCAATCATCAGGCCAAGAGCTAATGATTCATGATCCTAGTACATCTTATGTGACACAACATTCTCAGGATCATTATAGTCAGAGTCCCAAGTCCCAACTAACCACTGTCTGATCACTTTCCCTAACTAACAAAGTACTACTCTTTTGTACATCGATCAAATTACCGAGAGTTTGGAAATTGGACCAATGATCGCTTTGAGGAGTAGAATTTCATTAGTTGTAATGATGTTAAAATTTGTAGTGGTCCTAAAAGTAACTTTTAAAATGTTAGTTTTATAAAAATTAGAGATTTACCTGCTAGACTTTAGTCAGGTCGGACTCAACAATGCGTGAAATAATGATATACTGTATTTGTACGCTATCAAATTATATAGATGTATTATTAATATACTTTGACATAATCCTCTGGTGGGTGTGGACTTTGATATGGACTTAGACCTACATTTTGAACCAAGTAAGTCGAGCCTCAAATTTTACTAATTAGACTTTGTCTTAAACTTTATTTTCTCTTTATTCGATTAAGTTATATATATTTATAGAAAATCACATATGTATCATTACACGTATGGAGTTTTAGTTTAATGATGAGAAGAAAAGGATCATGATTAGGTATAGTTTGACTGGTTAGAGTAGGTGGCCAAGAGCACGTTCCGAATGAGATGCATCTAAACGCTATAGAATAAACTTTAGGACACCAAATGGATAGGGAGGTGCAAATTGGCAAATAGAGTAGTGAGTAGAGTCACTTTTTCTTCATTCCTTTTGGCGTTTGTACTTCTCTTCTTGCATGGTATTGGAATCTAAACTTCCCCACCATTTACCTGGATGACTCCAATTGTTCATATTTTCCACATATTGATCCAAAATAACTGGCTGTATATCGGTGCAACAGACTGGGATCTCTTAGTGCGTGGATATCAACAATTAGTACCTTCCAAATAACTGTATTCATCAACTTCTATCTAGATCAAGATCTACATCCAGCACTGCCATCAATGGCGAATCCAGAAGTAAAGTTCAACGGGGTCAATTTTTTTTCACAATATGATAATTTTTAATAGAAAATCACGTATAAATTTAAATTGAAATAATAATAAAAATAATTAAAACCAATGGATTCTATTACTCATTTATGTTAACTTCATATATTTGTAATTTTTTGCTATCACAAAAAACTTACATTCTAAAAATTAAAAAAACTACCCCACACCTAACAAATAAAAAATTATATTAACTCATAAATTACACATTATGTCACTAAAAATACACTCTTTGACACATTTTTACGTTACCATTTAGTTTAATTTTTCACCTAAAATTATACGTCAACCCTAATATATGAAATTTTTCGGGGACGGGACAGTATATGTTATGTATTTACACACTTACAAAACACCTAAAAGAAAAACAATGCACAAATGATTGAAAATTGAAATGTTGATAAAAAGAAAAAATGAAAGGACATTCATGGAATCGAACCTTGGCCAAACCCTAATATATGAAATTTTTCGGGGACGGGACAGTATATATTATGTATTTACACACTTACAAAACACCTAAAAGAAAAACAATGCACACATGATTGAAAATTGAAATGTTGATAAAAAGAAAAAATGAAAGGACATTCATGGAATCGAACCTTGGCCAAACCTACTTACTGAACCACTCTATCCACAGCATAAAACATTAATTATATATATAAATTTTCAAATGACTCTTGAACTTTGTGCGGGGACATTTCTGGTAATGGTCCAAAATCATGCCACCAAGCATCAAACCAATTGGGGAGTTCTTCTGGTGATGTTAGACTTTTCCCAATTAGGAAGAAATATGACATAAAGTTTACTGCATTTTGTCTAAAGAGGAATTTTGTCCAAGCTTGTATGTAATCAAAGTAGGTACAAGTGAGATGGGGTCTTATCTCTTTTAATGTATAAGGATTTCCCCATTCAACTAAACTAATCACATGATTTATGAAAAAATTTCAATAACCTATGGTTGTTGAGGTGTCTGGGTGATTTTTTGGAACTTTGTTTTGAATGTGGAGAGAATTTGTGTGGACCAGGATGTCTTCGTAATATTGTTGGGGTTTCTGGCAATTCTCATAAATCCTACAAAATTTGTCATCTAAAATAAACTGTGAAATAATAACACCTTGTTCTTCAAGCCGTGTTGGTAGATTGTCCGGAATCCACTCATTTTCAATAACACAATCTTTTAAGAAATAACCCGTACTCATGTAGGGACAATCTGGTAGATCTTCTTTGTTTGAAAACCTTGTGCAGTTTGTCGGTAAAGTTTATCAATCATTACTAAGTAAAATCTTATTTTTACTTCTTATTTTTACCTTGTCCTATGGGGAGTAAATAACCCATAACATTCATCTTCATTGTCTTGTTCGAAATTTACTGAAGAGCTTGATTCTTCTTCACTGGCTGTTTGTAGAATTGCCTTCATTTCTTCCAAGGAACTTGCTTGTGCTAACTTTGTCATACTGAAATTTTACAAAATCTAAAATGTAGAAAACTTCAGGATTTCAAATGGTACAAAGATGTTTTTCTTACAAAAATTTATGAAAGAGATATCCGAATAATTATTATTGGAAAGAAAAATTTATTTCAGAAATAAGTAAGGGAAAAAATTAAAAGCATCAATGGAAATATAGAAACAATGCCTTATGGAGAAATTATCAATCAAATAAACTTGACAGGATTACAAATTTGTAATGATTTAAAATTAAAATCCCAGTTAAAAAAATAAAATATGGTAAGCAGAAAGGAATTAGGAAGTAGGTGCAAAAAGTTTGGTTTTGATAAATTCAAACCCCCAACTCATAACCATGATAGAAAACCTTACAAGAAAAAATATTTCAATAAAAAGGTTAATAAACAAGATTAAAACCAAATAATAAAAATAGTTCTTATAAGAAAAAAGAAAGTTTTTATAAAAGAGAAAGAGTCCCTCTAAATAAAATAATATGTCATAAATGTAAGACACCTGGACATTATGCCAACACTTGTAAAGTAAGGCAAAAGATACAAGAATTAATTTCAGACGAACAATTAAAAAAACCAGATTTTATATATATATATATATATATATATATATATATATATATATATATATATATATATATATATATATATATATAAGACATTTTCAAGCTCTCTAATCATAGCCATGTGTCATGCTGACGTGGCACTATCGAGCATTCCTATTGGTTAGTTTTTTCCCAAAGTGTATTTTGATTGGTTGTTAGAATTTTAAATTTGGCATGTTGTATGTTGAATATTTTAAGTAGTTAAGATGTAGTACACCATATAACTACCATGATTTATTTTTAGTATGTTGAATCCATATGTAATTTTTATTTAATCTCATATATATTTATCTACAAAATTCCGAAAATTATTTTGAACATATATATAGATTCACCGCGACAAGACGAATCCATAGACACCAACCTTGAATATTTTATTAATGGGAAAATTACACCTACTCCCCCTGATAAACACACTTAAGTCATATGGGGCCATAACATTTATCAATAACAGATTGGTCCCTAAACAATTATATATTGATCCAAAAAATGGATCTTTAGGGACCAATATGTAATTGTTCAGGGACCAATCTGTTATTGTTGAAATGCCAGGGGCCCCGATGTTATTACGAAATTTATTAGAGGGATCAAATGTAATTAAATTATTTATTTATTAAATTAAACATTATGTAGGTTTGTTAAATGATATAAATTGAAATAATAAAAATTTAAAAATAGAGAATTTATGAAATACTTAATTCTCCATCTATTTATCAAATAAATCAATATTTATTTAGGTGGACGATTACAATGGACAATTAAAAAATTAGCAATAAAATAACGTATTTGATTAAATAATAACTATCATCTTATCAACATTTACGCGAATTCTCACACGTTTTCTACTTTTTACTCATTATTTATTCAAATATTACCTTCTACTCTTATCTACTCTACTCACTATATGGAACATTTTGAAATAAATTTCAATTTATGTATATTGATGAATTTGTTATGATTGATATTAACTTTATTATATTATTCATGCATTAATATTTTAAGGATAATATAAGTAGAGTCAGTAAAAGATCTTTAGGTGTTGCATAGCCAACTGTTGCAGCAGCTTGTTCCCGCCTGATCTTGGTATCAATTAACTAATTTTGATGCTACGGTTGAGTACGTAGAGTCTACGTAGGGGTGGTATAGATGTTGTTGTTAGGGATCAACGGGGCCAAAGTTATTGCTTGGCATCAAAATTTGGGTCTTATGATTTTTTTCTAGAAGGTGCGGAAGGTTTAGCCGATAAATTAATAACTGAATTGGTTCAAAATTCCGAGTAGCAACATGTAGTAATTAATTAAAGAGGACTTCTCTTTTGTGCTTAAATCTCTTAAATCTACATATTATAGATTTGCGTCTTTCTTTTTTACATTATATAAGAAACCGAGGCATTTGATGTAGAATTTTGTCCATTAGTAGTCGCTATGCTCTAATTTTATTTTTGATTTTTTCGTGATCAATGTTTCGAAATATTTTTTAATTACATATTTGATTTCAAACAACAACACATAGATGTTGAAATTCTTCCTATATTCTCAACTGTTACTCTTAGTTGTGAAACGCGACGCATGATTGTAAATTTTTTTTATTTGATAAACATGCATATATAGTTCTTCTTGCTTGGAATTGGCTACATTTGAAAACTTATGATGGATAACAAATTGTCTAAATCAAATAAGCGTTTACGTTCTCAAGATCAAACTTCACGAGATGGAATAAATTTGAAAGATAGTGGAAAGGTTCAAAAATATACTATTTTGAAAATATATTATACATGTATTAGTTGTTTATCCAGTAGGTACTCAGTTCATATAATTGTTCTATCATCCGTGCATATAATAAAATCTTCGCATTTATTTCAATGGATGGAAAATAGACAAGGAAGACAATAAACGAAAAGGTCCTTATTGATCTAAGATAGGTGGCTAAAATGATCATAAAATTGGCTCGCTCTAGCCCAACAAAGGACAAACTCCAAAAATGCGCCCAATGTTACATATATGACACTGAACATGGAATTGACAACTTGATCAATGCTCTCGGGTGAGTTTCTTTAAACCTCTACACTCAATTTTATGTATCTTTCACATATTTCGTTTCAAACAAATTATTCGTTATACATCATTTAGTATTCATTAGATTTATAGATACTCGACGATAAATAATTTATTGTATTATTATGGTAAAGCCAAACTAATGAAGCTGGTGTGAAAACTGCTATTGATCAAAACTATGGTGGGAGAGTACAATCGATATGCAAAAGTATACAGGATGGTCATAGATCGCATCTCCCTTAATAATGCATGTGAGGTAGGCCTTCAACTTATTGCAAGACGCTAGGGGGTAAACGAACTTACAATTTGCCTACTGCATCAGAAGTAATTGCTATAGTAGAGGGTGATGTCGATAACTTACATGCAAAAAAATAATATTATGGTTGAGATAGGAATGTGGACTTGAAGCACATAACTGAGTTTCTTCGATGCTACCTTATTTTTCAATATGTACTATTTTTCGTCCATGGAGAAGACGGATGGTATATCGATATTTAGATAACTATTGTGAGTAAGATGCCAATTTGTTATTCAACGGAAATTCTTAGCTTTCCGGATATAAGATAGGGAGAATGAAGGTCATCAACTCATACTTAGCAGGACGTCATTATTATAATTCATTGTCGATTTTACAGGAGATATCATACTTGGAGGACTTTATGTTCCGTTTTGAGAGTTAGAGGAGATACAGTTCTCCCAATGACTTCCATCGGTATCATATTATTGATGCTTTCGATGGTCCGAACTGCTCAATCAAGATTCGATATACCATTGAAGATCAATTTAGATTCGGTATGCAGTAAGATTAAGCGTAATTCTAATGCAACCTGTCTACTCAAGGAAACGAATGTTATTATATGGGACGGGGCTACAGTGGCCAATATGCATTGTTTTGAAGTGATTGATAGGAGTTTGGGGATTTTATGCATTGACCAGCCACACCATCCGGGAGTTTGGTTATTGTATTTGGTGGAAACTTCATATACTGTCAGTGGTTCTGGGAGGGCCTAGATCTGACATTGTTAATGCAACAATATGCTCATCCAAAATTTGGAATTCGTGTGAGGTCCTCAGACTTACAAAGAACATGTGACTGCAGGTAACTAATTTTGATTTTAGTAATTTGTATCTTTCTTTATATTATGTTAAGTGTGTTTTGAGTTTTTTAAGCTGATAAGTTAACAACTGAGATTCATGAGACGATAGAATCCGCAAAGTGGATACTACGGGTTGGTGATGGAGTTGTCGACGGTGATAATGATAGTGAGGTTGATATCAAGATGCCAGATGACATTCTTTTTCAAGAAGTAAATGATCCTATTCTAACCATTGTCTAAAGCACATATCTGTACTTACTTGAGCAGTAAGATTATGCCTGATTCTGATGTAACCTATCCACTCAAAGAAACGAAGCTTATTATATGGGACGAGGCTATAATGACCAATATGCATTGTTTTGAAGCGTGTGATAAGAGTTTGAGAAATGTTATGCATCAACTAGCCACACAATTCGGTGGTTTGATTATATTATTTGGCGGAGCCTTTAGATAGATACTGCCAGTGGTTCCGCGAGGGTCTAGATGTGTCATTGTTTATACCCACAATTGACCGATGGATAACGTGCCATATATGAAATTATGTCTATTGTCAAAATGACGAAGTATTCTTCTTGTAAATCTACGGAGGGACCACAAAAACCTTTTTTTGGAGAATGATGTGCTATGGTTTGAGGGCCAGAAAAGATATTGTACTTCCAGTTGCGTTAAGTGGGATTGCATCACTCCTTTATAAAGGTAGGGCGATAGTCCGGCATATTTGAGGTTCAGAATACCATTGCAAATCACGAGGACTCAACATACAATAAGCTTATGATTCAGAGGTCACAGGACTGCTCAAGTAGGCTCGACTTATATTTGGGATAGGGCTCCCATGACAAACCGAAATTGTTTGAAGCGATCGATAGGAGCTTGAAGGATGTGATGGGCCGTTCAGATGAGCCCTTTGGTTCGAGTGGTGATTGTCTTCGACGGGAACTTCCGACATAATTTGCCCGTTGTTCTAGGAGGAATAGTTATAATATTGTGAACGCATCTATATGCTCCTCTATGATATGAGATGTTGTGAGCTGAGACTATAGGTAAATGGTCCGTCTTATCTATATACCACATATACTTATATCATATTCAACTTATCATTTTTTACGTCCAATTCAATCGTACACAATCTGGTTCGTCATCTTTTGAAATTTAAGAGACGGAAGAATTTGCTGAGTGGATAACACAGGTCGGTGAGGGCATTGCCGCTGAACCTAATGACTGTGGGTTGATGTCAAGATCCTCGAGCGTTTACTTATTTGAGAAGTAAGTCATCATATTCCAATTCACCGGGATATTCTTGCACCTACAAATAAAATATTTGATGATATATAAATTTTTTCATGTCGAAAAATGTCTAGAGATAGCGTTGAAAATTTGAGCGCATACAAGATTGCCAGGGAAGATAATTTTGAGAACGGTCTCGAACATGTTTTCACTGTAGGATGTTTAACAACATTACTTGCTCTAGATTGTCTAACCATAGGATCATACTAAATGTTGTGTGTATTATAATGTTTCTGAGGAATATTGATCAGACTTCCAAGTTGTGCAATGGAACAACGCTCACAGTTACTAATCTTGGGAAGCATCATCGAGGTAAATATGATATCTTGAAATAACACATGCCAAAAGGTTTTCGTTCCGAGGATGATGATGAGCCACCCGGCGAGATGAAGTTCTCCATCAATTGACTGGAGACAGTTCTCCATATTCGTCTGCTTTGCTATAACCATAAATAAGAGTAAGAGACATTATCTCTTACAGTTGGCCTCTACCTCCCCTCACATGTATTCAACCATGGTCAGTTAAATGTTGCTCTTTCTAGAGTTACCATCGGGAAGGGATTGAACGCAATAATTTGCAACGTAAAGAGTAATACATATAACACGACAACAAATGTAATTTATAGAGAAGTGTTCGACAAGTTATGAGTTAATTTTATCTTTATGTGTATTTTATATATGGTTGTGCTCAATTTCATTAATTTGCATCATGCACTTTTCTACAGGTATGTGTGATTTCCGATGTAATGTTGAAGTGATTAGATCGTGCATTTTGTCACCTTGCAATTTTTATATGTTCCGCAACTTCAATATGTTATTATATAAATTTACTTATTTCTTATTTTAAATTTTTTTCCATGCCCCGTCGAGTATCGACGGGCCATTAAGTAGTGTACATATATATAGTATACTAACTGAAATCTCAGCGGGGTTCAGTGGGTGATGTAATGATTAATGAACCACCCTCATGTTCTCATCGGCTTATTGTACTCTGGAGTTAGTCTCTTGAAGGGCCGTATTTATATAACACTACTTAAAATGGACCGATGAACATTATGATTGTAGGCTTGTAGCGAGAAACATTTTAGACTTTTACCAAGAACATCGTGGTTATACACACATATCAAATGACATGAATTGTTCACTCATATACTTAAACTAGAACGTCAGTTAACGTCACACGCGTTATTGTGGCACGTAGTTATAAATACTTGATGAAATATATGAATGTAAGTGATATGGTTGTTTCTGATAATTGATCGCCCTTTTTTCGAGTTGAATTAGGGTTTAGGATCTGTTTTAATTTAATTGGAGACGTTGGAGAAGAAAGATTGATTATCCTTGATTTTAACGATGAATTGATTTGGTAGGGGGTTGAATTAGGGTTTTAAATTTAATGGAGAATACATATTGATTTTTTTTAATGATGAATTGATTTTATTAGGGTTGCATTAGGGCTTGTAATTTAATTAGATTAAACAGATTATTTTTGTAACCAAAGTCTAATTTACATACTTATTACAAATGAGTTCAATTTAACTTAAATTAAGTACTCAATTGTACAACTTCAATAATTGTACCCGTACACATACAGACACTGTAAAACATCGGTTGGTACCGTGGGTCTCTCAATGATGTAAGTCGCTTTTGATACATTGCATCGATAATATAATTAAAAGAAATATTATTTCCGTGAATAATTATAATCGCTATAATTATTGCTAGTATTAATGTGCATCCCTAATTAGTATTTATATAGTACACATTAGAACAACGATTTGATTTCTGAACATCAAATTATGGTCTCAAAGTTTCGTTATTGCAAGGCTTTTAAATGTGGTCGTGTATGGACATGTGCTTTCCGTCGTCCATGGCGAGTTTTTGTCGGGAGGTTGTGTCATGTGTGCAACGAGTTGACAATGATATTATTGGATCATTAATTTCATAATCAAGGTAACTTGCAGATTTGAAGCATTGGGAATTGAATCTATATCTATATATAAAAATAAATTTACAAAATGATTGCTCAACGCGATTATTCTACAATAACACTCATCATGTTCGGCATGACAACTATTCCGACAGGATTATTATGCGACAATTTAGAACAATTTGCAAAATGACATTGCACAGATATTTCCATGTAATTTTGTTTATCTATTATCATAAATAAGAGTGAGGAGCATTTAAATGGGTATGGGGTTGAATCATATTTTAATTTCGTAGTCTATTCTTACAACCAATCTCTCTCACACGTTTACATCTACATCTCCACCCTTACTCAGTCAATAGTCTGTTGTATGTTGCGCTCTCTAGAGTTCGTAGCATGAAGGAACTGTAAGTATTTGTTTAAGATCAAGAGGCATATGGACGGTTGTTATGTATCTGCATGCGAAGCCATGTGGAGGATATTAGAATTCCCTATGCATTATAGGATTCCTCATTTTGAGTGATTGTCGTTTGATTTGGAGAATGAGCAGTTTGTTCCCTTCAAAGATGGCGAATACATGGTAGATGTCGTCAACAAAGCCACTGTCAAACAATCGTAGTTCCTGCAGTGGTTCGAGTTGAACAAAGTAGATCCTCGAGCCCGAAAGCTGTATGCTGAGGTTCCTCGATATTATTGTTGGAAAAATGATCATAGAATATGGCCCCATAGAAATTCAAAGAAACATGTCGTCAGTAGAATGTATAATGGTCTAATGCCGACTGGGGACATGTACTACATGAGACTTATGCTCAATCATGTTAGGGATGTGCCATGTACTTCGAGAATGTTAGAACTGTCAACGGGTTCTGCACGACTCTCACAAGGATGCATGTAGGGCTATGGGTCTCTTATTCGATTACGGAGAGTATATTAGCAGTTTGGAAGGGGCAAGGTATGGGGATTTGCAAGTTTCCTACGCCATTTTTCCGTAATTAAAGATTATATAGTCCTTTCAAACATCCAATAGCAATCAAATTGAATTTTGTATGTAATTGTCATGTAACAATAGTGAATTCTCCATGCAGGTAGGAAGCTCACCGATGAACAAATTAAAAACATTTCTCTCATGGAAGTAGAGAAGTTCAAGAGAAAGCTATGACATTCCAAGATCATTTGACGGTATGCCTGTGCTGGACGAGTCTGTTATAGACAATGCGACAAGACCATTCATTTTGGATGAGAAGTGTTATGATAGAGTTGCAATGATAGTAGATCATGATGGTTTGTACCCAGGATTGATTATTGAACAACGTGGAATATATGAGAAAATTATGTCAATCGTCGATTAACAAAATGGCGGAGTATTCTTCTTATATGGCCGCGGAGGGACCGAACAAACCTTTTTTTTATGGAGAACTGGTTTTTCATCTTTCGAGATTCAAGATGAAAGAATTTACTGAGTGGATACTACATGTCATGATGGCACTTTGGTGAAGCTAATTACGGTGAGGTTGATATCAAGATCCCCGAAGATTTAATTATTCGAGAACTAAGTCATCCAATTCCAACCATGGTCGATAGTACATATCCTTCGTTCTTGTATCACTTAGCTGATCCATCCATTGACCCTGAATATTTCACCATTGGGTTATCCTTGCACCTACAAATGAAATAATTGATGAGATAAATCAATTTGTCATGTCGAAGATGTCCGGAGATAGTGTTGAATATTTGAGCGCGGATAGTAAGGTTGAGCACCGTGTTAGACCCGAACTGGCTCCGAATGGACCAGATGATAGATGGTCACCCGTTCTCAATCCTAAACTTGGACCTGTTTGAACGGGTTCACCCGGAACGGATCAGGTAAATTCGGGTCGATTCGGGCTGGACCTATTCTAGCCAGGTTTACCTTTTAACTGAATCTTTAAAAAAAAATCCAATTGCTAAGCACCAGAAGTACATGACTGTCATCACTCATGAGAATACGAGAGTAGTAAAGTAGCAAGACTAGGTTTATCAATCAAATCCCATCATTTCTTTGGGATTATCAATTATGTGAAAGAATTCATGATGCCCCATAGCCAAGACATCAATATCGACAATAGAGTGGAACAGATTAGTGGCGGAGGTGAGGCGCGAGAGTGGTGGAGCAGTAGGAGGAATATACTAGAAGGAGGCATCGTGGACAGAGGTGACAAACGTGAGGAGGAGCGACATGAGTAAGGGCTGAGGAGCGGCCGGTTGGGTCTTCTTAGGATATGTGATTATGCTTTTGTGTTGAGTGTAGTATGAATTAGGGAATGAGTGACTAGGGCAAGGAGGAATAAATATGTATTGTATATTTTTAATGCATTACTTTTATAGGGCTGGCCCGGTCCGAGTTAGAACCCGGATTTTGAGAAGACATAGACCCGAATACTACATCAAATTTATTGGTCCGGGTCCGGTCCGTTTATGCTCAGCCTTAGGAAGATGACAATGAGAACGGTCTCGGAGATGTTTTCACTGTCGAATTTATCAACATCATTAATTACTCTGGATTGCCGAACCATATAATTGTCCTGAAGGTTGCGTGTATGATAATGCTTCTAAGGAATATTGATCAGGCTTCCGGGCAATAGCACAAGGCTTATAGTTACTAATCTCTGGAAACATATCATCGAGGCAAAGATGATATCTGGAATCAACGCGGGCCAAAAGGTTTTCTTTCTGAGGATGATGATGACCCCATCCGTCTGACGAGACGGAGTTCCCTATCAATTTTGATAGGAGACATTTCCCATATCTGTCTGATTTGCTATGACTATAAATAAGAGTTAAGGTTAATCTATCTCATACATTAACCTCTACCTCCCATCACCAGTATTCTACCATGGTCAATTATATGTTGCTCTTTCTAGAGTTACCAAGGGATTGAAGATATTGATTTCCACGAAGAGTGTACATGACAATCAATTAACGTGGTATAAAAAGAAGTGTTCGAAAAGGTATGAGGTGAATTTACCGTTTATGTGTATCAAATTTAGAAACTTATTTTTAACACCGACCAGATTTTACATATGTTTGTGTTCAATTTCACTAATTCACATCTTGCACTTTTTTTACAGGTATGGATGATTTCCGATGCAATGTTGAAGAGATTTGATTATGCATTTTTTACATTATAGTTTTTATATGCTTTTTCTCAACTTCGACATGTTATTATAAAATCTATTAATTTTTTATTTTTAATTTTATCACCATGCCCCGTCGAGTATCGACGGGCCATTGACTAGTCCTTAATAACATAAGCAAATTATTGTACGATGAATTTGTTTTGAACAAAACCAAATAAGAACAGTAAAGTGCTCGAACTTACATAGGTGAGAAAATATATGTAGGGACTAGGGTAGAATATGTCCATATATCAAATATAAATATCTAGGTAACTATTATATGTGTGTATTTAGTTGCTATGTACATTAAACATGACTTAGATGAAGATAACCCATGCCAAGAATAACTGTATCGATAAAAGAATCGAACCACGATCAATTAGTGATGGACTATTTACAATTTATTTTGAGATTCTTTTCCTTGTCAAGAATCAATTATCCCTTAAAATCACGACATATTTTTGCAAAATGGTCCCTAAAGTTTGTAGATTTTGGATTATCATTCTCCCATTATGTCTTCTATATATGAGTCAGAACTACTAATAAAGAATTAAAGATCATTATGTCTTCTATGAGTCAGAACTAATAAAGATCATTATACCAATTGGGTTAGAAAACCAATCTCCTCATTGATTTCAAAATTAAATAGGAAGACGACTTTACTGGATTTAAATTTCCTCACATTTAGAAATTCAAAATCTATACTCATATTCGTGCATAGTCCAAGATCCATGTTTGTTGATACGCAATTAATGCCACTCGATTGGTAGGGAGCACAAGCCAAAGATTATGCGGGTAACCAAATTTTATATCTCAAATACACAAGCAATCAGAATATTAAACAAATCAATGTATCCCAATTATATTAGACCCGGGCCAAATGATATTCAAATATCAATTTTACTCATGAATCACTAAAAAATAACATTATTCAAATAAAAAAGACCAATCACACTGAAAAAATACATCTTAGATGTATATATACCGTGAATATTATGTTATTAGTATATATAGCGTGAATAAATACAATAACGTGTCATTTTTTACATGAAAGTATCCTGTCATTTTTTACATGAAAGTATCCGGCTATACAAGTGATTGATCTCCACCCCACACACACCCACCCCACACACACCTCAACACCCCTGTATCCGTCCACCCCATTAAAGAAACACCTTCCTCAATTTAAGAGCATCTCTTCCATTAAATCCCTCTTTCCAAGTAAAGTGTGTGTGTGAGTTTTTGTGTTTTCCATTTCTCCATGTTAAAAGGAATTAGAAGTAGAAGCAATTCTTTCACTTCACTTCTCTTCCAATTCCTAGCATTACTCCTTTTCATGGCTCTCCTCACTTTCTCACCAGACCCAAATCACCATGACTCCAAGAAACAACCACAAAAACAGCAAAAAAAACAACAACAAAAACAACAAGAAAACCACAAATCCAAACACTCATCTTCATCATCATCAACCTCAAAACGCAAGAAAAAACCACACAAGGAAATCATCCCAAAACAGCCCTCCTCATGGGATCAAATCAAGAACTTGCTAACCTGCAAGCAAGTAGAGGATTCCAAAATCCATGATCCATCTAAAAATATGTCAAATGTCTACTCTTCCTGTAGTAACATTTGCACCTTCCGGGATGTTGTACATGGCAGCTCTCGGGTGGTACATCGTGCCGATAACTCGCCGGAGGGTAGTATAGTTGGGCAGGACACTAAGCTTTTGAGCAAGAAGAGTGGCCATGGATCTTCTAGGTCAGTTAGCTCCATGTCGGTAAGATCAAATGCCGGAGGTATGTCCTATAGTGTTAGGGGCATGCCCTTGAGGAAGCTCTCCGGGTGCTACGAGTGTCATACTATAGTTGACCCTAGCAGGTGTGACCTATCACAATTCTCCATAAGTTCGGACATTTAAAAATCGGAATTTTAGATGTTTATAAATTTTAAATGTTTGTAGGTATCCATTGCCAAGGACAACTATATGTGCTTGTTCGGAATGTGGGGAAGTTTTTCCGAAAATTGAGAGCTTGGAGCATCATCAAGCAGTTCGTCACGCGGGTAATTTAATTTTATGACTTTTGACTTTCATGGTTTCGTGCTATTGTTGATGATTAGTGAAATATTTTTGTAACTTTCTCATTATTATGCGAGTTGAGAGGTTTGACTAGCAGGGCAATGGCTAGGTTCATGATAATGATTCTAATTTTCTTTAAAATTTGTGAGATTTGGGATATAATATCATGTGGTTAGTACTACTAGGGTTATTATTTGAAGTAACATGTCGGGTGTCTTAACTGGTGGGATATTGAGAGTTGATATGATATGCTTGCCTATCTACGTACATTATATCAATCAGTGATTATATTAAGAAAGATTGAAAATTTTAATCAATAAATACGACTACTTTTTATACAACATATGATTTCGATTTTAGCACTACGTATACATAGGTGGATTAGTAGATGTGCTTTCATATGGTTTTTTATTTTTTTTCTTATTCTATTTTGTTTGTTTGTATGTTTATAGAGTCACGTTCCAGTGTTCAATGCATTGAATCATAGTACTATTTTGTTTTTGTGGACATATTATTCGAATGCATAACCTCTTCAACTAGTTTTGGGTCGGATTGTGTACGACTATTAAATAGTTTTTGAATGCAGTAACACTAATTATTTGTCCCAAAGAAAACATAAAAGAAGAGTGTGCTTATCCAATAGAGATGATATCCACCAGTACCAAAAAAGTGTACATAAAAGATGTTGGCATTTCAGTTTCCTTTCAAATCTCATATATATATTTATGTACCACACTTAATTTTAATACATTACTCTCATCAAATTAAATTGGGATTTTAAAGTTGCAAGTGCTTGCATAACGGCATTGTTCTGCAAAAAAAAGTTTTAAAAGTGAGTAAAAGAGAAAGTTATGAATATCAATTATTCAAATGTGGTCACACATTAGTTAATTCAATACTTCTAACTACTATGTCCCTTAATTCAATTCTTTCTTTCATGCCACTGAAAGGACCACAACTGAAATGAATTCTTCCAGCTTTTATAACATCACTGAAAGAAATGGGTATACATCCCTATATGATAGGTGGTGTCTTCTCATTGGTACAGCGCAACCAGGATTTTATGTTCGAACATTCGGAGTGGATTTTAAGTTCGGCGCGGCGTCAAAGTATTTTTTAGGGGGCGAAAATCTAAAAGTATAAATTTTATAAATTTTCATAAATTTTATAAAGAGTATTACATGTAATTTTATAAATTTTTCAAAATTTTACCATTCTTGCCCCTCCTGTCTTTGTACCTTAGTCCAAGTGTATATTTTATAGATTCATTATGTACTTGTGGGTTTGTTATACCCCGGTATTACCCTGGTGGTTTCGTATTTGTGTAGTACAAGTTGGCTGCCTGTGAGTTGTGACACCGACAAAAAGTAAATCCTAGACAATTTATATTTTTTCCTGTTCTGATGATTTGTTTTTCAGTGTCTGAGTTGGGACCAGAAGATTCAAGCAGGAACATAGTTGAGATAATCTTCAAATCTAGCTGGCTTAAAAAGGACAATCCCATATGCAAGATCGAACGGATCCTAAAAGTCCACAACACCCAACGCACCATCCAACGGTTCGAGGATTACCGCGATTCCGTTAAGATTCGTGCCAATACGAACGCGAAGAAGAACGCTAGGTGCGCGGCTGATGGTAACGAGCTACTTAGGTTCCATTGCGCTACTCTGACGTGTGCTCTAGGGGCGAACGGCTCGTCTAGCTTGTGTTGCTCTACACCGGCTTGTGGAGTGTGTACAATTATTCGACACGGGTTCCAGGGCAACAAGGTCAATGGCATTCGCACAACTGCGAGCAGTGGACGCGCTCATGATTGTCTAGGAGCATCGGATACAAAACGACGTGCTATGCTTGTGTGTCGTGTGATCGCGGGGAGGGTGAAGAGCGTGGGAGAGGACGGGGCGGCGGAAGAGGAAGGAGGAGCTTCGACAATATTGGGTAGCAGGTCGCATGATTCTGTGGCAGGGTACGCGGGTGTTTATTCGAATTTAGAGGAGTTGAATGTGTTTAGTTCAAGGGCAATTTTGCCTTGCTTTGTGGTCATTTACAAGGCCCTTGAGTCTTAAGATTGTTAGTTTATCTTTTTTTCTTTTGGTCAATTTGTCTGGGTTAATAGTTTAGGTGTACCTTGTAGATCTACTTGCGGAATCTAGTCAGGTAACAAATCACTGGTTGGCTAAAGTTATTAAGTATTAAAAAAGCTGACTTGTTACTGTATCCTGTATATACCATGATGCTTTTTGGTGTGTAATTGTGTATTCGGACACTTTATCAACTACTATCGCATCTTTTACTACTGAATGAACTCAGACATATGCAATTACAAATATCACAAATTTAACAAATGATATTAGTACAAGCTTTTAGTAATGCAAGAATTAAAATGATAGTTGAAGTTAAAAATGTGATCTTATATTTCGTATTTTGGAAATACGTTTTCTCTCGTAAAAGCTTATAACATATTTAATGTGATTTGGTATTAGTTGTGGTACTGCTATTGTTTGCTGGCGCAAATATAATTTATGGTATGGTTCACCTGCCTAGACAGTGAGGTTGGCAATCAGCTAAGGCGTTTACTTAACTTAAAATAACTAGTAAGCAAATTGCTAGGATTTGATTGAGATTGATCAGTATATAATTTAATGTTGCAAAATCAATGTTAATCGATCAAATAAACTATGATGACTTCATTATTATACAGCGATGGATCTGTCCAAGCACAATCCCACTTTTTATCTCATCCGGGAAAACTGACCAGATGTCCATGAACCAACGATTCAGGCTAGGGAAATGTCAGCTTCAGGATAATTGAATAGTACTACTAGTTATTACTTCTACTTACTCGTTAAATACAATTCTGTTCCGGACTCAACTTTCTATTTTCAATAATAGATTAGTCGCATTCCTTCGATATTGCATTAATCTTTCATTTCGGAAAAATTGTTACGTTTCTTATTCTGCGATATTTGTCTACGTTTGTGCGATTCTTCTTAAACGATGTTAATAAATAAATTATTAAAATTATATAATGAAAATTTAGTAATTAAATTTTTATTATATGATTTTATTAAATTATTTACTATTATCGTTTATGAGTAATTTGTGGTCAAACTCGAAAACATTTGATCGATGAAAATTAAAATGTAACAATTTTTCTGAAATGAAGTGAGTATAACTTTAGACTGTACCTAGAACTCCTGCATCAACCTATAAATAAACTGACAACAAGAAGAAAAAAAATTGAAATTCATTCTGCATAATGTGAATACAAGACGAAAAGGGAAATGTCAGCAGGATAATTGAATAGTACTACTGCGCCTTATTACTTTGAAATGTTTTTGAATTTGTAGTAATTGTTAAACAGTGAAAGGACGTAAAATTAAAATGAATACTGTACCTCATCTGATCAACAAATTTATTGTTCATGTTGGTCTCTCCAACGACAATATATATAAATATATGCTGGTGATCAATCACTACAACATCATCGGGTTTCATAAATAAATATGCAACACCAACGTCGGTTGATAATGAAGTGGTTGACATTTTGAGTTTTGTAGTTTTTCTCTGTTCAATTTTCATGAAAAAAAAGATCATCGGTTTATGTGGAACCATCCTTGTTATTATTAAGAGCCCGATCTTTATGGCCGGCTACAAATATTACAGTAAGTTTATGAGTATTAATTAACATTTCGTCAAGCAAGGTTGGAAAACCATCCGCATTATTAATTAGCGGAAGCTTAAGAAATTCGTGCGGTGGTTCATTGAGCGGTTTTGGAGGGTTTGGAAGTGGTGATACAATTGTTTACTGATTATCTTTCTTTGGACCGTTCTTTTAATTCTTATATTGACGTTACGTAGATTTTTCTTATGTTCGTCCCGTTCTGATGGATATTACATTGTTAGCGAGTTCGTTTTCATTTTTTAGCTTAGCTCATGTTCCACGTGAAAACAATGTGATAGCTCATGGTCTAACTTGCAGTGGAGTCCGTATTTGAGGTTCTGATCATTGATGTATTTGGTTGACCTCTTGGCGATATGAATTTACATCTTATCCTCAATTTTTTAAAAACATTTTAGCCCTTTTCTCCACTCTACCACCCCTAATTGATTTGTGGTCCGTATTTGTCGATCTTTCTGCATTGGATCCACAGGGGCCTACATTTTATAGTGTGGGGTTTTACAACTACGCCCCATAGTCCTTTTAACCATTTAAAATATTATTTGGGTACTTGGGTGTCAATCAAATGTTTGTTTGTTGGTTCAAGTGTAAATGATACTCCGTATGAATTTAGACTCTCATGCCCTCGGGTAGAGAACTTGGTAATCTAGAGTAGAGACGAAATCGATTGTGGTGCGATATGAGTGTTGTTCTTGCTAGTTGTTCTTGCTAGTTGTTCTTGCTAGCAACCTTTGTATTCTAACCTCTTGCATATATGTTCTCCATCCTTCTAGTGTCTTTATATTTTAATACTGGTTGTTAAAATATCTCATGATTCTGAACTCTCAGGTGAGCTACCACGAAACAAGAGTATGCTACTAGAACATACATAATTCTATCTTTATTTATTTCATCTCATACCTCATTTATCATCTCTTTTACTTTTTACTATCCACTTACCTCATTGTCAATTTAAACAAATTTTTTTACTCATTCGTCATAAAATTCATGTTAAATTTAATGGTGGTATTGATCACCAAGGGAGTACGTGTATTGACATCAAATCAAATAACACGTTTTCCACTATTTGGGCCGAATTTGGTTAGATTTGAAAGAGGCCCAATGAACTTTTATAAGATTTGTGGCCCAACAGTAGCTGGGCTCTGACACACTAGTCCGATATTATGCAAAAGTAGTTAGGTTATGATTTCATTTATCAGATAAACTAATCAGTTTCGCTCCCAAATTAAGAATCATCTCACTCAGACAGACTCGCCGTCTTCAGTTGATGACTTCTGCCCATGAATACGCTACACGCGACTAATCTAGCCCGACCACTTCAGGTTAGTTCTTTGCCACTCATAATATAAGTTCGCACATTACGCAGACCAATTCGTTTGCTTGGCGCCTGCTTGCTGCTTCCGTCCTTCCGCCTCGGCTCCGCCGGTCTCCTCCTCCTCCGCTCGCTCTTCTCCGGCCTCCGCCTCCGCTCGGGAATCCTGCTCCCTCTCTCGTCCTCTTCTACTGCTCTTTGACATCAGGTATGTATGCTAATTATCTATCTAATTCATTTTCTGATTTCTACTCAATTGGGATAATTTAATTTGATGTTTATATTGAATTTACTGTGTCTGTCTGTGTGTATTTGAATGGTGCATTTGTTTGAATGGATTGGTAAATATGATGAGACTATGTTTACTTTGTTATGTTTAGTGTGTCACTCTGTCTGCTCTACTGATTCAACGACTGGTGTTGTAACTTGTAATGTGAGTTTTTTTTTAAATGTATTTATTGCTATGTCTTCTCTACTGAAACAACCAACTAACTGGTGTTGTAATGTGATCTTTTTTATTTTATTTCTATGTACAACCAACCAACTGGTGTTGTAATTGTGAGCTTTTATTATTTTATTGCTATGTGACTACGTCTCTACTCTACTGAAACAACCAACTCGTGTTGTAATGTGCGCTTTTTTATTTTATTGCTATGCTATCCTGGATCTTGCTGTATGTAACTAGAACATTTCTAATTTTAAGGATGAAGCAAAAAGAAGAATAACTGGTAGTGGATCAATTAAATCTTTCTTAAAAAATGATGAACTATCGATTAGTAAGGAGCCCGTGCCTTTATCATCTAATGCCAACACTTCAAACTCGAAGGAGACTCCATTACCTAGTAATATTGACGATGCAAATGCTAAGCGTCATTTCTCTTCCAATGATGATACTTTACTTTGTATAATTGACATATTACTTTGTTGTATGAAAGTGAATATGTGTGTGTATTTCAATTTTTTTTTTTTTTTTGACACACCAGTTCCGCCCCTGGCTAAATCCTGTCACTCTTTTAATTTTACCTATCAAAGTCTTTCTCGAGTTCTCCTTTACCCTTGAAGGTACTTTTGAATCTATATTTCGTTCTCAATTTAATGTTTATGCCTGAGTTAAGAATGACAGACATTAATTAACATAATTTTTGTTTGTTCTGATGATTTGTTTGTTATACCTGAGGTACTCCTGTAAGATTCGGAGTTTATTCCGGATATGTTTCACATTTTCTGTAGTTAAGCATATAAAAGCAGTTCAAATTCTTTAAGATTTTGAATTACTATGTTGCTATCGATATCACAAAATGCAAATTTATGAAACATCTGGGAGACCTAAGAAGTTGTTATCGACACACTAGCAAAAATAACTCAATAAGTTGCCTGAGAGAGTAGGGAGAATTTGGATTGCTTCGAGTTGTTCCGTTTCAATAAAAGACTTGGGAAAGTGTACACTACTTGCATTTTGATTGAATTTGTATCTGGGGGATCTATTCACTTTTTCTAATTTAATGTGCTGGAACTTTACTGCTTTCCTTTCTATGAAACGACACCTGTGGATCAAATCAGACACAAACACATAAGAGGCTTAGTTTGTTTTGCTTATCCTAAAAAATTCTTGTATATCTTCACCTTCAGCCTTCTGGACATGCTAAAATTCTGTTGATAGCCGGTCTAATTGTATCATATTTCACAGAGAATCTGGTACTACAAGGATAAAAGATAGTACTAGTGAAGATCATAAATGTCGACTCAAAATTCTGAACAAGCTCCGAGCATTAAAAGAAACTCCAGAGTCACTTGGGAAGGTTGTAGCGTATTGCTTGATATCAATGATGGTGACCGTGTGCTCTTTGCCCGTCTGACTTCTGGCTCGTATAGTTCTCTCCATCATTTTGTTTACCTTATGCAATAGCCATTTGCTAGATTTCTGTTAAATCTTGACATATTTTCTTCTTTCAGAAAAGTTAAAATTGGGAACAATAATTTCTCTCTGCAACCTCTTATTGGTTGCCCGTTTGGTTCTTCATTTAATGTTGAGGTTGGTGAAGAAGGGCCATTTCTATCTCGAGTTTTTCCCTCGCTAGAAGGTAAAGAGTGTTTTTCTTGATACGTAGCTATTTCTCAAACAGGTAACAGCAGGGGGCAGGGTGGTTAATAGGCCTTATCAGTATACTTCTTTTGCTGTCCCACTGCATATTTATACATTTGTCTTTTTTGGGAAATTTCTCTGAACTAGTTGAACATATTACTTTTGCTGCTTGACCTCGTTACCATCTAACTTTTCAGTTCTGATGTATACTTTGAATCATGTTCACTAGGCAACAATGATGAAGAAAAGATGGATATTGAGTGCAGAGATAACCGTTCACTAGTTGATAATAACACAGCTCAGAATCTTACCGGCGAAGATATAGATGAATTGCGGAGGTAAGTGATTCAAGAGCTACTTACTCAATTAGACTTCTTACAATGTTTAAATATGTTATTTCAAATAATCTGTTGTTGGGCATGTTAATGATTTGCATCATCTATGAATATCTATCCATCTCCCTTTGTCCTAGAGAGCTGCATCAGTTACTCTTTGACATGGTAATTAAGGAATATAGTAGAATTTTGAGATAGTAGTACAAGTGGTGTAGGCTGCTGTGGTACATAATGGATAAAGAAGTGATAAAGTATGGTAAAATTGTAAACATATAGTAACTTTGCATTATGGAGGTACTGATATTTTCAAAAGTGAAATGAATTCTGTAACTCTGCCTGGATTTCCCAAAACTGGCAAAATGTAGGGGATGGAGGGAGCATGCCTTTTGTAAATATCTCAACCTAAGTGATTTGTGCTAGAAAACCATCAGTAAATTTTATATGCTTAACTGAGCAGAACGCAGTTTGGGCCGAAAGCAACTTCATTAGTTTCATAGCCTTATCATTATATTCAACAAAATTATGCTTACAAATACATTCTACCTCTATTAGTTCCAAAGCTAGGTAGTTATAAACTTATAATCTTATGTGTCATTTTTTTGAATCTCCACTATTTAAATGTGCACCCGATATGTTTTTTGCAGAAAGGGTGCGCGTGGTGATGAAATTGTTGACGCCCTTATTGCAAACAGTGCAACATTTGAGAAGAAGACAGCATTTTCACAGGTGCATTTATTATTATTAAATACTGAGATCTTTCTTGATGGTTGAAGCTAACATTTATCCCATGCAGGAAAAATACCGGATCAAGAAGCAGAAAAAGTATGCACCCAGAGTGCTCCTGAGACGTCCTTTTGCCCGAAGGTTGCTTCCTGAATTCCTGGTTCTTGGGAGACATGGGAACCTGAAATTTTAACTTTTTCTTTGAGATTTCATGTTCTCATTTATGGTTATGTTATATGCATTGCTAACATATGGCATCTTCTGTTTCTTCTCAGCATATGTGAAGCGTACTTCAAAAAGCACCCTGATAGAACTGGGTATGAGTCTTGTTACTTGTGGCATTTGCCCCTTAGTTTTGATAGTACTCCTAATAGAACTGGGTTTTTTTTTTTTTTTTTTTTTTTTAATTCCTTGATTCGTCGTTGTAAAGAATTATTATGTGTGAACTTTTACTATGTTACTGACCCCTTCACCGCTAGTTTAACATATGGTAGAATCTCTTAGTGCTCTGTACATCATATCTAGTGCTTGATCTGGATATTGTTTCATGATTGTTAGATTTTTGCGCGTGGACACATTATCTCTCCTACTTTCACTGGCTAATGTTACTGCACACGCGAATGTTCTTGTGGTGGATATGCTGGAAGGTATCATTACTGCTTCGGTGGCAGAACGCTTAGGAGGTACCTATTTCCTTGTGTTTATAAATGTTTACTTTTTTGTTCAATTTCCTTTTTGCTCAGTCATATAAACAATTTATGTTAAAGAAGTAGCAATTAATCCCCATTCCATACAAAGACTGGAGTCTGGATAGAAAATGCATTCAACATTTATCAGAATTGGACCATTTGAGTGCAATTCTAACTATTGCCTCTAACTTAAATAGTTAGCTGGATTTTAATAACGTGATCGAGTTGAGATGTATAGTGCATTGCAGTTTCTGTATTTGCTCACTCAATATGGCCCTAGGTTGCTGCTAGATACAGTCACTGACTTACTGTCAAAACTCTTTGTTGTTGGCTTCTTATTGACTTCTTCTCATTTTTCTTACAGGAACGGGGTGTGTGTGCAATACTCATTGTGGAAATACACCATATCCCGTTAGTATTGTCAGGATGTTCAATTTCAGCGATGAAACGTGCAAACGGATTGTACACTGTCCACTGTCTGAATTACAAGTTTCCAAGAATGAAAATGCACCTACTGAACAGCGTGGTGATGAGCGCACTGTCACAGCAGGACAAAATGTGAGGAGTTTTTGTTTCTTTTCTGAAGATGCGGATTTATGTAAGCTTCATTTTTTAGTGATAGTTCATTTTCTTTCAGGAAGGAGGACTATCTTCTTCAACCACGGTGAACATGGAAGAAAGCTGCAATGGAAATACAGAAACTCCAACTGACGTACTCAGTTCTCCAAAAACTACTAAAACTGTCAAGGCTGGTGAAAAAGCATCTGCCGAGGCTATTAAATCCTGGACTGAGAACGGATTTTCAAGGTACTTTGAAATCTTTTATGTTTTCCCTATCATATTATTGTCTGTCTGCGTTCTAATTTTATTAGTTGATCCGCAGTTTGATTATAGCTGCTCCGGATTTGGATGTGTGTGATATAGCGAAAGAACTTCTGCCTCTACTATCTTATTCCGCTCCATTTGTAATCTACCACCAATATCTCGAGGTACTACTTAGTTTCTGTGTTCGACAATTAATTTGGTTAAAGTTTGATTTTGTCTTAATTATATGCTCGACCCCTTCGATATACTCCTTGATTATCAGATCTCATTTGAGCTGAGCGATGGGTGTCAATCTCCTTGATTGTCAGATCTCAATTTTCAGCTTTTTATTTGCTTTCCTCTTGATATTTTCTCTTTGACAATGGGATTTATGTGTTCCTGCAGCCTCTTACCAGATGCATGCACGGTTTACAAAGTGAGAACCTGGCAATCAACTTGCAAATCACTGAACCTTGGATGCGTGAATATCAGGTTTTGATCCATTCGTTAAATCAATGCTATTAGTTTTTATCTGAGTTTGTTTTTAACCATAGCTCATACAAAATACAGGTTCTTCCATCAAGAACACATCCTCATATGCAGATGAGCTCATCCGGTGGTTATCTATTGAGTGGCACTCGAATAATGAGCATTACTCAATCTCAAACCAAATAAACTAGCTTCTTTCTATTTAAGTTTTCTGATATTTAATCTAATACGGAATTTTCTTCTCCTTATCAACTGTTGCAATTTTCACATTTCTTTTTGTTGTTTGTTGTAGTACTAGGTATCATTTTCTTTTTACCCTTCTCTGGAGGAGTCGGGAGTTTATTACACTTTTACCTTTTAGAAGATGAAGGCTTCTTTTATTTACCTGTGTTAACTGTTGTTCTACAATATTATGTCTTGTAAAATACGAATGTTTATTACTCCCTCCGTCCGCATTGTGATTTTCATTTTTAGGTGTGAAGTTCTTTGGATGGAGGGAATACCACAAGTATGTGATTGTTTGTCATCTTGCAGTCTGGATAACATTTCCCTTTTGGCTTTTGCCATCCAATCTTGCATCCCCATTGTAGATGTTATAAAAAAAAATTGAACATTTTACATTTGCGGTGTAAGATTAATTCATAGTTAAAATTGGAAAAGTTTAACTGTAAAAAGTCAAAATAGAAAACTTGTTCCGGAACGGAGTAATTACATTACTAAGGAAGCTGAATGCAACAAGTGATTGAAATGCTTCGATGTAAATTTTAAGGGGCACAGACTGACAAATATTTGGTTTTCTATTAATGTAAAGAAGTTTGTTTGTGTTTTCTTAAAAAAATACTTATTGACGATGACATACAATGTTCTATATTTAACATCAATCCAAATAGTGCGAATTACATCTGGATCCCCTACTAGATTTTCTTATTACAGATGGATTCCTGTTAGTTCAACAATAACAAGAAAGTCTAATTAGATTCAACTTAATTACTTCTAAGTCCACGAATTTGACTTTTGGCGGATTAAAACCTGGAAAAGTCTTTTTTACCCCTCTCAAATTATCAGCTTTTAGAAGTAACCAAATACGCTTAACTTATAGGTGTCATGTGTGGACTTAAATGTAATTGAAGTACAACTATTAGGTTCTTACATGTAATTGAAATATGACAATTTTTTTTTAAATTATTAAAATTTTATTTTTCCATCAATTTCAATTGAACCACATTGTTTCGAATAATTATGAATGGACCCCATTGTTACAACATAATTTCTAAAACCACCATTTCACTAAAATGAAACAAGTAAAAAAGAAAGAAAAATTGCATTTTCTTATTTTCTTAAAATGGAATTAACTCCATGGCGCTTCCATATTATGTATCTACCATGGGATTAATGCAATTGTTTCTTATTTTTTAAAAACTTTTTTTGATTGTTTTTTCTATTATGTTTTTTTTTTTTTGAAATTTATGGATAATTTTGATTTTTTTCCAATAAAATAGGATCAATGTGAAATTAGCAAATATCTACCGTATTTGCATTTTAGTCCAACACATTTATGTATTTTTCAAAGTGACACGTGTTGCGTAAATAAGTTGCCAAGTGTCATATGGTATTTAAATTGGACATTAATGCATATATAACATATTCCATACGATTAACAATTTATAACATTTGTATAACAATTAAACATATTTATATACGTAATAATATTTTTATAAAAATTAATCATTTTTGTTAAAAGTAATAATTTAATAATTAATAAAAAATTTACTATGCGTATTATGTATGTCATATGTTAACAGTGGATACAATAAAAAATTAAACATTCAACAATTAATCATTTAGCAAATTAAAATGGGAGTATTTAGAAAGAATGGGTAAGGCCTTGTTTGTTTGCACAATAAGTTACTATAGCAAATAAGTTGGTCAACTCAAAATCAGCTGAAAAGGATCTAATTGTTCAACTAACATGGATTTATATGCAACATAGGCTTCTAACAGGGGTATATGTAATTGATCCATCCAAATATCATGATTTTTTATGAAAAATATAATCCTGTACCTTTTCAAACTAAAAAAAATAAAAATTATCTCCCAGTACAGTTTTCTCCACAAAATATACCGCATACTCCTGTACACCCTGGTTTTCAATAGTTGCATATACTATCTCCTACTTTATTAACCCTATTCTTTCATAATGTATTCACTATCTCGCATATTTATTTAATTTCTTTCCTAATTTATTCACTTTTTTTTAAAAATTTGTGTCCGAACTTTCAGGTAATTGAATTCAAGAAGGAGGGAGCATATCTTCTAATTGTTGAAGATACTTATATAAATCATATTTATTTGATTTTATGGATGATAATAAAACATGACTTAAAAATTATTTTAAATTCATTTTTTCAAGTGAAGTAATCATTATGGACCCAAAGTCAACAACTTACTCGGATACATATATCCACCGTCCACCTATATGTCCGATTTGGGAAAGAATCTCCGAGATATATTAATTTGCGAATCAGCGCAATATCAGGACAGATTTGACTGCAAATTGCAAACTGCTAATCAAACCGTAAAGCCGATTTGCCTGTAAATTGCAAACTGCTACCTTTACTTGTTCCAATTCTGCAACCAAGACAGATAAAAGCCGCAAGACCAATTTCTTCTGCCTCACCGATCGCCGTTTACTCTCTCAACCCATTCATCTCCAAAATCTCATTGAGGTACCTTTTCTTCATCGCTTATACTCGTTATTTATTTACAATTTTACACACGTCTTTTCAATTCCAAGAACCCATTTTTAATTGGATTTCACTCCATAGAATGTTGACGTTTAGATTGGTATTTGACTTGAACAAACTTGTCAAATGTAAATTAACAGTAATCTCGTGAACAATTAATCTTATAGAACAATTAAACTGAACAGTAATCTTTTAGAAGCTCATCCTGATTTGCCTGTTGTTTCAGTTCAGATTTTTGCTTGTTATGATGGAAGAAGTCACATATGTTTTTTGCTAGAAGAAAAGCAGATTTGTGTGTTAGATTAGTCAAGGCTTGTTCTGCTGCAACTGTATTTACTATCTGTAATTGGAGAGGTTTTTGTGCCATGAAGGAAGTGCAATTAAAAGGTTCATCCGATCCTTCTACTTGCATTGATGATGAAGATTTGCCTGTTTTGCCACCTGTGGCTATAAGAAAGGATCAAGACAAACTGTCTGCAAAGGTTCAGGCGACCCCAGAAATCGAAAAGAAGTATGTCCATCGTGTTTACGATGCAATTGCTCCACATTTTAGCTCCACCCGGTTCGCAAAATGGCCCAAAGTTCAAGTGTTCTTGAACTCTTTGTCGAAGGGGTCACTTATCTTAGATGCGGGATGTGGTAACGGGAAATATTTGGGATTGAATCCCGA